>OY735211.1:53146269-53496269 GCA_963457665.1 Thysanoteuthis rhombus
TTCGTGTTTCTATCAATCTATTGTACAGGTAAATTTTCTGCAGTTCGACCTTCTTTTAATCCGACCATCATTTGATTAAAAGGTCTTAGTATTAGTGAGCGTATCTATGAATACATTCTACTGGCACAAGTCCTGTCGTTCGAATTCCTTTTAATCTGGCCAACGTTTAATCACATCGTTTTTTTTTTTGTTTTTGTTTTTTTCACATTCAATATTTTTTTTGAATGTCTATCAATCCAGTGTACGGGTACAAGTCCTTTAGTCCGACCTTCCTTTGATCCGACCAACATTTGATCAAAATATTTTATTTAACTCTATTACTCCTGAGTAGCGCAGTTCTGATTTGTGCGGGTTTTGATGTAGTGCAGTTAGGGTATTACTGTATAAATTAATGTAACAACGAGTTGAAAGAAAACCACATCAAAATATAATGATACTTAGGAGAGTGCAGATTTGAAAAGTACGGAAATTTTTGAAACGAATTGACCGTACTAATCGAGGTATATATATATATATATATATATATATATATATATATATATATATATATATATATATATGTGTGTGTGTGTGTGTGTGTCTGTGTCTGTGTGTAGTGATTTTAGGTGTTGTTTCATCTATGGTAGTAATGCTCAATATTTTAAAATGGAGCGTAAAATAGATGTATGCATTAGCATTTTTATTTTTACATGTCAATTTCACACAGTCATTATGATCAATGGATAACTGTCTTTGTTTTATATATGCGCGTACACATGTGTAAATTGTATTTACAACACGCAACTACCCCCTCTCTCCCTCTCTCTTTCTCTCTCGGAAATATATATAATAATTCTGTTGGACCAATTATGTCCATTTCTCAAATACATAACTATCACGTTGAAAGAGGTGAATAAATCGGGAATAAACGAGATGAGAATTCGGGTTGAAAGCGGTTATTGCCTTTGCATTACCAGCGGCTGTTTAGCTCAATGGTGACAGCCTCGTTACGTTGAAGTGGTTACCCTCTCGGTGGCAGGTTTGATTCCTGTAGCAGTCCCATTTTCTTCAATTATTTACGTTGTCTAAATTGAGTGATATATTAACCATGTAACGATGGGAGATCATTTCAGATAAGTTTCTATATAATACAATGCAATTTATAATTCATATATATATATATATATATATATATATATATATATATATATATATATAACAGTTGCACATCAATCGCAATGACTACGTGAATCAGATTGAATCTATCTCTATATATCTATCTATCTCTTTCTCTCTATCTATGTATATGTATGTATATGAGAAGGACGACATATATGAGAAAGTGAATTAGAAGTTACACACGTATATGTAATATCTTTGTATGTATGAATTAACACACTCACACATATTAATACATCAGAAAAAGAAAGAGATAATGGTGTGTTTCTAGTACACATACACACATACGCATATATGCATATGTACATGCATAATTATACACGTGTATTTGAGTGTATACATATATATATATGATGGTGCCTCTCTCTCTCTCTCTCTCTCTCTCTCTCTCTCTCTCTCTCTCTGTGTAAGTACGATTTACCTATGTTCAATCTTGACAGGCCCCGTGGAGTCATGCAGACGGATAATCCTATGCATTTACACTGGCTAAAATGCTTCTCCGGCGACATCGAAATCTACTGTAATTCACCAAAGATTTTCCTCCTCACAGACAAAAGCCGTGGAACCAGACAGCAAGAGATTTTGGAATTGGCAGATTCTAATCTTTGCCAAAATTGGCGAGCGTCTCTTGCAGAAAATCTTTCATCCAACTTTGGAGACGAATTGCTTAACTTTAATAGTTCAGGCTGCTCTGATTTGGCTCAAATTAGAGACTGTCAACCAAAACTGTCAACATAGATTTCTTCCAGTGTTCAAGTTGGTCTGGATGACTGTATGTGTATTTCGAGTACAGGCTGCCCCAATGGAGTTTGAGGGCTGAAAAATTAAATATTCATTCAATATTATGTCTAGAAAAAACGGCTTTTTTTTCAAAATTCCCTCCCTAATACATTTTTGGGGATGGGAGGGGGTTCAGTATTTTTATTCCAGTTTATGCTAAATTGATTTTTAGTTGGCGTCCTCTAGTTTTCTTGAAATTAAAACTTTTTCGTGATCACTGCCCAGCAAAAGACAAGAGAATTATTCTATCCATTGATCACCCCTTTTTATCTCATAGATTACTCCCGGAACGGCATGCTGCCAAAAGACATTGGTGGTGAGATGATTTCAGGTAGATCTTATTGATAAGGTTACTATTCATGCATTATATATATTGAAATAACCAACAAATATGATATTCATTTGTAAAAATTAATATCAACATGCTTATATTTGGGACTTATATTCCGTCGATTTCGGGGACTCATCCCCGTCGTAAAATCCAGACTGCTTGTACTTTCCAGTATAGCTCAGTGGTAAAATCGCATGACTCCTGGTTACAAGGTTTTGTCTCAGACTTTCAAATGAGTGGATGTGCGAGTGGCGTAGCTGTTAACAGCACTGGTATTGGAAACGGTGAGGTTGTTTATGTTCAGTTCACACTAATGTCCTAGGGATATGCATGAATATATTCCCCCTCGCCGCCATGGGTAAAATAGCGGGTAAGACTGTGAGGCTCTTTAGCTTTGGGAAGGTAACCAGTCTAGGGGAAAGACAACTCTAATTTGAATCCATCGACCGCTGTCTCCAACATGTCCCACGACAACTCGCAGTACATGTTGAAGATAAAATGGAATAAATACCAGCACACAAGGTAGATGAATCCCGAGATGTGATCTGACCAGGAGGGACAGACAGATTGACATATTGGCAGACCCTTAGATAGTATATACATAGGTTGGTGAGTACGTAGGTAAATCTCTATTATAAATTGCAACGTGTCCGTCTGTCTGTCCGTCAATCATACTTCTGTCTGACACACTTTAAAAATAAAGAATTTCGCCGTGAAAAGGTTGGGAGTACATGGGAGGTATTGAGAAAGGGATTGCAATAAAAAGACAGCGAAGAGATTGAGGAGAGGGGGAGAGAAGCTGGGTAGGGATACGCTAGAGTATAAGGGTGAAGCATAAAGATATTTGCTAAAGGAGGGCCGCTGAAATCAGACGTCGAGAAGAGAAGAAATGCAGAAAGTACAATGAGATAGAATTAAATTCATTTTAGAGTGTCTGTGAGTAGAAGATTCGGTCAAGTGCCGCCAGAGATGGTCGCTTCAGGCAACTCCCAAGGCTTTTTCCCAGGTACTACAGAACTTCAGATTTCCACCCCTAGGTACACCGTTAACAAAGCAACGGATATTTTATTAAATGAAACAGTTATTTTACTCAATAAAACTTTTGGTATTTACATCATAATTACTAAATTTATTTATGAAAGAGTTACTTTGTAAAAATTCTTCATGTAAGAACCACCGGCCTTATTTAATCAAACTAAATATCGAACTGAACAATTCACACCGTTACCATTTAATGGAAGAAACTAATTTTGTATCATATTTTCCTCATTCAGGATTATAACCCAAACCCGATTTATGCAATGTTATGGCAATAAATCCCAAGGACAACCAGTGCACGTTTAAGCATTTTAGTTGTTTCAAGTTTGTTTTTAATACATACAAGAATTTCAGTTAACAATACCTTGCGTTAACCTTTCAAATTAATGTGTAAACATCCTGACACAGACCATATCTTTCGGTATACCGTTTTCAAAGTATCAGTGATTTACTTGTTGATGAATAGATAGGTGCGTAGGTATTTTGTGAGCTTAGCTTAATCTAGCTGAAGGACCATAAGTTTCGGACGCACGGTGAGGATCACACTCACTCAAGTAGTTTTTGTTTACGATACTAGCTTGCTAACCACTGCTCCTCTGCGAGGTTATTTGTAGGTAGGTAGGTAGGTAGGTAGGTAGGTAGGTTGATAGGTAAGGATATATGTTGATTTGTTGATACATACATAGATTGAGTGGTAGAAAAATAGATTGATAGAAAGATATATATAAAGAGAGAGATATGTAGATAGATAAATATGAACAGGCGTATATACATATATATATATATATATATATATATATATATATATATATATATATATATATATATATATATATATATATATATATATATATATGGAGGGGGTAGATAGATATGAATTGACAGAGGAATCGACATGGACAGACGATATACTGAATGATAGATAGATAGGTATGTATACAAACACGCAGACAGGTAGTCAGACAACTTCACTTACACACACACACACTAATGAGCATCTGTATATGTATGTGTGTGTAGACAGATAGATATGTTCACTGATAGATAGTTATGTAGACTGGGATATAGTATAATGGCAGTTACAGTTTTATATACATATATATATATATATATATATATATATATATATATATATATATATATATATATATATATACTAAGATGTGTAGCCAGATATGTTAACTGAGATCGATACATAGAAATGTGAACAGACTGATACATAGATATGTATTTTGATCATTTGATAGACAGATCAAGGATTCCGTAGCCTAATGATGAAAAAATCATTTATTTTAAGCAACAAATATTTATTTTCCAACATAATCTCATTCTGTGTCAATGCACTTGATCCAGTGATGAATATTAATCCCATAGATCAAACATTATACTATGAATATTCCAGATCAAAATTTAGTTAATAAGTAGATATGTATATAGACAGAAAGACATATGTGGCAATAAATTACACAGACAGACATATGAATAAATAGACAGATATTGAGATAAACGGATGAATATGGAGACAGATAGTCATCTCGGCAGAGGTTTCCCCCACTATCCGAAAGTAGAACTTTCTTTTCTAAAGAAATTTAGTCAGCAGAAATGGCGAAAAGTGAAGAAGCAATCAGCATTAATTCATAAAGGAAAATATTTTGAGCATTCTCAGACCCCTAAAAATGGTGACAATTATATGTTAGGTTGAGACTGCGGATGTTGAGGGGATGGGAGTTAGAGGAGACTGTGTGTAGGAGAGAGAAGATGAGGGTGCGCGCTGCCTCTAGTGCAGCTCGCTGCAAAACTTGTACTGAGCGCTATTTTCGCTGTTTGCCTTTTTTGTATAAGGCAAAAAAGTGGCGTAAGGCGAACTTTCGAAAATGGGGTATACCTGTATATAAGGAATATAAGTACACCGCCTTCTAGAGACGCGTTTGTACATTTTACAATCGGAAGCAATTCATTGGCACAAGGTATGGTGCCCTCAGTGAGGCTCGAACTCACTCGGTAATTATGATCTACGAACTCAGCTTGCTAACTTTGTCCACGAGGCGAGGCGCACAGTTATGTGTGCGAAAACAGGTAATTGCACTATGTTCAACGAGAGACGACCTGTGCCCATCCGACACCTGTCTCGCCATAATGTATCTTTTTCTCTCTATATAGGTCTCTCTCTCTCTCTCTCTCTCTCTCTCTCTCTCTCTCTCTCTCTCTCATATCCAGTAAAGTATTCCCTTCTTTCTTCTCTTCTCTCTCACGTACCTTCTTAGCTCTTCTTCTTTCTGCCTATTTATAACTTTTACTTGGCTTTCCTCCTCCTTCTCCTTCTTCTTCTTCACCCACCCGGTTATTACATGTCTTCTTTCCCTCTTTTCAAAACTACTTTCTCTCTCATTCTTACCCTACACAACCCTGTTTTCAAACCAGACTTTCGACGACTTGGCGCAATATAATCTTCCTAAATCTTGCCACCACCACCACCATCCTGCACCAATTTGTCCATGTGCCGTTCTAGGCTAGCCCTAGACCTTCCGTCATTGCCAAACGAACTTCATTCCCTACTAATACCTTTCAACCTTATTTTCAAGGCAGATAAGCAAGCCCTTCCATCTTGACGCAACACAATCCTCTGATTTTCAGTGCCCCCCGTCCCCCCTTGCCGCTGCAATTTAGCCCTGTGCCGTACAAAGTTAGGCTTAGTATAAATATCAACATTATATCCTTCCTCTTTCCCCGACAAAACTCAGCTGATAGAAAGGCCCCTCCCTTACGCCGCCGTTGCAACCGTGGCTCCTCATCGCCTCCCCACCCCTTCGGTCTGAAGCACGTCTCTCCCCTCCCCTTCCGACCCCACCCTGTTGTGTCTCTATTTCTATCTTGCTCATCCACCATCACCCACCATCCCTGCAAGCCTGTCTGTCTGTCTGTCTGTATGTCGGCAAACTCTCTCTCTCTCTCTCTCTCTGTCTGCCAGTCGGATGGTAGACCGACACACAGACACACGGGGACTCTGTCTCACCCCCAGGTTTTTACTTACGTAATAATGTCATGTAATCAGTTTCTTCGACTCTGACGAGTGAATTCATCCGTCAGCCAAACTCTTTCTTTCTCTCTTTCCTTTCTTTCCTGTTGGTTGATTATTGTATCTACCACATACACGCAAAGTATCGAGACACACACATACGCACGCACACCAATTGATGCTCACACACCCACACACCTGCATATACATACAAACACATCTATCTGTCTATACATCTATCTATCTGCGTGCGTGTGTGAGCTTCCCCTGACTTTCCATCACCCACCGCACCCCCAGGCTACTCATAAACTCACACACAAACACCCAGGCACGCACACACCTTTTAGTGACAACAGAACGCACACACACACACATACATGCATACATACATTTATCTGTACATATCTATCTGTATGGATGTGTGAGTGTGTGTGTGTGTGTGTGTATTACCCCCGTCTGCCCCCTACCACTCCCCCAGGTTACAATCAAAGGCTTATTTATTTCTCTTTCTTCGTTGTTATTACCAATATATATATATATATATATATATATATATATATATATATGCCGCTACTCAGCACATATGCATATATTCACGCTCTTCATAGCGGCCCTTACACGCACATTATATACACATACACGCACACATACCTCAAGACATTTATGTATACATACATGCACACACACACATAATTTTACATACAAATATATACATACATACATACATACATACAGTGACAAGGTTGAAATGGAGACAGAAATATTCTTATACACTGCAGTATGTGTTATGTAGAGTTTCGAATGATTAAGGCAGGCTGGGTTTTACTTGCCTTACACATTCGATTGGTGCAGCACAATCTTCCTCTCACTCATTTCACCCTATTTGACCTTGTACCAGACGAAGTTAAAAGAAGATAAATAAATGATATGCATTTAATATGTGTATATGTGTATGCATTTCTGTCTACCTCTCTGTGTGTGTGCCGGTATCTTTATTCCTATGTGAGAGTGTGTGTGTGTGAGTGTGTGTGTGTGTGTGTGTGTGTGTGTGTATGTGTGTTTCTGTGTGCGTGTGTGTGTATGTAGAGAGAGAGACAGAGAGAGAACGTGAGGGAAATAGACATAGCCATACACGTTCACACTCATACACACGCATACATCGATACATGCACACATACTCACACATTGGCACCAACATACACATGCACACGGCTATCAGCAGCAGCAGCACCATCATCATCATCCTTAACAACAACGACAACAACAACGTAATCAGCGTCACTGACGCCACTTCTCGTGCCACCACGTCACTAATCTCTCCTGTCACTGCCACCCCTCCGGCTTCTGCACCTTCCACCACGCTTTAACAAGTCTCCTCCTCCTTCTCCTCAATCTCCCGCCACTTTTTTTACAGCAGCAGAAAGAAGGAACGAAATAGAGGGAGACGAAAAAGAAGAACGAGAGGGTGACACCGTAAAGAGGGAGAAGAAAGAAAGTAAGAAAGAAGACAAATAATAGAAATAATAATAATAAACGTAAAAAGGAGGGGTTCACCGAACGAGGCAGAAACTTCTCTCTCTCTCTCTCTCTCTCTCTCTCTCTCTCTCTCTTACCCACGGCAGGCAAGGATAGAAACTGCATATTTTTCACCACCACTACTATTACTACTACTACAGTTGTCAGTCTGAAGTGAGATGACTTATTACAGGTGCTGCTGAACATGGTGGTTTTTACCTTAACATTAGTCAGACAGTAAGTTAAAATTTTGTTTCTAAAATATTTCTTGTGTTATATTAGAGAATAATCAACTCTTATGGACATATTGTTTAATATATCCCCACCCACCCACATACACACACACTTATATATACATATATATGTAGATTACAATAAGGAATTCACATCTCTGTACTTAAATGTGTTTTAGTTTTTAAATATTTGTTGTGCTATATTATAGAATAATCAACTCTTATAGTCATATCATTTGATTTCGTCTCCTGTCCCCGGTTACTTACATACATTCGTACTTTTAAGTATATTCGAATTAGTCGGATAGTAAGTTCAAATTTGTTCTGAAATATTTGTTTTGCTGTATTATAAAATAATCAACTCTTATGGGTATGTCTATCATTTTATTTCTTCTACCCTTTACACTTACACGTACATACATAATATGCATATGTAAATTACATTTATTCAATTATTATACATATTGTGCTTAGTGTGTATGCATGTGTTTATCTTGTATCCATAAAATTTTGTCCACTCTCTTCATAATTTTTTCACACCTACCCTTAATTCTTTCCACACACACACACACACACACACACATATATATATATATATATATATATATATATATATATATATATATATATATATATATATATATATATACACAATCCATTTTATCCTATTTTAAAAATTGTGTGTTGAGTAGAATCATTGACTGTTTCTTGATGAGGAATATTTTTTTTATTACAGCTGATGATACCATTACGTTGGGTGTCTTTCTTTTTCTTTTTTTTTACTTCTTTGCTTTCTTACTCAAAAAAGGATACAATTGATCAGACGAAATACAGTTAAAATATCTTGGCTTTTTTTAATCTTTGATGTACCCCATTTAGTTAGATTCAGTTATTTAACTCATCTTCACACAACACACACAACCCATCATAGGACTGACTATGAAATGAAAGGATTGTATATGTTGTATGCTCTCTGTGCTTTACGGTTTATCATTTTGGCTTAGAAGATTTTAGACGGTTTTTTTTCCTACCCGGATGATTGTTATGTTATATTTTTAATCAAGTGACTATTGTAAAGAATTCTTTTGTTTTTTTTTGATAAAAATCATTTTAATCTTTATCCTAAAAAAAGACCACATCTCTTTTCAATCAAGATTCTGACAAATCAAATAAAATGTTTTTGTAAAATATTTTGATTGACTCGAAATCAAAAAAGCTTAAACAACCTTCACAAGGAGTAGACTCCGTGATGATGAAGAAAGTAACCGATTTCTTCACATCTGCAGTTTTGTACGACGGGCGGAAAGTCAGGGTCAAGTTTAGCATTATAGTTGTATTGTAAATAGAACCCCCCAACCCTAAATTTTTTTAAATTAATTTTCTCAAAATTGACAAATATCAGGGAGGAAAAAAGGTCTAATTGAAATCACATTGAATTACCCAAGAAAAATAGTTTTATAATGAATTAATTTTGGTATTTTCCGAATTTGAACACTTTTTTAGTCTTCTTCCTTCATTTAACTTCTTAATTTTTCCTCACCCACAAGTATATATATATATATATATATATATATATATATATATATATGTGTGTGTGTGTGTGTGTGTGTGTGTGTGTGTGTGTACATAGAGAAAGAGATTTAAATGCATATTTCCTTCTCTCCTATCTAATATGATTTCTCATCAAGAGATTGAAAAAATTGATACGTCCCATAATAGTGGGTACATTTGCAGTGAAAAAAATCACTAAATGTCACAACTATTATGGGACAGTGGTAATATAAAAACTTTTGCAGTCTTCTCCTCATAGTCTCAGGTCTGATGTACTTTGCTGCACAATTTCGATCGGTTCCTATTCGTCCGCCTTTCAATTTCATCTCATCTTTCTCTCTCTATCCATTAGCCAGAAATTAAATCTCAATTTTTTTTCATTCCTATTCATGCATGCATATATATATATATATATATATATATATATATATATATATATATATATATATATATATATATATATATGAGAGATAGAGATAAATATATTAGATAAATATAGGCAGCAAACCTGCGTTGATAAAAAAAACGACTGCATAGAGAAGGAAAATTAACTAAAAATAAAATAAAACATTCCTTGTCTCTTCTGATTTGTTTGTATGTGTGTGTGTGTATTTTTCTGCACTTTTTAATTTAAAGGTTTATAAAATTTCAACTTCAAGTTATCCAATTGTATTAATTTAAATTTCTTCACCTTCACCTAATGAGCAGAATTTTAAAGCCAGAAAAAATTAAGATGTAACCAAATACTACCTCCGTCCCATGATTGTTATTACATTCACATAAAGAGAATGATTACTAAATGTCGCAACTTTTATGGGACAGGTATTACGAAAACTTTTGCAGTCTCAGGTCTGATGTACTTTGCTGCACAATTTCGATCGGTTCCTATTCGTCCGTCTTTCACTCTCATCTCTTCTCTCGATCCATCACAAATATTAACCAGAAAGAAATTAAATCACTTTTTTTCAATCCTATACATGCACACACATATATATATATATGTGTGTGTGTGTGTGCATGTGTATGTGTGCATAATTAAATTGGTGAATATAGGCAGCGACCCTGCATTGATGAAAAACGATAGACAAGGAGAACCTTTGAATCCCTTGTATATTATTTTTAGGTATGTGTATATGTGTATGCATATATATATGACTCTGTGTGTATATGTGTGTGTGTGTGTTCATTTATGTGTGTATGTGCATATATATACATATATATATATATATATATATATATATATATATATATATATATATATATATATATATTATATATGTGTGTGTGTGTGTGCATATGTGCATGTATACGAGTGTATGCAGATATACATATATGTACACATGCATATATAGATATGTGCGTGTGTTTGGGTATCAATACATGTGTAAATATATATGTATGTGTGTGCATATATATATATATATATGTATGTGTGTATAAGTATATGAATGTATACATATTTTTCTGGATTGTGTGTTCATATATATGTATATATATATATATATATATAAATGCATGAGTGTATATTAATGTATGCATATGTATATGCTTATATATATATATAGGTGCACATGTATATGCTTATATATGTATATACATATATATATGTATATATATATATATATACATATATATATATATATATATATATATATATATATATATATATATGTATATTTATGTACCTGCATACTTATAGATATATGTACAAGTGTATAGATATAATGCTTGCATTGATGTATGCTTATACATATATATATATATATGTTTATATATGTATTCATATATGCTTAGATATATTTATATATGCTTATATGTATATATATGCTTTTACACCGTTACATATATACTTGCATATATATATGAGCATGTAAATAGGCATACATATATATATATAAGCATATACATAGGCATGCATATATATATAAGTATATACATTGGCGTGTATTTTTATATATATGTATATATATATATGTGTGTGAGTGTATTATACGTATATGGATATATATATATATATATACATATTTATATATTTTGCATATACGTATGTCTGTTTTTTTTACATATATATATTTATCTGTATGTATATAAATATAAAATTTTTATACATATTTATTCATTTATATCTATGTATATCCATTTATATATGTATGTGTGTGTATATTTATATATATATATGTATATACATATATATTTTCTGCATGTATGTACACCTATGTACTGTTGTGTGTGTGTGTGTGTGTGTGTGCATATCTATAAATATGTATCCTCAATTTAATGTTTTATGAAAATTTTCAACCTCGAGTAATTTGGACAGTAATTTTTCCACCAAATAATAAGCATTTTTTGAAAACCTGGAAAAAAATTAAATGAAAATCAGGATCAGATAGAGACAATCTCTATCCCATAAATGTTATATTTCTATTCGAAAATGATCACTAAATGTTGCAACAATTATGGGACAGAAGTATTTTCAAAATTGAGTTGGGTCTGTTGAATTTGTTTATTCAAAATTTCATTTTTTTTTTTTTACTCAGAGAAGAATTTCCTTGGAAGACAAAAAATGCATGATACAATGCCAGTTGGGCGTCTTTCGTCGAAGGGATGCGTGCCGTTTTTATCATTTAAAACCATTGGCAGTATTTGCTATGGAAGATCATACATGTAAATATCTTCTGCATTCATTAAAACTTATTATTAAATTATTTTCTACACTTATTCCTGTATATAATCCTTTCAAAGCTCAACAAAGAAAAAAAATGAATAACTGGAATATAAACCTCACTTTTTCTTTCAAGATGAAAGAGACATTCTTCAAATTTTCTGTTTCTTTCGAATACTTTTCCACCTTTGAATTGCAAAAAGAGTAAATTTTCTTTCAACAAAAATACGATTTATGAATTTCTACCGGTGATCAACTTCAGCATTCAGAAACCATGGGTACAAGAAATATCAGAGACGGGAGCAGCATTGAAGGCTATCCATTTAATTATACAAAAACCTCTTTTTTTTAAAAATATAAGATAAAATTTATTACTTTAAACTGAACTACTTAGTGAAACAGGATAAATTTACATGCATGATATTCCATAGCAAATATCTCCAATGATTTAAAATTCTGAAACCTGTGTGGGTCCCTTCGACGAAAGGTTCCTTTTCATCTTTAGTTATTTTAAATCTCCATTAATCATAATGATCATAAGCAGTTCTATTCATTTTTTTTAATATTCCCACAAGGCCTTCAAGTGGGAGGGTTACAAAAAGATAAAGTAGCTATGTTCAGTTCAGCCCTTTTTTTTATTTCCATGTAAATTCCAATGTATTCCTTACTCATAGTAAAAAATTATTGCTTTACTATGAATGATACCATCAGCATTTTATTGACTTAGAGGAACGTTGTGGGTATTCCTTCGTTTTGAAAACGAAAAAATTCTTACTATTGTTTGAATCGACTACGGATTCTCAAAGGGGAAAAAAAACAAATGATCGTAGCTCAAACCAAACAAGTGATTTATGGAAATGCTATATTTAATAACTTCAATTGTTTATTTGTTAAGAAATAAATACATATTCTCTCGAAAAATCACTTACTGATCATACGAAAAATATTAGCGAATGGAACACATTTTTAATAAGACTTGTTCAACATAAAAGTATTTATTTGAATCAGTTTAATTTTTATATTTTTGATTATGTATTCATATTTATTTATTCACTTACATATTTATTTATATAGTCGGCAATCTTACATTTTGTGAATGCAAAAATTTAAACCATTGTCGAAATCGGCTAGGGTGTTTTTGCCCTTCGGTGCATCCGTAGTCAGTCTCGTCAATGCTTCAATTTTTTGTGTTCACAAACCGAAGGATTGCTTCAATGTGCTGTACCTAGTTCATAATAAAAAGTACTTCACGGTACTTTTCTTGTACTAAAAGGAAAACAGAATCGCAGTATGAAGCATGGTAAAAAAAAATCTTGCTCTTTTCATTTTTTACATAATTTCATTTGTCTATATATGATTTTTACGATGATAATTTCAAATATTCATTTTTTTTTGATCGATTAAAATCGTTGGACGATTATTTGTGCTTGTTTTGACCTAGGTGAGAAAAATCTTATTTACTTGAAAATATTGAAAAATAAATACGTAACTACTAATTGGCCGGTGTTAGCTGTTCAGAGTGCCCCTCCAAAATTATATCCGTTCCTTCCATTCTCCAACCAAGAGTTTTCCCGACTATGTCGCAGATAATCTCTTGGTGTGTCGCGAAATTTTGTGTATCTTTCAAAAGATACTTTTCTTGGGTCACTTCAACCGCTTCGATAACATTATAAGTTTGGCTTGGCCGACAAAACTCAAGTGATGTGTCGCAAAAAATGTATTTTTAAAAAGTGTGTGGCCAAGGCAAAAGGTTTGGAAAGCACTGCAACCTAGCCATACAGCAGATACGGAGGAAGCTGATTATTGTAATCACGGATAATGGTATCAAACGCTGACTGTTATCAGAATCAGTCTGTTCCAAACACTTCATTTTAAATGAATTTTAAAAATTCATATGAAGGCATACTCCGAATTTGCGTAGTAATGATCGGCTGGACGCTGGAAGTGGCGTGACAGGATTTTTGCATATGAAATTAATCCATGTTTGTCTAACATTTAAATCGTGGATCGGAGATCGAAAGAGATGAGTGAGAGAGTGAGAAGGAACTGACATGGGTGAGAGAAGAGCAGAGGCATGAGATAATGGATAATCTTAGTTGTCAATACTCGTGGAATTTCCATAGATTCAGCTAGTTATTATTAATCACACATGTGATATTGGTTAGCCTGTTATTCTCGTAGGCCGTTACTATTGTAGTAAGTTCGATCCTCACCGAGCACTAACGTTTGAAAATATCTGGACGCCTCATGGTGGATTAGGAGTTTCCAACGTTAATCTCGCATATCAATTGCTTGATTCTCACTGGATGCCCTAATATCGTGGCCTTTTGCCAGTCTAAGCTGGGTTTATCAAATTACTCGCATTGAAATACTCGGTTCCTAGTTTAGTGGTAAGAATTACGGAACTCCAGACTTATAAGTTCAGACAATCGAATCTCGTCTTACCTTTTTTGATGTTATCAACACTACGTTTCAACCGATGGCCATTCTTCAGCCTTTGTCAGGTGTATAATCCAAGAATAACCTTTCTTCTCTCCACGGAGAAACCGAACAATCTCTCTCTCTCTCTCTCTCTCTCTCTCTCTCTCTCTCTCTCTCTCTCTCTCTCTCTCTCTCTCTCTATCTCTCTCTCTCTCTCTCTCTCTATCTCTCCCTCTCTCTCGTGCGCGCACATTAATTCCTGTCACAAGAAAAAACAGAGAAAGGTTTCAACATCCGACTGTATTAAGGAAGCAAACCCTTTTTCCTGATTTCTTTAAACACTGAATTAAGTTGAGGATACCCCTGGTATAGCACATATAACTGAGAGGTAGTTTTTGAGGTCCTTACCAAAATACTGAGCGTTAAAAACTGTCTTCGTAGATTTCTTCGATTCTCTTTTCTGCGTATGTAAGTGTTGTGTATACTGTACACCAATGGAAATAGAGGGCGAAACATTTCAATGTTTATTCCTGATTATGTCTAGAAAAAGGTTTTTGTGTGTTTTTGGAAAATCCTCTCTATTAAATAGGTCTCAAGTGGGAAGAGACAATTTTAAATGTTAGTTTATGCTAAATTGGTCCCTTAGTTTGTGCCTGGCAGTACTGACGCTTGGTTTGTTTGTTTGTTCTTTTAATTTGGGACTTTTCAAGTGATCACTGCCCAACAACAGACGATAGAAGTTACTTATTTGTTGATCTCCCTTTTTTTTTCAATTTTTTAATTGATCACCCCTACACCGACCCGTCTTTTTCTTTCTTTACTAAATTGAACAGAAGTTGCTTCAAGTTGGCTGTAGATCAGGATTGGATAGCCATGGGTAGGGTAGGACTACCTGGACACCAGCCAGAACTTGGTCAACCCCGACTGGATGGCCTGTGTGAGGATGTCGCAGGAAACATCAGGTCCATTGCTGCCAGGGTGATGTATGTCGAGAAAAATGGAAGAACATCGAGAGAGATAGTCAAGGAGCTCCGGACCTTAATCCTAAATCGGACAAAAAAACACTGATCAAAATGATAATCAAAAGTAACCGTAAATTAACCGTGAAAACAGAAAATAGTGTTCTTCATCTAATATGAGCAAGATCAAAAAACTCATTTTTTTTTTTGTCTTTGAAAAAGTGCTTGTGGTGTCTCTATGATCATTTTGGACCAGCAATGTCCATACCCTGTGCTTGTATTTTTTTAGATAAATACTTCTGGTACACGCGGGCTACGGTGATTCGTTTATGTGAGGAATGGATATTCTTTATAAATCTTCTATTTATAGTTTCTGAGGTAAATTTCTTTAATATTTCTTTCACACTCTTACCAATTCTTGCGCTAAAATGCTGCAACTCAAATATAAGTAGAAAATGCCGTATCACGTATTACTTCATTTTTTTTTATATTTGAATTTTTTCTTTTTCACTTATTTAGTAGTAAAAAAATCCACCCTCTCCCCATCGGCTCGAACTCCTGAATCTGCCCGAAGAACTATACTCTCAAATCAACGTCAAAATAGCCAGTCCCTTTCTTTTTTGGGCGTTATACTCCTGTTTTTCAAAGTTAAATTTTGCTGGGTTAGATTGATACGTATCCCTGCCACTATTAGAACTGGTCCTTGGTACCAAGCAGTCAGTCACCATTGGCGTGAAGCGCTCTCGGACGGAGAATGAATCAATTGAACAGAATAAGAACAGTCGAAATAAGAATTCCCTGATATGAAATCAGATTGGTTAGGAATATATTTCCGTTGTGCCGAAACTAAGGAAAACTAAATTCTTGTGACGGTCTAGGTTTAAAGAGCGCCGAGGTTCGGTTTGTCCGGTGTATCAGAAACTCTTGGACCGGCCCTTGCCACTAGTATCAATGGTCTGTGTTCAAACCAAAGCAAAAGCAAAGACTCCGCATTCTGATTTTGTTTTAATCTCAAGGCAAGTCGTCCCCACGCGTATGATTGGTTACACATGATCCTCCTACTTCAATTACACCAAGTACTACTCAGCTAAACATCATTAAATTCAGAGTAACATTGAACTTTAAAATAGTTGGCATGGCCGGTGCCAGAATTTCATGTGCCCTTAGCGAGGCCTAGAATTTGCGGCAGGGTTTTATGCACCTTTGGCGAGACTTGATACTTGCACCCCACGTTGCTTGAAAGGTCAGTTCAGCACCCTTTGCGCCCTAGGCGGTTGCTTAGTTCGGCCTAATAGGTAGCACTGCGTCCAACCATTAACTTTACTTATTAACAATTATCATTAGTGTGTGATACTGTATTTTGAGGCACAGTTAGAAATTTGAGGGCCCAGAGGGCTTGGCTCCTTAAGGGACTCCACCAGCGAGGACCCAACACCATATGTGAGGTCTGTCATTAGAAAATCAGTAGGTGAACTGCTATTTATAAAGCTTTTGGGCCACCCCTCCGTTTGGGGTGTTTTCAAATAACCTGCTCTCCTTCCCTCAACTACGCCTCTGACCTTATACATCTCTGTAATTGCTATTAGATATGTGTGTGTGTGTGTGTGTGTGTGTGTGTGTGTGTTTGGGTGTGCACGTGAACTGCGATTACTCGATTACTGGCCTTTTGTATATTGATCATCACACAAGGCAGTGCAATGTCAAGTTTGAAAGTTTTTGGACCAGCGGTTCTCGGAGAATCTAATAAAGAATCAAATTTAAAAAATGACAGATTATTGATCTTTTTTCCTATGTTATTGAAGACTGGAGAGAAGTGATCATAGTAGTTTCATACGATTAACATAAGATTATTTTACATGACATTTATGGCAGGATTCTCCACACGCCATAAAGTACGGCCATTCCAAATATGCACCTTTCCAGTGGGAACTGCCCTAATTACTGAATAATTCCCGAGTTTTATTACATTCTTAACGTTTTTCGTGTTTGGGTTGAGCTCTTGTGGGCTTCAGTCACGAGAACCCTTCGCGTGGTCCTGATAAAACTTGATAACCAATCTGAGAGAACCTTGTGCACGTGTGAACACTCTCCTGTGAGGTTACTCTGTCGGCAAGAAGATGCGTTTAAGTGGACGTGTACTACAAGAGTCATTTTCATAGTCGTGTACCTTACTAGGCCATACTTAGTGTAACTAGATAACTAAGTTCAGTCAGAAACTTATTTGAAATGATCTCCCGTCATTACTCGGTTAATGTATCACTCAACCTGGACAAATAAATACTTGAGGGTGCGTCATAATGGGGTAGTGCGGTGATGAAATGGCCTTGTGGACCATTTATTGTAGTGAATTCGATCCTCACTTGATGACCTAACTAGTAGCCTTGTGCTTTAGTCCGGCGCAAGGTCATGAAATGATAAGAATTGTCTATTTTTCGGTGATTTTCCGTATAAAACAAACTTTTCTTTGCAAGTCTTCGTTTTGTCAAGTTTGCCATATCAGAACATTGAAGAGAAGAGACGTCCCTCCCCCCGAAGACACCATTGCCCTCCCCCCGAAGACAAAATTCACCTCCCCCCGAAGACACCATTCCCCTCCCCCCGAAGACACCATTCCCCTCACCCTGAAACACTTTTTGGTGCTAATGTAATTTTGAAGCAGCTGATGATTAATTCTACGGCATATATATTTAATATAAAATGATTCTGTTTCCTGGAGTTAGTTACTTTCTCCTCTAAAAACAAAACGAGACCGAAACGTCCGCGGTCGAAATATTTATAGCCGAATCGTCCGATTACCGTGGAGCTAAGTTTTCGTCGAGTTTTTTGCTGACAATTCGATTATGAATTTCATTTTTGGATCAGACACTAACAATGATAAATAAATTTCACAGCGTGGATCCCCTAAGAGCATATGCGAAATTGTGGCCGGTAAGATTCAGATCTGACAGCAGTGTACAGCTATCCTCAACTCGGGTGTGCATTCAAACATAACATCAACAGTGGTCTCAATTGAGTCAAGATTCGTTAAATCGAAATTGATGAAAGAGTCATAGATACATTTTCCGAGGCAGAATTAACTGATCTAAGTGAATCTGACTTCAGTTTCTAGGGGACTTTTTTTTTTTTTAAGTAACTTTTTTTGCGGGGAGCGAGTGAATTGAGTGGTTGATCGGTTTACAATGTATACATGATGTAAAATTGGACCCTAATTCTTTGCCCCTCTCTGCGACATCTGATATTCAATTTCAAATACAAATATTTCATAAACTGGACCCTGACTTTCAGAGCGCATACATGGCCGCCTAACAGGATTAGTGTTACCGTTAGGGTTATATGGTTATATAATACGGAAAAAATGTAAGAAATCGCGATAGTAACTTAGTCACGGTAAGTTTGCACTTCAGTCACGCGACTGAAATCTGCATTTCTGTCGGTCGAATTGGGGGCTGGGGGAATTGCAAGCGGGGGAATGGGGTTGGACAAATCTTGACCGTCGATTTTTTCAAGGGGGCAGCTTTATGTGGCAAAAATATCTCGGGTGTGCACTTGCCATACTCTGCAGTCTGGAATTCAGACGATATGTTGGCATCGTAACGTTCGGCAGCAAGAGAACTGGCGGATCTGAGAGAAAGTCTATGTACGCACAGCAACTGTCTTTAAAATGATGATGATGATAAATAAATGGTAATATGTATGAATAATATTAAATATTAAGTATTAATAGATATTTCGTAATTGTAGTTCATTGTATGCTTTCCAGTTTAGTTTCCATCCATCCGTAATTATTTTCCGGCGATTGTTTCACCCAGCCAAGATGATCTGATTTCCTGTGACGTAAAATGAAATATCGCCATTATTCATTTGTGATGAGGAATCATTTGCTTTGTAATAGTCACGATTATTTCATAAAGCAAAATTGATTTGTGTCTAATGAAATGTAAAATTCGTATTTACGTCTTCTTACACCGCCATGTTGCGACTGTGTTCGCGTTGGCGGTGACATTGGAAAAAAATCCACCTTTTCTGTCGAAATCGTTCCGTCTGAAAAGAAGTCCTCGGATATGTCGTAGTTGAACGTCTCAATCCCAATTGTTCTGAGTGAGAGGACACTCAACGGCAATCAGTAATTATCAAATACCTACTAAGCAAATATCAAATCTAATTTTTATTAAAGAAAATTTCAAGCTCATTTTTTTCGACTGTATCAACATTTTTACTGGTATTTGTACTTTTATTGTGGTAACATTCGGAAAACCCTTAAACGCCGAAAATCCTACTAGATGAAACTTCTCATTGAATTTTCTTCACCAAATAAGATGACCGTCCTTATCTTTGGAGAAGTGTCTGTTTTTTTAATGGGGTTTTAGCGAGGTTTATTCAATTTATAATTTAACTATAATGCTAATCTGGATCTTTACTTTCCGTCTGCAATACGAAACTACCGCTTTAAAGTATTTTGTTTACGTCTTTTGTACCTTAATTTTCTTACCGTGGATATTGAAACACTAGAACGGATTTTTTTTTTCGAACTAGCCTGCAACAATCTATAATATATTTTTATTTCATTTCTGGGGCACCGCTTCTCTCTCCGTCTCTCTCTCTCTCTCTTATCCACCCATCCCACCTGAGAGGAGGCGGAATGTCGGGTGCTGAATACCAAGCAGAAATCTGTCTGCATTCACACGTACTTGTGCACAATTTCTTTTTTGCTTCCTTCACAATTTACTCCACTCTTTCACTCTCTCCATGCCAGAACAAGACATATAGTCGCTCTCAGACTCTGGGTTGCTTGGTGGTGGCTAGACTTCGGTTCTCCACGGCAATTATTAATGGCGTCCCCCATTATAACGCAGTGGTTAGGGTCCAAGTATGCCGGCCGTGTTATAATCGAGCTGCGTTAAAAAAAATAATCATTTAGGAGCCAGATCTAACTATATTGGAGCTAGATTAACACTGAGGGGTCCACCACCTACCAGCGTTATAGTGCAAACTTTGCTATCACTAACAACGTTATACCGGGGGAGGCCTGTTGTACGTACTTGAGGGTGGATCTTGATGCTGCTATTATGGTTCTATACTTGAAGACTACTTGCTTCTCTCTCCTATGTGTTCGGTAATTTGAGAGGAAACTTATTCTCATTATGGAGACGGTCTGGGAATATGTGATTTTATTTTAAACTTTCTTTTCTTAATAATTAAATTCCTATGTAATTTATTACTACCTCTGTCCCATGTTGGTTGTAATATTTGCATGTACATTTCAGACACTAAATGTAACAACTATTATGGAACATTGATTGTACAGTGCATCACAAATTCAGCGACCTCAAGATTGAGGGTGTTCGAGTTTCTGAAATTCTCGGGGTTTTGATGTAGCATAAGCTAGGCCTACTTTCAGGTGCCACAGGGTTGGGTCATTAACGTTACAAAGTTACATTAATAGCCCAGAATTTAAGAGTACCCTAATATCAACAAAATTCTTGTTTAATTTTATGATATATTAATAATAAGTATGAGGACTATCGAGAAGAAAAATGAACTAAACGGACCAAAATTTTAAGTTCGTAAAAATAGCCGAGTTTCTGAAGTCTGAGTTTGCTCAACTGTATTTATTACTTCTTTAGCCTTGCCATCAATAATTGACTGCAGTATTTATTTTTCACAATTGCACTGGACTTGACAAAAATATCAAAAAAATTAAACCAGAAACGAACCTGCATTTACAAAATGAATTTTAGAAATAAGAGAGATTACATTATAATCAGCATTTAATAGCTGCCTTGACCAAAATTACAGACAAAATATATAGACAATCACCTGATGTATTATATAAATAGAATTAAATTCCTGTGTAATTTATTCATTACTTGTAAAATACCTATTGCTTCGCTAACAGTAGACGTAAGGGTGGAAATCTAAAGCATTGTAGTCTCCATTGGTGCTCAACTAAATCTCCTGCTCTCAGACAATCAAACATGAGTTCATTGAGAACTTTTGGAGATGTTGTGTGGATGTACAACTAGGATGAAGGGGGGGGGTAACTGTAAAAAAATCTACCCAAAAATTTTATCAATTTTTCCATCATTCATGACTCACCCTTTGACAAAATGTCATTGAAAATGAGAACTTTTGGATATATTGTGAAGACAGACCGACTATCAGATCACTTCCCCTATATTTCTTCCCTGTTCAGTAATGTAATTCAAACTCATTCCTGTGTGGGTCTCATACTATGATGATGTCATTGTCTGCAATTGTGAAAGTCAGGAAAATCTCATTTACTTCATTTTTGTGACACATACGTCCCAGTAGACTTGTAAGAGAGATCTATGGGACATATATATATATATATATATATATATATATATATATATATATATATATATATATATATATATCAGCAGTCATATAAACTTCAGAATATATATTTCCCAGAAGTCTCCCTAAAGGTTTAATGGAATTTTAGTATGTGAAGAAAACACTAAAAAAACATTTGTTGGAATTTGTCTGAAATTTGTAGATGAGTCCTTATCAGTATTCCACAAGTAGCTTGAACTAATTTGCTGCTATCAATCAAAACTGTCAACATATGTTTCTCCAGTATTCAAAAGAGTCTGGATATCTATCTATCCATCTGCATTTTGTGAGTTCAGAGCTAGAGGGCTGAAAATTTCAACATTTACTCCTCTTTACTTTTACATTCACTTTACGTTTACACCTCTTTATATCTAGAAAAAGACTTTTTGTTTTTGCAATTTGCTGTGTAAGTTTATGCTAAATTGGTCTCGTAGTTTATGTCCAGCAGTGCTTATGCTTGTTTTTTGAAAATTCAGATTTTTTTTAGTAATCACTACCCAACAAAAGGCAAGAGGAATAACTGATTTATTCATCACCCCATTTTCCAAATGTTCAATTGATTACTCCCAACACAGAATGGTGCCAAAAAGTCATGTTACAGTTTCTATTGAGTGACTAACCAGACCTGTATTCATATTTTTATAGGTTTTATTCCTACATTTAGGCCACTGCATTCTTTTACATTCTCAGTGTGATCTGATATTCTTGTTATTATTGCATGAGTTGTTCAAACTAATATCTTCATCCTTGTTGTATTGGGTCTATCTGTGTTTTGGCTGCTGTATTCTTCGGCCTTCGAGAGCATGATTCTGATAAAGGGAGCCTTATACTATAAACAGTTTTAGATCTGGAGTGTGATTCCTGCATTTTTTCTTCTAGAAATACAGCCATGCTTCATCTTATGTCAAGGTTATGTAGGTTGTATGGACTCTATTCTATCTGGACATTACAGGGTGAAGTGAAATATACGCACTCACCAACATGAGATGCCATGACACATTCATACCTATTGACCTAAACCTCAATACTGTACATTTGTCTTCCTTGCCTTTTCAAGGAGAGGGGAACAAATGTCATCCATTATGTTTATTTTGGTCATTAGCTCAAACTATCAAGATGTCTGCCCTTTTATCTTCTTCTCACCCTGGAGAACTTGAGAGAGCTTGATGTATACACTGCCTCCTTCTTAGCAAGGTAAACAATAGTATGACAGACATTTGCCTTATTTATGGTTGAGTCAAAGATCTACAATGACTATAATCCCTGTCATATGCAGTTAATGTTTCAATCAAGAGCTTAGGGGACATATTTACAATTAGGCATGAATGTACATATCACTAGTGTCCTTCTTTCTTTCTACAAGTGTTCCTATTTCTCCTCATATTGTTTCTCAGCGGTTTTTAGTCAGGTTTACCTGAAATTTTGTGTAAAAAGGTGTCCTTTAATGAGATGCTTCTTACTTATAAGAATCTTCCACTCAGGGTCATGTGATCTGACAATAATTATGTTTAAATTTTGTTTTTAAATCAATTTACTTGTTTTGAGTCAGATTTACTTGAAACTTGATAGAAAGGCCTTTCTTGATATGCTTCTTAACTAGAAAAATCTTCCTCAGAGGGTCACATGATCTGGCAATAATGATATTTAAACTTTATAATGGACATACTATGGAAAAAGAAACAAGCATGAATGTTGCCAGATACAAACTGAGGAATCAATGTAGCATAAACTTACTTTGTAAACTGAACCCCCTAAAACAAAAATATATTATGTGGGCAAATTTTCAAAAAATGAAAAAAAAACAAACACACACAAAATTCAATGAAACTACTATCTTTAATCTTCTCACATAAACCTTAATATTCAAATTTAACTTCCACTTGAAGAAAGCATGACCAATAACTGCGTTTATAGAATTCCATGTAGTTGTGATGAAGAGTACAAGGGTAAGACCAGTTGCCCCTTAAAAATAAGATTTGAGGAAAACCAAAAAACTGTAATGTAAAATCTAGTATGGCTGACCATGCATGAAGCGGGTGGGGTACACACCAACTTTTATGTACTGAAATCAAAATAATGAATAAGGAGAAGTGTTAGCAAATAAGATGGCTAAAGGAATTGGCTCACAAACCCTGCTAGGATAACTCATTCAGCAAACAAAGTATCAACACCAATGGTTTGTAGGAATCATTCATCAGCAAGAGATTCTATGGACATTGCCGGGGAGAAACTAGTGTGTGTAAAGCCCAACAGGAGATCTAGAGGTCAGCACAATGGACAAAGGGAGACAGTTTCAGAGATGCAGAAATGCAAAAACTAGATGTGACGTGTATGTCAGAGGAAACTCATGCTCACCATGAATTAGATTCAACATCCAGAGGCTTCATAGCTAAAAAGTTGTGAAAAAAAAAATGAGAATCGTCTGACTAAACCCCATACAATGATGAATCCTGAATTTTCTGACACATACAGGTGATAAACTCTCCTTCAGAGAGCGCATACCACTGCCAATTCAATACACTAAAAACTGAATAGAAATTTGAAGAATTAAAAAATTTGGAGAATTCTAAGTTTACAAACATTGAGTTACATACCTTGAAATTTAAATCTTGTCTTTTTATTGTTTGTTTTTATGCACTTTTCCCACAGAATGATAAAAAAAAACATCTCTCAATTGAAAACAAATTCCTGAATTTGCATTGGAATTCATAAAGAATTTATAGGAGAAACTGTGTCAACCGACGGACCTGGTGACCACGTATCACTTTCAATTCCTTTGGCAGAATTAAACTAATGTACAAGCTGCAATGAAATTTAGATTTTTATCAAACTTCAGCCCAACTTGGAGTTGACTGTGTTTTTTCACTGTAACAATGAGAACAATCCTCAACCGATTTACTCTCTTACTCTCTGAACCAACTGTTTCACATATCTACCAAAATATATAAGGTCTTATTTCATTCTAATAAATAATTTCAATTAGAAAATATATATATTTATGATTTTTCACTCCTCATATTCAAAAGTTGCAATTCATCTTCAGTCAGAGTAAAAAGTGGAATTTGACTCTGCTGCTGTCAGGCTTATGAAATTTCTTTTGCTTACTTCTTAGCTTGGTCTAAGAATCACTGCAACACTATCTGGTATAAGGAGTTTATCAAAAAACAGGAGTCTACTGGGAAAATAACCAAAAATGTAGCTACATATTCATCTAACTAATTAGTTAAATTAAGAATGAGAATTTGAATGATGTTATGAACAAACAAATAACTTTCTAAGTTATGTTGAATAGTTCAACTTTGGCCTGAGAAGCCACCAATGGAGTCCTGGATGCCAAGGACAAAGGCCTAACCAATGATGAGAATCAAAAGCCTTACTAAAGATAAATCAATCTTGGAACCAAAAGTTGATCTCCAAAAGAAAAATGGAGGATGTCACTGTCGATATTGACAAACTACTCGAAACAAACATGCAAGCAACTTATTGCTATTTTGAGAAAAGTCACTTCCAAGAATTGTTTTAACTCATTTTAGAGTTAGTTTTCTTGACCACTTTTTGGTTCATCCCTTATACAGCCTTCTTCAGGGGTAAAGCAGTTTTTTGAAACTGTCATCTAAAACTATCAGCATAGGTTTTGTCAGTTTTTAAGTTGCTCCAGCTGGTTGGCTATATATATATATATATATATATATATATATATATATATATATATATATGTGTGTGTGTATGTATGACACATACAGGCTGAACTGATGGAGCTAGAAAGCTTTTCGTGGAACAGATTGCCCTTGTGAATAGTGGTACCACTGTATTTTACCCTTAATTGTATATACCCGCAATATGCATGGATTATGTATAACTGTGCAGTATCGAGTGCATATGTTAAAAACAGATGCGCAGTTTCAGACCCGTGATGTTTATGTACAAGTGTGCAGTTACTGCACCAGCAGCACTGGCAAGACAAGTTGCATTCATACATTAGAAACTGTCAACCGAAATTGTCATCATAGATTTCTTCAGTTTTTAAGTGAGTTTGGCTGGCTGGCTGGCTATATATATATGTACGTATCATATGGAGGCTGAAAATTTAGACATTTACCCCTTATATCTAGAAAAACAGTCTTTTGACCCCTTCTCCTGAAATAGAGTTTTCTTGGGGGAAGGGGTCTAATTTGCAACATAAGATTGTGCTAAATTGATCCTTTACCTTGTGTCTCGCAGAATTCACCCTTGTTTTCACTTTTCACTAGTGATCACTGCCCAACAAAAGGTGAGAGAAGTAACTTATTCACTGATCACCCCTTGAAATATTTCTATAGATCCCCCTAGCAAGGCATGCTGCCAAAAGTTTCTTTTCATTTTCTTGTCTGACTTGTTGATTTGGTCGGTAATGTTGTCCTCATGAGAAGAGCAGAAAGGAAGAAGGTTGATGCGTAAAAAAATTTTGCATGAGTGAAGAAATCCTTGGTATGAACACATAGAAGATAATAATGGTTTTGCTGACCTGCATTTTTTTTTTTTTTTAAATCACTGCTACCCACAACAGACCAGTTTAATCACTGTTGTTGAGTTTAGGTTGTACACATGTTCTGCTGACATTTATATGTATTTATTTATGTATTCATCTGAACTTTACCCAACCCATACCGCATAATAGAACTCGAAATTTTATGGACACACTCCCCTCAATAAGTAAGGAAATTTTTGTTTTTTGAAAATTACCCTCCAAAATCATTTTTTAGGTGGTGGTGGGGGGGGTTTCAATATGCAATGTAAGTTTATGTCGAATCAATCACTATTTTGTGCCCACTTGTTTTTCTGAAAATTCAGACCTTTTTTAGAGATGACAACCCACCAAAGGCAAGAGAAGTAACTTATTCATTCACCCCCTTTTTAAAACTTTTGATGG
The DNA here is from genome assembly GCA_963457665.1 of Thysanoteuthis rhombus. Lineage (NCBI taxonomy): Eukaryota > Metazoa > Mollusca > Cephalopoda > Oegopsida > Thysanoteuthidae > Thysanoteuthis > Thysanoteuthis major. The sequence continues at coordinate 53,173,200 of OY735211.1, forward strand.
ATTGCCCCTATACAATGTATGGGGGGGCAGTGATTTATAATTTCTCTTGGAATGCTGGACTGTTATCTTTTCTTTCCTTTTTGTTTTGAAAACTTTCACCTTTCCACATGAAGGAAGGAGCACTTCATGGCTTCTCTCTGGCCTATACAAATTGACAGAATCACTTTTCTACTTTGAGACCATTATTAAGTGAAACTTATGAATTGTTTTTTCTGGTGTTGACTGTGACTTAGTGAAACTTCAAAAACAGCAGGTAATGTGACCATTGTATTCACAAAGCTTAGCTTAGTCTGGCACAAGTGAAGCGTCCAAAGACAGTGGAATTCACAGTAATTTCAAATTGTTCTGTGAGATGTGTCCGCTTACAATCACACTATGACAGGTAACCCAAAATTAAAGTAGTCTATCCATTCAATAGAAAATTAGGAAACTTTTTTCTTTCTTTATTAAGTCAAAAACTTTGACCTTTCCACTTCACAGTTTATTTTTTACCATATCCCAATTGCCATCATCTCTACTTTTAGGATCTTTACAAAGTAAAACATGAATTTTTTAATTGATCACGGGTAATTGAAATCACAGAAAATTGGGGTGGGGGGACTACTGTATGTATTATTTAAATTTGCTTACATATATAATGTATTATATATATATATATATATATATATATATATATATATATATATATATAGACAGAGAGAGAGAAAGAGGTTTAACCCAAAATTTCAGGGAATTCAAAGCAAAAGATGTCTTCCTTGAAGAAAGAAAACATTGATAGAAAATGAGGTTCTTTATTTCATGGTGAAGTGATTTTGAGATATGTCCGAAATGTCTGGCAAGACAGGGAAAACATTAGGAAACTTGACAGATGATAAGATTGATGACCATTGAAATTTCTAAATTTAGGGGTAGCACTTTTGTGTGTGTGCGTGTGTGACTATGCCAGTAATTGTGCATTATTGTCAATGAATTTAGTGGTGATTTTTTGTCTGTAACTTGTGTGCGTTGATAAAATTTGTGAAATTATTAAACATTTTAGTAATTTCATGAAATCCCTAGTTTCACAATCAGTGTAGTAATGGTTCATTAGTTTGAGATGCTGACCATTACTACTATAATGAGTTCAATCCTCACGGGGTGCCCCACTACTATTGCCTTGTGTCAAACTAATCTAAACTTATTTTCCTTCAGTATTTACAATGTATATAACGCTTCTGTTTGACACAAGACCACTGTAGAAAGTCACTCAGTAAGGATCAATCTCATTAGAAAAGTGATGGTCAGCATCGTAAACTTGTTAACACTGATTGTGAAAATAAGAATATCATCAAACCCTTACGGATTTCTCTGAATCACTAGTTTCGCAATCTCCTTGTAACGTGTTCATTAATGTGTAAAATAACACATGCTGACTTTCTTTTCTACTCTCTGTATTTGAACTGTACTGACCCATGTCAAGCTGTGTTTGTAATCAGATGGGATATGATACTACAATTCGTCTCTTTCGCAGACATCCCACCTAACCCCATGAAGATGACGGCAGATTTTTGATTATTGCCTTTCATCATTAGTTTGAATCCTGGGTAATTTTGCCAGAAAAGGTTCGATGCGACCATTTTGCTGGACTTGGTTAGGAAATGAACCAAGCCCTGACTCCTCCCCCCACTATTCTGCAAATGAACGTGGTTGATTATATGCGCAGTTAATGAAAACGCGTATGCAGCATTGAGGCACATTCCACAGTCAAATAAGTGCACTTTTTTTGCACAGATAAGCATCTATTTCTATGTCATTGTGCACAGTCTTAAATGTTTGTCTCAGTTTGTATAATATATACATATATATATATAATATATATATATATATATATAATATATTTATATATATATATATATACGCACATTAATTGGTTGTATTGAAAATAATTTTAAAGATTTTCGAAAATTAATTAATGCGAGTCTGATTTTATGCTAACAAAAACATCAGAAGTTGTTATGAGGGCTGTTGATTGAACAGTTTGAAAAACCACTCTCCCTTAACTATCATCCAAGTAGTAATAACTTGAAAATTGTTATACTGATTATCAACCTTAATGAAAGGGTAGGCAGCATACACAAAATTCAATGTGAAATATCATTTTGTGTGTGTGTGTGTTTTAGCACCACTCATTCTAAGGGCACTATTCAATCACGTACCCCATCTAATAGTATGTTTGTTTTTATATTCACATAAGACTATGGTCGGAGATTAGTCTCCAGCAACAGCACATGAAGATTTTAGTGCATTATTTTGAAATCATTTTGGTTTATCCATTTTATTTTCAAACCTGTAACTCACACATGGGGCATTTGACCAAATAAGTGTAATAAAAAGTCTTTTTCATTTGTACATTAGTAATTATTCATACATTTTGTTTAAAATCCACCTGCTATAACATTAAATTCCTTATAACAGCATTCTTAAATCCCAGAGGGTGCCGTAATAATGGCAGTCGACTGTACTTAGCAAACATTTCTGTCCTTGGTTATAACTTTATGAAGAGTGATTAACATACCAAATTTTTATGTGTCGAAAGAGTATTTTATGGACCTCCTTCTCCAGTGATACTATTTTTTGCTTTTAGAGAAAGACAACATTAAAAGAGACTCTTTCCTTATAGATATTGCATATTACACCTGAAGAAGGTTTTCTTAATGAATCAGCTGAAACATGGTATCAACATCAAAGATGGGAAGAAGAGATTAGATTGTTGGAACAAAAGTTGGTACATTTCTCTTCTTCTTCTCCATCTATAACCCAAATCCTTAGTTGCATGTTATATCAGTGCTTCCGAAAGTGGGTTTCGCAGAATCCCAGTGTTCTAAAAAGAAATTCTGGGGTTCTCTGAGATACATAAAGTGCCTTTTAATAAAATTTAACAAAAATTTATTCTATAAAAAAAATTGTTAACTTACAATTTTAAAAATAGTGTTATCACAAAAATGAAATATTGCAAAAAGCTGGATGAGATACACAAAAGGATACTAGAGTCCAAGAAACAGAAACATTCTTCGCCTTAATTTGCTCCTGATGAATTGTTTTTGTACAGCAATCACAAATTTATAACAGTTAGAAACAGAGTGGGTTATTATTTTACTATTTCATTGATCGTATGATTTTTATTAATGAATTCTCTTTCTAAAATAATTTTTATTTCATTTAATGTTTTATTATAATTGATGTATTAGAAGTTGTACATAAAATATAGGTGTGTGTGTTCAGTGAATTATGGATAATAGCATGAGGGTTCCGCTATGAGTTTGGGAACCACTTTGCTGGGTATTGAAACTGTAGAAATAAAACTGTGCAAATGCAATTTTCATTGGTAACACCAGTGCAATATCTGCACATGCATATGTGAACGTTGCAATTCGGAAACTGCGCAGCTATTTCTAACTCAGAATTGCACACACACACACACACACACACATACATTTATGTATGCATATATTTGAATGTATATTTATATGTACGAAAATGTATTTATATATATATATATATATATATATATATATTCACGTGAGTGTATATATATATATATATATATATATATATATATATATATATATATATATACATACATATTTATTTATATGTATATATATTTATTTATTTATATGTATATATATTTATTTATTCATATATATATATATATATATATATATATATATACATATTTATTTATATATTTATTCATATGTATATATATATTTATTCATATATATTTATCTATAAATGTACATACATATATATCATACATATATATTGCATAAAATATATATATTGTGTGTGTGTATATATATATATACATTTTTTTTTTTTCTCAATGTACATATATATTGTGTGTATACATATATATGATATTTTTTTAATGTGTATATATATATATATATATATATTGTATGTATGTATTACCAATGTGCTAAATAGCCTGCTGATATGGCAAAGGTCAAATAACTTCTTTCACCCCAAATTCTCTTTTCATTTATTTTCGGTCTTTTTTCGTCTCTTTCAAAGTGACAGTATGCAGAGATGGAAAAAGACCAAGAATAAACAAGATGAAAATTTGGGTTGAAAGCAGTTATTCGGCCCCCACAGTTATCGGCGGGCTGTTTAGCACTATGTACATATGTACATATATAAAAACTAGAGATACAGTAGACATGAAAACTGCAAATTAAAATTGTGCATATGCACCTTGCTTTGCCATGGCCAATGCAGTAGCTGTACATTCAGATATAAAAATTATATTGTATGAAACAGCATTTGGTTTTAAAATATACACTATTAACTGCACAGTTATGCAAAATTACTTTATTTATACTGTTGATATTTACAATTGAGCGTAAAATACATAATGTTTTATATATACCTTCCTTTATATATATATATATAATATTTGATTGTCGGTAAGTATGTTTTTATGTACATACAGTCAAATGGAAGAGAAATTTTTCAAATTCCTGTGAATGTATTCGGATATGAACATGCCACCTGCTTGGTTGCAGTCGGACACTCCAATGATTGTCCCACTGAGACGATTCTTGATAAGTGCGATCAGAATTAAGGGAAACTGTTGGTGTTCTTTTCTCAGTAATAGCGAATTGTCGTCAATGGTATGTAAACAGATCTTTTCTTATAACCATATTAAGTCAAAGTATTTTTAGGAAAATTATTGTTGTTCAACTAAAACAAATTTTTCAGAAAATCAGTCTGATTAGAAACTTTTGCACACATTTCGTCTGTCATACTGAAGTACACCTTTGAAGTATTTGGTTACTTCCATTAGTTCCTTTAAGTTACTTTCTTTGGCTATTTTTCATCAAAGTATCTCACATATTTTCAGCAATTTTAATCATTGCCAATTTTTGATTTCATGGCATTATTTTGCCATTGATATTATTCATGTTTATTCATCAAATTAGAGTATATATTCTATTATTTTTTGTAAAACAAATGTTGAAGGTAAATATTCACTGATTTTTTTTTTACAAAAAATAAGAAAATAGGTAGTTTTAATTTTATCAAAAGTTTATTTAATCACAACAACGATCAAAAGTTTTTTCGTAAAAACATAAATATTTGTCAATCGTTTTTGTGAACATGAAAATTTTAACCCCTGTCGAAGTCGATTACAGATGCAGAAAAGGTTCAAAAATTATCTTTTACACAGGATGATATTTGAAGCAACAACTTGCATTTATGCATTGTTTTCTATTTCCCTTCTCTGAATTCCCCACACATGCTGACTCGGTGTTAAAATCAGTGCATAACGTTTGTGCTCTGTTTTTAACACCGAGTGTGTGAGTGTTTGAAACTTTACACTTTACAACTGTTTAATATTTAATACAATAAGTCAATTGTGTGATTCCAGTCAAGTCATTTTATTTTTGTCCTTTTCTGCATCCGTGGTTGATTTTTCGAATGGTCAAAATCTTCACCTTCACAAAACAACATACTGCCAAATATTATTTGAGATTGAAAGAAATTTTTTCATGAATTTCATATTATCAGAATCTTAAACCCAAACTTCTGTTTCAAACATTCTGAAAGCTGCGTGGACTAAGTTGAACTGTCAAAGGGTATGTGAGGACCTATGTAGGTCTGCCTGGACCTGCCCGAGTGTGTACAACATCTACACCAAGATTTGATTGCACAAGCTGCTAGTTAGTATGTTTTATTTCTGTATCGTTAAATGTGCAGTTTTTTTTTTCCTAGGGTAAGGTAGAGAGTCCTGCTGCATACTGACAACAAAAATTAAAAAGGGGAAAACCAATCTCAAATTTGACATTAACAAAGAAATAATGCTCATCTGTGTGCAGGAATTTTCATGGGTCGCCCCAGGGAAGTGCAAAAAGACATTTGATCTCCAGGCAATGGTAGGAATCCCTGCTAGTATATATATATATATATATATATATGTATATATATATATATATATATATATATATATATATATATATATATGTATATATATATATATATATATATATATGTATATATATATATATATGTATATATATATATATATATATATATATGTGTATATATATATATATATAAATATATATATATATATATATATATATATAAATATATATATATATATATATGTATATATATGTATGTAGAAGGAGTCACTTATTGTGATCGATTTGGGAGAGTGTCTTTCAGATAACAATAACCGACTGATAGTATTAAGCAAATGATATCAAAACAATTTACATCATTACATAAAAGCCTATAATAAAAGATTTGATAATTTTTTCTTCTCTCTAAAGTGTTTGGGACCATCTGATCCTGATTACAATAACTGTTTGATGACATTATCGATGATCATGATATACAGTTTTTTTATACATGTATATAAATAATTGTATGTATATATATATATATATATATATATATATAATTTTTTACTAATGCAACTTTTCATGCGGTGGAAATATTTTTACTTTATTTCAGAGCATTCCTGACTTATTGCATTGGTGACACACTTTTTAAAAATAAGATTTTCTGCGACACATTCCTCAAGTTAGCCAAGCTGAATATACAATGTCATCCCAGCAGTTCAACTGACTCAGGAAGAGTATCTTTCAAAAGATATACAAAATTATACTTAATTTTGCAACACACCTACAGATTATCAACAACACACTCTAAAGTGTTGTGACACACAGTTTGGGAGGTTCTGCTTTATTTTGTCAAATTTTTATTAATTAGTTTGGTTTCTTTTTTGTTTTTTTTTCTCAAACGTGTCAAAGTCGTCTAGTGTGCCTTCCATGTTCCCAAACCTTGATAGGATTATCAGATGTCATACTTGTGGGAGGGTTACGTTACAAGGTTAGATTACCCAGTAACAATTCAACAAAACACATCTGACCCACTTATTATACACTAACCAACTCTTTAAAAGCACAAATGAATATGAAATGGTAAATTAAAACTGTATTCTGTGCAAATGCAATTTTCCTTGCTAGCAACGGTGCAGTTTCTGCACATGTATTTGTAAACGTCACATATCTAAAACTGCGTATCTGCATTTAGAGACTGCACACATCTATCAGGTCTGATATGTCACTGATTAGAAACTGTCATGTGACCTATGTCTTTTGGTTGCATGCCATGTTGGGGGTGATCAATTCAAAAAACTGGAAAGAACAGTCATCCATGAATAAGTTACTTTCTCGCATTTTGTTAGGCAGTAATCACGAAGAAGTCTGAATTGCTTGTAAAAGCGTGAATGCTGCTGGACACAAACTGAGGGATCACTTAAGCATAAACTTTTATTGCAAATTGAAATCCCCCGCAAAAACCTATTCAGAGGGATGTTTCAAAAACCTTTTTTCTTCTAGACAAAGTAATGAGCAATGTTTAAATTTTCAGCCTCCATTGGTGCGACCCATACAGAGCCAGCCAGCTGGACCAACTTGAAAACTAGAGAAACCTATGTTGTCAGTTTTTGTGACGGTTTCTAATTGTGCATATGCAACTTGTCGTGCCATTGCCGATGCAGTAACTGCACACTTGTATATAAACATCACAGGTCTGAAAGTGCGCATCTGTTTTTAATATATGCACTCGACACTGCACAGATATACAATACTACTCCGCATATATTGCAGGTGCATACGGTTAGGGTAAAAAAATATAGTGATACCTTTTTTTCAACGTGGGCAATCCATTCCACAAAACATATCGTTGAATGAAAATTCAGTTACTGAATAACTAAACCCATGGGATTTTGATGATTAGCTCCATATGAAAATTTCGGACCCCCAAAACTTTGGAAATAGGTAAATAGTGTAAGGTCCTAACTACTTTGAATAATATGATAAATAATCTTCTTTGTAATTTACTAAATGTCTATCTGAAAATAAGTGTCTAAATACTCAATATAAATCTAGATAATCATCAATGAAATCTGGATGGTTTCGGATAATTCTATAAAATTTCATAGTTTTCTTCTCTAGGTATCATTGTACATGTTTTGATCGACATCTAGTCAGATGAAAAGGGTGGACTACAGGACCTTTTGTTAAATTTTATGGTATATATGTGTATTGAAGCGAGAGAACGCCCATACGATTTTTGTTATATCTCTGAAACTGGTCTTTCCAATGATGTAAAAGAAAAAAATTGATATTTTGAACATGTTACAGTTCTTCTATATATGCATATATATATATATATATATATATATATATATATATGTGTGTGTATGTATGTATGTTGTTTGGTTTTAATGATTCCTTTTCTAAAAAGTTTTTGTATATTATTTATATATTATCGTTTTTTTAATTCATTTCTTAATACTTTTTATTTATTTATTTATTTTATTCCATTTATCATTGAAAACATCTTTTTCAATTTTTTTTCAAACAATAAATAAAGTTTTTGTTCTCCACATTTTAAAAATCAGAAAAATATCTTCTAAACAATACGAAGTAAAGAATTAATTGAAAAAAAAGAGATAGATGAGTATCAGATTTAGTTTTTTTGCTTTTCAATGAAAGCAGAAAAAAATGTTAAAACTACACACTTCTTAACAGCAAATAAACAGTCATTCTTCCTCTTACTCTTAGCCCCTCTCTATGAATGAGACCGAAGTACTAAGTGTTAATGAGACATAGCATTTCCAATCAGCAGCTGATAGCTCCTTCTCACTCTCCTCTCTATGAATGAAACAAAGTCCCTACTTAATCCAAAAGTAGTTTTTCATCTACATCCTGTGGATTCAGCTGAAAAAGTGGGCATAAGAGTTTGAATCATTTTAGCAAGAATTTGCATATTAAACCACACAGGCACCAAAAAAAAAAACAAAGCATATTTGCTGGGTGATTTTTAAACACTAACTGGGTGAAAACCTTCCGCAGAGTCACATTGGTACACACAGAAAATTTCATGATATACTAGACTGACAGTTCAGAATGTTTTTATTCTCCAAGATCAAATTGCTGTTAGAATTTGACCCCAAACTAAAACCATGAATTCAATTTCTAGTCAGTGAGACAAAGAGGATGCACCTTGAACTTTTTCTTCTCTCTTTTTAGGTTTCCATAATTGGAAATTATGGATGTTAGCTTTTGGTGAAGACTTACAAAAAGCTCCGGAATCTGTTTTCTGTTCTCTGCCTGAGAATCTTTACGCTAAATCATAAACATTAAACTAACACCTTGCAAGGAAACCCCTATAAACTGGAAAGACACCCCAAAAAAAACAGTTTTCCTTGCAATATGTTGCCCAGAGAAAGCAAAAAACATTCGGTAAAATTTTGCTGGAGAGGGTTTGCACAAGGAATGAAGCCTTCACAGTAAGAAACTGTTCCAGGTCTGTCTGGATGGGGTTATGGAGTATGTTTCCTTTCCCTTCGCACAAACCCCTTCAGATATTTGCACAGGGGTTCTCCAATCAGGGTACACGTTTCCCCAGGAATGCACAAGAGAAATTATGAGGTTACACAAGGTTTATACAACAATGGAATTTTGAACTAATCACAAACCAACTAGTTGTAATCAAGGTTTATCAGCAACGTGAATAACCAAAAACAAATTTCTGATTGTGAATGCTTGTGCATTTATTTTTGATAGATTTCTCAAGAACCACTTATCAAGAAAAACTTCGAACTTGACTCTGCACTACCTTCATGCAATGGCCAGTTATCAAATAGTCATAGTGTGTACACACTCACACACACACACAGATTACTTCAATTATAAATAGATATATGTGTGTCTCTTTGAAACTGTTGCTAGAATTGAGTTATTTGTTAAACCAAACTCATCCATCAAATTAAAAAATGTAACATTGAATTCAATCAGGTATTTAGAATAGCTAATCATCTAAAAAAATGACCTACCAAAGATTTGTGCATTGTTGGTCCAAAAAAACCAAAGAGACCCAAAAAAACACTTTTTTTAATTGGTGCCTAATGGGGTACCCAAGCAAATTTCAAGGTTGTAGCCCCCAAAATGAAACCTGGAGCATCCAGAGACCCACATCCACAGACAAGCTCAGAGAGAAGAATCTCTAGCCTACAGGGATGGTTCATCGGTTGGGCTATTTGGGGGGCTACAATGATTAAATTACCAACAAATACTATGTGTCTGGTATCTGTTCTATAGTATCCAAAACTTTTTATTACAAATATGAAGTTCAAAATGTGTAAAAAGATGATAACTTGATGGTGAAATGTCAGGTGAATATGGAGGATGCTGCAAAACTTCATGCTCCAATTCTCTAAGCTTAGAGTCAGCTCAGAAGTGAATAGGGGTCTGTAACCGTAATGGAATATTTCATTCAGTTCATATGGGACCCATTTTTTCTAACTTTTTAACCTCTCCTATCACCTTGAGATGACATGATCCAAAAGTCAAAAAATCTCCAGAAAGTGTCCACACCATTGTTTGTAGTTCATTTGAGACTCCTGTCTATAATTCTTCATAAAGAACAGGTTTTGGCCTCACTTGAGGATTATTATAGGCATCTATATATCAAACAATCTTAGAATAGTTTCAAATATTTCTTGTGTAACATACTAATATTTAAGAATCTGGATAAAATTGAGGATCAAAGATTTTCCTCCTACATAATATAATGGTCCTTTTTCTAGGAAAAAGATAATGCCTCACTATACCATAGTGGTTAGCAAGTTAGTCATGTAGACCATTACAGCAGAAATTAATTCAATCTTCACTAAGCTTAGTAAATGTATATATAAGAAGTATGTATTAAGTATTTATTTGATACATTTGATATGATATAGTAATAATATTCAATATTATTAATGATATATCTAATATATTCATATCTGTATGTAACCAAAAGAGTTACATGGTAAATGACTGATGATCCCAGCAAGAGAAAAATTAGTACCATAATAACAAAGTAAATGTAAAACAGAAGAAAAAACTGAAGAAAATAACATAGATTACATTACCAGATATTAGGAAATAAGTGACTGAAGTGACACAAACAAATCTTTTGAAAAAGTTTTTTGATGTGCTTATTGTTTAAAGCTGTAAAGCTTTCTCGACTCATATATACATACATATATATATATATATATATATATATATATATATATATATATATATATATATATACATATATAATTTTTTTTTTTTTTTTTTTTTTTTTTTTTGATGAGATGGTATGGTGAATTGGAAGAATCTGGGATCGATTCCCAGTATGTGTGAAGAGTGTGGAAAATTCTTTGGACGAATTCCCCTATCCACACTGCAGCTAACTGAGCATACCCTGAGCTGTATGATTAGGGTGGAATATATTGGAGTTGAAGTCACGCCCTCCTATATTCAAATGGATAGTGAACAAAAGAGGAGCTTTCAGGTGACTCCAACTGTTGTCGGCCTTTGTTTGTGTGTTTGTATGCATATATATATATATATATACATACATATATATATATATATATATTACAAGCATATACGAAAATGCATATATAAAAATCCACACAGAAGTTTTGCATTGCTGTAAGGTTGCGGTGAGCATAATCTACTCCTTGTTTATTCCAAACAGCCATCTTGATTTGGTGCTCCATATTTGTGGCCTTGTGCTAGACTCTGCTAAGCCTAATAAATACTTATATCATTTGCTATTTTCGATAAGCAAGTCAAGTGCACCTGACAGTTTTTGCCTTTTTTCAAGGCTGGTATTAATGCGCAATTAGACATTTTTGTGGTTTTGTGTTCGTTTTGGTGGCGTGTGTATATATATATATATATATATATATATATATATATATATATATATGCGCAGTTTGTTGACAAACGTGATTATATTATCATACATCTGCGTCATATTTATTTAATTTCAACTCTGCGGTTTTGATCTACAGTCAATGTTTGTTTGGATAAACAATTATTTTTTTTCTTATTGAAATTGAAGGAAAAATGTGATAGCTTGGCTGTATATATATATATATATATATATATATATATGAGAGAAAGAGAGATACATAGATAGATATATTTATATATATTGCACAGACCTCCTGTGAACATGTCATGGGCCAGTGCAGCAGGCTATGCCCTAACACTCTCTCCATGGTTCACATAATAGCAGTTCCAGTTGGGTCAATAGTTTCAGAAGGCCCAGCCCCATCACAAACTTTGGGTTTGGGTGATGTGCTCTGAAGTCAGCTACCCCAACCCCGACCCAAACAGACATGACTAACTAAACAAGTTCAGAAAGCACTGGCTCTGCGACCCCCATGATTGAGAGGTCAGATGAATCTTGGGGCAGATTTTGGTCCAAAGATGGACACTAAAAGGTTGATGATGATGATGATGATTATGATACATTTGCGCACACACAAAATTTATGTATACATATACTATTTTGTCAAGTTGTCACTTACCTTTAAGTTTAGTAATGCTTTGAAATGAAAATAGATAATACGCAATAACACTAAATACTACCAAATTATAATAATGCGTAAAATAAAACGCAGTTCAGTTACCTCTGCCCTGATAAAAAGCAGTTCATTCTAGCGTGGTTTGTGATATAAGGTGGGTGGGTAGTAGAATCTATCATTTTTATCTCTATTATTGTCCAAATAAGATCGAATAAAAACAATTTCTCCCTAAATCTATGAGCTCGATACTTAGGGCCGAGCACTATTTTACATCACTATAAGTCTATTTGAAAACTGGGGTGACACAATTCCCACCTCAAATCCCACTGAGGAATTTATCTGATTTACATTAGCAAACCAACTGTGAAAAATGAAATGAACTGGACAAAAACATTTCAGTAGTCAATGAACAAAACCTTTTTTCCCTTTTCCTCTCAGCGGCTCCGAGATAGGGTATCTGAAGGTGGAGCAGTTTATAAGTTGAAAGAGCTGTTGATTAGTATGTATTTTTTGTTTTTTAATAACTCAAATTTGGTATACTTTGTAATATATTATAGTCATCATGATGACATTATCAAATTAAAAACGATCATTAGAGAAAATCTCTTCTTTTTTTAGAATCTCGTTTAATTTTTATATGAGAGGTGAAAGATGGCAAACATCTATTGCGCATACCCATCGGACAGTTGCCATGGCTTGGTTATAACGTGGTTGGCTTTTTTGGAGTCTACATTAAAATGGATGACGCCTGTAGTAGTAGTAGTAGTAGTAATAACAATATTACATTCATAGAAAGTGCTAGATATCAAAGGGTACTTGCTATCACTTGATCCACCGCAAAAGCGACCAGATTATACCAGTGAGAAAATTCTTCTAGGTGGATGAAGTGGGTACTTTTTATTTCTGCTATCCCCAAATACAGTTAGTTTTCAAACATAAACCAATTCCCTGTCACACATTTCATTAACACCTCAGAACTAACAGGAATAGATTTTGCATCAAATAAATAGGATAAAAAGTACTGCCGCTTTTTGGGCTGAATATTTGACAGCAAGGCACTGTTACATCCACATACAGTAAACTTTTGTTGTAACAGAACTCATTCTAATGACACTATGTAATGGCATCTTAGTTCTTATATTTTCACAAGACTATTGATGGAGATTACTTGGCAGCAACACCACTTGAAGATTTTAGTGCATTATTTTGAAAACTAAAATTAGTGAACCCTTAAAATAATTCCTCTTTTTAAGGTATTTTCTAAGATTTTACTGATACGTTCAACAATTACATACCACCGTATGGTTAGCATTATTACTTTTTTGGTTCATTCATTTTATTTGCAGACCTGTAATCAATATCCGCAGTATTGGTTATGAAAGGGTATTAAAAATCATTTTGTCTCAAATCTTCAAGCGTGTCATAATACTTGGATCAAGAGTAAAATAAGTTAACAATTGGATCATCGTTGTAACTGAGATAGTTCTGGATTTCTCCGTGGTCTGGGTTTGAGCCAAGGTAAAAACCAGGATTTCAAAGGACATTGTTTCATCCTCCCAATGCAGGTGGGGAGGCTCTTTTCACTACAACACAATCTTCTACTCTCCTCTATTTAACCTTATGCCAGATAAAGGTAAACTTAGTAAATATATATCCATAACCCGTGAAGGTATTAGAACTAATTAGCTAAAAAAATCATCTAAAAAAAAAGATCTTTCATCTAAAATTATCTTGAAAAAAAATACCAGCTCAAGATTCGTGCCTTGTTAGCCCAAAATGACCATAGAGACCCCAAAAAGCACTTTTAAGAAATTAAAAAAAAAAAAAAAGCTGACTAGGCTGTGCCTAATGGTATACTCATGCAAATTTCCAAGGTTGTAGCCCCAAAATTGTGACTGGAAGCGCCCGGATAAATACACCACATACTGAAATATACATACACAAAGAGAGAAGAAATCCCCCCCTCTTCAGTTATTTCCCAGAATTCTTCATATTTATCACCCACTGTTTACTTTTTCCTCAAATTTTGGCCAGTGCAGGGTTGGGCATCAAAGGTTTTGTCTACCTTTTTGGACAGGGGCTCCTTACTGGGGCATAGCGTAGGAAGGGGATGGCAGCCATTTTTAATAATCCCCTGGTCCCAAATGGAGAGGCCCTTGAAAGTTTTATGAATACCAGTTCGCTTACTGCATTTCTACTAACCAATTCCAAGGGCCCCCAAATCTCCTGTCTTATATACAGGTGGACCTTTATTAATCCAGCACCAGTCTTGGATGAGTAGCAATACCAAATCACAAGAAGATTACCTCTAAAGAATAGCTAACACTTCATCTGACTTTTGAAATATCATATAAATCAGTACAAGTTACATAATAAGGAAACAGAGACATTCTAGGAAAAGTAAGTGGAATTTGAACTCTCAAATTCATAGGTGGCCTTTAACCACTTGTGCTGATAGTGGAATTCTTTAATGAATAAAATTTCAAAATAATGGAGCTCTTCAATGAATTGATTAGAGAAAAAAATGGTCCAAGTGCAATAATTTCAATCAGGAGTTATTTTCCTTGATAAATTCATGAATTTAAGAGTTAATGAAATGATATGCTATACAGGCACAGATAAACTTTATCTTTTCATTAATGTGCAGTGTTTCAATTCACAGCACAGGTTGGACTTCTTTTATCGGAACCATTATTGGGATTGAGCACAAATGATATTAATAAATGCAGGAAAACAAGCAGGAATCACTTGCCTGTATTTACAAGAGTATGATGAGCAGATCTAGTGACAGCACGCCACAGATTGGTGCAGTACCCTGGCTAATTTGAAATTTCAGTGGCCTGGAAAATCTGAAATCCATACCAAATTTGTGAAGGAACCAGATTACAGGTATCTGGATTACTGAAAGAACCGGATTAAAGTCTGTTATCTTTATAATGAATCTTGATGGTTCAATTAAGAAAGAAGAGCAAACCACTCTCCTATAACTCCCTCATGAGCCTTGGTAGTACCAGCAAAAAGCTGTTGCCCCCATAGTCAATCTTGACAGGGACCAATAATAAGAAATTGAGTACTGGTATATCTTAATTAATGCAATTAATTCATTCCAAATTTTCTGTACTATTCAAAACCGTACTGTTCAAGGTCTTTTGATGTTTTTTTTTGTTTTGTTTTCTCAGCTGATACTTAGTAACATTATTTTTGTACTGCAATACCTCAACGGTACTGCATTAAAACTTGCACTATAAAACGTTTTGCTGTATAACAGGCACAACACCAATTTTCCAGCACTTATTTTAGTTAATTCATCTTGTCAGACCAAAGGAATTCATGTGATAATAATTCAATTATAAACCTCTTATCCATTAATGATGTATATCTCATCCATGTCTAATTGAAATTCAAATATCTGAATTTTTTCATGGGAATTAACTAGTGCGAATATATAAGCAAACTGCAAGGAAATGAAAGGAGTTTTGTCTTCAGTATGGTTTGTGGTAAAGAAACTATAAGTCATAATTCCTTTAGATTACAGAATTGGAGACAGTTTGACTTGTCTCTGCTCAAGCTCCTCATCTTATTTCCACTTAATCAGCCGTTTGCCGTATGAAATAGATTCAGAGGCAACAAGCACTCAAAGTAGTATCACTCACTTCATCCTATGCTATTTTACCCATAGCTGAGGGGAGAGGTGGATTCATGCCTTTCCCAAAGCCATTAGTGCAGAGTGAACGTAAACTCTTGGCTGGAGTTTGAACTTAGCTCATCGGATGCATTCTGCGTGTCGTTAACTGTTCCCAGCCACACCTCCTGTCTTCATTGAATAAGCCATACAACCACTTTGCAGTGGTACGTGCGGGTGATTTGTATTCGGTCAGAGTAACATGGTTAGATCAGATTTAATGTGTCAGTGACCTGGGTCACGGAAAACTTTCACTCCTTGGGAGAAAATTGGTTGACATACATTGGAGAAAAAAATCTTGACTATTGTGCCTAAGCTTATCAGGGTGAGGCTTGTTGGTGGGTCGGGATGGGTGCATGTGTCTTGGAAAATTTTATATATGAGGGATACATACACGCTCAAAGAAGAATAGACTTATACACTCAACATACTGGCATTGTATGTATGTGTGTGTGTGTATATATATATATATATGTGTGTGTCTGTCTGTCCGTCTGTCTGTATACACATACACAAAGATGTCACAAACTCTATAATTGATAAATGATTTTTGTGTGTGTGAGTATTTGTAAATATGTATTTGTTTTGTGTGTGTGTATGTGTCTGCATAGGTTCATGAATAAATTTGTGGCTTGATGATGAATAAAGTATTTTTTTCTTTTACACAACAATTATTGATTTTTCAACATAATCTCTTTCCTTGTTGGAGTACTCAATTCATTGGTGGATAATAATCACATGAGTGATCGATAAATTGAACAGTATTTAGTGGAATTTCAGATCAGAATTCAACTGATACCTATGTGTAAAACTACTAACTTATCAATCCAACCTCATTTGTGTGTATATACATACATATATATACATATATATAAAGTAAAATAATTTCACAAAATCCCTTCTTTCACAATCAGTGTTGTAGCAAGTGTATGATGCTGACCAATACTACTGTAGTAAGTTTGGTCCACACTGGATGCCCTACTACTGTGGCCTTGTGCCAATCTATGATTAACTGTAGTGTATATACACTATGAATACTGGCACAAATCAAACATATTCATTTTGTTTATCTTAGTTTAACACAAGGTTACAGTTGTGGGTTATTTAGTGGTGATCAAACTCATTGTAGTAAAAGTCAGTATCACAAGCTCATTAACCATTACTACACTGATTGTGGAAATAAGGATTTCATGAAATTATTGAAATGTTTAGGGAATTCAGAAAATCCTTTTTTTATCTTACTGCAACATATATGTATTTCACATTCCTAAATCTATCCTTCCTTGTTTATTGCCATTCGATACCAACTTCTCCAGTCTTATGATATTTACACTTACTACTGGAAATCGTTGACAAAAACTGACAACATAGGTTTCTTCAGTTTTCAAGTTGGCTCCCTGGCTACATATGTATTTTACGTACACAACAGTGGGGTTAGTGACCTGAAAATGTAAACATTTGCTCCGTATATCTAGTAAAGCTATTTTGTTTTGTTTTTTGTTTTTTTAAACCCCCCCCTAGGTTTGTAGTAGAGAGTGGTCCAGTTTACAATGTAAGTTTGTTGAATTAGTCCCTGTTTTGTGCCTGTTTTTTTTTTTTTTTTGTAGGGGGGGGGTTCTTTTTGAGAAATTTGATTCTATAGTGATCCACTAAAAGGCAAGAGAAGTAACTTATTCATTGATCATGCATTTTTGTAATTTATGATTGATCATCCCTACACGACATGCTCCCAAAAGACATTAGTCTTATGAGGGTTTCTATAGAGTGACTAACCAGATCTGTTTTGTCATTCTATTCCTGTAAATTCTTTGTGGAGCATAGAGCCTCAACCACTCTGCTTATGTTTCAGTAGTAAGTGGGTTTTTCAGGGTGGAGTTACTTGCCCCATAGCCAACCCTCCTCCTTTGTCTAGGCTAGGGACCAGTTATAGTAATTGGCAAACTATGTTTTTTTTTCTATTAGAGTAACTTTCTCTTTGATGGACTGCTTTACAGCAATGGATCCCTACAGCCCTGCTATTCATCCTTAACCAGAGGGAAAAGTGGATTCATGCTTTTCCCAAGGGCATCAGTGCAAAGTGAACACAAACAACCTCGGATGAAAGTCTGTTCGCCAATTCCTTTAACCGTTATGCTACGCTTCTACACCTCTTCTTGGTTGTTAGCTTCTTCTTTTTTAAATACCTTGTACCCTTGGAGGGCACTGACTCTTATGTCGGCTGTGAGAAGGACGGGTAGAAACAAGCCAACCCATCACCACCCTGGGTGAATGTTGACGGGAAAAATCTGCATGGCAAGACATTTTTTTTTTTTTTTTCAGTGAAAAGAAAAAAAAGAATTTTTTTTTTGAAAGTCCCACAACACACACCCATCCACCCACCCAACGCCATCCACCTTGAAGCTTTGTATCGGTCGGGTGGGGTAAGGGTGCATACTGAGAGATGAGGCAGCTGGTATTTGCACTTGTGGCAAACTTCCCATCGCTGCTTTTCCTCGCATAAGCCCTTCTCTCATTCACTTTCTCACCCTTCTTCTCTTGCATGCTCTCTTTCTCTCTCCCTATCTCTCACACTCTGTCACCTTCTAAAACTCTCTCTAAAGCTCTCACCTTCTTTCTCTCTCAAACAGTCTCTCTCTCTTTCAAACTGCCCTTATCTCACACTCTCTTGATCTCTAAAACTCTCTAAAGCTCGAACTTTCTCGAAATCCCTTTTCTCTCTGTCTCTCAAGATCTCCATCTCTTTAACTTTCTCTCTGTCTCAAACTTTCTCTCTCTCTCTCTCTCTCTCTCTCTCTCTCTCTCAAATTGTCTATCTCTCTCTCAAATTGTTTTTCTCTCTCCCTCAAATTGTCTCTCTCTCACTCAAATTTTCTTTCTCTCTCCTTCAAACTCTTCTCTCTCTCTCTCTCTCAAACTCTTTGTCTCTTTTGCTCTCTCTCTCTCTCTCTCTTTCTCTCTCTCTCTCTCTACCTGTCGCGCACCTGGCTGCCCCTCTTGCTCATTACATCAGTCTACACCACCACCCTCAATCCCACAGAAACACACCTTGCACTTTCTCCTGACTATTCTTCCTTCATCACCCTCTTATCTTACAGATTCTGACGCCCCTTACCCCCAACAGATTCTGACGCCCCCACCGTAGAACACCTGCCTCTTCCTCCCTCTCTTGCAACTCTGCTGTTAACTTGTTTTTTTCTGTTGCAAGAATCTGGGTAGGAGGCAGGAATTGGTTTGTTGCTTAGGAGAGGGGGGATGTAACAGTTAGCTGGCAGGTGAAAGTTGGGGTGGCCAGGGTGGGTTAAATGTACCCCAACCATCATGACCAGATATGTACTGGGTTGGCATTTCTTCAGTCAGCACATGTGGGCGAGGAGTTGGTTCTGCTGGGTGACGCGCATTTCCTCTCTTTTCTCCACTCTCCACCTCTCTCTCTCTTTCTTCTCTCCACTCTCCACCTCTCTCTCTTCTCTCTTCTCTCCACCTCTTCTCTCATTTCTCTTCTCTCCACCTCTTCTCTCTTCTCTCCACCTCTTCTCTCTTCTCTACACTCTCCACCTCTTCTCTCTTCTCTCCACCTCTCTTTGTCTCTTCTCTCCATCTCTCTCTCTCTTCTTTACACTCTCCACCTCTTCTCTCTCTTCTCTCCACTCTCCACCTCTCTCTCTCTTCTCTCCATTCTCCACCTCTCTCTCTTCTCTCCACTCTCCACCTCTCTCTCTTCTCTCCACTCTCCACCTCTCTCTCTTCTCTCCACTCTCCACCTCTCTCTCTTCTCTCCACTCTCCACCTCTCTCTCTTCTCTCCACTCTCCACCTCTCTCTCTTCTCTCCACTCTCCACCTCTCTCTCTTCTCTCCACTCTCCACCTCTCTCTCTTCTCTCCACTCTCCACCTCTCTCTCTTCTCTCCACTCTCCACCTCTCTCTCTTCTCTCCACTCTCCACCTCTCTCTCTCTTCTCTCCACTCTCCACTCTCCACCTCTCTCTCTCTCTTCTCTCCACTCTCCACCTCTCTCTTTTCTCTCCACTCTCCACCTCTCTCTCTTCTCTCCACTCTCCACCTCTCTCTCTTCTCTCCACTCTCCACCTCTCTCTCTTCTCTCCACTCTCTACTCTCCACCTCTCTCTCTTCTCTCCACTCTCCACCTCTCTCTCTCTTCTCTCCACTCTCCACCTCTCTCTCTCTTCTCTCCACCTCTCTCTTTCTCTCCACTCCTCACCTCTCTCTTTCCACTCCTCACCTCTCTATCTCCACTCCTCACCTCTCTCTCTCCACTCCTCACCTCTCTCTCTCCACTCCTCACCTCTCTCTCTCCACTCATCATCTCTTTCTCTCCCCTCTCCACCTCTCTCTTTCCACTCTCCACCTCTCTCCCTCTTCTCTCCACCCTGTCTTCCTTTTTCTACTTTCTTCTCTCTCACTTTTCCCTCTCTCCACTTCTCTCTTTGTCTTTTCCCTTTTTCTGCTTTTCCCTCTCTTTCTCTTCTTTCCTCTCTCTCTTCTCCCCCTTTCTTCTTTCTTTCTTCTCCCCCTTTCTTCTTTCTCTCTTCTCCTTTTTTTCTTTCCTCTCTCTCTCTTCCCCTCTTTCTCGTTCCCTCTCTCTCCCTCTCTTCCTTCTTTCCTCTCTCTCTCTTCTCCCTTTCTTCCCTCTCTCTCTCTTCTCCCTTTCTTCCCTCTCTTTCTCTTCTCCCCTTTTTCTTCCCTCTCTTTCTCTTCTCCCCTTTTTTTCTTCCCTCTCTTTCTCTTCTCCCCTTTTTTCTTCCCTCTCTTTCTCTTCTTCCCTTCTTTTCCTTCCTCTCTCTTTTCTCCTTTCCTCTCCTTTATGTCTTTCTATATGCTAAATCTATTGATCCCCAATGTTTTTTAGCACCCACTTCATACAGACCTGGTATTAGATGGAAAGGTTTTTTCTTTCCCTATAGTTACTCATAGACTTCTCTGTCTCTCTCTCAGATTTAGATATTTTCTGTGATGAAAAAAATTAATTGTTTTTCTGTTTTTTGTTTCATTGTTCCTATGCATAATATAAAATCTATATTATTGTATTGCAGTCTAGGCACGGATAGTTCCCTACTACTGGTACTGTATTACCCAGTGCTGTCTGTTTACTATTATTTAAATAGGAAACAAGCATTGCTGAGGAATACTCCTTGGCCCTAGATATTTCATGAACTACCTAGCATGGTACAAGGTACAATCTCTTGGAGCATTGGACCAACAAACAATTTTACAGCATAAAATAAAGTGTTTGATATTTTGAGAGAAAGATAAATGGCTAGATAGATACCATATATTTTTTATATAAGTTGACCGTGAGTAAAAGACGATTTTCAAAATTGAGTGTAATATATCAGATCATCAATTCACACAAATATAAGCCAAGTCTGTTATTTTGCCATAATGTCATCATGAGATATCCCTTCTTATGAATACATCATTTATGGCAGTTGGTCATTTATCACCCGAACATGAATTTCTTTCCTGTTTATTATATTGACTGTTGTTGTCTAGTCATAGAAATGAAATCCTCGTCACCAATGATAAATCTATCTGAAGACATGATTTTAAAAGGATGATACACAATACACATCTATACTACCTGCATGATTGCTTGTTTATATGCCTTATTTCTATTGACACTGTATTCATATAGACAAAAGTATTGATAGATATGGCCGACTGGAGAGACAGATTGAGAGATGGCTAGATAGACTGAGATACGTGGTTAGTCATGTTTAGATGTCTGGCTGGTCGTGTTTAGATGTCTGTCTGGTCGTAGGTAGATAGATTTCTGTCTGTCTGGACGTAGGTAGATAGATGTCTGTCTGGACGTAGGTAGATAGATGTCTGTCTGTCTGGACGTAGGTAGATAGATGTTTGTCTGTCTGGACGTAGGTAGATAGATGTTTGTCTGTCTGGACGTAGGTAGATAGATGTTTGTCTGTCTGGACGTAGGTAGATAGATGTCTGTCTGTCTGGTCATAGGTAGATAGATGTCTGTATGTTTGGTCGTAGGTGGATAGATGTCTGTCTGTCTGGTCGTAGGTGGATAGATGTCTGTCTGTCTGGTCGTAGGTAGATAGATGTCTGTCTGTCTGGACGTAGGTAGATAGATGTCTGTCTGTCTGGACGTAGGTAGATAGATGTCTGTCTGTCTGGACGTAGGTAGATAGATGTCTGTCTGTCTGGACGTAGGTAGATAGATGTCTGTCTGTCTGGACGTAGGTAGATAGATGTCTGTCTGTCTGGACATAGGTAGATAGATGTCTGTCTGTCTCGTCATAGATAGCTGGATGTTTTGCTGGCTTTTTATAGATGGATGATGAGAGGGATTGATATTGATAGACCTATAGGGATTTATAGATGTTGGGAAGAAAATTTAAACAATTTAGTTAGCAATGATTTTTCTTCTAATGATACTCCTCACCATCCCCCGTTGCCTTCCAGTGCCCCCTAAAGGGGCAGTAGCACCCACTTTAGGAATCACTGGTCTACAGGAATGAACAAAGAAATGCAATGATAGACCTCTCTTTTATTCTTTTTGGAGGTGCACGTGTACACACACTTACTTCTATTCAAACTGATCAAATAAGGCGACTCTCACACACAGTAAGGAGGTTTCTTGTACTTTTGCAATAACTATCAAACAAGTTTTGTGTTTTTGCATTGATATCTATAACTTTTGTTGATTTCTTTCCACTCCTTCCTGTGCACAGGTGTGTACACCCACACGTCAGACAAAGGAAAAAGAAATATACAAGCTCCTTATGTATGCATTATATATATAACTAGTCTGCTCATGCTGTCAAAAAATGACGTCAGTATTTGAATAATTTTGCAATTTCATTGTACTTGAAAAATATCGAAAACTATTATCTTCTCTGCCTTTTATTTGTTCATGTTCAACCAGAATGAAGCTGTTTTTGTTTTGTTATTTCATACATTTGCAAAGAAAAAGTATGGGAGACTACTCAATAATTAGCATTTGATAGTTATCTCCCTTGGCAAATTTTACAGACAAAAAACGTAGACCATCACTTGCGTTTTATATAAGTAGATTGTTCTATTCTGTCAGCAGGATTTACATAAATTCCTGACTACTGACAATCCATTTCTTTTTGGTTTTCATTGCATTTCTATAGTAAAATGATTAACAGTGCATTTCTATCATGAAATCATTAGCAATTCATTTACATTGTACATATAATAACCATAATCTGTCAGTAACACGCGCATCAATTCCTGACCCCTGACAATGCCTTTCTCTCTGATTTTCAATGCATTTGTATGATAAAATCATTATCAATGCATATACATTATACCTGGCATTCTCAAACTTTTTCTTTCAGCATACAGTTTGTCCTCTAATGTTGATGTACACCTTGCGAAGAGTATTGTGTAAAATGTATTGATACCATAGGATAGACAATATGATGAATGAATTTGGCTCTTTCCATCAAGTAACTCAATCCTAGGCACAGTTTTAAAGAGAGACCCCTGTATATCATCCTCAATTGACAATTTTGTGTGAGAAAAAAGCCCATCTAAAACAAGGAAGTTGAATGAGTGCGGACGTACGTTTAAACCAGAAAGGTTTGATTTTACAGAATGAACCTTTTGATTGAGGCATTGTTGCCAATTGTGCACTAGGTTTACAAGACATATGGATTGCACGATCATTTAAGAATTCCTGTATTTCTACAAACCTTACATTGCCCCTATAATTTCTCTTGCATGGCATTAGTGGTACAAGTAACCCAGTTTGAGAATAGTTGTACACAATGTCCAACTCAGAAGACTTCAAAATTCAAAGAAACATAAATAAACCTAAATAAATCTTACTTGATATAAAAAAGTAATTGAAAATCTTGAAACTTTATTTTGGCCTAACATCATCTCATTTCCGTACCCAGCCCCACAAGCACTGTGCAATTCTTGTAGCATGAGTAAAGACAGAAAAAAAATGAATTCTATTCATAAAATCTCTTCTTTCAAATCTGCTTTGATCTTTGGAACGTCAGAGCAGTGGTTCTTAAACTCTATTGTATGATGGCACACCAAGGAATATTTTATATTTGACGAGGCACACCATCTCTTTACTCTATAAAAATATGTGTGGATATTAGGCCATAGTGGGAGTAAATTTTAGAGTAGCACTAAACTTGTACTGTGACATACTGTAAAAATGAAATGAATTAGATGGAAACATTTCAGTAGTCAATGAAGGAAACTCAAAGACCTAACAATAAAACCAGTAGATTGGCAACTCTGGTAGAAACAGGACAGACATAATACCCATACTGGACATGTTCAAGAGAATTGATGTAGCACAGTTGGGAGATAGTTGCGGCACACAGACATCTCTTTCAGGCATGTAGTAAGAATTTGTCAGTTAAAAATTTGGACAACACATCAATTAAAAACTTTTGGGGAAATTGAATAAAACGGCCACCAAATCTTTTAGTATTGCAAAGTAGAGTTTATGAGGAAAATTTCACGTGTGCTGTAGTGGCCCAAAAGATTTTATAAAGGTCAAGATGATGCCAATAATGATGAAACCCATGCATGTCAAGAACTAGTAAGAATGTTAAAAATTGAACAGATTCTTTGAAATGATCGATGACTCCATCTCAGAATAATTGCAGTAATGGTCCCAAACAATTAAGTGACAGTACTTGATGTGCACGAGTGTCCACAATGTTTATCATCTTCAACATCCTTTCTATTCCATTCTCTTGAAATTCTTTTTGTTGCTTTTATTATTACCACAATGTTTTGGCTAGGCTATTCTACAGCCTTCTTCAAGAGAGCAATCCATAAGGAAAGATCACCTTTTAATTTTTTGGCTTTAAGTTCTATATTTATGACTGGAGCTGAATCTTACCGTAAGTAAATGTCTGGAAAGCATATAATGATTGATTTTTGAAAAATTTTTCTTTTATCATATTTCTGTTGCTTTTTATTGCATATCTCAGATGTTTATCTACGATTGTTGAATAGCTAAATGGCTTATTTTTGTGACTAACTGAAAACCCGAGATACAAGCACAATTTTCAGCTCACTATTGCAGAAAGTCTAAATTGGGCCTGTAGCCCAATACAAGATCATGGATTTGAACTATGATTTTATTGAATCATATTTTATTTCAAAATCATTACTATCATGAACTTTTGGATTTGGGCAGTGGAATTTCAATAGATTGGTGTATTACATTTAGATGAATGGAAATTAGAACACTACTATCAGTGTAAGCGTAAACGTACACCATACTTTTTTTTTCTTTTCAATTTTCAAAAACTTTCAAAAAATATATGTAGACAGATACTTGCATGAGGATATGTTCTGTGTTTCTTTAGTCAGGCTTTCACAGATGACAGACATTTGGAGAATCACTGTTAGATGTCTACTAGTAAAGCCTTTGTGACTAGAGAGACAAGCCATTAATTAATCATGATGATCATCAGCCTTTTAACATCTGACATGAACCTTCCCCAGGATTCATCTAACCTTTTTCTAATAGGCGTTGCAGAGTACTCTCTGAAATTGTCTTGTTGTCATACCATCTTATTTTTGGCCATCCAAAGTTCTGCATTTTGGGATCCATGTTGTGAGTCATGATGGCCAGCAGTTGTCTGAGATTCTTGCAATATGGCCAGCCCATTGCCATTTGAGTTTTCTAATGAATTTTATGATATCTCTGACTCCTGTTTTTTCTCTAGTATACTGCGCTCTCTTAGATGAGAAGAATCTTTGCTTACTCTCTTGTCAACTTGTTCAACAAGTTTCTTCACTACATAAAAGCTAGATTGCAAACAAAACTCTCATTTTTACAACCAGAAAAATATATTTTAAATATTCGATAGGTAATTTTATTTTTTATATTATTAGTCGGGTGAGGGGGCAGTGTTTAAAATGCAAGTCATTTCATCATCAGACAAAAAAAATTTCTTTGTTCTTTCCCTTCAGCCATTAGTTATGCGATGAGTTAAATGGGCCGTAATCTTTGACCATTTTAAAATTTTTTTTTGTTTTTGCTTTATTTCTCTTGTGTTCACCTCCAACTCTGCAAGCACGAGCCAACCTTCCCTGCCTCCTCCACCATTTCCACCAAATATCACCTCATCTCAAAATCAACCAATCAGCATGTCTGATTATAAAATGTTCTTTTCTTATTTCACATTGTGTTTTTATCAGTTTGTTTTCAATGCAAGTTGTCCATCAACTTCTTTTTTTTTTTAAATTATTTATTTACTAAACCATCCCGTTGGTAAAAGGCATTCACGCTATCATTAAATGTAAAGAATTTTAAACAGACGACATATAATAATCAGAGGATGATTGGTATAAGGTTATTGCATCAAATGGGTCGCATATTGATTAAATATTTACGGCTTTTTGTTTTTCATATCATCCTCCTTCTTGCTATTTGAAAAAATATTTCATATGTAATAACCTAATAACACTTTTTTTTATTCTGGAAAGTGCTTTTTGATTACCTACAATTAAAGAAATCTCTGTCTCTGTATGTGCTATTGAATACTTGACAACTGGCCATTGTACAAAGTTGACATAAATCAGATATACTACATATGTATATATACTTGAATCAGCAGTTCTTGAGAAATCTAATGAAAAATAAATAAAACATTGAAAATTATAGATCTTTCTTCATAGTTATCTAAATTTAGATATGGAAAATCAAAAATGGCAAAACTGAAAAGTAATAACCAAAATACTTCAAAGCTGTAGTTTTGTATGACAGATGGAGAATTATTTTACCTGACAATGTAAACATAAAGTCCAGCCTCTTCCAAACATGCACCTGTGGAACGGGCATTACCCTAGTATAAATGAACTTGCTATAGTAATGATGGTCTGAGAGACCTGCCTGCTAACTAATATTCCTTCACTCGACCCCTTTTGAAAATTTTTTTTTTTGACAGGTTTATTAATAACGTTCAGATTCTTCAGAATCTAGATGTTTCTAGATGTTTTTCTACTTTATTTTAGATGTTTTCCTATAGAAAATGCCAGCATGGTTGACTATTGTTGGAAATGATCCATAGGCTTCTCTTTCTTTTGCTACTATCCTTCTGGATTGGCTTACGTACAAACCTATCACAGCCAATACTCAATTAGCTGCTGATTTCATATGGAAATTTGTTCTAATGAAGAGTTTTCCATACTTTTTGCTCAAAACAGGAATCAAACCTAGAACTTTCAGCATGTGAGCTAGATGTGCAAACCAGTTCACCATCTAATTGGTCGTCTATTCTCTAATTCTTTGTAGTTAGTATATGCAAAAATCTTGTGTTGTGCAAATTTTTTTTCCTGTGATGAAAGTATATGCGCATTGAATGCTTGTGCAAATGTAAACTTGAAATTGATTCCGGGTAATTTTGGCACAGTCTGTCTCTCATAGCTAATAAAAGTCTATTGGCAGTTTTTAATACGAGACAAGTTTGATTGCATCCTACAAAGTAATGAATTTAAGATTCAATTCTATACTTAGAACTACTTTGTTCGGTTTGTTGTTCTATCAAAAAAACATTAATGAGTATTTCTTTTTCTGATTTGATGCAATGTTGCAATAAATTAATGACAGTAATACCCATCAGTTAACAGATTTTTTACTTAAAACTTGATCAATCGGTTTATTGTAGTGTTTAGAAAATGAACAATGAAAATAAGAGATGTATAAAATGCAATGGAAGAATTTAAGAGATGACATAAGAAGAACATGTCTGAACGAGTAAACCGATTATCGTTTATCAAATTCGGCGTAAATGGTTAAATGAAAACTCATTCAATTACAATTTTTTTCATAAATTGCATCTTCTTACATCAATTGAAGTGGATTACGTGAGTAATAAAGGCTGAGATGTAATGGAAATAAGAATAAGGACTCCATCACTCAAAATTAAACAACTATAGCATCAAAATTTGAAGTCATGTGAAAAAATTCCATCGAAGAATAAATATGGTCAGAATGAATTCTATTTATGATGTTGCTGGCATTTTCTGTTGGAAAAAATCTAAAATAGATTTTTAAAAAACAAGCAGAAACATCTAGATTCCGGACAATCTGAATGTTATTGATTAACCTGTTGAAATAAGGCCCCCAAAAAGGTCAAAACATTTTTCAAAAAAAAAAATAAAAAAAACCTTTTCAGATTGGGTCTTGTGAAGTACTGATGCCAAATTTCAAGACTGTAGAAAAATAGTATGGCCAGAAGCACGTGAACACTCAAACACTTGCACATATTAAGAAAGGATGGAACCCTTTGCCACTTTTGTCTATAAATTGGGAGAATAATCACAGTGACTCCTTAGAAGGCTCAAGAACATATCGGCTGAAAGTTGTGAGTGCAAGTGTAAAAATACAAGTTCTGTTCAGAAAGTATCCAGCCATTTGATAAATATGAAAAAATATCCTACTCAGGGAAATGGTGCCTTAGTCCCTTCAAAGTATTCCCCTGGGGACCTCACTAACTTAACTTAGATTCTACCTTTCAAAACAGGCAGCAAAGTCTCCTTTCTGGATTGCTATCAACTGCTTCATTGTGTTCCTAATTTTGTCCACAATTCAAAATAACCTTTCAATAGCGCCTTTAGCTTAGGGAAAAGCCAAAAGTTGGAGAGAGTTGAATCTAGACTCAAGGGGGAGAGGGTCTGACAGAGTTAGATGATGGAATATTTTGCTAAAAACACCTTGCGTACGATGTGGAGAACGGGCTAGCTTGGTTGCACAGTACATAAGCTCACTCGGTGGTATCTCAATGCTGACTGAGTAACCACATGAGAGAATGTTTATTTATGCATGAGCAGTAAAGTCCTTTCTGATTAAGTAGCTTAGTTATATCAAAGCCACGTGACTTGATTTTGAGATATTCAAAATGTCTAGATTACTTTCAGACAGACTTCACATATTGTATATCATAATCTTTAGAGATTTTGGGGGAAAAAAAGCAATTCTTTCCAAAGATACTTTTTGAATCTTACTTTAGTTTGAACAGCTCATGGAATACACTTGGTTTTCCACGTTTTTGCTTGGACAATCGAATCTCTTCTGACTTTTTTTTTTGATGATGTCTGATCCATTCTTCAGCCTTTGTCAGGCGTATAAGCCAAGAAAAGAGACAAACCTTTTTTTCTCCATACAAAGAAACTATGCAAAGAAATTGTGGTTATCAATACATCAACCAGAACAATCTATTCTTCAACAGCATTAGGTACATAAACATTAGGTACATAAACATTAGGTACATAAACATTAGGTACATAAACATTAGGTACATAAACATTAGGTACATAAACATTAGGTACATCAACATTAGGTACATCAACATTAGGTACATCAACATTAGGTACATAAACATTAGGTACATCAACATTAGGTACATCAACATTAGGTACATCAACATTAGGTACATAAACATTAGGTACATAAACATACTCATACTGCCGACAAGGAACTGAAGCAATTCCAAAATTATGCACGGGGCTTTCCCAAACACCTGCTTTTCTAACCACGATTTTTTTCCACATGAGAAGGAAAAATGAAAGGTTTTCCCAGTTTCTTTGCGTGCAGAAGAAAGGTTTGCCTCTTTTCTTGGATTATTCACCTGATGAGGGCTGAATGGGTGGATTAGCCAAAACATTGTGTCAACATCACCAAAAAATCTGAAGGGATTCAATCGTCTGAATATAATTTTGAATGTTAATGACTTTTCAAAGTTATATACTCACGGTTTTGTTTGTTGGATTACTCAGTCAGGCTTCAGATGTGTTTGGATCTGGCAGTCTTAAGCCCGTCTGACGTAAATCTTGTATTTCTGGCAGACAGACAGACGGATCCACTTACCTGCTTTCCACCCACGTGTCTGCCTGTCATCTTCTCTTCCTCTGGGGCTCTTATGTTTACCAAGTGCCCTAACTAATAATACTATCTCTGCATGGGATAGACAGATTAAATAGGGTTAGAGCAGTACCTAGTTGTTTTCGAGGCTGATTGTTCATCTCTCAAATATTATCACTGGGTTTTAGTTCGTCTCTGACAACAAAGTTTGAAGGTGTATACAGTGAGTGTCTGCAATAGTATCTGATACGTTTCAAAAAGTTTATTTCAACCTCCTTTTACATCTCAAAAATTAACAGAATTTAGACTGAAGATTTCTGATTTGTATAAAACTTTTTAATATTCAATTTGGTTTCAATATTTTTGTATTTTCTAATTTTTGGTCCCAAATCTGTCAATTTGGAAGCTATATAAGGATGTTAAAATGAACTTTTTGAAATGTATCAGGTACTTTTTGCACTCACTGTATGTATTCATTTGAGTTTGCCTGTTTTTTTCACACAGTGTCTCCAAGAGTTCTCTATGAATTTCATTGACATTTTCTGGAAGTTTGGGCAATAGGTTGAGGGAGAATTATTTAAACTTTGGGGCAGATATTAGAATATTTTATAGTGACCCCAACCTCTACACTGTAGCTGTTTATGAACTGATTTTCATTCAGTTTTCAGTAACAATGGCATTGGATGATGTATGTACTCTTCGAATGCTTTTTACTTTTTCTCTGAATTTTTTTTTTTTTTTGTCTGCCCTGAAAAAATTCAAGTTCATTCTGGTTGAAGATCAATGAGATAATGCAGAGAAACTGAAGGTTTTTGATCTATTTATCTACAGTCACAGTTGCAAAAAGATTTCATAGAATCACCAGTGGCATAGTTTCTACAACCCATTTTTACTCAATGTCCCCTTTCCTGAAAGAGAGATAAATAAAATAAAAAAAATAATAATGATATCCATACTTTCCATGAAGCCTGCTTATGTACTAGAACTAATTACCTAAAGAATTACCAAAAGAATTATCTAAAATCCTTTGACAAATATATTTTAAAAATAGATCTTTCATTTAAAATTATCTGAAGATAAAAAAATTAGGAATTATTGGTCTAAAATGACCATTGAGACCAGAAAAGCTCTATTTTTGAGGGAAAAAATCCCTTTTCAGTTGGTTTCTTGTGGTGTACTCTAAGAGCACCCAGACACACACACACGTAGACACACAGACGAATAAAGAGAGAAGAATATGTAACTCACTTCATTGGTTGGTTGGACAATTAGTAGAGCTATGGTGATTTGATAATAATGATAATTTTATCATATACCATGCGGCAAATTCTTGTAAAAAAATACTGATGTATGAATTTTAGGGAACTTGAATTTTTCAAATTGATTTGTGTGAAATTTATCAACAGCAATACAATTTCCGCATCACTTTTATACCTCACAAAGTTAGAGGGTTAATCATCAATTATTATTAAAAATTTAATGAATAATGGTATTGTCTTGTAATTAGGAATTAATAATATTGCATAATTGGAAATTAATCAGTTAATCTTTGTCACAACTGAACACTTTTTGCTCTTCATCCCTATATTCCAAGTTGCCTCCGAATATATTCAAATTGCCCAGTTGCAGGATGTGTGCTCCACGTTAAGAATCACTGCTAAAACATATACAGCCGGAAAGTGCATTAACTGAAATTGCAAATAACGTTTAATTCGAGTGATTCATGGAATACTGGGTGTGTGTAGAATGAGGTAGATGTGTATTTGGTATGTTCATCGGCTTGCCAAGGTAGGTCAGTCGGTCTTCGTGCCAAGTACTTCTCCGTTCCAAAGCAACTGCTGGAATTTGGTGCCCCAACCACTTCAGGAATGGTGAATCTGCAAGAATCGGCTGTTTGTAGCAAACATGCTGCCCCTGCTGAGGAGCCAGCTGTCTGTCTATGGGTTTGGCTCCCGTCAGTGTTCTTCCTCTTCTGGTGGCTGGCCTCCTGCTCTTTGACACGACAGCCTCATACAGGCGCTCTCCTATCTATAAACATTCAAGTTGGGAACTTTCAGAGATACAAACAAATTTGCAAAATATTTTTTAAATATCAATTTGTTATTGAAAATGAAAATCAGAAAAATTGAGAAAACCATTCACCACCTCTTCCTTACCTATTACAATAACTCCTCAAATTATGAACATGATAGGGTGTTGGGGTTTCTGAGTAAGTTCAAATGTTCAGAAGCCCAACATTATGCTTGTAAAACACTCAATACTGTACACAGCATTACTAAAAACATTTGTGCACTATAGCTATACCCCAGTAATACTAGACAGTACATTTTACAAGCCTGAAACTGTACTTAATATATAAATAGCAGCAATAATAATGATATCTGACATTTAATAATAATATTATCAAATAATAATATCTAATGATGATAATATATAACAACATTTTTGTGGTCCCTGGCCACTCTGGTCTCTGATTTAAAATCTTATTTAATTTTTCTCAGAGAAAGAATTTTATAATCTATATTGTAAAATTACTGTTGTTTTTGCTTCCCAAATCAAAAATATAATCATAGTTATTCATAAGTTTGTCTAAAATGGAAATTAAGCTTGCTTTCTGTGATAGCCTGATTAAAGATAAAAAAAACATCTTATGTTGCCTTTCGGATCGAAAAAGGTAACCCATGTCTGGCATAGATTGTAGGAATGTAAAAGCTCTATATGCTAAAAAAATATATTTCCATGTATCTACTTTTGTCTGTAACATTTGTCAAGAGAGAAAACTATTCAATTCTAATTATAGATAAGTTTCATTTATTTATGATTTTTTTTCTTTTTTCTTATTGCAAATGTGTTTTTTCTGGTTTAACAAACAAGAATAAATCCAAAGCAACATGATGTTTTTAAGATTTTTCAAAGTTTTATGAAATTACAAATAGTGCCCATCCCAAAGGTGCATGTTTGAAAGGGACTGGACTTGATGGTGATTAGAACAGCCTACCTTAATAATCATGTAAAATTCAAATTGTTTCACTTACTTTTCTTTATTGTTGCTAATTTAGATATTTTAGATCTAAATTTAGATCTATTGCTAATTTGGATATTTTAGATCCATGATTTTTGATAAAAGATCTATATTCTGTATTTTTTTAATTTATTTTTACTAGATTTATCAAAAACCATCGATCAAAACAACCTCAAACTTAACACTACTGTGTCTTATGTGATGATTAATATATATGGTGAATATCAACTTTGTACATTGGCCAGTTGTCAAGTTATCTCAGTGCACACCAGCAAGCACATAGAGATTTCTCAAATCATAGTTAGATACTGCTTTTATCTTTTGATAGCATAGGTAAACCAGTTCAGTTAGCAAAAAAAACTCTGTTTCAAGCCTATTAAATGGTTATTAGTGATTGTAAAATATCTATGGCTTTGCTGTTAGGCATACGTAAGGGTGGAAATCTAAAGCATTTGAAAAAGAAGAAAATATCCGTGGCACTTGACCAAATCTTCCACTCACAGACGAGTTCAATTCCATTTCATTTTACTTCCTCACCTTTTCTCAACAGCCAAGTTCAGCTGTTCTACTTTAGTGAATATCTTTGTTTCACTTCCTACCCAACTTTTCTTTCTCTTCCTTTCCTCTTTCTTTCTCTCCCCTACCCTTTCTCATTTTCTTTCTTTCTTTCTCTTCCTCTTCCCTTTCCTTTCCTTTTCCCCTTCCCTTTATTTTTCCCCTTCCTTCCTGTTCCCTTCTCTTTGTTTTTCTTTCATTGTTTCTCTTTTTCTCTCTGTCTCTCTTTTGTCTCCCTCACACTCTACCATATAATCATACATTTGTTTTTTTATCAAGGCTGGGAAAGTTGCCGGTTTGGGAAATTTTTCTTTTTTGAAATAAAATAAAAAACTCACCAATATAGTCCTGAAAATATTCACTTAATTTCTCTTTTTGTATATATTTTTCATTATTTCTCTAAAATCTCATTTTTTATTATTTCTTTAGAATCTTCTATTCTATTCTCTTTCTTTCATTCTCTCCTTCTTCTTCTTTGCTTTCTTCCCATATTTTTTCTTCTCATCTCTCCTTCTTTCTTCTTGTCCTTCTGTCTTTCTTCCTCTCTCTCTGTCCTTCTTTCTCCCACTCTCTGTCCTTCTTTTTATCTTTTTTCTTTCTGTCTCTCAATCTTTCTTTGTCTTTATATCTTTCCTTCCTTCTCTCTTCCTGTTTTTCTTTCCTTCCTTCTCTCTTCCTGTTTTTCTTTCCTTCCTTCTCTCTCCCTGTCTTTCATTTCTTTCTTTCCTTTCTTCCTGTCTTTTCTTCTTTTTTTTCTTCCTTTCTTTCTTTCTTGTCTTTTCCTCCTCCTTTCTTTCTCCTTAATTTCTCTAAATTTTTGATTAATTCTAATTAGATTTCTTAAGAACGGCTGATCCAAATAATCTAAAACTTGACACTGCAATGCCTGGTTTGCTGATTGATATATGGTTAATATCAATATTGTAAAATGACTAGTTTTCAGGTTATCTTGCTATTTATATTATTATAGTTGAAGGCCTGTACAAGGGAGGTAACTCCAGGTTGATATAAATCACTCGCTATTGAATTACATACCTTATTAGTTGTATCTTTATTAGAACAACAACTTTTTTTCATTTTTCTCCTTATTTTCTTATAATTATTTCTTAATCCTCAAAAAGGATGTTGATATAGGTTCACATATGCTAATTACTGCAATATTGTACACAGAAGAGTGAGTAAAAAAAATACTAGCAGAAATGAAAACATTAGCACTTACTGCTGAAACATTGTAGAAAATGTTCATGTACAGTGATTTTGATGTTACCCACTGATGGTGTCGCCTGGTGTGGTCTACACTCCCCACCCCCACCCCCAGTGACATGACTGAATTTACTCACCGTAAAGGTTAATCCTTTGAATGTAAATCCATGTCTCTCAAACACTTGAGCTGATAGATTAGTGTGTGTGTGTGTGTGTGTGTGTATTACAGTAAGATTTGTGAAATCCCGCAGATTTTGTGAAATTCCTGAACATTTCAGTAATTTAATGAAATTACTAGTTTGAGAATCAGTGTAGTGATGGTTAACAAGCTCGTGATGCTGACCATTTCTATTGTAAAGAGTTTGATCCTCACTGGGAGATCTATCACAGCGGCCTTGTGTCAAATTGAGCTGCGTATACACTGTAGATATAGAGGCAGAATATACTTGATATTTAATAAGATTAGTTTAACTCAAGGCCACACTAGTGATGCTCCCAAGGTGGATCAAATTCATTGGAGTTGTAACAGTCAGCATCACTCACTTGTTAACCATTACTACACTGATTGTGGAAATAGGAATATCCAGAAATTACTGTGATGTTCATGGATTTCATAAAATCCTTACAGATTTCACAAAATTACTAGTTTCACAATCTTACTGTTACTATATATACACACACACACATATATATATATATGTATATATGTATATACATATATATATATATATATATATATATATATATATATATATATATATATATATATATATATATATATATATATATATATATATATATATGTGTGTGTGTGTGTGTGTATATATAGCCACACAAACCAACTAATTCTCTGATAACCGACTTGTCTGCACAGGTAGATATTTTGGTATCTGATTAAGATAAATAGAGAAAGGGTTTTGTATGTATGTGGGTCTTTGTGAAGATTATCTTTTCATTTTGGTTCTCTTTGTCTATTGAATATTTGGCAGCTATTAGCTTGTTATGTGGGTCAAGTTTATCGGATGTTAAATATGATTTGATCCGCAAAAGCAGTGGATCATCATATGAAGTAAAATCAATTGTTTAGCTGCATGTAGAGACTTCAGGCCTCTTGGAATGAAACTTTTAGTCCTGATGTAAATTGCATAAGTTATCAAAAATGACAAACACTTAATTGTTTTAAAACATCCTCAAAATATGTTCTATGGATGATATGAAGAAAAGTATTAATTTCTTCAGATAAGCTTTGTACAACACAAAGCCACATGTGTGGAACACTCAGTGAGTATTAAACTCACTATACTGTAGCAATGGTCTGTGAGATTAACTTACTAACTGTTGCATGGATATGCT
Organism: Thysanoteuthis rhombus; assembly: GCA_963457665.1. Classification (NCBI taxonomy): domain Eukaryota; kingdom Metazoa; phylum Mollusca; class Cephalopoda; order Oegopsida; family Thysanoteuthidae; genus Thysanoteuthis; species Thysanoteuthis major. The sequence continues at coordinate 53,209,288 of OY735211.1, forward strand.
AAATCTCAGTCCATTTTTTGGCTATTTTTAGTATCTTTTCTGTGTTTTTTAGCCGTTTTTTGTTGTTCATTTTATATAATGCTTTTTGGCAATGAAGCCAATGCAAAAATATTTTTTGAATTGGCAACACTGAGTTTCAGTCTTGGCAATTCTTTCCTGTACACACCCATGCTATTGCCCCTTGGTGAGGTGCCCAGTATACTTCCTAGTTATTTACTCATTGCTGGAGAAAGATGTGGATTTATACCTTTCCTAAGGGCATTCGTACAAATACCAGCAACCCCCAACCAAAGTTTGCACTCAGTTTCCCAATTCTGCTATCCATACTGTCAACCTTTAGGTTACCTGCACCTCCTATGTAATTAAGAATTCTATTATGTATGATTTATTCATTGTGCACTTTTCATTCTTACAGATATAAAATACATATATGTGCATTTATATGTTTATATAATATATTTTTTTCTTTTTTATTGCAGTGGCGAGACTGTGGCCAACAGAAAGAACATCATACAAGGTCAGTTCTTTTCTCATTTACTCAAGTAATGTTTGGCTTTTTATGACCAAATTTCAAACCTATAATCAAGTGAGGCGAACATTTCATGAAGTAACAATAAAAATTTGGGGCATACGATTTGGGACTGGGCTAGGCAGCGGAAGTCAACGAATAATTTCATGTCATACAAAATAAAGACTTCATTATTAAGTAATCCCACATGAAATGGCCGTTAATGAAAGAAAAAATAAAAGCAACTTAAAAATATAAACAAGCTCAGTATATTAATCAAAATAAGCTCTATTTGCTTATTTGACTTCTTTTCCATCAGGCTTCAAGTATAAAAATTCCTTCTTTATAAAAATGTCTTTTGAAACTTGAATTGATCAAATACTGTCATTACCACTTCTCTGTTGGCATATCATTTATTACAAAGAAAAAGTTCAAGGTGCTGGAATAGATGATAATCTGTTAGTGATAAGTATGGAGAATGATCTGAGCTTTCATAATTAAGTCGCTGCTAATTTGTAGCCAATCTAGGATCTGGCATTGTTGTGCAACAAAATGGGTTTCTGTGTAACCAATGTTGGATGTTTCCTGGTGAATTTTGAATGCATTTCATCTTTTTGCTTGATTGAACTGATGCTGTTTCTCCTGCTTGACAAAATGAATAGTGGATGATTTATTCACAATTCCACCAAACAATTACCTTAATTTTGTGGGAAGGTGTAAAGGAGTTTTTGAAACTTGTTTCAACTTTTCCGTCACACGTAGCCTTTATGAAGCTCTTCTACAATTGTTGCATAGGATCTCTTTTTCATCACAAATGACAATTCTTTCGCAGAATGGTTCTTTTCTGTTCCATGCCACAAGCAAGGAACAATACATTTTGTTGTTGACACTCAGTCCATGATGAACAAATCTATCTATTTTTTTTTCACTTCCGTGATAGATGCTAGGTGACACCCTTCAGTTCTTCAGGAAATACCTAAATTTTGAACAAGAACAGTTGTCCTTGGATCACTTTCACAACATCCTTTAAATTCTCATCTTCAACAAATGATTATTCAGGCTCATGTCTGGAAGAAAATATATGGAACCAAAGTTGCACTGTTTTTGTAATGCAAGCTCTCATTCCGAGTGCAAAATTGATAGAGAGCTTGAACAATATATTTACCTAATTTTCTTTGAGAACAGCATCTTTAAGAGTGAAGGATCATCTTATTAAAACTGATATGATGAATCATAAGTTAAAAATTCAAAAGAAAGCCAATGTTGTATTATCAATTAAATATGTATAACTATATATTCTGCTTCAGAATTTGATAGAATCGTAAGCGTAAATACAAATGCTAAAAGACAGCCATTTCATATGGGGAGAACCTAATACAAGTGTTTCACTTACTGTATCCCATTGTGATATGTTATTTTATTTAGAATAGAAGTTGGAAGTGGTAAAGAGTTATGAGGAGGGTGAAAACTTTGTGTGCATCAAGAAATCATAAAGTTGGGCATGAACAGATAGTTTTCTCTTAGACTTATGCTTCAGCTAAGCATACAGGAATACCTTGAATTGTTCAGTTTTGGTCATTGTGGGTTTTGACAGAATATGGTTTTAGATGTTTCTGTACAAATTAACATAATTAAGTATAAACTGGAAAAAACAAATACATTGAATCATATTAAGACTCTGAACAGTTCAGAAATCTTTGGTACATTTCAACGGCACTGACTAAAGTATACCTGTATTTGGATATTAAAAATTTGAATTACATTTGTTGAATTTATTACTGGTAAATTTAAAATCTAGACTTAACATTACGTGAAGTTTATGGAACAAATCCATGGGGTCAAACACTACAGAAGTACATAAGATATAAATTTGGAGAAGATATCTGCGTTCTATTGTGTCAGTCTATCTGTTCACAGAATATCTTCAAAAGCTTTCAAAGATGTTTTGTGCAAGGGTAGGCAGGGGGTCAAGGAAGAATTGATTAGATTTTGGAGCAGATCCAGGAAGCTTTTTACTTTTACCTATCCTGCATTGTAACTACGTATGAACTGATTTTCATTCAGTTTTTAGTGACAACAGCATTGACAGCAGTATGCACTCTCTGACTGCTTCTTTGTTCTTTGTGTATCTCTTTCTATCAGTATGTCTTTCAACTTTAAGACAAACAGGGAGAAAGAAGTTCATGCTTTTATTCATGACTCATGTAGTCAGCAAGAGCAAAGTTCAAGTTTCAAGACAGATACCCCAAAATTTTTCATTGAACCCTTTGTGCAATCCATTGGAAATTATTCTCATTCAGTTGTCCATGTACAAGGGATATCTTGTATCAGTTGATTCAAGAAAAACAGCTACTTATATATTACACCATGTTATTAGCTATATATTTTGTCTGTAACATTTTTCCAGGGAGATAGCTATTAAATGTTTATCATAGAGTAGTCTCCCTTAACTTTTTTTATTGCAGAGCAACATAATGTTTTTGATTATTTTTTCAAGTACTGTGCAATTTCAAAATTATATGAATATTTCCACCAATTTTGTGATGGCATAGGTAAGCTAGTTGAAACATTGGGGCTATTTGTTTGTTTATTGTATTTTTCAGGCCAAAAGGACTGGCAGTTGTCCCCTACAGGACTTGACCAAGTGCGTTTGGTGGCCGGACGTCTCCAGAATGAGAAATTCACTCACGTCTTCGCAAGTGACCTGAATCGTGCTGCTGAAACTGCCAAAGTCATTGTGGAGAACAATAAAAGTTGTGAACGAACCATTATTGTACATGACAAACGCCTTCGGGAGAGGGTAAGAAGGTTTTGTCTATAACTTTAAGAGTCATTAACATTCAAACTTTTGTTCGGACAATCAAATCTCTTCTCTCTATCTTTGATGTTGTCAACACAACGTTTCGGCTGGTCAATTCTCCAGTCCTTATCAGGTGCACAATCCAAGAAAAGAGGCAAACCTCTCTTCATGTGAAGAAACTGGACTAAACTCTATATTTGGTAAATTTCTGAATTTAACATTATATTATACATATTTTCGATATCAAATTTATTTCATCATAGAAAGGGGGGAATCAAATTTTTTGAGTGTCAGTTGGGGCTTAGAACAGACAAGATTCATAAGTTCAACAATATGTCCACCAGCCTCACATCCTTAACATTACCATAGCAAGATGAGGATGGTCAACTTTGAGATCTTGACAGTCATATATTAATTTAATGATACAGCTGAGAAAATTGATATTTAGCATACTGCTTGTAATAGTAATAGCTGAAGGAGGAAAATGAGGATGGTTCAAAATCTTGATGAAGTTTCATATCGATCCAACATGATACAGCAAAAATTGATGTTTAGCATTACTAGTTGGGGTTATAGTAGCAAGAAGTGGATGATTCACAGAAGGTTTGAATAAAATTTCATATCAATTCAATCTAATACGGCTGAGAAAATTGATCTTTAAAATATTAGGGAAGGATCAAGCGACCAAAGGATGCATGGATGTATCTAAAAAAGTCAAGAACTACACTATTCAATATGTGTATATATATATATATATATATATATATATATATATATATATGCATGGAATACATCTTTCATCTTGTAAAAGAAAGATGAACTTCAACAACTAGAAAGGGACTATAATCTTTATAATGTTTTCAAGGCAATTTTCAAAACATCAATCTCTTTTCTCCTCCCTATGCTGCCTAATTGTGTTTGTGTTTGTTATAATCTAAGCATATAATACACCACGAGATACATTTTTTGTCTTTATCACTTGTAAAGGGAGACAACAATCAGATGCTAGTTGTAAAGTAGTCTCCTTTACTTTTTTTTTCTTTTTCCTTCTTTCTTGCAAATGTGTAAACGGTTCATTCTGATTGAACATAAACTAAAAAATACCAAGCAACATAATCTTTCCGGTGTTTCTTTGACGGCATGGGTAAACTAGTTTTATTTATATATTTTAAAAATCTTTTTTAAAATGCTGCATTTTTTTATTTCTCAAACAGAAATTTGGTATTGTGGAGGGTAAAAACTATCGAGAACTGGTGTCTGCAGCAAAGAAGACGAACACATCAGTGGCCAACTACACCCCAACTGGAGCGGAAAGTCTACAACAAGTAAATTCCAATTTCTATAACTCTATAGATCCTTAGTAATTGGCTGTGAAATGGTTTTCTCTTTTTTTTCTCCTCCTCCTCAGTTTTCTTCATCCTTCTTCTCTCCTCCCACTCTTTCCCCTTCACTCTCACCCTACTCTTTCCCCTTCACTCTCACCCTACTTTTTCCCCCTTCACTCTCACCCTACTCTTTCCCCTTCACTCTCACCCTACTCTTTCCCCTCCGCTCTCACCCTACTCTTTCGCCCTTCACTCTCACCCTACTCTTTCCCCCTTCACTCTCACCCTACTCTTTCCCCCTTCACTCTCACCCTACTCTTTCCCCCTTCACTCTCACCCTACTCTTTCCCCCTTCACTCTCACCCTACTCTTTCCCCCTTCACTCTCACCTTACTCTTTCCCCTTCACTCTCACCCTACTCTTTCCCCCTTCACTCTCACCCTACTCTTTCCCCTCCGCTCTCACCCTACTCTTTCCCCCTTCACTCTCACCCTACTCTTTCCCCTCCGCTCTCACCCTACTCTTTCCCCCTTCACTCTCACCCTACTCTTTCCCCTCCGCTCTCACCCTACTCTTTCCCCCTTCACTCTCACCTTACTCTTTCCCCCTTCACTCTCACCGTACTCTTTCCCCTCCGCTCTCACCCTACTCTTTCCCCCTTCACTCTCACCCTACTCTTTCCCCCTTCACTCTCATCTTACTCTTTCGCCCTTCACTCTCACCCTACTCTTTCCCCCTTCACTCTCACCCTACTCTTTCCCCCTTCACTCTCACCCTACTCTTTCCCCCTTCACTCTCACCCTACTCTTTCCCCCTTCACTCTCACCTTACTCTTTCCCCTTCACTCTCACCCTACTCTTTCCCCCTTCACTCTCACCCTACTCTTTCCCCTCCGCTCTCACCCTACTCTTTCCCCCTTCACTCTCACCCTACTCTTTCCCCTCCGCTCTCACCCTACTCTTTCCCCCTTCACTCTCACCCTACTCTTTCCCCTCCGCTCTCACCCTACTCTTTCCCCCTTCACTCTCACCTTACTCTTTCCCCCTTCACTCTCACCGTACTCTTTCCCCTCCGCTCTCACCCTACTCTTTCCCCCTTCACTCTCACCCTACTCTTTCCCCCTTCACTCTCATCCTACTCTTTCGCCCTTCACTCTCACCCTACTCTTTCGCCCTTCACTCTCACCCTACTCTTTCCCCCTTCACTCTCACCCTACTCTTTCCCCCTTCACTCTCACCCTACTCTTTCCCCCTTCACTCTCACCTTACTCTTTCCCCCTTCACTCTCACCTTACTCTTTCCCCTTCACTCTCACCCTACTCTTTCCCCCTTCACTCTCACCCTACTCTTTCTGTCTCCTCTATCCTCCCTTCCACCCAATTCTCCTTCCTCCATTTCCCTTTCACTCTCCTCCTCCATCTTCCTCAAACTAGGGTTTGAACTGTAATCCAGTGGTTCGTGAACCCAACCCTAACACCAAATATGTTAAAACAACTGTAGTTTGAAACCATTGAAGTCAGTTTTATATGCTATCGAACAAAGTATATCTTTTATTGGTTAATGTATGTTTTTCTAATGAACTAGCTTGGGTTGCCGCTGTGGCAGGGGGGCTTGGAATATAGCGAGACAGGAGGCAAAAGATATTTCATAAAGATTCCTTGAAATTAAAGGTGGGTGAAGAGTGAAGTCAAGCACACTGACAAAAAACTTTCAAATAGTTTATAGAGATTTCATAAGATTGACTCATAGGGACCTTGTATAGATCTACACATTTTAAAGATTTTCACTCACAACAAATGTAAGAGAGATAACTCTTTGAAGTTGCTAAAGAATTACTTGTCTCCCTCAGATTTCAAAATGTAATGTATGGTAGTTTCAACCCTAAATTGATCTTTAGAGATATCAGATGTAAGCACTAACTGTCCTAAGTTTGCAGCCCCTAGAGTGTGGCCGTTTCACTGACTATGAAAAAAATAGATAAACAATCATGGAAACATTTGTCTACATAATAGTGTTATATCCATTAATTAAGATGAGTTGTTGGATTACCCTTACTTGAATTTTTGATTGTCGTTGTCATTTTTTTCATTTTTTTTCTCATTTTTAGATTCAAGAACGGGCAAAATCTTTCTTCAGAGACTTGTGTGAGCAAGTGCGAAAAAGTTGCCGCGTGGAAGATGGTACTTACACCCCAGCTCCAATAAAACGACGTTATGAGGATGCCATTGATGGGTGTCTTCATGAGCAGGACCTCCACCCTGCTAGTGCAGACACATTGGACGGCCTGGTGCCCAGTCAGACCCAGGCAGCTTCCAGCACACCAGACGAAGACGGCGAGCACAAAAGACGCAGGCACGCCCGCAGCAATACCCAGAAACTGGACAATAATGGCTTGATGAACAACGGAGTCGGTAGCCCCAGTACAACCTTGAAGGAATGCCCTGCATCGTCCACTGATTGTAAAATCTGCACAAGCAATGACAAGGATTCTGAATCCCAACCTTGTGCCAACGGCCCTGTCGGGGCCACAGGTGGTGCTTTGAATGGGGAGTGTTGTAACGGAATCTCTGGAGATGTCAGTGCCAACGGAGGTGGAACACATAGTGGAAGCTCTTCTGCCAGAGGTAGTGCTACTGCTTCTACTGCAGTACTTACGCTGTCGGTTGATGTACCAACACATCCTGTAAAGCAAGCCTCGTCTGCATCTTCAGTGCCACCAAACTCACTCTTGGAGAAAGGTTCCCCTACTACAACTGCTCAGTGCAATGGGGCCCTAAATGGAAACACCCTCAACGATGGGGCTATACGTGTTGTGCCAAGTACTGGACCCTCTCCAGCCCATACCAACACTAATGGAAGCGGTGCTACAACCACTAACGGTAATGTAGCCAGCGGAACCAGTAACGGGAATATGAAACGATCAAACTCTTCAAGCAGTTCCGGCTTCTCCAGTCTGCAAGAAGAGAATGAGCTGCTTGATTCTGATGATAACAGCATCGCCGCCCTGGAGGATGATTATAACAACGATGACGATGATGACGATGATGATGATGACGATGATTTTTGCAGTAAAGATTCCAACTCTTGCTACGATTCTCCGTTCACTGTTCCGGTATCGGACGCGGATGTGCGTGGCAATATCCCCTGCCCAAAGTCCACCAAGTATGGCTGCCCAAATGTGTCGTTGTCTCCGTTACTTGAACACCGACACTCCAATTTCTCTAGCATGAGCTCCGGCCGAAGCAGCAGCTTTGATGACGGTGACAGCAGTCAGCAGAGCGTGGCAGATGTGCTGATTGTCAGCCACGGTGGTTTTCTCAAAGAAATGATTCGCTTGTTCAGTGACGAGCTTGAGTGCAAGTTTCCAGGTGGAAAGGGACACGCCCTCCGGCTGTCTCCCAACACGGGCGTCTCCAAGTTTACGATCACAGTGGGGGAGCCCAATAAGATCTTGGTGACATGTTTGCTCATTCACGACAAGGACCATTTACTCAATTCAGGCCTGAACGGCATGTTCCCTGTCAATCCACTGAGTGTCCTCCCAACACCAACTGGACACTCGGCAGTCAGCAAACGATCCCCTCCAAGTAATTCCTCCCCAAATGTCCTGCCTACTCTTAGTACTCCCTACGTTCCTGGTTCAAATCTTGGCCCGACCTTATCGTTGTCGTCGTTGTCATCGTCACCAGCGAAATCATCCACAAAGACAAAGCCACCACCACTTCTTTCTCCTCCACCTCCATCGTCATCTTCTACATCAACATCTGCATCACCTTCATTTTTGTTGCAGTCTTCTTCGAGAGAGAGCTCGAGAGTCGGCAACGTTGTCGTAAACACGCCCATGTGAAGAGAGAAGATGTGTTTTGAGTTTTACTGTCAAAAGAAAATATAATTGGAAGAGTGACACCTGAAGAAGATATAGCATTAAACATGATTATTAAAGATAAATAAATAAATAAGGAAAAACTGGAAAAGGAGAAAAAATAAACCCACCCACCCCCAAGAAAAAAAATATCTAAGATGACTTAACATTAAAAAAATATATATATACTCAAATCTTTAATACGAAAGAAAAAAGACGTAACTGCAGAGAAAACCTATATATGCATAAATATATAGATATGTATCTATATACATATATATATATATATATATATATATATATATATATATATATATATATATATTATGATTCTGATAAAAATGAAAAATTTGGGGCAGTGTGGTGCAAGAAAGGTTTTGGACAATTTTTTTCTTTTTTTTTGTTCAAATTATTTTTTTCTTCATTTGAAGAGAGAGACGTGAATGTTTGTTTGATTTTTAAGAAACAACAACAAAAAAGAAAATGTCTTACCTACAGTTTGTGTGTGTATACATGTTAGCCTCAGTGTGTCTGTGTGTATGTTAGTACGTACAACTGGTATGTTAGTACAACTGGTGGATGTGCCTGTACCAAAGTTGATTAGATTAGTGTGTTCAAAGAGTGTGCGTATATGTCACCTTTTTTCCGTCTGCAAGTGTTAGCATGCACAAGTTAATACCTGAACAAAAATTTTAAGGAATGACGATATTGGATCCAAACACTCACATGACTGTTCTTAGCACGGCATAACAAGTGGCTTTCATTCATTTGTTTTTTCAAAAACACAGTTACAGGTTCAAGCCTAGCAAATTTATCCTTTTTTTTTTTCTTTTTTTCCTTCTTTCTTGTTTTTTTTGTTCTTTAGTAATTATTCTGGATTAGTATTTCTAGCTCATACATCACTTGACGATACCTTTTTGTTTAAGTATTTTAATTGTCAATAAGTAGATATCTATTAAACTTAGTTTAGTGTGGCTCCAGGCCACAATTACTGGATATTTATTTATATTGTGGATTACTTACTAACTTTTATTTATTTATCTTCCACTTATATTGGATGTGGAAATGGCGGTCACATTACTTTTGTTCATCCGCTTTCCTTCTCCTTTATTTTACTTACCATAATCCACTTTTGGCCTGCCAGGCCTGTCAAAAGGGACATAGGCCTCGCTTCTCCATGTTACTTACTAAGAATGGCCTGAAAAACTATCCTGCTAATTACCCTTCTTCAGCACATGTCCAGTAGTTGTTTTCCAACCCCAGCCAAGTCTGGCACAAGGACAGTGAAGATTTAGCATATTGAAAACTTATCTTAAGCACCATTGTTATGAACCTTTCTTAGTTTAGTGTGATACAAGGCTACTACAGCGGGGAACACACTCTACGCAAGCTAAAAAAATAGCTTTCTAACCAGACAACTACAACAGTGAGGATGAAAGCAGGAAGCACTTGGTTCCCGTAGAGGGGGGTGTAATTTCAGTCAGTGAAGGAACTTAAAATGGAATGTACAATTGTAAAAACACCTACTAAATGACAATTTCAAATGGGGGAGGAATTGAGGAAACCTGGGATCTCAAGGGGAGGAATGTGACCTGGGACTCCAAGAACTACAGCCAAAGCCATGTAGTAGATATTTCTAAGTTTAGGTTAATCTGCCATAAGGCCTCAATAATCGTGTTCTAATGTTGTCAGATAACTTACTGCTGGGTGGCTGATGTAGTTGCGTATTTCACACTGCTGTCTGTGCTTGAGCCCCTGTAAAGGGTCTGAATTTTGAATGCTTAGCAGATTGGTGCAACACAATCTTCATATCTTTCATTCCTCCTTCATAACTTTCACAAAATGTCATAGAAATTCATTGAAAACTTTTGGAGATATTGTGTGGACATAAATGTATGAAAAAATATCTCAATTGGAAAAAAATATATGGATCTGCCCTAAAATTTTTTACCTCATTAACCATCCACAAATTCTAACTGAAATTCTTGGTGAACTTATGGATATATTGTGTAGATAGACAGACATGAGTGAATACATATACCTTTCACCTTCCATAGATGAATAATGGTCAATAAGACTATCCAGCTCTCCTCAAGGGCAGAATGTGACACAAGGTCAAGTTAAGTTTGAAGGCCCCATACACATACATATAGTTTGTACCAGAAATTGTCCAGTTTTCTCTGGTATCAGGGACTGACTATGACCCTACCACTCTTAGTACATTGGGGAGATGCAGCCTTGGGAAGTGGAGCCCCTGGAACTAAACATTAATCTTTATATCACCCGTGCCACAATGACCAAGTTTAATAACCAATACACTATAGCAAAGTACCCAGCTTTGTATACATCGATATATGTGATATCTTCAGGCTTGTCTGGTGAGTAAAATAGCTGATCCATCCCTGTTAAAAAGTCAGAATTTCAAATGCTGATATTCTGAGCCAAGCATGCCTTCCCAAATTGGAAAATTGGTGCAACACAATCTTACTACCTTCCATTTGGCCTTGTGCCAGACAAAGCTAAGTGTATTGTATTTTGGTTCATTCAAATTACTTGGTGATCTTTGGTTTCTATGTCAGGAGATTTGTGAAATAAAGGGAAGCTACTCCCACTTGGTGAATTATAAAAGATTGCTTGTAGTCTACCTCTGTCTACCAATATATTAATTCCAAAAGATGTGCTGATAATAAGCATTCTAAAATAAAGATAACACATTACAAGAAATATTTTTTGACAATAATCAATTGTTTACCACGTATAAAAAGGTCAGAGAAATAAAATTCATGAACAAATTGTCTGCAAACCTCGACATCAACAGTCACATGATGTATATATTGCAGAAAATAATTATGCTGAATCAGTAATGCTGCTGATATTGCATCAACACTTATAAACACATATCCAGGACAGCCTATGCTCGCATTACAAATCAACACAGTTTAGGAAAATCAATGATTAAAACAATTTTTTTTTCAGATACATAGTTTACCAAGTGGGAATAGCCTCCCCTTATTTCTTGAAATCACCAACATGAACTAATAATTGATCTTTTGTTTCATCTTTGTTTTCTTATCACAATAATTCTGTCACTATGCCCACAGACCTCCATTGGGGAGCTGTTATATTTTGGAATATCAAATCTTGCTCTGAATATAAACATACTTTCCTTTGAATACAAATCACATCCACCGTCTCTACCTACAAGCTCTTGGAACTGTCTTCTTCAAACTAACATGTTTTCCCCATGACCTGCCAATTTATCAATAGCGGGTGAGATCAAAATCTATCTTTGTGGTCGCTCCCTGTTGTGACAAACTTTGATGAATTCCATTGCTATGAATCATGTCTGCTCATGTAATATTTAGTATGTCTGCCTCACATGTAGAAGGTCCCAGGTCCGATTCTGAATATGGATGAAGTGAGTGGAAAGCTCTTCATCAGAACAAATTTCCCTGTGCACTCAGCAGCTAATTGAGTACACTCTAAGCCGTATGATTAGGGTGGAAGTGTTTCTTGCATCCTGCCAAGGGGGTGGTCAAAAATCATGTAAGAATAAAGTCCTGGTCTCAACCAAACTTGAAGCTTGCAAGAATCACTAAGCTGACGCACACATAGGAAACCAAGACTTTATCACTGACCATTCATACTCCACAGGGGTTGTCTCTTAAGACGCTTTACCTTTTTGCTTTACACGCATGGGACGAAATGTTCTCACTACTAACACATAGTCATATGATTGACTGGCTACACATGAGGAAGGCTGAAGAATGTATTGGCTGGAATGAGTTAAAAAGAACCACAGAGATGATGACAATAATCTGAGCAATAAATACTGTAATGTCAAAATCTTCTCCACAAACTTGTGATGAACTCTTAGCCTTTTATCATTGCAATCAAGTTATTCTTCAAAGTGTGGAGCACCCAGTGAGAATCGAACACATTACTACATTGTAGTAATAAACTGCTAGCCTGGCTCACTGACCATTTCTCCACATTGAGGCTCTCTTCCATAGTCGATATAGGTTGTGATAAAGCGCTGTTAGTGCATAAGTATATTTTACTTGGATTGCATATGGCAAAACCTAATTCTGTTATCAAGTTAAAAACCATGATAAGGCTGGGAAGGAACAGTCATGCACTGGGGACTTTGCAAATGACTTGGATTATGTCATGCAAACATTAAGTACAAACCAGAAGCTCTCCTGCAGTAGAGATTTTAAAATCATAACTCTGAGACCTGTCTTGTGGCCAAGATAGTTGTGTATTCCTCACTGGCGCCAGTGGTCAATGTTCAAACACAGTTTATAAAATAAAATGAATGCCAGGTCTTACCCATCTTGAAGATTGGTGTTACCTAATCATCCGACTCCTATCCTTTCTTTTTAGCCTAAGGTGTTTGATTATTTAAAAGCGTGTCTGATGGTTGGGTCAGTTTCATCTTTTCCTAGTAATCTGTGTCCTGTTCATTCATTTCTTGTTGCTTTGGGTTAAGGGACAGGGGCTTTGGTTTACATTAATGAGTGTAGAGATCGGTTTTCTCATTAGGAGGATTGCCACAGGAGGCTTTCTACGTGATCTGCAACTTCATATGGCACCTGGTATTTCCAACGCAATTTAGCCGTAACTTAGGCCCTGGTAATACTGATTTTCTAGGCAGAACAGACCCACTTGGAAGATCAGCACAACACAATCCTTATACCTCAATTTGGCTTTGTGTTGTATGAAATAAGTTGAATGTATAAGTTCCACATAGAGGGCACTCACCTCTAGGAACCTATTGGCTGGTATATCTGTCAAGAATATGTGAAGAGAGTTGTTGAATGGCCTAACAGTTACCGACACTAATGGAATCAGCGAACTGAGTTTGAGTTTTGGCCAAGGCTGATTGGGAAAGGCATGAATGCACTTCTTCCCCTTGCCTATGGGTATATATCAGCATAAAGGGAGCCATTTGGCCCTATAAAGCAGTCCAACTAAGAGAAAGTTACTCTGACAAAAAAAAATACCTATGCATAGGGCAGACTGGGCTATCTAGCTTAGTTAGTAACCAGTCTAGGAGACATTCCAAACCAGGAGTGGAGCCCCCAAGGCAGGCTGATGGTAAACCCTACCCCCTTTTTGGCAACTCATGCAGCCAAAAAGATGTTTTATCGCATCCCTGGAAAAATGACCTTGGAGGCTGAGAGAAAGAGAGATCATTCCTCCCATCTTTGTAACATTTACGCACGGGTTGCTGTGCCTGCAAAACTGCAAAAATCATTGGAAACCCTGGGTGTCTGCTGCCGTTTTGAGGGGGGAGGGAGCTGAGGATATTTTTCAGAATATATCTTAGCACTAACCATGTTACCAGAGAATAATTATATCATTTTATATGGATACAATAAGTTGGAGTTATATAAAACAATTTTAAAACATCTGATTGAGGGTGGTGGGCAAATACCTTGTTAATCCCTCTCCATGGTGGACACTCATGTTGGAAATAATGGTCTGCCAGCAACAATATGAAGAGAAATGTATATTTACAAGATTGTTGTTCATTACTTTTAAAATATCCATTTCTTTACAAATGGTATACTTAGAGGTGGAAGTATATCTACTGTATCTACAAAAAAAAAACTCATAGGAGTTGCCTGCTCTAAACCAAATCATTCACTCACAGGCATTCAAAAGCAAGGTTCAATTCCACCTTATTTTATTTTCTCAACAGCCAAGTTCAGCCATACTTTTTAGCAAATATCTCTAGGTTTCACCCCTATCCTTTTGCGTACCCCTTCCCACTATCTTCACATTTTTGTGTTGAGATTCCATTCTCAGAAGTCCTCCTCTCTAAGCACCTAGCCAAGGAAGATTAAATTAAAAGTAAAAGTTATAATGTTTTACAACTTGGGGTCAGGCTCGCTGAGTCCATCCTCATCTTGAACAGCGGCTCTAGGTACCCATCTAGCTTTGATGAGTTTGTCACCTGGAACTATTAGGAAGCAAAAAATCAATCTTATCTTTTTCAAGACTAACCTATTATGGTGCTTACTGAATTATTAGAAAGATTCTTTTAAAGCCAAAACATGTAAGATTTCTTTTTAGTGACCGGAAAAATTATTTTTTTTAATAATTTGAAATTTTCCATGAGATATTTGGAGAGCCAAAATCATGATGGGGGTACATTTCTCCCATTAGACATTCATTTAAGGACAGATGAAAAACACTCAATTAGCTGATCACTTTGCCTACACATCTTTCCTATTCAGTCATGCAAACTAATCTGCATTGGTTTCATACTATGATGACGTCATTGTTTCTGGTTGCAAAAGCTGGGAAAATCTCATTTGCTTTATTGTTCATGATGCATTTGTCCTAGTAGACTTTGAAGAGAATTATGGGTAACATCTCAGAAGCCATATTTGTTTTATTTATTCAGAGAAATTGATGTTAAGAAACGCTAGCTTATATTAGGTTGTAAAATGTTTTTGTTTTTTCTTCTTATAGTAAGATAGGGGATGATATAAACCACACAAAAAGGTAAATATTCAATCAAAATATGACCTTATTTGAAGCAATAACCTTTTTCTAATGATTATTCAATAATATGCTATCTCTATTGAATTCTTTAGGTTTAGTGGTCACAAAATCAGAAAAGGCATGAGCTATGGTTTGCTTATCATTGAAGCTTTTATTACTGATATGAAGTTCAAAATGCTTGAAACAATGATAATCTGCAGGAGAAACGTTGGGTGAATATGGAGGATGGTCCAAGACCTCATATCACAATTCTTTTTAGCTTTGACACTGTCAGCTGAGAGTTGTGGATTATTTCATTGTCACATATCCATTTCATGTGGTACCCATTTTCTCCTACTTTCAATCTTTCCTATTGCCATGGGATTACTTATAAAGTCGCTGTTGAAGTCCACGAGATTTATTTCAGGTAAGACCTAAGCCTATTTAACCAATCCTGAACAATTCCCACTGTAGTTGGGGGCAATTGGAACTTATTGGGAGGCAAGAGCAGAAAGTGTTCTGTGGCTCAATACTGAGTTGTGCTTTAACCTAGTTTAATTGGATGATTCATTATTATACAATATTATAAAAAACTGATTTCACTTTTGATTCCCTCATAAGTAATGCTGTACTCATTAACTTTGTGAGGTATGAAAACGATGAGCTAATTGCGTTGTTATTACTAAATTCCACACAATAAAGAAATCCTAACAATTTTAGTAAGTGCCATAAATTTTATATATCAGTATTTTTTTTACAAAGAATTTATCACATGACTTATATTCAATTTTTTTTCCTATAGTTAGGTGGATATCAAATTTTTTTAGCTACTAAGGTGGGTCCTAAGACCCCCATTTCTAAATTTGTAATTCATCCTTTCTGTCTGTTCATTCATGTTTTGTTTTCATTTTCTATCTATATGATGAACAGTGGGCCTTTTTTTTTTTTGCTTCTCTGTCTGTAACAGTGGACTCATTCACTTGAAGGTGACCATTTTTTTTATAAAAACATCTACCAACTATTTAAAAAATATGGACTTTTCCACTTGAATGAGTTCAATCATTTTTTAATAAAAGCTCTGATAAAATTGATAAGACCTGAACATTGATCTACACTACTAACAGCTTTCAAGTAGTGATCTCTCAGGTCTTAAAGTAAATGAATATGGAAAATAAAATGCTCGAACTTCATAGAAACACAGGTAGATATTTTTACGGAATGCATTATGGCCTCCGGTAAGAATATTTCTCGCCCAAGTTTCAACTTAGTTATAATTCATTTCTAGGTTTTCATAGACATTTTTTTGTAAGTTTGGTTTCTTTCCTAAGAATTTAAAACATATTAATGAATTTTTTCATGGGTTATAACTTGTCTCAGAATAAAGGATCATTATCCTCAATGTTAACACGCTTTGGTTCACTGTACTTAACTGTGATGGAAGCTACTTTGTTCCCATTCTACAAAGTGTCCTAAAAGTAACACTCGATATGCAGCTATCAGCTGTTTAGTTCCAGATGATTAGTTGCCATGATCTAAAATGAAATAAATATTTAATTAGTTACCCTATTATTTCACAGATTGATGCAATAAGTTACAAAAAATAGCATCATTTAGATAGACTGCAAGATATATTTATATATATATATATAGAGATCAGCTTCAAATTGGGCGTTACTTTTAGGACACCCTGTATGAATGCCCAAAACATACCATACAAATTTGTGTCTAGCAATAAACGTATGCACTGAAATCTACTGTAATAATAATAATAATAATAATAATAATAATAACAATAACAATAATAATTAATAATACATTTCTGAGTATCAAATTTTTTTGTGCACAGTTTATTTTCCTTTGTGCACGTATTGTAAAAAACATGTTAATGTACAAATGCTTAGAGCAGACATTAGCTTTGTGTATTTTCCCCCACCACTACGTAACCTGTGGAATAAAGTTTCTATCAGTATGCTTGCGTGAGTACCTGTGCATGCATGAGTGTGTATGTATGTGTGTGCACATCTTTCAGGGTGTATGTGATGTGTTGATATATCTTACTCAAAAGTGTGCGTGCTTGTACCTTAACTGACTGCATGTCCCTCTCTTGGGTATATATATATATATATATATATGTATGTTGATAATTGCATGCTAAGTAAAAAAAAAAAAAAAAAAACAATTAAAAAAAAAAGAAAAAAATGAAAAAAATATTTGTTCTTCCAGCTGTGATAATTTTTTTTGAAAAAGATAAAAAAATAAACAAAAATCTCATCACAAGAAATTGATATTTTATTTTATTTGTTTTCATTTCTTTAATTTTCCTCATAGGTAATCCTTAGTTATTTGGTGCTAAAGTACGATTGCATTAAGTTTGTCAAAAGTTTTTCCCCATGATGGCTGAAAATAGTGAGATTTTTCATTTCCAGCTAGCTTTATAGCTAAAAATTTTCAAATAAACCGGTTGTTCTCGCTATAAAATACCATCCTTCAAATCAAAGATATGATTCTCAAAATCCTTACCCTAACCTTTTGTATGAACTTTGGAGCCTGCATACCATTTGTAGTAATGAGGTCTGCTAGACTTTTCTATTACAGCTATCAAGGGGAATAACTTTTGGCAATCTTTATGCTATTGTATTTTACAGCCAAATAACCAGGGATTACTTTCCTTATTTCTCAGTGAAGTGAAGTGAGTGACGCCACTTCGGGTGCTTGTCGCTAAAGCTATAGCCTGCATCAGATCATCACCTACCATATATTCCAAATAAAATCCGTATTTTTTCTGGCCTCTACATTGAGTAATGGTTGTGTCTTACCTATAATAACACTGCACAAATTTTTAAAGATTTTTTTTTGGGGTTCCTTGATAATAAGTATTATTTTCTAATTGTTTATGAGTAAAGAAACAAACTTTGTTTTCTTGTCCATAGCAGTGGTAATTTGAAAACCTATTTATTCCCAACTGAACAATGCGTGATTTGCACATTTTCAATCACGTTAAATAATGTGACATGGAAGTGGGGGGGGGGGTAATTAGAAAAATCTGAAAGTGAAGATTAAGGGCTTGTTTGTAAAATCGGGACGGTTGCCCTGGGGTTTTCAAGATAACCCAGACTTGGACAGAAATGAGATAAAATCTAAAAAGATAGAGTAATTATATTGAATCCGGAAGGAAAGTACAAATAGGGTCGGGCTGGTGAGGCCTGGCCAGAATACAGATGTATGAATAATCGCATTTCTTAGAGATTTATGAATTTCTGAGTTTGGAGAAATTCTTCGGAGGGGGATAAACCATTTCAGCTTCCAGGTAAGTAAAATAGATTGCAGGAGGATATTGGTCCTACCTATTGCCTATTTCTAAGGGAAATTTATGGATTCCCAAATTTGGTGGAGGCAAAAGGGAAAATTACAGTCAACATAATTTCGAATTTACCCGCTGATAAAGGAAAATCAATCATAAACCCTTCAACCATCAGCCCCACACACAGAGGAAGCTAATTATCATACAAGTCAGCAATTTTTTGAGTAGCCTAAAGAAGCCGCCGGGACACTGCTGAAAGATTTACGATCCTTTGCCACAACGAAGAGCCCTGACCCCGACAGACTTATAGTTTCGACTCTGGAACTTTGTTGAAGCTATACAAATAGATATACCAAGAGACATCAAGTAGATAACCCGAAAGACAGACTGATAGTTATTCCAGAATGTCCTCACCCGCATCGGCGTATCCTTTGACCAGTCACCCTGGATATATACTGATATAAACTTGTTGGATATTATACACTCAGTGTTGATTCTTCATTTTCAAGTTGTTACACGGCTGGTGGGTTTTGTGCCAACACCGCAGAATCTTTAGCCGATAGCTGCTCTCCCTCGGATCTTAACACGACGTAGGCGAGACAGGGGCGACTAGGAGCAGAGATCACAGTAACCAGTCAAATACATCGTTGCACTTCACCAACCAGCAAAGGGTAGCATAGACCAGTCCGAGGATGGTGTAACAGTAAGAAAAACATTTACATATGAATGTCCCTGCCCTGGCCACAGAAGCAAAATTCGAAGGGAATGAGGGACTTTTTCCACCCTTTCTACACATAAGCAATCAGTAAATAACACTCACCACACTGTGTATTTGGTGCATTAGGAAGTGTATCCAGAACACAATATATTTTCCTGAGCAAATTAAAAAGTGTGGCAAACAAATTGAAAAATGCAGCAATCAAATTTAAAAATGCGGCAACTGATTTTAAAGATGCGACAACCAAATTGAAAAAATACTCCTAGCGTGTAAATTCAATTTGCTTGTTATATCTTTTATTTTCATAGCGTATTTTAGAATTTGGTTGCCTTATTTTTTTGATTCGATTGCCGTAGTTGAATTTAGTCAGCGTATTTTAAGATTTGGAAGTCATAGCTTTTATTATTGTATTTTTTATTTGCTCGGGAAAGTGTGAAGAATCGAGACTGGATGAATAAGAACGTCTAGGAAGAATTGTGAATCTCCAAGTCTAGGTCGTTGCTGAGGTCCACGAGAGTACTGAGGTGGGTGCTGAAGATCTGAAGAGATTTGTCGCTCAATCTCCTTCGATAACCACCGGGCAGCATGTGTGAAAATATCTATATGTCAATTTGAGACGTATCAATCTGTCTGTGACATAACAAAGAGAAAGAGTGAAAAGTGGGTAATCCGAAACTCGAAAGCAAAATTATAAGTTCTGAATACGTGTCACTAGTTAAGACTGATTTGACTTGGGCTGCTGATTCATCGAGAAAAGGGGGCAACGAAGTGAAATGAAGTGGAATTGAACTCTCCGGGCAGGGAGAGAAGTGGGGTAGGTGTATGCAAAAGGATTAGAAGATGAAACAAACAACTGAGAGAGAAAGTGTGCCAAGAACACGACACCTTTTTCTCGAGCAAATTAAAAAGTAAAGCAAGCAAAGTTTAAAAATGCAGCAAGCAATTTTTAAAATGCAGCAACCAAATCCAAAAACATGGCGGCCTGTTAGCTTATTTCAGATTCTGGTAATAACCCTATTATTGCTACTCTTTCATCGTACACCAAAATGAAGACTCTGCCTAGGTTGGTATTACGGACTGTGAAAATAAGGGAAGTATTATTTATTTTTAGGTATGGCTTAGTTATCCCTTACATCCCCGTTTTTAGATACTACGGTGCTTTAGATTTCTTCTCCTGTATGGACTGCTAGCATAGCAAGGGATATTTTACTCGTAATAATAATAATTTGCTGCGAAAAATCGTCCGGTTGGACAGGTTGTAGCTAGCTCCTACGGAAGGCTTATCGTTATTTAATCCTGAAATTTAAAAAGATATTCATTCAAACAGTTTTATTTATCCTAGAATATATAAATTCATTACAAAAAAATTAGAAAAGTATCCCCGCCACGATTCGAACGGACGACAACTGCATTTGCAAGAAGATATTTAGTAATAAACCCTAGGCATGATTCGATCGCACACAAAAATTGAAATTAGCCTTCTTATCAACTCATCTTCGACCAAAAACTTTTAAATTAAATGTAAAAAAGTTTTGAAGAATCTATGCAATCAGCAGTTACAGATAGCAGTTTTAGAAGTAATATTTCCAAAATGTCCAGTGTATGTATGAACCAAACCGTTTGCCAGTAACGAATTTTATCTTAATGTTTTAGTTTAGAAGAATGTATTTTTGTTTCTGAATAAATATTGTCATATAAATTTTACTCTTTTTTTCCTCATCCGTCCCGAGCGTCGTGGTTCTGAGTTCGGGACTTTGGTTAGGGCTGAAATATTTTGATATTTTTCTTTTGAAGAAAACGTATTTTGGCACAAATTTAAAACTATTACGGAGAAATTAAGGTCATATTCACTCAAAGCGCATTAATCAGGGATTAAAAAGAAAATGCTATTTTTTCCCTCTTTTAGACTTCTGCACTTTAAAATTAAGAACATTAGTTTTTGGCTAGACCTCAAAAAATCTCTTTTTTGCTCCCAGAGAAATGCATCTCTTCTGAGTTATGGTTTAAAACCAAGTAAAATATTTGAAGTATGGAACTCTTTTCTTGAGGTAAAACGCAATTTTCAGAAAGAAAAATTGCTTCAGCCATTCATTTCAAATATTTATGACTATATAATGCATACGGGGAGGGTATAATAGACTTTTCGGCTATGACAGGTCACTCATTGTCAGCCAGATATTCAAGCCTGGTTGCTGTAAGCAAGGAGACCATCATCAATTTTTTTTATCGTTCGTTGTTGGACATAGACCTTCCCCTATTCTCTATCATGGGCGTTGCGGGGCCAGTACTTTCTGAACCTGTCCAGTTCGTTTCCCCATCTCATATTGGTCCTTGGGGATCCAGGCCGAGAGTCGTAATGTCCAGTAGTTATCTGCCATTTTTGTAACATTACCAACCCATAGCCATTTGAGTTTCCTCTTGTTTTATCTCTCATATACTGTGACCTCTTCATGAGATGGTGGACATGATTCTTTCATGTACACGTTGCATGGTTCTCAGTTTGGGGGCCAGTCTCATTTTCGAATCCGTAGTTAACTATCAGGAATATGCATTGGTTGTATACCCTGTCAATCATGGATATCATTGCTCAAGTAAAACGGTAAGAGAGTTGAAAAAGAAACAGGTCTGGTTAGTCACTCAATAGAAACCCATGTCTTTTAGCAGCATGCCATGTTAAGAGAAATCAACTAAAAATTTTGGAAAAAGGATGATCAATGAATAAGTTACTTCCTGATCCTTCTGCTGGATAACTAAAGAGTTTGAATTTTCAAAAAACAAGCTTGAACGTAGCTGGGCACAATCTAGAGATCGATTCAGCATAAACTTCCACTGGAAATTGAACCCCCACTAAAAAAACTGTCAAGGGAAGAATTTTTAAAGAACAAAAAAAGGCGTTTTTTCTAGGAGTAAATGTTTAAATTTTCCGCCAACGAGATCAATTAATGCGGCCTTCATTCGTAATATCTACACACATATGTAACCAGTGAAAGGTTTCGTTGAAGGTTTCTAAATAAAGTCTTGCGTGAGAAAAGAAGCTATGGTCTGTTAGGATACTGAGGAAGGTGCTGGAGATTTAGTCATTCAATCTTCAACGATGGCCACCAGAAATCCAGGGTGGATATGCGCACCAGATGCACTGGAGAAGCTGAAGAGACTACGGCACTGCTTGGGCCTCAGTGATGACCTGATATCTAGAGAAGTTATAATCTGGAGGAATGTTAGGGGCAGTACAAGCCACAGTGTTACTGTGGCCTGCAATAACTCTGAGAGAAGGGCTGGACACACGAGCAGACTTACTGTACCACAGTCTTCAGCCAGAACCGCCAGACATCAGTTTTGAAATGCAGACGCATTAATAATAATAATAATAATAATAATAATAATAACAATAATAGTAATTAATAATAATAATAATAATAATAATAATAATAATAAGTTGATGATAAACAACCAATTAGGTATGGGCTAAGATAGACAAGACAAACGAGAACAGCAAATGTAGACTTTGCGGATATGAAGATAAGACAATCAACTACATGGTAAGAGAATGCAGCAAATTAGTCCACGAAGAGTATAAGATCAGGCATGACTGAGTGTGGAGGGTGATCCACTGGGAACTGTGCAAGCAACTGAATTAATGCCGTATAAACCAAGGGTATATGCACAAACCAGAATCTGAATCCTCCGGAATTTTGAAATTCAAACGGATCTCCCAGATCGAGATGAGGCAAACAAGAAGAAAAGGACGTCAAGATCTGCTTTTCCGACAGATCACAGAGTGAAGCTGAAATAAAATGAAAAGCTAGATAGAAATTCTTGACCTTGCCAGGGAGCTGGAGAAGTTGTGGAACATCACCGTGACGCGGATCCCTGGAAATGGTCCTTAAGAACCTAGCAAAGAGGTTTGGGGAACAGGAAATCCATGGACGAACCATCACTATCTAGACTACAGCACCAATGAAATTGGCAATAATACAGGGGAGAGTGCTGGAGTATTTATGAGACTTGGTGCCACTTGATCTCCAGTGGAAGCTTCCAGTCACATAACTAGTGAATGTAGTCAACTCGCCCAGAAGGAGTATAAGCATAGACACGATAGAGTAGCAACGATGATACACTGGGAACTAAGTAAACAAATGGGATTCAACCATGTGGGAAAGTGGTATCAGCACAAGCCAGAGGCAGTCTTGGAGAATGACAACCACAAACTACTGTGGGACTTTGACATCCAAACTGACCACCTCATCCAGGCAAGAAGGCCGGACTTAGTAATAGTAGACAAAAAAAGGAAGGCCTGCCAAATAGTAGACGTTGCTGTACCTGCAGACCATAGAGTAAAAAAGAAGGAGGGTGAAAAAAGGGAAAAATACCAGGACCTAGCAAGGGAGTTAAGAAAAATGTGGAACATGAAAACCAGGGTAGTACCGGTCATAGTGGGTGCACTAGGAACTGTCCCCAAAACGCTGAGGGAGAGACTGGATGAGATCGGGATTAGGAGGAGGATAGAGACCGTACAGACCACAGCACTACTGGGAACTGCACGGATACTGAGGAAGGTGCTAGAGATATAAGTACTGCAATGAATAGTAGCTCTGTCAAGATAAGCGAAAGAGAGGAGACGTTAGCTGAAGACCTGAGGAGACTTATTGTCACTCAGCCTTCAGCGATAACCACTGGGCAACCGGTGTGAAACTGTAAATCGCAGAATTACTGCGACCTATGAGTACTGGGGGAGGAGGGCTGGAGACTTGAGGAGACTTGCTGTCACTCAAACTCCAGCGGTTACCGCCAGGCAATTGGTGTGAGATTCCAAATAATAATAATAATAATAATAATAATAATAATAATAATAATAATGATAATCTGTCCCCCATTACTACTTGTTCTACCTATGATACTACATAACAGAATCCTGAAAAATAACAAAGGATACGAATTCTCCAAAGCAAAGGTTAAAAAATCCACCACCTAATGTACATGGATGAAATAAAACTATTTGCAAAGAACAAGGGAGAGCTCAAAGTAAAGGAATACAATGATGACGTAAGGATGGACTTTGGAAAAGAAAAAATGTGTACTAACGGCAATCCACAAAGGGAAGCTTGTAGCAGCCGAAAGAATCGAACTACTAGACAGTAAAAAGAGCATTGACCACACAAGACCGATATTAATACCTGGGAGTTCTCGAATGTGACACGATACAACGGGAAGAAATGAATGAGAAAATAAGAAGAGAATACCTTAGGAGGATAAAGAAAAGATTAGAGACTAAACTAAACAGCAGGAATTTGATAAAAAGAATGTATCAAAATACACATGCCGATTCCTTGGATGGATAAAGGAAGAATTCCAGCCAATGGACCTGCGAACAAGAAAGTTTATGGCAACGCACAATGCCTTACACCCTAGAGATGACACAGATAGACTGTACGTGGAGGGAAAAGAGGGGGGAAGAGAGCTCATTAGCATAGAGAACTGTGTCTAGAGAGCCAAAGTAGGTCTAGAAAAGTATGTACAAGCAAACAGTGAAAAAATTCTAAAGGGCACCCGAAGCAGCGCAACGAACAACCAAAAAAAAGCAGAAAACAGTGAAGCATCACAGCTAACAAGGAAATAAAAATGAGAACAGAAGAAACTATACGGAGACTTTAAGATAGATGCAGGATATTGCAGACGAGAGATTATGGACATGGCTACGAAAAGAAAATCTGAAGAGAGAAACAGAATCGCTTATCATGGCAGCTCAAAACAAATGCATCCAAACAAAAATCGACAGAACACAATCAAACAGCAAGTGCCGCCTATGTGGGTGAAAAGAGATGAGGCCGTAGTGAATGTAGTCAAGTAGCCCAGACGAAATATAAACATAAACACAGACACAATTGAGTAGGAACAGTGATACACTAGGAACTGAGTAAGCGAATGAGATTTAACCATGCAGAAAAGTGGTACCAGTACAAACCTGAGTCAGCACTGGAGAATGGAAATCACAAATTACTTTGGGATTTTAACATCCAAACTGACCAAACCACCCAAACGAGGAGACCAGACCTTGTAATCATGGACAAGAAGAGGAGAACCTACCAAATGATAGGCGTGGCTGTATCTGCAGACCATAGAGTAAATAGGAAAGAGAATGAAAAGCTGGGAAAATACCAGGACCTGGCAAGAGAGCTGAAGAAGGTATGGAACATAAAAGTCAGGGTAGTACCAGTGATAGTAAGTGCACTCAGGACCGTACCAAAGACACTGAAAGTGAGATTGGAAGAACTAGGGATAAAATGAAGTATCGAGACTGTACAGACCACAGCACTGCTGGGACTGCACGAATACTGAGGAAAGTTCTTTAAATATGAGATCTACGACCTCAGCAGTTAGCCGTGGCTTAACAAAGATGAGAGAGGAAGAAAAAAAAAATACAACACACCATAAATGGTGGTAGAGGTACGAACCACAGTGCTGCTATGAGAGGTTAAGGAGATATGAGAGGAGGGCTGAAGACCTGAGGGGACTTAGTGTCACAGCCTTCAGCGATAACCACTGGGTAACCGGCGTGAAACTGTAAACCACAGCACTCCAGTGAACTGTGAGAGTGTGGAGAGGAGAATTGGAGACCTGAGGAGACTTGCTGTCATTCAGTCTCCAGCTGCGACCACCAGGCAACTTGTGTGAATAATGATGATGATGATGATGTATACACTTGGAACAAAGCCAATCGTTGGGATTTGATTATGTTGGCCAGAGGTTCTCAACCTTTTGTTGCTGCCCACTTTCATGTGGAAGATTTTTTCACCGCTCCCCATCTATCTAGTAAATATTCAAAAAGATACCAAAACATTTTAGCTCTTAAAAGACAATAAAAATGAACAGCTTTAGCTGTTTCTTAAACGAAAGTAATGTAAAGTAATAACATCAGATATTTGGCACACACGTACCGTTTTTAGATATCATCAATGCAACCCCTGAGTCTGGTGAGACACAGCTTGTGCAAACGCATTGGGTTTACATAATGTGTGATATCATCGTCTGCTTGGTAAATTAATAATAGAAAATGTTGCTGTTGACTCATCTTTATTGTCAAATACAGACTTTGATACTCAAAATTCTATACCACCCATCAAAATTTCAAAACACTTACTTTTTCTGCATAGTTGCTCACCGCCCACTTATGTGTTGAATTCGCCCACAGGTTTAGTAACTCTTTTCTCGACAAATTGTATCGCTGATACAAACTGGAGTCTGTCCTGAAAAGGAGAAGCCACATATTACTCTGGGACTTCAAATCCGTTCACCCCATCAAGAAGCAAGAAATGGGAACCTGGTAGTCTTGGACAGGTGGAAAGAGAATCTGCAAATAATAGACATGGCTCAGTCTGTGGATGACAGCGTGAATATAAAAGAGAGTGGAAAGCTAGGAAAATACCAGGACCTGGCAGGGGAGCTGAAAATAGTGTGTGGAACATGAAGGCGAAATTAGTACCAATAATAGTAGACAGGCCGAGAACTGTGCCAAAGTTATTGAAAACAAAATTGTGGGAGTTGAAGATAAAGTTTCAGACCTCGACACTATAGGGATCTGCAGGAATAACGGAGGTGAGCAAAGGCTTAACAGCTAAAATGGAAAAGTCATTTGTAAGTGAAGGTGAGGGAAGTTGGGACGGTACAAACCACATGGATATGTGAGGACGACGAAAGAAGTGCTTGAGACCTGAGAAGAATTACAGTCATTCAGTATTCAACGATGACCATCAGGCTGATATTAGACTATCCAGACTTAAGCACCGTTGAAATCACCTAAAATACAAATAATAATCCAACTATAATTCACCAAACGTCTTCCCGTCTGTATGTAACAATGTAACTCAACCCAAGACCTTATTATGATAATAATGTTCAAATAAGGTATGGTTTTACAAATATATAGTTCAAATCCATTATCTTTTAATGAGGTTAAAGGCCCTACTTAGTACTTCTGTGGGAACTTGCTTAAAACTTCTGTGCACAGGGTGGTTTATCGGGAAAGTGAGAAGGATTTGGATGACTTTCGCTTCGCTCTCAGCAATGATAGTCTGTATTCAATCTGCAACTCGCAGGATGTTGACACTTTCGTTAAACGCTGACTAAGTACCTGGCACACTTCGTACGTCAACCAAACACCGTCATCACAAAACGCCTCTTCTTCAATGATAATAAATTAACGAAGCCAGGAGATAGCTGGTAGATGCTGTTTTAGAAAGTTGACAATGTACAGAAGATCAGTCGAACAATCAAAGTCATTAAAGAAGGCCGACGGTTCTATACTTTTTTAGTACGTGCGTATGTTTATGTGTCTGTTCATGTGTTTGTTTATGTTTTTTCGTGTTCCAGCGCTCCCGGTCATACCGTTTTGTTTAAGACTTGAAAAGTGGCATCAGAACTCAACTAGACTGCTTATAAAAATACTTTTTTTAATTTCTATTTTTGGAAAAAAGCTTTTTGAACGTTTCTGGTCTTATTCCGATGGGTTTATTAATAACATCTAGATTCTGAAGAATCTAGATATTTCCAGGTATTTTTTTACTCCATTTTAGATGTTTTCCAATGAGGTAATTGATAGAATTTATTCTACACATATTTATTCTTCAATGGATTTTTTTACATTACATCAAATTTTAACACTACGGTTGTTCGATTATTGATCACAAGTGTTATAGACGATCACTAAAACGAGTGTTGATAATGGGTGATTTTTCGGAATTATAGCCGTTCAATGTTTGACCACGCAGAGCAGAGTTGAATAAGATGTTGATAATTTTCAGGTAGTGATGAAAATGATAATTTATGATCTTCAATCGGATCTGGCTTCCCAACTTGCCAATCTGGGCCTTGTTCACACATAACAGTCAGCCAGATGACGTCAAGGCTGTCAGGGGATAATAGAGAGGTCAGAAGAGGATGAAGACCCTTGGATCAAGATGAAGCTTGCAGTGTTGCCATGGGAGGTTTGCCGGACGAAGTGACAGAAAATAAGGAATGGAAAGTTTCGAAAGAAGAGAGGATTAAAAAGATGGATGGATCCCAAAAGGATGGCCTAATACCAGAATATATCA
Organism: Thysanoteuthis rhombus; assembly: GCA_963457665.1. NCBI lineage: Eukaryota > Metazoa > Mollusca > Cephalopoda > Oegopsida > Thysanoteuthidae > Thysanoteuthis > Thysanoteuthis major. The sequence continues at coordinate 53,237,385 of OY735211.1, forward strand.
AAAGAACGTTCTAGGTAGAGAGAGTGAGTTTGGAGAGAGAGAGAGAGAGTTGGAAAAGAGAGAGAGTGAGTTGGGAGAGAGAGAGAATTTGATGGGTTGAAACAGACAGGTTTGATTAGAGAAATCGTCATGTGAGCAACATCTTTTGGCAGCACGCTGTGTTGATCATCCCGATCAATTAAAAAAATGGGAAAAGGGGTGATCACCAAAAAAAGTCTGAATTTCGGAAACAAAACAAGTGGGCACAAATAAGAATCAATTTAGCATAAACTCATGTTGAAAATTGAACCCCCACTAAATACCGATGGAGGTAGAAACCTTTTTTTCTACACATAATAAAGAGTAAATGTTGAATTTGTCAGCCCAGTAGCTCCATTGGTGCGGTGTGTACGAGTGATAAATACATACATACATACATACATACATGCATACATACATACATACATACATACATAGCCAGCCGGACCAATTTGAAAACTGAAGAAACCTATATTGTCAGTTTCGGCGACCGTTTTAGTTTACGATCTCTGATAGATAGATAGATAGATAGATAGATAGATAGATAGATAGATAGAAATAGAGAAACTGGATGATAGAGCAATTGTGGTAAGCGAGAGAGAAAGGGGGAAACAGTTTACGCAAGAACATCAAGTTGGAAACCATTTTAGATTCTGTGCGAGAAGAGGGTCAGTAAAAAAACGAAACGAAAAGAAGATTTCCAGTTAAAGAATAAATGACATATTGACTGAGCAAATGCAAAAATAAATTGAATGCATGAAAAATGAGAAACGAGACAGATAAGACATTGAGGGTAGATAAATGGGGAAGAAACACGAAGAACAAAAAACAGCCTTAAATAGAACATGCAGACATGCAGAAGAAAATAGAAGTATCAAAATGGCGGATATGTTCGAAACAAAATGGAAGCAGACGAAATTAGAATTGAGGGAGAATTCGAACGGAAGTAATGAAATGTGGAGAAGGGAAATGACTGAGAAAGAGAGACATAGGAAGGATAGAAAGATACAAAGACAGAGGGGGAGAGAGATACGAAGAGAGGGGGAGATGTACGAAGTGAGGAGAGAGAGAGAGAGGAACGAGGATAGAGAAGGGGAGATTCGAAGAGATGGGGAGAGAGATAAAATAAGAGAGAGAGAAAGTGAAATATTAAGAGAGAGAGATGTGACAGAGTGTGAGAGAGACATGAAGTAGAGGGAGAGAGAGTTGGAAGAGAGTTGAAAAGAGAGATAGGAAGACAGAGATATAAGCAAATATAGAGGGAGAGAGGGAGAGAGAGAAAGTGACAGATGCGAAGTGAATGAGAGATAGGAAGAAATAGAGACAGAGATACGAAAAGATACACAGAGAGATATGGGAAGAGATAGAGGGAGAGATGCGAAAGGAGAGAGTTACGGAGAGATGGGAAGTGATGATAAAAAGAGATATATACAAAGAGGGGCGAAATTTAAAGAGATAGAGATATGAAAAGATTGAAATAGTGATAGGGAGTGAGATAGACAGAGAGATGGAGTCAGAGAAAGGAAATGATAAAAAGGGGCGAGAGATACAAAGATGTACACACAGAGAAAGGGAAAGGGTGAGAGTGCGTGATTCGAAGTGAGATAGAGAGGAATGAAGAGATACAGAGATTACTAAGAGATAAAGCGATAGATTAAGACACTGAAAGAGATACGAAGTGATAGATAGAGAGAGAGAGAGAGAGAGAGAGAGAGAGAGAGAGAGAGAAAGGAAGATACATAGAAGTAGAAAGATATATATATAAATATATATATATATATATATATATATATATATATATATATATATATATATATATATATATATATATATATATATATATATATATATACACACACACACACACACACACAAAGAGAGAGATACAAAGAGGGAGAGGGACATGCGAAGAGATGAAGAGTCAGATACAAAGAGATAGCGGGAGACAGGGACAGACAGAATGAATGAAAAAAAAATGACAAAGCATTTTTTTGAAGTCCAAAAATAATAAACTGGGGGGAGGGTAAAAAATTTGTTTTCGAAGATATGAAAGAAAGTTGGTAAGCACTGACAAAAAAAAATCCATTTAATGACAGAGGCATCTGTTTTCATCACCTGATGTCCGGGGTCAGAAGAGGCGGGTGAGGCGAATATTGGAAACAGAAGGAGAAAAAAATCAAATAAAATACACAACTCGGTCGACTGAATCGAAAAGAACGACTTGGAGAAGTCGACAAGTTGGTTGGGGAATAGAGAAGATGAATAGTAAAGAACAGAAGAATTTAGATGTTGTATGGTGAATAAAACAAAAGGTCGGTTATAATTTCAAGCTTATTGAACAGAGAAATTATGAAGGAGGGCGATGGTTGCGTTGGAGAAAGGTAAAAACTTGAAATTATGAGAAGGAATAACAGAAATATACGATTGTACGAGGCCTGAACGGAAACTATCCGGCCATTTAGTATGAACGAATAGAAATCGCTAACCAAGGGCAATGACGCATTTGTTCCTTTCCACTCTGCAAAACAGTTTGTAAACTCTTCTCCCGGGATCGCCATCCTCTACCACGTCGCATTATCCTTAATCTCGTCCATGGCCTGGTGTAAACTCTTCTCCCAGGATCGCCATCCTCTACCACGTCGCGTTCTCCTTAATCTCGTCCATGGCCTGGTGTAAACTCTTCTCCCGGGATCGCCATCCTCTGCCACGTCTTTAAAGGCCCAGAATTTATTCGGAAAAGGCCAAAAGTCGCAAGTGGTCAAATATGGATTGAGGGGAGGGGGGGTTAACACTCCTGGGTAATGCAAAGAACTTACACGAGATGTGTAGAATGACTCTGTCGCTCATTGTGAATGCAACAGTCACGCCAACGGTTGTGGACAGGCCTCGAATAATCCATTCATATAAAAGCCATTTATGCAAATAAGTGTGTTCCTTAGGTTCGCCGTCAATCCTGCTAGACTCCTATCGTAACAAAACGATATTTGTGAAATGGATTTACAGAGCCAATAACACTATAAAAAAAGGGTTATAAATTGTGATAGTCATAGCAATGAAGAATATGTCACAGAAACGCTGATCATTCGAAACTGAAATAAAACGAAAGAGAGTTTATGAATGACTGAAAGAAATGCTTGTTTAATGTTATACTTGAGACTTGAGACTTCATGTCCGATCACCCATCTGTTGCGACGTTTCCCCTGAAAATTGCATTTTACCCACCAAAACAAAACGGTCAAATGCTCAAGATATTTCAAGATGCTTTTATACTATAATTTCCAAAAATTCCATGTTGATTTTCAATTAAAAAACGCATTTTCAAAAAGATTAAAATGGCTATATCGTATCACTTTTTGTTTACGTAACTAAAACTAAGCAAATCAAAATCATTATTCATGTATTTTTTTAATTTTTACATTCGCTGCATTTATTTGGATTGGTGTTTAATTTTGTTTTTGTAATCATATAACATAAAAGGCGAATAAAGATATTTTCTACGAAAAGTGTGGTGTGAACTAAATTGATTTTTGAACTAAACTCATCGAATCAATTTTAACTTCTATTTACTTTCAGGAAACACATAAAGTACTAAAAGTTAAAGTACGATATTTACTAAAATTTCGTCATTCTTTTCAATTAATGTACAGTAAATAAAACTAAAGTTTTTAAAGAAAACGGCGGTTTTAATTTAGATTTACTCTCATATTTCAGTTCAAATTGAATTTATTCTCATATTTCAGTTCGTTTGGTGTAGATTAAACCATAAACTGAAGTGAACATTTGCCGTGAAACCTCGAGTTAAGTAATGATAATGTTTTACGACTATAGGCTCCACATAGCTGGGGATAATCGCTCGGGGGTTGGGTTTTTTCCAGCAAATAATAATGATAATTGTCAGTATTATTTTTTTTACAATTATTATAATGAAAAAAAAAGCGCCTTACTCACGTAAGCATTGGAATTGAGCGAGAAAAGTTAAATCACGACATCCAAATATTACAAGAAAACAATCAGGATGAAGATTAGAGAGCGAGAAAACACGAAAACGAGAATCCAAAAGTGGGAAGAAAAACAACTATACGTGAATTTCTGACGATAAATTCAAGGAATTGCATATCAAGCGACATGGACGTGGCTACACAGAGGAAACCTAAAGAGAGAAAATTAGCTATTCTTTATAGCAGCATAGATCAATGCCATAGGAACTAACAATCGTATTTCTCTGAGTATAACACGAAAATTTTTGTACCCAAATCTGATCAAAAATAGTTCAGGATCGTGATATACTCGAATGTACGAAGAAAATAAATCTTTATTGGTTAGTTGAATTAAGTCCATTTGGTGACCAAAAAGTATTTCATCTCAGTTGTCAATGAACAACTACAATAAACAACAGCAACAACAACAACTCCAACATGACTGGGTGAGAAAAAATCCAATGGTATTAGTGCAAGCGATTTGGATTTGTCCATATAATCTACCGATATACGCATCAACCTGGAGAAACCAGTACAAACTTGAAGAATGAAAGAGAAAAAAAAATCTCAGGGACTTTGAAATTCACAAAGATCACCCAATGCAGGCCAGAAGATGAGATCTGATCTCTGGTTAAAGCTACCAATTATCACTGGTGCGAAACCTCAATTGGTTCAAATAATAAAGGATACTGAGGAGAGTTCTGGAGCCTCGAAGAGTCTTGGTGTCTCTTAATTACCAGTGAAAACCATAACTTACTGTAGATATGAAAACTCAACAAGAACAAATAATGAAGAATACCTCGGAAAGGGCTGGAATATTGATAAAACTTGCTATCACCTGATCCCCAGTGAAAGGCATCAATTAAACAACCGAAGCCACCAAAGGTGGCGAAAGGGTCTATTCCTTTTTTTTACATGTGCGTTTGTTTGTGTGTTTTTGAGTTCTAACACTCCTAGCCCTACCCTTTTGACTACTCAACTCTTCTAAAAATGCTTTTTTTTTTCATATTTGGAAAAATGTTTTTTTTAACCTTATGGTGCCTTATTTTAAAGGATTTAATGATGACACGCAGATTCTCCAGAATCTAGATGTTTCTACAAGTTCTCTTACTCTATTTTAGATGTTTTCCAATGCAAAACACCAGTGCTATCATGAATAGAATTTATTCTGACCATATTAATCCGTCAAATTCTTTACATGACTTCAAATTTTGACACAACGGTTATTCAATTATTGACTGTGATGGCGAGGTACGATTAGTGTGAAAATTCAGTGGGTGCAAATAATCAATGAATGTTTGAGTATTAAGGAGATTTGCTGTCACTTAATCTTCAGGAAAGGGCTCTAGTTACTGCTGGTGGAAAAACTGAAACAGTACAAATAACCCTGTGGGGAAGAAGAGATGATAGGTAGAATGAAAGCCATGAAATTTGTTAAAACATTTTTTAGATGAAAAATAAAATATAACAGGTCTAATAAGTCGCTTAATAAAAACTGTCAAATGACCAACGTCTTTTGGTCGCATGTCATGTTGGGGGTGATCAATTGAAACATTGGAGAGAGCGTTTATCAATGAATAATTTACTTCTTTCGCCTTTTGTTGGGCAGTGATCCTTGAAAAAAAACCTCTATCGGTGTGGTCGGAGAGTGTGATACTTACATACATAGAAAGCCAGCTGAATCGATTTGAAAACTGAAGAAACCTATTTTGACAGTTTTGATTGGCGGTTTCTAATAAAAGTCCAATTTGAAACATTATCGTTCTTAACCTCGTCTCTCTGCAGCTATCAGTGATCTGCCTGATCAGCTTGCTGAACAGTGCACCAAGACAGGTGGATAGCGTGAGGTTGATAAGTCATTAATTTAGGTAAATTTGTCTGATAAACTTAGTAAGCTCCCGAATCATGAGAAATGATTTGAAAATCGTTTTTTGAAAACTCGACCACAAGTGGAATTCGGATACCGAAACTGGCACTTGAGTCGAAGGCGTCTCCGATTCTGTCCCCGAAATAGATAAATAGATAGATAAGTTACCAAACTGAGATAGATAGATAGATAGATAGATAGATAGATAGATAGATAGATAGATATGGACAGATTCTGTCTCAAAGAAAGAGGGAGAGTGTGTGTGGGGGCGGAGAAGTCCAAATTAGCTCCGCCCAGTCCTCTCGAACCACACCCTATCGATACGATACCGAATCACACCTCCCGTGTGTCTGTTGCCAATGCGATGATGGAATTGATTCTTCCGACCCCTGACCCCTTGACCTCATCCCCTCCATTTCTTCTCACCCTCCGATTCACCCTTGGCGACGCTTTCATCGTTGCTGCTTTGAGGACGCCAGCCGGTTCCTCAGCGTTAACGAAACCAACCATCTTCCGTTTACAACGATCTTACTCGTCACATGATACCATGGAATAATACCGTTTTCAGCATCCTTCCTTTTTTTTTTTCAATTATCATAATTATTATTATTACTAGTAGTAGTAGTATTTTGATTAACCCTCAGGTGAAAACAAGGTGGACATGTAGGAGTGGTGTGTCTACTCAAGGTCTGTCCGTAGCCATCAGAGGCGTAGCTGAAGGAGGGAATGGGGTATTTGACCCCCCCCCCCCCCCGCCTCTTGGCCCAAAATGGAAGGGGCCTCATGAAGCTTCATAAATAATGGTCCCCCTAACGCATTTCTGCTGACATCATACATGAACGAATCTCAATAAATGTTGGAGGGAGTCGTTAAGGGGGCAACCCCTAGGGGGCCTGAACTCTGTAGCTATGCCCCTGCCACCCATTTTGAACATTTTGGGAATACATACGTGTGTGTGTGTGTGTGTGTGTGTGTGTGTGTGTGTGTGTGTGTGTGTGTGTTAAAGTGTATGTTGAAGTGTGTGTTAAATTGTCAGGTAATCTAAAAATCCCAATACTGATAGTACTTACTTATTGCACCAAAAGAGAACTTCCACATGATATTCAAGTATGAATATTGGAGCAATAAAAATACATTAAGAACACCGCCGTATAACCCGCCCCTGTGTATAAGGAGACATTTAAAGACATTATACCATTTTATGATTAATTTATCAGATGCCTAGGGTATAGTTTGACGCAAGTTTCCCAATGTGAAGACCTCCTGTCTCGATAGATAATGAAACAACACAGATGTGTCTCTTCCAGGTCGCATGCCTAGATGAAGCATACGGAGATCCTGGGATGCCAGGTCGACAGAATCCTCTTTTCGGCCTGGCTGATGTAGTTTTAAAAAAGGTGGGGATAATTTCTGCAGGAGCTGCCGAAAGGACGTCAAAGTTGCATCCAACCGCCTTAAGGGGGCTGTACTACCCGGTTTAGATTCTTCCTGGTAGTACTTCTCCTAGATTGGTTGCCTTCCCAGGGCCAGAGAAACCAGTCTGCCCTGCTATTTTACCCGTGGCTGGGGCGAAGAGAAGTGAATGTAAACCACCTCTACGAAAAAACAAAACTCAAAGCCCTATAAACCTTCCGATCGCTCTCTTCTCCTGCCTTCTCAAGTAAAATTAAAGCACTTAAGACAAAATATTTACCAATTATCATTGCAGTTATCTTACGTACCCCACCCATCCATACCGCTAATCAATTTTTGACCCCCTCCCTGCTCTTATTAGGATCCCCTTGTTAATTGATTTTTCAGTTAAGAGTTTTTCAGAGGAGTTTAATTTTTGAAATCGTTAGAATTGGCAGATAAACAATGCAAGGGAGAACTTTGAATTATTCGTACTTATCAACTCAATTAGTTCAACCAAGTTCGCGAGTACCCACTAATTTCTGCGATTTGAAATGTTGTACTGCCAAAAGACTTTTTCTGATTTGTGGAAAACAAAAGAATTTTCTTGATCCTGCCAATACTGTAAGTTTTTATTCCCCATGTGCCTATGCCACACCGACTATAAATCTTTCTCAAATTGTTTTGTTTTGTTCAGATCTTTGTAAATTGTGTCGGTGGTCATGGTTTTTTTATATGATAGTATAGTAGTATCTGGTTGTCGGAAATGCGTCAAAATACGAATAATCCTGAAACTAACAATATAAACAAACTAGGCCACCGATCGAAATGAGAGATGAGTTAAGAGTGTTATTCAAGCGTCTGTCTAGCGTGTTGGTCTCAGTAGTTCAATTGGTAAGAAAAGGTTGGACTTACCAGGACTCCCATAAAAGGTGTGGATTCGAATCCCACCTAGTACTTACTTTTTCATTTTTTAGATTAACGCCCTTCGCTTACAATCGAAAGTAAATCGGTTCAAGCAAAAACTTAGTTCCCACATGTAAATAAAATATATACAACATGTATATATTTATTCGAAATATCTTTATACGAATAGGGTTCAATACTTTAAGTAGAGACAATGAATCAATTAAATGTGGAAATCTATAACAATAGTTGAAACTTTCTTTTGTTAGGTATACTCATCATATATATATATATATATATATATAGAGAGAGAGAGAGAGAGAGAGAGAGTGAGAGAGAGAGACTATACTCTATATATGTGTGTGTATGTATATATATATATATATATATATATATATATATATATATATATGCACTACATATGTATATGTATATATATATATATTGTTATTCTTTTTAAAGGTTGAGTTACCCATGAATGACGAGCGCTCAGTATCGGGGATATGATTGTAAATAGGTTACTTCAAGTGTCATGCCAGTACAATTGTCAAACCGTCTATAATTCCTGCTAAGGAGCTCCCGATATATAGGATGTCCAAGGTCACAATAATAATAATAATAATAATAATAATAATAATAATAATAATAACAACAATGATAATAATAAATTTATGCTTTACAGCCATGTTTAATCTTGTTTTAGGTATCGGAGGAGAAACTTGTTTTGAAGAGTTGCTGAGGGCTACTGCTGTTGTTCTCATTCTCTTCTTATTGTTGTTGTCATTATTATTATTATCATTATTATCATTCTCGAAAAACTGGAAAAAAGACTTGACAGCTATAGGAGGAAACTCAGTAGAGGTGAAATGAGTGCTAATGGTAATGCACAGAGGAGGGTTACAGCAGCAGACGAAATCGAATAACTGGACAACAGAGAGATCAGAGTACTGACCACACAAGACCGATATGAATACCTAGAAGTTCTCGAACATGACGCAATAAAACTGGAAGGAACAAAGGAGAAAATAAAAAGAATGCCCTAGGGGGATATGAAAAATATCAGAGATCAAGTTAAATAGCCGAGATCTAATAAAAGGAATGAACACATTGGCAGTGAAACACACAGGTCCATTTCTTGGATGGACAAAGGAAGAAATCCGTGACAATGCACAAGGCTTTACACCCAAGAGATTACACGGATAGACTGTATATGAAAAGGGAAGAAGGTGATAGAGGAGTTATCAGCATGAAAAACTGTGTCCAAAAGGCCAAAACAGGATTAGAAAAGTAAGTGCAAGCAAATAGTGAAGACATAGAAAGAACGCCCTAAGAAGTGCAACGACTTACAAAAAATAACAAACCAAGGAGCAGCACAGTAAACAACAAGAAAAGAAAAATGAGAACAGAAAAACTACGCGAGGAATTTTTTAAAAAGCAGATACAAAATGTCGCAGAAGAAAAATCATGGACATGGGCAAGGGAAATCTGAAGAGAGAAACGGATTTGCCCATCATAGCAGCCCAAAGCAAATGCATCACGACCAACTATGTCAAGACAGAGATTGATTGGACTCAAACAAACAGCAAATACCGCTTATCTTAAGAAAAGGACGAGACTGTAAACCAAGTAACCAGAGAATGTAGTCAACTAGCCAAGGAAGAATTAACAAAAAAGAACAAAACCAGACACGACAGGGTAGCATCAGCAAACGTCTTTGATTCGACTATGCAGCAGCCTTCGAAGATAGAAGCCATAAATTACTCTGGGACATTCAATGTGACTATCCTATCCGAGCGAGAAGACCAGACCTGGTAGTCGTGAACAGGGGAAGGAGAACCTACTAAATAATAGATGTAGCTGTGGCTGCAGATCACAAAATAAATACTGAAGAAGTGGAATATGAACGTCTGAGTAGTATTAGCAATAGTAGATGCACTCGAAACCGTACGAAAGACAATGAAAATGAGATTGGATGAACTGGAGATAAAATGGAGGATTGGGTCTATGCAGACCACAGTACTGGGGACTGGACGAATACAGAGAAGAGCGCTAGAAGTATGAGATATACGACCCCCTTTTGTTAGCAATGGCTATGAGCCAGGAAAGGGGCACGGTTGAGGTGGTAGAAACCAAAGGTGATGCTGTGATAGGAGAGGACGATATGAAAGGAGGGTTGGAGCCCTAAGGAGATTTACTGTAATAGTCTTCAGCGAAAACTGCCTTGCAACTGGTGTGAAACTCTAAACCATAGCATGGCTGTGGATTATGATCGAGGTGAAGAGAAGGGCTGAAGACTTGAGGAGAGTTACTGTCACTCAGTCTCCAGCGATGACCATATCAGGCAACTGATGTGAAAATGCTAATAATTTTTATCAAAATTTATGTACATATCCAAAGGAATCAGTCTGTAATTGTAACTACATTATCTCAGAACTCCAAACAATACCACGAAGGCTGGAGGAAATATAGACTAAAACAACAAATATGAAAACAATTTCTGAGTAATATATGGAATAATATAGGTATTTTATCTCAGATCTCCAAACAGTATTGGAAAGCCTGAAGAATATATTGGTCGAAACTTTGTGAAGATAATAGTACAGAAAATGTACGGAATAAGAGAAATACTTCATCTCAAAGCTTCAGACAATACTGGCAAGGGCACTCAGACCAATATGTTGTCTTATAACACGCATAAATAAGGGGACAATCTTCATGCTTAATATCACATGGAAAGATCGCAAGGCAGCACGTTATATTAGAAAGCAAACTGTTGTCAGAGATTTCATTTTAAAAAAACGGCAATGGGCGGGCCATCTAGCTAGAATGTCCGACAACCGCTGGATATCATGATGCGTAATTGTGGCCAGTGAAAAATAAGATGGTGCGATGGTTAAGGTAAGTTCAGAAGGTATTGCTACCATGAGAGAATAGGTTAATCTTCAGGGAACGCTCATATCCAACGACGAACTTTAAAATGATGATGATGATGGTGATGATGATGATGACTATGATGATGATGATGATGGCGATGCACACACCCTAATGGAGGGCAGCAGCGTTCGAGTGCAGCTGGTTTAGCTTCTCGTCTCCATTTAATTACTTTATTATCTGTTGACTCCTTCCTGTTTCTCATTTTCTAATTCGTTTTCTGACTGTTTCAAGATAAAAACCCTTCCTGTTAACAACATCCGTACAGCCGTCTGGCCGAAATGATTCATGGGATTTTTTCTTTCTTTCTTTAAAGAAAGCCATGAATATAGGGTTGCGTCTCGTACACCTGAGAGTAGCTGATAGGCACATTCACATCTTTTCTTTGAATTCGATGGTTACAAACTTTTTTAAGCATTCAGAGAGCGCATACCTCTGCAAAGACTACACGAACTAAAAACTGAATAAAAATGAAAAAAAAAAAATGGGAGAGAATTTGAATTTACAAATATTGAATTTTCTAACATCTTCCCCAGCAGAAAAATAAACAAAAATCCCTCCATCGAGAACTAATTCCATGGCTCTTCTTCCACAAAATTCCACTGAAATCCATTCAGAACTTTTGGAGATATTTGACGGGCAGACAGACAAACACGGATGAATACTTTGTTGGCAAAGGGAGGAAAAAAAACAAGAAAGCACTCAGATAGCCAATACTTCTGCCAACGCTATACACCAACAACTGAATGAAATCCACTTTATATATAGCGACAGTGACGTGGGAGGTTAGGATAATTGTATTTTTTGCACTACTGTTTACCTCTTCCTAATATACTAAAGACATTTCTCTATTAAAAGCGAATTCCTGGATCTAATCCAAAATTTAATCAGTTCTTCCTTAGCCCATGGCCCATCCTTCAACGAAAGGTTATCAAAATACATTGAGAACTTTTGGAGATATTGTGCAGACAAACAGACGCACCTGACTGTAATAATATGACTCTTCTAACTTCGTCGGCAGAGGTAAAAAAAAAATGCTGCATTGATATAAACCATACTTTAAAAGCAGAAATTATTCAGGGTTCGGCCCTGGGGTTCTTTATGCCCTGGGCAAACTGATCTTTGGCACCTTTTAAAATATAGTGGAATCTTATTTATTGATTTGTTTATCTATTTATGTTATGAGGAAAAATAAATCTATAGGAATGAAAAGTTCATTACAATAATCCGGTGAGAGAAAACGATTCCGACACAGCGTCAGAGTTTCAAATTATGATCAAATGAATATAACAGATTGGTTAGTCACTCAGTAGAAACTGTCACGAGAGTGATCAATTAAGAAAACATTTTAAAGGGAACTCAATGGATAAGTTACTTCTCTGGCATTTTGTTGGGCAGTGATCTCTAAAAAAGTGAATTTTCGACAAAATAAGCGTGAATCAATTTAACATAAATTTTCAAAACTATTTTGGGGGAGGGGGGGTTATAAGACCAAACCGTTTTGGCAGACAAATAAGGAGTCCGTGCTTAAACTTTCACCCCTCTAGCTCAATTGACGCTTTCTGTTTACGCGATATACACACACATAGGCAGACCCACTCGAAAACTGAAGGAACACATGTTGACAATTTTGTTTGGCGGTTTCTAGTAACAAGACCAGTGTCCATTTACATTACTGACACGTTCTACCGTCTTAGACACACGACAGGCGACCTTTAGCATTTTGCAGCCCGGGTGACTACCCGTGTTGCCCTTGGTCCGGCCCTGAAACTATTGCATAATGTATGGTCTTGTTAAATCTTCATGACTAAACATCTTTCTATTCACTAACACTGTCTATCTTAGGATTTCATCTTTGAAAATTCCCTCATGCAGAAAATGCATTAAAATACTCTCGACCTCCTTCCCCCAGTACGCTGCCCTTGCCCACCCACTTATCCAACACCCGGTTCTCTACCCGTTCAATCTGACCTCGGAGCACTGTGCAACAGGGCTGTATAGTTTTACATCTTTATCTCCAATGTGCAGGATGGGGAGATATAATCTGCTTTCGCAATTCAATTTGCAGATTTGCTTCATAGCCAAGCCAGTAATGCAATGTCTACCGAAACAGTGCCTGTCTGTCTATCTGGCAAACACTTGCCTAGACCTGAATATTTGTTTGAACCTCCTGCAGCCTTCTATCAAACATGACAGAGTTTGCAGGAACACACACGCATGTATGTGTAAGTGTGTTACAGTAGTATGTGTTTAGCAGTGTGTGTTCATCAATATGATTACGTATGGCCCTATGACCAGAAAGATGATTGGTTAAAATGGAGAAGATGGTTGTGATATGTCAGATATATGAATTTGATATTTCTTTATCCTAGGAGACACAGTCCCCCAAGAGGCAAATGAATTCATTGTTTGCATTGGTGTTATGTAGTGGAGGCTTTTGACCACAAACATTGTTTGTGATGATCCGATTAGAAGTTTTTACTTCTTTATGATACATAACTAATTTTATGTGTATGTCACGTTCGACTGGAGATTTGCATTGATGTATGATGTGCCTAATTATTGACTAATCTTTTCATAATTCTGGTGCATTTTGTTACAATCAAATTTATTTATTTTTCTAATGTCGTTGCAGTTTAGTGCATTGCTGTTGCATAATAATATATCATTGGATTGTTTTGATCATCGAATAAAGGCTTTTGTTTCGAGGTAGAGGTTATATATATATGTGTGTGTGTGTGTGTGTCTTGTATTTACTCAAGTCAACTTTAAATCAGTTTGAAGAACGACATTGTAGTGAGATTTTGTATGCTTTTATGATGATTAGGATATGCAGTGGTTAACGTGCTCTTCTTCCAACTTATGAATGGACCTCCACGCCATATTGCCAAAAAAAGAGTTCAGAATGGTGGATTCAAAGAGGTATTAAGCGACTCTTACGACCAAGAGTTTTCTGGCATGAATATCTGGGCCATTTTAGATCGTGGAATAGGGAAGATATTAAGAAAATCTACTAAAGTAGATTTAGTTCTGAAAGCAACCTTTTCCTCGGAGCACAGTGCTACACGACTGTATAAATAAAGATTTTCACCTTAAATACTCAGGACAGAGAAAATAATCTGTTTTCTGAAATCAATTTGCAGATTGCTTCAGAGCCAAGCCAATAATGCAGTGTCAACCCAATCGGTATTCTCCCTGCGTATCCGACACATTCACATACACACTTGCCTAACCCAAAATAATTGCTTGAACCTCCAGCAGCCCACTATCAAACATGGTAATTTTTCGGTCATTATGTAGGGAGCAAATTGAAGCATTGACAGTGCTGGATTACGGTAGAGTGGGCCTGTAGCATATATTTTAAAGGAGCCCTAATTTAATGCACATAAATATTAAAACACTTTGATTTTTTGTATTTGCAATGTAAAGTAACCAATTATTTTCTATTTGTTACACAGCTTGATAATACGGCAAATGTCCAATATTTCAGGAATTTTGTTTTTGTTTTAATCTTTGTACATTCCGTATTTATGTGTCGCATAGGAGAAAGGTGTATAACCAATCCATCCTCCCGATAGTCACTTATGGAGCTGAAACATGAAACCTTTACCGAGAGACAGATCCTCAAATTGAGAATCATGCAACGTGCACATGAAAGAATTATGGTGGGTCTCACATTGAGAGACCAATAGACAGCACAGTACATTACAAGAATGGCGGACAACCGACATGGATCCCCCGAGGTCACATGTGCAACCGTGGCCGGCATAATATTAGATGGAGAGACGAGCAAGCCAAATTCAGAAAATTGTGGCTCTGCGACACCCATGATAGAGAAGTGTGGCGAATCCTGAAGAGGGTCTATGTCCAACGACAGACGTTGAAAGACGGATGATGATGATGATGATGATGACGATTGTCATATAGATACGACACTCACATTAGTTACTGTGCTAAAGAAAATAACCGAATTAAGGATGATGATTGAATGAAGTCGCTGACCTCAAATACCTAGCCGTTCATAAGATTTGAAGTCTGTATAGTAGCAAGCATTTAGCATCGAGCTCTTGAAGCTCTTGCAACTTAGTTAATCCAGCATTGACAATTGCTCGTTCAAAGTTTCTTGTATAAGTGAGAAATATCAATTTAGAAAAAAACATGTCCCTTCTACATGAAGGACTCCTATCAATATTTACCGTGAGAGAATTCGTCAACCAAAACTGTTTACGTAACATAGGTTTCTTCACTTTTCAAGTGAATCTGGCTGGCTTGGCAGGATATCTGACTGTGTAAGTACCATGTGCACAGGCCGCGACAATGGAGCAAGAGGACTGAAAATGTAAACCTCTACTCTTTATTATGTCTTGAAAATGCTTTTCGTTTCTCGAGACCCATATAGGTTTCGATTCAAATTTATGCTAAATTGGTCCTTTAGCTTCTGTGTGGTAGCATTCATGCTCGTCTTTTGAAGATTTGGACATTCTTCAATGATCACTGCCCATCAAAAGGCGTGAAAAATAATTCATTCACTGCTCCTTTGCATGATGCCAAAAGACATTGGTCAGGTAAAGGTTTCTATTGAGTGACCAGTCAAACCAGTTATACATTTGTATCAGTTAGTAAACTTCTCTTCGACGGCGCTTGTGTTAATCATTTGAATCGTTCCTCATCATCTGATTACTTTTAACATCCGTCAGTAGACATAAATCTCCCTCAAGATTTGCAAGATTTCTCTATTGCAGGCGATGCGGCACCAATATCTCCTGAAGCTGTCTAAATCGCCACACCATGTTATTTTCTGTCAGTCACAATTTCGCATATGATCTTTGGGAATCCATGTCGTAAGTTGTGATGTGTAACGGTTGTCTGACATTCTTGCAACCTAGCCTACCCATTGCCACTTGATTTTTCTTATGGATTCTATGATGTCTCTGACTCTTAGATGAGAGATGTCCACACATCTCCATTTGACGCTTTTCGGTCAGTCGGTCAGTCGGTCAGTCGGTTGATCTCACTCATAAAAGTCATTTATGATCTTTATTTGAAAATGATTATATCGCAATATTTCAATATTGCCCTATTTTACAAGTATGAGAATTGATTGACTCAAAGAAAGTGTATTTGCTTTTCTCCTTTCTCCTCCTTCTCCTCTTCCTCCACCTGCTGCTACAACCACAGATGGTGGATGCTTCGTTGAACTCAGGTTTTTTTCCTCTAATGTAATGTGCTGTCTTGTGATCTCTCCATGAAATGTTAAGCATAATCTCTTGGGCAGATTGAAATGTTTTTGAGTGACTATTGAGAGGACGCATTAGGGACAAATCATTCTTCAGAGTAAGATAATTGAAGTCATGCGCTGTAGCAATTTTTTATCGAGTATTTGTTAATATCAGTTAATCCATGCAAAACCAGAAGCTGTAATTATCTCCTTCCTTGACTTCCGAACTGATTTCTGATAAGATCTAAAAGCTGATCTAATCTAATATCAGTTGACTTGATCTCCTGTAGCCATCTAACATCCTGTGTATATATTTACCACAGCTGGTTCCATTTACAAAAGTGAAAGGGTGTGACACCTCTGAACACTTTCCTTACTCATAAGGGTGTGAATGTGCGATTAGGCTGAATAAAGGAGGATATCAGTGTTGTGAAATTATCATTTATTGCTAAAACTGTGTTTGAGAATGACTAAAATCGGTTGAATTTCAGTCTAGAAGTTATATACTGTATACATTTTCATTTAAAGCCCTACTTAACCAATTGAATAACTGTATACCAAGACTCCAGAACAAACTATTAATAAAAATTCAACCCTGTCTGTCTCATTCAGCAAAAGAAAAGCCCAAGAGCGACAGGTTAAGGTATTGAGTGACTTTTTCTCAACAGTGACTCATGTTTAAAGCTGTAAAGCTTTCTTGACTTTATTTAGAGAAAGACTTTTAAATTCAGACATCTTGAATTGCAGGGCTGACTAATTGCGATAATAAAGTCAACTCTCTGAGAGTTTGGCAAATTCAGGTTATTCAAATAAAAAGGGGCCTTTTGCTTTCTTAATTACCAGAACAAAATATGTTGCCTAAGGGCTTGTTTGACATGGAATATTGACATCCACCAGGTATACATCTTGGTTATTCTTGTATATATATATATATATATATATATATATATACAAGTGTATAAGGAAATTCAAGACAAAACAGGAGTATATCTGAAAGAATTCATTATTTTTGTATTATCTTGTTTTATTCTTTGTTGATTTTTGTTTCTAGATTATAGTTTCAACAAATATTACCTCCTTCAACGCATAGTGTAGAGTGAGGGGAAAATCTATGATGGTATTAATTTTTATAATGGCTTCCTAATGAATGGCTGTTGTTAGAACTATTATTTATTTATTTCTTCGGACTGATTTGGAATATTGACGACACTCACAAATAGAACAGACCTTTGATAGAGGGTCTCCATTTTAGTGCTCTTCTTATCAATGTAATGTTGAGGGGTTGGTACGAACGTACGTTTGTGTGTGTGCGCGCGTGTGTGCACGTAAATGTGTGTGTATGTGTGCGCAACTCTCTGTGTGTGCGTGTTTCTTTGAGGGTATGTGTGCGTGTGTGTATGAGGTGTACTTGGGGTGCGTTTATATTATAGGCCGTTTTTTGTTGTATTAATGTCTTTTTGATTTTTAGAAATCACAAAAAATAACGTTCGTGCATTTTTAAAGACATTCTTGTCTAGGGTTGACCGGTAGTATGCGATGTTTTGATGCCTTTCTCATTTCATTGGATAATCCATTATTTTCACTATTTTTAAAATAGTTAGTATTCTCATTATTTTTAGTTATAATATTGGATTAGAGTCTACTTGGGATTGGGCTTGAAATTTGATCAGTAATAGTTAGATATAAGTTGATATAAAAAAAAGTGCTGTTAGTTTCCAAAGGTTTCGGTAGAGTGCTGGGAAAGACTTTATTGATTTTCTATACAGATATTTGGAAATTTTAGGGTGGTTGTGTCAAGTTAGTTATAAAAACATTGTATTTGAGTATATTCATGAAAACAATTTGTGCGTGTGTGTACTGAATGTTATATGATTGCTTGTGTAGTTCAATATGTTGTTAGGTTTGGGTTTTTTTTTTCGAATCGTGATGCGGATTTAGATATTGTTCGGGTGGTTTACTTTTGAGCCCTTTAGGTGATAGGATTTATAAGTATTCCATCCACCTGTCTACATGTGTTTTTGTTGGGTTTGTATTTCTCCACGTTTTCTATGATGATAAATTTAGCATCTCTATTGAAATCCTGGTCTGCTATGCGAAAGTGTTTTTCAACTGGTAGTAACTTGTTCTTATTCTGTCTATAGTTGTTGAGTCTAATATTAAAGTGACAGCCAAAAGACGTTGGTCACGTGACGATCGAGCGTCTAACCAGAGCTGTTTCAATATTCCATTGATTTTTGCATTTGCTGGATTATCGTTGATCTTTGGTTCAAGCAGTATAAGGATGTTAAAATGAACTTTTTGAAATGTATTGGATACTTTTTTCACTCGCTGTATATAAAGTATAAAGGAGAAAATGTGCGGATTTTAGAAGTATCTAAGATTTATGGTCGATCGCAATTTCAATCAGGATTTTATAATTAGGTAAAATTTACTAAGAAGTTGTTACAAATTTTGTATTGAAGCGCGAATGGTAATCTCAAAATAAGAGTCAGGCAGTTCAAATAATCGTCAACTGAAACGGATGTTTGTTTCAAAGTATCAGGCTGCCAGCGTGTCAAAAGTGACACATGATTTTTTATCTAGATAAAAATACAATATAATCGGAAAAACAAAAGTATAAGGCAGCAAAAATATCAAAAGCGAAACTGGATTCCATCTGGATATAAAACATAGTAATCTGAGAACAATATAATAGGAAAAGAGAAAATGTTGAATTACACTTTGCATTAAAACCCTCGAAGAAATTATCACTGATCGACATGGTCGAAAATACGGGAAACAACAACAACAAAAACACTAATCGTAGGTAAAATGTACTTTGGGTTGTTAGTCAAAATTGTATAAGCAGAATGGCTGACCTTACTGGGCAGATAATGCTATATTCATGAAACGAGAAACTTGTGTTTTGAGAAACAGAGATTCCAAAATAATAAAGGAATTCGAGATAAATGAAAGTGCTTTTTCTGGAAATGGGGTTCCCCTGGAGAGGTCAAAATGAAGAAACAATTGGCTAATGGCCAATATAGCGATTGAGAGTAGACAGACAAATATCAGCAGAGGACAGCAAAAAAGCAGAGCAGACCCCACGAAACGGAGAATTGGCAAAGTTTGCAGTTCAGCTAAAATCCCAACTTAAGATAATTAATAAAGTCCAGAGCAACAAGATGAACTGCTGACCGTTTCTAACTGAAGGCTGGAATGTGATTTTGTTTTTTTGTTTCTTTTTTTTTTTTTTTTCAATGCCAACTTCGCTTATCTTAGTCACTTGAGAACTTCGATCTCAGCAGATTAGCCAATCTTCGTTTAGCGACTGGGCATTTTGGGAAGGGTCAATTTGAAGTTTCTAACCGTAGAGCTTCCGTTAACGTAAATCTTTGCATGAGCATTCCTCCTAACTCCTTAAGTTATCAAGATTTTTGATAAATTCACTTTGTGACTGGACCAACCCCAAACTCGAAGACGTTTCAACCAACTTTGCCAACATCCCTTCGGCAGATTTTTAAACGCAACGTGGGCGTAGGGGGCGTGGGCGGAATGAGACCAGGCTGAGGGAGGGCCACCTGTCACAATGATATGGTTCATTAATGTTATGCATCGTTTTATTTTGCTTTCATGGCATTTGTGTGTTTAAAGCCTAAAATATACAATGGATGCATAGTACCAGCTATGACGAACGGGTGCGAAAGAGAGAAATTTCCAAAACGAAGTGAGAACTAACTTAAAATCGCACAGAGAGTCATGGAAAGAGCAATGCGAGAGATAACTAAAAGATAGAATAATATCAACATGGATCAGAGGGAGGACTATAGTGAATGATATTAGTCAAATGATAAAGCATTAAAACTGGAGATGGGTTGGACACTTCGCGAGAAAAAATGGCAGCAGATGAAGTAAAAGATACATAAATTGGTGACCATGAGACACTAAACACAGAAGGAAAAGACCCGACAAGATGTCATAGCAGAGGTCAGTGTAAGCACAGTCGTCATGGAAAGAGATGGGAAAGGTCTTTGTCCAGATGTGGACTTATAATGGCTGCTGCTGAAGATGGTGATGAATTAATATTATTATCTCACACTTCTACCCCCAACCCTTTTATTCCCGATGATTTTTTTGTTTCTTGTCAAATCCCATGTGTAGTAGACTCTGTCTTCCTTCCATAACAAGATTCCCTCACCAAGAATCGAGTTTGTTCAGTTAATCGATGTCAAACAACAGCAAACATGCAAGTTATGGGGCTATGTTATTTTAAAAGTTGTTGAAAGATGTTTTGATTGAAAAAAAAAGCTTTTAAATTTGAAAAAGAAAGAACTTAAAAAAACACTTATCCCCATTACTTAGACACTCACTAATTTTCAAACAGAAAAATAATTCACGTTCACGTTTTATCTTTGTTCGAAAAATGAAGATGATAAAACACTAGAAGAAACACAGTTTTAAGGAATCATCTTTGTTTAATCTATCAATTGTCTTACAGAGGTATAGATATGCGAAAGCATCGTATAGGAGAGATCTTACACTACCATTTTTGCTCTTGTTTGACATCGATTA
This sequence comes from Thysanoteuthis rhombus, assembly GCA_963457665.1. Lineage (NCBI taxonomy): Eukaryota > Metazoa > Mollusca > Cephalopoda > Oegopsida > Thysanoteuthidae > Thysanoteuthis > Thysanoteuthis major. The sequence goes on from OY735211.1 coordinate 53,258,245, forward strand.
ACTAAACAAACTCGATTTTTGTTGAGGGAATCTTGTTACAGAAGGGAAACATTGAATTTGAAGAATAAAAAAATCATTGGAAATGTATTATAGACCTTTTTCAGTTAAAGGATTACTATTCTACAAAAGTTTAAATATTTTCAAAACTCATAATTTAAGCCATTTTAGCTTCAGTCAGCTTGATTGCTTCAGGGTCAAACTCCAGTCTTGTATTTATTGGTTGTCATAAGATTTCCGTTTCAAAGAAATCCTAACTTATGTTATCTTTTTGTACTTCCCGTTTTGTTTGCTTTTCTGTCAACGATTTTTTAAAAATCTCAAACTGAAATTGAAGCTGTGATTAACGCAAGTCAGCAAGTCAGGGTGTGACAGTTAAAAAGATATTGCAATGAAATCGTATCAAAATATTGCATTTATCTGGGGATGGGGGTTTTTATACGTCGGCAGGGTCAAAGATGGGTGTGTCTCTCCTGGGGACCAAGGGTTAATGGTGACGCATGCCGAAAAAAACAAGTGGAAGGAAGCAGCTGCGCTAATAAACAATCGTGGGGGTGGGGAATATATGCACATACACTACCTAGGGCAAAAATTATGGAATCATCAAACTTGAAGGATGTTGACTCAGCTTTTTGACAAGAAAAAAATCACAGATGAGGCACAAAAAAATTTTGAACATTCTGGCTTCATGAAACATACCTCTAAGAAACGAGATAAAATTATTTAAATTGGTGGCATATTTTCCACATCAGTTAGAGGAGAATTATGGAATCATCAAAATAAAATCACAATTAGTATTTGCTTCTCCTACTTGGGATTTTATGATGATATATATATATATATATATATATATATATATATATATATATATATATATATATATATATATAAAAATTGGTTTTGTTTCAATCATGTATACAAGAATACTTTATTTGATAATTAAAAGTGAAAAAAACTATTGATGGAAGCTTGATGCTATTCGACATGGCAAAAATAACTTTAAAGTTATTGGAAAAATGTCGAATCCTCCGTTTAAATATGTTGGTAGAGAATCAACTCGAAGAAGTTTTGCTGTGTAATTAGTATTCTTAAAGATGATATCATAACTCTGAGATTAAAACCGACACAACAGATTAAACATTCTCATGGGTGAACATTCAATAGAAATGTCACAAACAGCAAGTCGCGTCTGTTGTTACATTTACGATCATCGTTAAATACGTTTAAGTGGTAACCTACGTAAGTAAGCCATGTTTCAAAAAATAAATATGTAGTATAAAGTAATATCAATATCATCATCATCATCATCATCATCAGTCTTTTAGCGTCCGTCGTTGGACATAAACCTTCCCCAGGATTTGCCACACTTCCCTATCATGGGCGCCACGGAGCCAGTATTTCCTGAACTTGTCTAGTTCGTCTCTCCATCTAACACTTTGCCGGCCTCGGTTGCGCATATGGTCTCGGGGAATCCATGTTGTGAGTCGTGATGTCCATCGATTGTCAGCCATTCTTGCAACATAGCCAGCCCCCGCCATTTGAGATCTTTTATGGATTCTATGATGTCTCTAACTCTTGTCTTTTCCCGGATATACTGTGCTGTCTTGTGGTCTCTCCATGTGAGGCCCAGCATTATTCTTTCATGTGCACGTTGCATGGTTCTCAGTTTTCGGGTCTCTCTCTCTCTCTCTCTCTCTCTCTCTCTCTCTCTCTCTCTCTCTCTCTCTCTCTGTACGGCATGAGCTATATAGTAAGAAATGGGGTGGGTGCCATGTTAATATAAGTGTGGTGTTTTTATAAATCTCTTGAACGGTTACAAGGTAAACAACTTATGATACCAACAAGGAAAAATTTATATATTGTGCCATGTATACAAAGTATATGTAAAACGGGGGGGGGAGAAAAGTACATAAATGACATTGACAGATATTGGGGAATAAGTGACTGAAGTGACAGAAAAAGAATTTTGAAAAAGGTTTTATAAGTTTAGTGTTTAAAGCTGTAAAGCTTTCTTGACTATATATATATATATATATATATATTGTGCCACAAAACTTTAAACCCAAGTGAGAATTTTGAATAATTTCACGATTGTCTGGAATAGATCCATGGCTGTTTGTAATTATAAGATGATTATTAACAATGAACAATTGAAATGATATTAAGGGTTAAAAATTCAATTTATAGGTCTCTGTTATCGTTAAAAACGGAGCCAAGTCAACACAGAATAGGAAAGAGACCGATTTCGTGGTAAGATTGTTGAACATCAGAATCAGGTTCTATCACAATCTGTAATAGCCGAACAAATTAATCGAATTCAGACAGTAGAGGAATTTGTGTGTGTGTGTGTGTGTGTGTGTGTGTGTGTGTGTGATCCAGATAGTAATGGGGCCAAGGATAGAGTTGGTAGACCCAAGGAGATGTCGGATCGTGATGAGAAGACAGTTATCAGAGCCCTGCACCAAAACCTCCATCAGTCCATCACTCGTCTGGAGGCAGAAACGGAACTTGAAGTTCACAAAGAGATCACCCAACGGAAAATGAGGATTCAGGCATAGAAAAAATGCAGTAACTATGAAAATGGTCAACAAATACAGACTGGAATTTGCAAGACTTCATTAGACGTGGGATGAGCACTCCAGCTCTGAAAATGATACAACAAACGTAGATCAATTTTTCTAATGTAAGTTATTTTCTTCCCCCCAAAATCGTTATCATAATCATTGTTGCTATTATTATTATTATTATTATTATTATTATTATTATTATTATTATTATCAATTTCACACTAGTTGCCTGCTGGTTACCGCTGGAGTTTGAGTGACAGCAAGTCTCCAGCTCTCCTCTCCACACACAAAACTGTGGTTTACAGTTTCACACCAGTTACCCGGTGGTCATTGGTGAAGGCTGAGTGACAGTGAGTCTCCTCAGGTCTTCAGCCCTCCTCTCATTTCCCTCATCTATCACAGCAGTGCTGTGGTTCGTACCTCTACCACCATTGGTGTTTCCCCTCCTCCTCTGTTAGGCCACTGCTAACTGCTGGGATCGTAAATTTTATGTTTCTAACACTTTCCTCAGTATCCGTGCAGTGCTGTGGTCTGCACTGTCTCAATCCTTCTTTTTATCCTTAGTTCCTCCAATCACGCTTTCAGTGTCTTTGGTACGGTTCCGAGTGCACCTATTATTACTGGTACTTCCCTGACTCGCATGTTCCACACCTTCTTCAGTTCTCTAGATCCTGGTATTTTCCAGTTTTTCACTCTCTTTTCACTTCACTCTATGTTCTGTAGGTATATCTACGTCTATTATTTGGTAGATTCTCCTCTTCTTGTCAACGAATACTAAGTTCTGTCTTCTCGCATGGATGGGATGGTCCGTTTGGAGGTCAAAGTCCCGAAGAAATTTGTGGTTTCCATTCTCCAGGATTGTCACCGGTTTGTGCCGGTACCACTTTTCTACATGGCTGAATCCCATTCGTTTACTCAGTTCCCGGTGTATCACTGTTGCTACTCTATCGTGTCTGTGTTTATAATCCTTCTGGGCCAGTTGACTACATTCACTAGTTATGAGGTTTACAGTCTCATCTTTTTCACCACACAGGCGGCACTTGCTGTTTGTCTGCGATCTGTCGATTTTTTAAAAATGTAGTTTGTTCTTATGCATTTGTTTTGAGCTGCCATGATGAGCGATTCTCTCTTCAGGTTTCCTTTTCATGGCCATATCCATGATCTCTCGTCTGCCACATCCTCTGTCTGTCTTTTAAACTCTCTGAATAGTTTTTTTCTTTCCTTGTTTCCTGTGCTACACCATTGTTTTCTACTTTTTTGTTGTTCGTTGGGCTAGCTTCGGGCACTGTTTATAATGTGTTCACTATTTGTTTGCACATACTTTTCTAGACCTGCTTTGGCCCTCTGAACGCAGTCCTCTATCCTGTTGAGTCCTCTGCCGCCTTCTTTTCTCTTCACGTACGGTCTATCCCTGTCATCTCTGGGGTGTAAGGCTTTGTGCATTATCATAAGCTTCCTTGTTCGCCGATCCATTGACTGGAGTTCTTCCTTTGTTCATCCAAGGAATGGTCCTGTGTATCTTACTACCCGTACTGCCTACATGTTCATTCCTTTTATAAGGTCCCGGCTGCTTAGTCAGGTCTGATATTTTCCTCATCCTCGTGAGAGATTCTCTTTTAATCCTCTCCTTCATTTCTTCCTTTTTTTGTCGTGTCACATTCGAGAACTTCCAGGCATCTGTATAGGTCTTGTGTGATCAGTGCTATAATCTTCCTGCTGTCCAGGAGTTCGATTCCTTCTACCGGTGCGAGCCTTCCTTTCTGCATTACTATCATTACACATTTTTCTATTCGAAACTCCATCCCAAAATCATCACTTTATTCCTTCATTTAGTTCAACAACGTCTCGAGTTCTCCCATTATTATTATTATCATTATTATTATTATTATCATTATTATTATTATCATTATTATTATTATTATTATCATTATTATTATTATCATTATTATTATTATCATTATTATTATTATTATTATTATTATTATTATTATTATTGCCAAAGTTTATGAGGAGACTGTGTATATATATGCTCGCAGATATTGGAACAAATCATCACGTGTATACGTGTTTGCTTATTCACACGCATATATATATGTGTGTGTGTTTCTGTGTGTGAGTGTTCATGTATAACTTTATTAGTGCGGTTAATTCATTGTAAATTTGAAATCTTACTCTAAGTTACCTTGATTTATGCAGCAATTCCATGACCGTACTACATCAAAATGAAAACTGTACAATTCAAGGTATTTCTACGTACAGGATGGATAAGGATGAATCCCTTTTCAGAAATTATCTGTAACTTTTGTAAATATTGCTCTATTTTTGTGAAACAAATTCAATTTTATTTTGGTCTTTAAAGTGGTAGAATTTAGTTTAATTAATTTGAATCAACTGGAGGCGCATTCGACACGATATGACCGACATATCACCAGAATTCTTGCAAAAGTCTATCGGTGCAACACTGAATCGTTTTCAGAAATTAGTGGACAACACTGATGCCTGAATTGAATTTCAACACAGCAGGCAAATTCGACCATTGTCTTGTCCAAGATTGAACTAGTTTGACCAAGATCGACCAATAGATAATAAAGGTATTTCAAACATGAAATAGGAAGTTTTTTTACCAACCTTATATATATATATATATATATATATATATATATATATATATATATATATATATATAGTGTCTTATAAACTTTGTACATTTCTGCTGAAAAATAATTTTCATTTTAGAGATTTCATTAATTTTATATAGTTCCATATCATCCAAATAATGTAAATTACTCTCCGATCGCCGTTAATGTACTGTATTAAGGACACTGTTATTTGATCACTATATATATATATATATATATATATATATATATATATATATATATATATATATATATATATATATATATATATATTAGAAGAATATAAATAAGAATATTACTTGTTTACATGCACATACTCGTCTATTTCCCCACAGATCGAAACGATTACTTGAGGCACGTCAAAAAAGTGTCTCGAAGAATTCCTCTGACGTATTGATTCGCCGCAAATTTTATTTCCAGTATTTACCGTTTCATGCCTAGAACTGCCAAGGCTCGGGGCGGTGGGGGTAGAAAGATGCGACGTTCACTGCATGTGTCTGTCGGGGGGAGGAGGGCGAGTGTCTGAGGCATTGTAAGAAGTAACCCATGCCGACCCCCCCCCCCCATTTACATGTCAAGCTCACATCTATCGTCATAGCCGCCTTCCCCATAACATCAATACAGTTACATATACCGCCACCGCCACTGCAGCAGTCCCACGCCTCCGCCACCTCCATGCCCCGCGCCTCTGCCTTGCCCCGCGCCTCCGCCCGGGCCTCAACGCACGTACCTAACATGTACAAATGCATACCTGAGTTCTTAGATTCACGGCGAGAAGAACTGAATGGTATGTTCACCAATAATATATATCGATCGTGTCTCTAACATGCAGTTGATGGGCGGTGCCTCCCTTCTTGGTCTGGTTGTCTTGCCCGGGTCAGTTCGACCTGAAGGACTAGATTAGCACCCACAGAACTATAGAACAAAAGGTGTGCAAACTACCCAAATATATGTGTGTGTGTGTGACTGGGTGTGTGTCTGTGTCTGTGAGTGCGTGCATACGTGTGCGTGTGTGTGTGACTGGGTGAGTGTGTGTGATGGGGGGTGGTATTTCGCCGAATGCATCGGAATGTAATGTGCATAGTCGAAAATAGTTATGCAAGAAAGGAAGGAGAAAACAGAGGGAAGAGGAAAAAATAATTGGTAATTGTTCGGAGAGAAAGAGGAGGGGGGGCGAATGAATGAATGAATGATGTGAAATGGAAAGAACGAACAAATAAATGATATGAAATAATAGTAAGAAAAAAAAGATGCGAAATGGAAAGGAAGAAAGAATGAAAAAAAGAAAAAAAGAAACTAGATGGAAAGAGGAAAATTTATGCAAAATGAGGAAAAGAGGAAGGAAGAAAACAAGGAAGAGATATCAAATAGAAAAAAATCGGAATAGAGAGAGGGGGAGAGAGAGAGAGAGAGATCAAATGAAAGCAAGGAAGGAAAGAAAACATAAATGAAACAAAAAAAACATTAATCCGTTAATTTTTCGCCTGATGTTGAAATTCAATTTTTATAATTTTTTTTTTCTTTCGAATTTTCTTGGCCACAGCAAAACGTTTGTCTGATAGAATCAAAGAAAAGACGAAAACCGATTCTAATTTTGAAATATTTTTCTCTGGAAATGTTGCATTAATTAAATTGGAATGTGTCTTCCAAAATCGAATTTATCGATTGCAGTTAATTTAAAGAATTCGTCCGCGTTTCAGTTCAAAGTTTGCGTTCTGCAAAATAATTGCATGACGTCGCGTCTTTACAGCCGACATTTTTTGGCGGAACCACTCGACAGTCTATTGTTGTCTGAAGCAGGATATAACAGGGAGGGGCCGGTAGGGTCAGAGGGCATAGGTCTATGATTTAGAAGGGACATACTCTATCTAGTAGAGGCAGCAGGGGGATCCTTTGATAAAGAATATTGATATTGTAAAGATAGTCAAAGTGGCCGTTTAGCACAAAAATTGATTTTAAATTTTGAATCTTTTGGGAGAATATTCAAATTTAAATTTGCCTTCACATTTTTATACATAGTCCTAGTTTTTTTTATTTTGTTCTATAACTTGTACATCATGTACACTATATGCACATGTATATACCCTAGTATAAGACATATTATGATTACAAAAATTATGATTAAAAAAATACTTAATGGGCAGTTTGAAAGATGGTCTACATTCCCTCTGTGGCCTAAGCCTGTTTCCAACTTTGCATGGACCTTGGTAGAAGTTCTGGAAGGAAGTATTATTCTATGAAGTATTTGCACTAAGATACATATCTTATACGGTTAAGCATATATATATATATATATATATATATATATATATATATATATATATATATATATTAATCAATGATTGTGTCATCCAAAGACAGATGTTTCGTTGTATTTCAATACTTCACTATGGCTATAGACACGATATCCTTCCTAATGCTAATAGATAGGGTCAAAACCTTCGAATCAAAGCCCAGTAACAAATGCCCTACACCAGCTCTACGTAGACCATATTAAGCAATATATTTACTTACACATAATTCCCCATCTACCAGAGTGCTCTGTTCCAGAGTTTGAAAAGCATTGCACAGTTACTAATAGTTGACAAGTTCCCTACCTGAAGTGCTCAACCCTGAAGAAAAGGGCACTAATAATAATCAATGGATAATTGTGTCATCCACAGACAGCATTTCTGTCATATATATGTATACATGCAAATATATACATACTTACATATATACAAATACACACACATATATATATACATATTTACACATGTACAAATGTATACATATATATACGTATGAAAATATATGCATATATAAAAACATATACCTATATATTCATATACAAATATATATATATACATAAACATATACATATAAATACATATATATAGACACATATATATATACATAAATATATATATATATATGTACATGTATATGTACATATATATGTACATATTCATATATACATATATATACACATATGCATATACGTATACATATATATATATAAGTATATATATATGTGTGTGTGTGTATTCATGAACGTACATACATATATACAGATATATATACATATATATATACATATATGTACATATAAGTACGTATATATGTATACTTGTGTATATTCATAAACATAAAACACATACATATATATACATATATAATTACATACATGTGCATATATACACATATCTATGCATACACATATACATATATACCTATACATATATATATACACAAATATATATGTATATATACACACACACACACATATATATATACAAAGATATATATACACATATATTTACATATTTATGTACCCATATACACACACATGTATATCTGCATATACATGTGTACACATATATACATGTATAAATAAATTCATGTATATACATATATATACATATGCATTCATATACATACATATATATACATATGCATACATATATATTTACATATACATGCATATTCACATATAAATATATACTATTCACATATATATATTTATATATACATACATCTATACATATGTATATGTACACATATGTATGAATATGTATTCACATCTATATGCATATATACTCAAATATACGCATATATACATATGTATTCAAACACACACACACACACACACACACACACGCACACACATATATATATATATATATATATATATATATATATAGAGAGAGAGAGAGAGAGAGAGATGGCAAGACACCGGCCTCCAGGTCTGAAGCGAAGGTTTCAATCCTGCTTCGTGGTACTGGATGTGATAATGGATAGTTTATAGCCACATCGAAGACTTGTAATACAACAGAACAGCTGTCTGTGAATGACACAATGATAATAAATACACATATATATCTATATACATATATATTGCATTTATATATGCATACAATTCTATATATACGCATATATATGTATGTACGTTCATATATATATATATACATATATATACACATATATACATACATATATGTATATATATATATATAAATAGATATACTTATACACGCATATATGCATATATATACATATACACACATATATGCATATATATACATATATACGTATACATAGATATATGTGTATATATACACATATGTATACATATAAGCACGTAAGCACATACATATCTATGCATATATAATAGGAAGTGGATGTTTATGTTTATGTTTCTGCCCTCTTTTGGCCCCGTCGGGTGATGTGGCCCAGATATCCACTATCCATTATATTTTCAGCTCTACTCTAAAGCAACTCAACTCTTGGAGTATAAAGTAGAATGTATCGAGCACTGTATGAAATAAATCTATGAGATATCAGACATTGCTTTATATCATACTACATATATGTATACATATATACATACATATATGTACATATAGATATATACATATATGTATTCATATATACACAGATACATATATATATATATATATATACATACATATATATACACATACATACATATATATGTATATATATATACATAAGTATACATAAACATACATATATATGTATATACATATATATATATATACATATAAATGTATATATATGCATATGTATATACATACATATACATATACATACATACATATGTATATTCATACATATACATATACATACATATATGCATATTTATATACATACATATACATATACATACATATATGCATACGTATATACATACATATACCTATACATATATATATATATATATAAATATATATATCATCATCAGTCTTTTAACGTCCGTCGGTTTCTTATGTGATCTCTGGGGATCCATGTTGTGAGACGTGATGTCCATCAGTTATCTTTCATTCTTGCAACATGGCCTGCCCATTGCCATTTGAGTTTTGTAATAGTTTTTACAATGTCACGGACACCCGTTTTCTTCCTTATATACTGTGCTGTCTTGTCATCTCTCCATGTAAGATTGAGCATGATTCTCTCATGCGCACGTTGCATACTTCTCGGTTTGCAGGCCTGTCTCTTGGTTAGGTTCCATGTTTCAGCTCCATAAGTGACTATCAGGAGAATGCATTGGTTGTATACTCTTCTTTTTAGCATTATTGGGATCATCTGGTTCTTGAAAGTTGATAAATCTCACAAAGTTGGAGGGGATCCTCCAAAAATGAAAATATATTATCTCACTAATATTCATAAACTACGAAGCACTCAGAGAGTGTATACCCCTGCCAATGCTATTGTCAGGGAAAGTAATTAAGCATGGATCCGGCCCGAAATTTTATCGGTTCTCCTAAAGCCTGTTCGCTTTTCAATGAAATTTCTTTGAAATTTACCGAGAACTGGTGATATTGCGTGATATTTTGGTGATACTATGTGATTTGAAGACATATTTATAAGGGCAGGTAATTATGCATGGATCCACCGAAAAATGTGAGTTCTTCCTTGGCCTATCATCTACCCATCCCTTGATTTTCATTTGAATTCATTGATAACTTTGGGAGATGAAAAAAGAAAGAATAGAAGAAAAAGGGTGCACCCCGAATCAACTTGAAATCCTCTATTTTAACTCAGTATCGACCTTTTACACAAAATATCATTGAAATCCATCCTGCACTTTCGAGGGTATCATGTTGACAGATGGACAGATGGACAGATGAACAGGTGCAGCTCAATCTTCCAACTAAATATTTCCAACCTCATTAACAGAGGTGATTACCATTACCATACTCAATTTACAATTTAAGGTTAACTTTTTATGTAGAACATACACTGTATGAACCGCATATCGATGCGAGCATTTTATTGTTTTTGTATCTGATCTGTTCAGGCCTTCAACTCAGATATACATGGTCCTTAATCCAATGGGTCATTCTTTTACGTTGTTTTTCACCTATTGAGTAAGGGTGCGTCTCTATTCATTGCAGATTTTCCCTTTTCATCAAATCTAACTAAATCGGTGGTTACCAACCTTTTCATTACCGAGGGCCCCGTTTATTTAAATGAATTTTCCTATGAACTACAGAGTTTTGAAAAGTCGGCCCAAGGACCACCAGTTTTACCATCGACATTTTCGGATGGAAACAGTTAACGGTCTATTGATGTCTAAATCTGTGGCAACGGCGTTCCCTTACTCTTTGGAGGAAGGTGACGGTGTATATACATACTACTAAAATCTTTTATTTGAACCAATCACTGATCAGAAAAAAATTAGCCTAAATATCTTCCCAAACCAATCCCATTTGTCCTGAAAACGTATACTTGCGTCCCATCACTTCATTCTTAACACTGCATCAATGGTCTGAAGTTATGAAATGAAGCCTTATTCCATGAACTAGTAGAATACTCGTCATAAATGATGAGATTATTTACGTATGAATCAGTACTTCTGCCTAAGATCAAAATGTCGGTACCTGGCCCTTGGAAAGAAACCTTCGTGACAGACATAGAAACAGGAAAAATCCCACATTTCATTACAAATGAAGATTATTCACACTAAGATCCCCATTCTTTTAATCACCGAATACCTAACAAAATCTACAAAATACACAGAGTAAATAAAAGCCTGTTGTAGCATTGTGAGGAATGCAGAAACATAATGAAAGATGAAACAAAGAAAATAAATAGAACGAAAGAATAAGAGAAAGAAAATATAAGAAGTAAAAAAAAACACTGAAAAAAAGAAATAAAAGATAGAAAGAAGGAACTTGAAAAAAGAAGAAAAACACGATAGTGAAAAGGTTATAAGAATCTAGGAAGATGGATGAAAAAAAAGAAATAACCTTCCAGACAAATATCTAATAAATTATAAAATCGCTACGCAAGTAGAAGTAACTGAAGAAAAAAATTAATGATTTTCTAAGTGAAAATTTGAAAGAAAAAACAATTTAATTATCTTTGGAATACAAGAACCATAACAAAAAACATCAGACCCAATTATAGACATACAAACTATATGCAGCCAAGACAAAGGTGTATTATAGAAACTGAGAATATTCTCTCAAGAAATAGAGATAATATACAGAATTGGAAAACCGGACATTGACAACAATACAAATGCATGCCTCATATACATAAGATTCACAATGGCAAACAAAAAATACAGCACATTGGTAGCCTTGGAACACTTACGAAGCAGCGAAAAAGTTGGGAAAAAATAATATAAATGGCGCCCGATCACGCAAGGCAACGAAGTGATTTATCGAAAAAAATGTGTATCGAATACTAAACTAGAAGAAAAAATGGGGGAAAAGATATAAAAACTAGTGACTTTCAAATTAATAAAGACAGGACGTAGAACAATTTTAAAAAACAACAACAATTAAATAAAAAAAAAGGAGTGTGCCCCAAGTGAAAAAAAAACTAATCATTACAAACAAAATGTAAATACATGAGCAACATCTATAAAAGAGGAAAATACCGAAAGGAATGCAACATCAAATGCTGATTCACTAAAGCTGAAAGTCTGGTAAATAAATTAAATAAGTTCAAATGAAAATAAACTTAGAAGACCCAGACGTGATTGCCATCAACAAAACTTGGTGTACAGCATAAATATCGCACGACTCATTGAAAATAAACGGGTGTAATATAAGAAACGACAGTAAACAGTAAAGAGATGGTCCATTAATTTGTATCAAGGAAAACATCAAATTTGAACTTTATGAAAAATTGAACAACGAAAAGTTTGATAAAGCACTCTGGGTAGAAATGGAACTCTCAATAGGAACCTATTCCTTGAGTTAATTTATAGAAGATTCTATCAAACACGGAAAAATGAATTCAGAAATGTCAATCAATTATCAGAACAAATAAGAACTGCTTCTAATTTCAACAACGATAACATTATCATAATTGTAGACCTTAACATCCCAAAGATCGATTGAAAGATGTCAGAATATTTGGAAGTGAAAATATAACACCAAATAACTTCATTAACAGCATAAAAGGTAACCACCAAAAACAGCATATTAAAGAACCAAGAAAAAGAGGAAATAGCAAACCCAGCTCACTAGACCTAAGTCTAACAAAAAACATGATAATATTGAAAACTTGGAAATAATGAATCCATCGGGAAAAAGTGACCATGAAATAATTACATTTGAATCTCACATGAAAACAAAAATGAACCACGAAAACTATCAAAACAATAATTACTTCAAATACAACAAAGAAAATATAAAGGAACATTAAGATGATAAAGTGGATCAAATTTTAAAAGAAGTCAAAAAACTATACAATAAAGAAAATATGCAGACAAATGTTCCGATAAGAGCACTTCAATACAAACAAAAAACAATAAACCACCTTTGTCCAATAAAGAAGCTAAAAAGGCTATAAAAGAAAAAAGATGAGTTTGAAGAAGATATCTGAAAAACAAATTATTCCAATAATCAAAAAAACAAATGCAATTACGGAAAAGATCGAGTACAAAAATGAAATGCAACAAAAATGTTTTCTACCAATATGAAAGCCGAAAGAACATTAGAAAACGCATCAGTAAAAACTCTCAAGGAATAGAATGTATAACAAATAAAGAATGTTCAAATGAAAAGAATAAGAATTTTCATCATCATCAGTTTTTTATCGTTCGTCGTTGGACATGTACCTTTCCCAGGATTCGCCACACCTCTCTATCGTGGGCGTTGCAGTGCCAATATTTTCTGAACCTATCCATTCGTCTCGCCATCTCAAATTCAGCCGGCCTTAGTTCCGCATATGATCCATGTTGTGAGTCAGCTGTCTGCCATTATTGCAACATGACCAGCCCATGGCCACATGAGTTTTTTTAATGGTTCCTATGATGTCTCAGACTCCTCTTTCTCTGTTATATTGTGCTGTCATGTGATCTCTCCGTGTAATGTCAAGTATGGTTATCTCATGTGAACGCTGCATGGTACACTATTTGAAAAAGTTGATGAAGACCTCTTTACACTAAATGAATATTTCCTACAACTATGCAGCAAAGGACCTCAAACTAAATATCTGGATTAAACCAGCATATACACCAAGACATCGAAGAAATACACGTTGATGAAAAAGTACCAACACACAAAACGAGACAAAAAATTAGCTTCCAACAACAGACCTGTTTCACTTACACCACAATAGTAGAAACTTCAGAAAAATTAATTAAAAAAAATGAATTATGAAACACATAAGAGAAGCACAACATTATTTCAAGTACACAACACGGGTCTATGGCTGGTAAATTATATCTAACTGATCTATAAATAACACCAGAGGAATGGACAAAATTACATAACGAAAGAAACCCAATTGATATAATATATCTTGACTTCAGTAAAGCTTTCGACTTACTGCCTCATAGAAGACTGTCATACAAACTAAAATCCTCCAACATTGAAGGAAATATTTTAACATGGCAAGAAGATTTCTTGATAGGAAAGAAACGATGCATAACGATGAATGGTATAAGTCAGAATGGAAATTCATACATACAGGATTGTGCAGCGAGGTTCAGAATAAGGTTCAATACTTTTTGTATTAACGATCAACTAAAACATTACAATCCAAATATAGTACATTTGTAGATGACACGAATATTTATAAAACACAGGTTAAAATACAACAAAAAAAGGAAAAAGACATGAAAGAATTAGAAAATTGGTCTGAAACATGGCGTCTATACTTCAATACAGACAGATGCAAAGAACTGCATAGAGGTAAAAAAATCTGGAGCGGTCAATTACATGGATAATGGAAAAAATAGAAACTGCAGAACAAGAACAAATACGTCGGCATAGTAATAACATCAAAACCCCAAATCTATAACCAAACATTAAAAAAATTAAAAGCTGCAAAAAATAGCTAGAATGATAAAAAGCAGATCCGTGTTTATTGATAGAGAGACATTCAAAATATTACGTACAACAGATGTAAGACCCCAATTATACAGTGCGAGCATGGACTCCATATTGCAAAACGATATAAAAGAATTGGAATGTATCCAGAGAAGGGTAACAAAACTTGTTCCAGAACTTAAAAAAATCTCCCCTTTGAAGACGGACTTAAAAAATCAAAACTATCAACATCAGAAGAAAGGAGAACGGGAATGACAATATACCAACATTTAAGATAATAATATGCCTTTGACAACATCCCAGCCCTGAATTCTGTATAATGAATAAAAGGAGATAAAATTATATACATATATATATATATATATATATATATATATATATATATATATATACACACATATATATACACATATATATATACATATATATATATATATACACATATATATATATACACATATATATATATATACACATATAATATATATATATATATATATATATATATATATATATATATATATATATATATATATATATATATAAGAACATTGCAGGAAAAATCCAAGAAAGGGCTTCTTTTCAAGGAATAGTCAACAATTGGAATAAACCAATGGATGGTGTTCGAGAATCTAAATAGAATCTAAAACAGTGAACAACTTTTAACAACTTATTATATATATATATATATATATATATATATATATATATATATATATATATATATATATATATATATTCAATTTGATAGTAAGATTGTATGAATGCCCAAGGTATATATATATGTGTATATATCTTAGGCATTCATACAATCTTGCTATCAAATTGAGTGAAGCTAAACAATTGCATCTCTCTCTCTCTCTCTCTCTCTCTCTCTCTCTCTCTCTCTCTCTCTCTCTCTCTCTCTCTCTCTCTCTCTCTCTCTCTCTCTCATTACAATATTGGGAAAATTATCATACTTTCTTTTATATTTTATTTCCGGGATGCGTCAAGATGTTTGCTATCCTTTTCATGCGAGGATATGCTGATTTTAAATTGGATTAGGTTCCTCGTTGTCATTGAAACCTTTGTCATTAAATTGTATCTTGTCGGTAAATACTCTTTCCTCTATCTCTCTCACACACACACACACACACACACACACACACACATATATATATATATATATATATATATTGGAAACGGTCAACTACAACTGTCAACATAGGTTTCTTCAGTTTTCAAGTTGGTCTGATTGTGTGGCTGACTGGCTATGTATCATGCGTGTAGGCCACACCAATAGAGCTAAAAGCCTGAAATTTTCAACATCTAACCCTCATTATGTCTAGAAAAAACGTTTTTTATTATTTTCTGACGTTCCCCACCCCAAATAGGTTTTCAGTGGGGGGGTGATATTCTACAATGTAAGTTAATGCTAAATTGATCACTAGTTTGTGTCCAGGATAATTCATGCTTTTTTTTAATGACCTACACCACAATATATATATATATATATATATATATATATATATATATATATATATATATATATATATATACTGGTGCAGTAAGTCCCTCAATCGAAACTGTCACGTGACCAATGTCTTTTGACAGTATTCCATGTTTGGGTGATGCATTGAAACAAATGGGAAAAAAGGTGATGAATAAATAAGTTACTTCTTTCGTATTTAGTTGAGAAGTGATTAGTAAAAAAGTCTGAATTAATATATCTTCATATATCGAACACAGATTTATGTCGTCATTGATTAATAACAGCACAGATAAAGCATATAGATTTCATTTGCACGCTTTATGGATGATATGTTTGGAACGAGAGACGAATTCGAGAAATCATGTATAGAAACATATCCGAAAAAAATTGAATTAAAACTAGAACATACAGAAACACATGCAACTTTTTCTACTCAAATATAAAAATTGATCGAGGGAGATATATATATATATATATATATATATATATATATATATATATATATATATATATTGTTCGATAAATGCGATTCATTTCCATTCTATATAATTCGAATGCCACAGAAAAGTAGTAATATTCCACAATTCATATTTTATGGTACAATGGTGTCGGAATATCTTGGAATAGCAAGAAATACACTATAGACAAATGATATGATTGAAAAAGTCTCAAATTTAATCCACAGAATGGAGAAACATGGAGGGAATATTCTTGTGATATATAAACAACTACATGAAATTATCAATAGACATCCAGACACGTTCAAGTATTATCAAATCGAGATGAAAGAAATGATTACACAAATTCTTGAATACCGAAAAACAATATAAAAATTACATACAAAAGTAGATAGATTATAATGTATAATCATAGAGATATAAGTATGTAACTAAGGCCAGGACGCCCATACGTATGAAGAATGTAGCCTATAGCATTAATCAATTCTCATAATACATACAAAAAACAAGGTTGGCTAGCCATATCTATTTAAACCAATCTATAACAGAAAGAGTAAGTTAGTTACATAACAAATTACAATTCTAATTCATTCATAACTGTGGATAAATTTAGAAAATAAGATTTACTTGGGAAATACATGTAAACAAATCTGTAACAGGAAGAACAGTTTGAAAAAGGTTATTGATTTAAATGGGTCATGTTTGGATTAAATGTTTACAATTTTTGTTGTTTAATATCATTCTTCAGGATTCAATGGAAAAAACAACGTTTCATACGCAACAGCATATCTTTTTAAAGCAACCATTACTTCAAGAGAAAAGAGTATTTGCGCGTGTGTGCAGAACGTATGTTTGTAATGTCTGGATGGGAGTCAATTTTTCTTAAATGTGGTGTAAGTCAGCAGTTCTAAAAGCGGTAGAAATTATATGTTAAGATCAAGTTTGAGTAGGTTAACAGCTTTGTAAGGAATTGAGTAACTTCAAGAGAGAGTGATTAAAGAGATATTGGAAGAGTTCTTAACAAAGATAGGAACCTGTTATCTTAATAAGAAGTGGGATAATAATAAAGAGAAAGAAATTGTTATACACTTCAGGCACATTAATGCTCTTCCATAGGAATAGAGTACTCTGGTGGACGGGGAATTTAACCTATGATAAATATATCGCTTAAATTCAGCCATTATGACCGTCCAGTTCCGTAGCGCAGGGGTACGATAGCCACACTGAAGGGATGTACTACAACGAAACAGCTGTCTGTTTGTTTTGCATTTGGGACAATATTTTTCATTTTATTTTTGATGCAATGATAATTGATTTTTGTTTCGTGCGTTTTAACGACGAATAACTTGAAAAATCAATCAGGAACAAATATCTTTTAATATCTTTATTACAGAAACCAATTTTGTCCAATGTCATCAGAATTCGCATGTACAACATTGCAGGTTTTGAACAGAGTCTCGTCTTTTGTTACCTCTGCCAACGAAGTAGAAAGAGGTATATGAATTTATCCGTGTCCATCTGATAATACAATATCTCCCAAAGTTCTCAATGAATTTCAATGGAATTTTGTGAAAGAGTGAACTAAGAGCTACAGAAGAACTGATTACATTTTGGAGCGGATCAAGCCGTCAGTATTCTATTGAGAGGTATTTTATAATTTTGCAGGAGAGACGTTTAAAAAAAAACACTTAATAAACATAAGTAAAAAAGGTATAAATTTCAAGGAGATTAAGACAATGTTTTTATACTTGAGATTCTATCTTTTTTTTCAATTTTCATTTTCATTTAGTTTTCAGTCAGTGCGTGGCTTTAGCGGGGGTATGCGCTCTCTTGGTGCTTTTTTTGTTTTGTTTGTTTGTTTTTCAAGTTCGGGGTTTCTTTTCTGAAAAAGAAATAAAAGAATTCCATGCGGAAAGTGTTAATCCCGCCAGCGTCTATGTATCGGTTACGGTAGGATAGAAACAAAACATTTTCGAGAGTCGGACTGATGATGAACAGGCTGAGCGAGTCACTTACCAGAGACGATGACGCCTAAATTAAAAACATAAATGAAAGAAATGTCGAAATAAAAATGGAATCAAAAGCGGGAAGCGACTGGAGACTTTCTTTTTCATTCCAGAGAATGGTTTTCGGCAAGAGCTCAACAGACGGACATTAATTTAGATCAAAGACAGGAAGGAAATTACGTTCTTTAGAAGTTACTTCGGATGGTGGGGATAGGGTGGGGTCGTTAGAGAGAACAAATATACGTATACATATATGTGTGTGTGTGTGTGTGTATGTTTGTGCATGAGTTGGTATGTGTGCCTACGTATACGTGTGAGTGTGTATAAATTCATGTACATCTTTATATGTATGTTGGTTCGGCTTATGGCAATGGTTTAAGGGTATGTTGGGGTTGAGGTTAAGGTTAAGTTAAGGATTAGGGCTTATAAATCATCATAAGCAGAAGCGGCCATTATGAGTCCACTGCTGGACAAAAGCCTTTTCCATCGAGTTCCATGACGACTGGGATTGTGCTATCCTATTCCATGTCTTACCGGCAAATTTTTTTATCTCTCCATTTTGTATCTGATCTTTTCCCACTGCGTTTACTGTCCCATGGACACTGATCGGCTAACCTTACACTCCATCTGTTGTTTTTCCTTCCCAGTTCATTTCCGTTTTTTATGCTTAATTACGTGCATGATATCCTTCTCTCTGGTCCTCTCTTAGATCCAAGTTGATCTTTCGTATAGCTAAGAGATAATCCTAGCATTGCTCTTTCCATTATCCTCTTGGTCTTGTGAATTTCCAGGTTCCCCCGCCCCCACACATCATGGCTGGTATTATGCATTGTATACTTTACCTTTTAAGCATATTGGCAATTTGTTTTCCACTGTGTCTACATTTATACCAAATTCTTTCAAATCAATCTTTATGCGTCGTTTTATTTCGTTTTCGTGGTCTGTCTTTAGCTTTATCACCTTAGTTTCTCCTCAAGTTCCATCCTCAATTTTTATTATTTCTTTCTCTAACCCCATTTTTGTTTTTCTCCACTTAGATCAGTTAACATATTTTGTAAATCATAAACTGTTTCTGACATTAATGCAATATCACCCTAAAACCTCAAATAATGTTCACTCCCATGTTTTCTCAGTCTGTTTTCTGGAAGGTGCTGTCAAGGCTCGCTGTCAAGAATTTTGGTAATACTATATCCCCTTGTCTTACTCCTTTTCTTTATCCTGTTTGTTTCTTCATGAAGTCTAATTATTGCAATGCTATTTCTGCACATGTTCAATTGATGGGATTATTTTGAATAATACCCGTTAATACCCGTGCATCAAAAACAGCTCCGTCCGAAATGATTGAATAAAACTAACGACGCTAAGACCCCAGTTTTTCCGAATAAATCCCAATCTTTCATTCAACAGTAAGAAGGGAAGAACGGAGAAATCGTAGGTTTTTTGAAAGTGTTGTTGAATATCTGTGTATAAGTGAGACAGTTTCTTACTAGATTTTATATTTCATGGAGACAGTAGTTTTTGTTGAGTTCTGTCAGAGAGAAAAATGTTTTGTTTGAGTTCCGTAGATGTTTTTGTGGAGATTACAGAGTTGACGGATTTCACAACGTGTTCTGAACTATTGTGGTATCTTTGAGTTTGAGTGTCTTTCTGGTAAGTCCAGACGGCCGCTATCTCTTCTGGCAAGTGAAAACTCGGTCCGTTAACAACACATCAGCGGTTGCTGCTGCGGCACGGTCTATGACAATGGAATTCAGGTGAAGGACGGCAATATATGGACCTTCCCCTTCCAGGCTCCAGCTACATATGTTTAGTGGGTCACAGTTGGCCAAAAATAAGGGGTTAATTGTCATATGACCTTTTCTGACTCATCATCAGTCTTTTAACATCCGTCGTTGGACACAGACCTTCCCCAGGATTCGCCACAATTCTCTATCATGGGCGTCGTGGAGCCAGTATTCCCTGAATCTGTCCAGTTCATCTCTCCATCTTGTGTTCAGTCGGCCTGGGTTTCGCATGTGATCTCTGGGGGATCCATGTTGTGAGACGTGATGTCCATCAGTTGTTTTTCATTCTTGCAACATGGCCTGCCCATTGCCATTTGAGTTTTCTAATAGTTTCTATGATGTCACGGACACCCGTTTTCTTCCTTATATACTGTGCTGTCTTTTCTGATTACGTCCACGCTTTGCTGGACGGCTGCTGATTTTTCGTTTCCTTTTTTTCTCTACGAAGGACCCAAAGGAAGGCCTGTCAGAAAGCCCACAGACAAGCCGCAAATCAATCAACAATCCGAGAGACAGCTATTTTATCTACTATCAACAGTTTAATTCATAATTTGAAGATAATCATTTTAAAACTTAAATACACAATTGTTACGATTCTCGTTTATACTTACTGCTCACATTGAGTTGAAGATTTCCGAATCAAATACTTTGTATTTTACAAAAGCAAAACAACACAAATAAGACATGTATAAGAATATTTAGATATATAACACACATATATGAAGATCAAATACTTGTTTACTATATATGTATATATATATATATCAAAATACTGTTTACCTTAAAGAATGAAAAGTATGTCTAGTGATTTGCAAGTTCTTCTTGATGGGATTCAAAGGAAATTATTACAAATTGTTGACAGCATTAGCCTTTTCTTCGGACAAAAACTGTACTGATCTGGTTATATATAAGACTGACCCTTCCCTCGAAGGGTCAGGTTGGCATATCTTTTTAGTTGGATCACTGATAATATTCGGCGGAAAGGTCGGTCGTATATTGTTGCCTGATCAGCCAAGTGGTCAATTTTTTGCAGTTTTGCCCGAAGCTAATGCTGTCAAAAGTTTTGAAAAAGATAAAAATTACCAATAATGGTATAATTTGCTCCATCTATTTTCATCTCTTTTTGCTAAATGTCCATCTCTATTTTTATTTGCTTCGTTTGAAATCATTTACTCAATTCCTCCCTCTGATCCAGTCGGTTTTCAGTTCGTTTTGTTAATTTCCATGTTCCGTATCTGTAAATCATAGCTGGTATTATGTATTGAATGTATATTTTACACTTTAATCATATTGGCAAGGTGTTCTTCAGCATCTCCATTCATACTAAGTGATTTTCAGTCGATCATTATACATCGTTTTATTTTGCTTTCATGGTCTCTAACTTTATAATCTGCCCAACGTAGATGTATTTGTCGACCTCTTCTAGGGCATCGCACTTATTCTCAGGGTCTTTATCGTTGAACATTACTTTTGTCTTCATCCTGTTCATTTGTAACTCTACTTTCTTTACTTAAATCAATCAACATGTTTTGTGCATCATCCGATGCTTCTGTCGTCGTGGAAACATCATCGGCGAGTAACGAGTGTTTCTTATGTGGACGTGTAAGGTTCACTCAAGAGTCAACAGCTCTATCTTTAGCATAATGTTCGGGAAATTTTAGAAATAGTTTATGAACTTTATTCTGTTCAGTATTGCTTGTGCCATCAGTCAACTGTCGTAGGTCGTCTATGAGATCCCAAGAGAAATTCAGATGGTAAGAATGGAAATAAACATCGGGCGATATTTAAAAAGAATACATGTCTTCACAAAATGGATTAATCACGGGAATTCAAAATGAAGGAAATCATGCAGAATGGAATCGCCTGGTGGGGGGGTCTTTCTCAGTGTTGGGTGGGATTCAAAGGAAGTTCTTCATTACCAATTGCCGGAATTTGAACAGTTACTGCGTAAAGTTACAGGGAGCAATTGGCTCATTTGCGAGACACATTAAAACAGGAAATGACTTTTTCCCGGGTGTAGAAATGCAACCGAATCTTCTGCTCTTTTTAGGCTCCTGCATTCAAAAATCATGGACGTTAGTTTTTGGCGGGCTCTCTAGAAAAACCCTAAAAAGCAGTTTCTGAGATGAAAATGGACCGCAAAGCGTTTCATAACGCATGTAGCTTGATAGATATTCTTTAGAATCAACAACTGAAATGGAACCATTGCCTATTACAGTCAATCTCAACAAGAGTGATATAGCCCCAAAGGTGCAAAAGTTGCGTCGTGGTAGGTAAGGGTCTTACGATAGATTGTCAAATACAAATGGAATTTTCTTGAAAGAATTGACGATCTTTCATTTTTTTCCGGTAAAGTCAAGGAATGAGGAAAGCCATTCCAAATTGGTGAATTAGAAAAAGTACTTTTTTTTTTAAATTATTTAAATTATTAATTTCCTTTTCTGGTGCATTATCTCATTATGCAAGCTAGAGTAGGTCGTCCTTAATCTCTAAATAATCGCTAAAAACAGGTTATGGGAGGTACAGGAGGCAGTATTCGGTCCCAAAAGTTGTACTTTGATGAAATAAAGTGTTTGAGTTTCGACTTATACAAAATTTCATTGGGAATTTCTTTGATGAAGTTGATTGCTCTTAATAAGCGAGTCTTGTTAGTCACTCTAAAGAGACTGTCATCTGACCAACGTTTTTTTTTTTTTGGTGATCAATCAAAAAATTGGGAAATGGGGTTATCAGTGAATAAGTTATTACTTTCGCTTTTGTTGGAAAGTGATTACTAAACAAGTTTAAATCTTCAAAAAACGTGTGCTCTGGCCACAAACTGACCAATTTAGCATTAACTTATTTTGCAAATAGAGATCAGGTGAAGTGTAAAAATCCCCGTCTTTTAACGAAGTTCTGATTTCTGTTGTGCAAGTCTGTTCAAGATCAGGACTTCATAACTACATATTTTTATGACCACACCCTTGGCAGGGTACAAATCAACCAAAGAGATAACTCCACCCTAATCATACAGATTAGAGTGCACTCATTTAGTTGCTGTGTGTACAGTGCGATTCGTCGTAATGAAGAGTTTTCCACCTTTTTTTGCTCAGCCCAGGACCTTCTGTATGAGAGGTATAAATGCTTATCATTTACACTAATGGTGTGTTCGAAAATTGAAATCTCCACTAAAAACCTACTTTGGGATAGGAATAAAAAAATGTTTCTAGACAATCAGTAAAAATCTCAATAACTACACATTCAAATTGATATAAGATTTTCATTCCATATGGCCCACACCAATATAATATGCATGACTTCACATTGTGTTAGAAGTCTTTAGATCCATCCCTTAGCCCTTGTGGTACAGATCCCTCAAGGCTTCACATTCCTGTTCTCTGGCCCTCATAGTATGGGTGTCTGGAGGCTTCACTTTTCTATCCCTTAACTCCTTTGCAGCTAGCCTTTTTTATTCAATAACGCTTTTGTAGCAAGCCTTCATTCCTTACCTCTGTTTGTAGTTATCTTTTGTGGCTAGTTCTTTCCACCTGTAACCAATTTGTTTATTCAGTTTTTTTAATCCAATATTTTAATTGACAATTCCCGACTCCATTGCACTTTTATGAAAATAATTTACTGAAGTCTGAGGGCTAGGAAGCCACCACCCAGACAGTGGCACTCCATTCTACTCAGTCACAAGCATGCCCTGATGTCTGTGACAATAGCTGAATAACATTTAACGAATGTACTTACATTCATTGTTATTGATTCACATACATCTTACAGAAATTCAACAAATGTCTGCCCATGTAAGCATAACTCAGGAACCACACAAATAACTGTAAGAAATTTTGGCAGATTCCAATTCAAGTCGAGCCTTTGCTGACTTTGTTGTGCTGCCATAACAACAATCCTCACCTAATTCAGGTAGGTTAAACTCTTCAGTTTGCCTGTCCCATCATTTTCATTGGATCAATATATAAAACTAACATTCCACTGCAGTGATTTGAAATCACAACCAAATGATTGGTACAAGAATCTTACTGATTAAGCCAAACTGTCACGTCTTACAAATACTCAAGGGCTTATTTCAAACTAATGAATGAATACATTTATGAAATTATCATTTCTCTGATGTGATTTGAAATCATGACCAGGTGATTGGTAGATGGCTCTCTTACCATTGTACTCTCCGGCCTTCCTCAATTATCTGTTGCATTTGGTGTAAAGGTTGGGTGTATACAATTCTCATTGCTGAACCTGTCATAATAAGGTGACCTTCCGAGGGAACTGACAAGTACGGAAAATTCCTGAGATGACAAGCATAGGAATGAAAAGAGCATCACCCTGAGGAAACAAATCAAGGTTTTATTCAACTCTCACAGAATCAGATCAAATTCATACCAATCTGTAAAACACGGAGATCATAAACAGAATCAGAATGATGCATTGTTGGCAGAGGTACTGAATAAAAGTACCTGTTGAATGCACTAATTAAGAAAAAAAAAATCCAGGTGATCTGCATCATCTTTATAGTGCTGATTCAGTATTCATGCTCACCCCTATCTTATCAAAAGCATGACCAATTCGTCAAGGGAGATAACTATTACATGCTGATTTTAAAGTAGTCTCCTTTTATTCAATTACAAATGGTTGAAGTTTATTCAGATTACATCAGACTGTACTAATTTTTTCTCAAAGGGGGACCCAACAGACCACAGGGTCATCTGGTTCAGTTTTAAGATTGAGGAGAAGATTAAAGAAAAAAAATATAAACCATTTTTGATTGAGTCATATTTATTCAACTTGAGTCTGTCTGTCTGTCTGTATGTGAGTGTTTGTGTGTCTCCAGCTACCAAAAGGTTATTCTGCCATTTTCTTCTTCAGAATGCTTTTTGCTTTCGACATTCAAGTCATTGTTGTGGCCAATCATCCATATTTTCTGCTTGTAGAAGTGTCACAGCCAGTCGCACTGGCCAACCCAGATGTCCAAAAGTTCATGAAATGCTTGACCATCAGACCATTCACAGCTAAAGTGGATCTAGTTTCAAAGGTTCAGATTTCCCAACATTTACGTTAATTTTTACTTCCTGGCCCTCCACAGACCCACAGCCCCCCCAGCCCGACCAACCTCAAATCATTTCCAATGCAATCAACTACTACCCATGGATACAGGCTAATTTTCATCCCTCATTAACCAAAGGACACGAAAGACGTCCACACAAACAGAAAAAACAAATTATGACATAAGATACAAATGTTGCTTCCAGAAGACTGAAAGGGTGTGAGAGACAAGGAGACGAAACACAGGTAGGATGGAGAAAAGGGACCACAAACGGGGGGGGGGGGGTGAGACAAGAAAAGGAGGAGCAGGAAAATAAGCCAAGAGTTGGGGGACACACAGGAGAGGGTTGGGAAACTTGCCGTGATGGCTCACAGTATCATTGGTCAATCATTTCTATCCTTGCATATGAATACAACCACCTACCAACCTCATGGAGGGTAGACGAAATAGTGAAATAACCCCTGCTGGTGGATAGGAGCCAACTACGTAGGATGTAATCATACCAGTACGGTCAATTATTCAGTCCTGACTGACAAGACAAAAACAACTCAGCAGTTGTTTAATTCAATCTTTATCTCCAAGACTTACCCAACACAAGCATTGGAATAACGTTAATTCAGAAATAATGTGAATCTGGAGGCAGATATTCAATACTTTTGAGGCAGGCCCATGTTCGGAAAGTGTCAGAGATAAATCTTGTATTATCTCCCTTGTAACCAATGAACATATAACAAGAACCGAAAGTTCAATAAGGTGTCCATTATAAAGTTTAAACGCCATTACTGCCAGATCATGTGATGCTGAAAGGAAATTTCTTCTTTTTTTTTTTCTTCAGGTAAGAAGCATCTCATCAAGGAACACCTTTCTACCAAGTTTCAAGTGAATCTGACTTAAAACAGCAGAGAAACAATATGGGGACAGACCTACCAACCAATGGACAGAGCCTCTTATAGAGGCAAGGACACCTCTAAGAAGAGTCCGAAAGTATTTCTCAAAAAATCAACAGCATACAAGTCTTCCATGCAAATTGAGTTCACCAACATCCGAGAGGGTTGTGGAGGTGGTGGTGGTGATGCTATTAGGGTCAATATTTGCCTAGCTGTACCTAACAACTCTATGTAAAAACAAGAAATATTGGTTGAAAGCGAATTTATAATAAGTTACCTGAAGAAATTAGAATTTTTTTTCCAAACATCACCTTCATAGAAACCAACATTTGACTTTTTTAAATATATATGACTAATGGATGGATAGGTTATATCCAACATAATGGTGCAATGTTTATAGACAATAAGTAAAGTTGGTGAATAAGTTTTTATTCACAGACACTTACATCTTCAGAGTGATAAGAAAAATGAAGATGGAAGACCTCTCAATGGTGGGGTTTTGACAAGGCTATCCGCTGATTTCAAGTACAGTACCACCCCACACACAACAAATATAACTCCAATACCTAGATGTCTTCCCATCTTCATTAATCTAAAACATACTGAAGATGTTGGATCATTCCTATGAAACCTCCATGGAAGAATACCAAATCTCCCAACTTTTACTTATTGTCTATAGATTTTCACCAATATATATAGCTATTTCAGTGTGTATAGGCATGCATATAGTCTAGGAGATATTTATAAAGAGATGGAGATTTTGGTAGCAACCACAAGGAACATCAGGATTTGAAGACCTCAGGTAAGGTCTTAGTGGATACATTAAGGCTCTGAATTCAAGTCCAAACTAACCATTTTTAGGGGTTAGTGATACAAATTACAGTGAAAGACACACCACTCACCACACGTGAAGACATGCGAGTGAGTGTGTGTGTGTGTGTATATATATATATATACATATATATATATATATATATATATATAATACATACACATACAGATATATATATATTGATAGGTATTTACACCTTTCCATCCGGTTATTCGCTTACCATTTATTCATTCATTCATGGCCGTGTACGCAATTTCAAGGTTATATACAAGTAAAAACAATAGCCGGACATCATCCCCAACATAAGAGGTAACAGGTTTCATGACTGCTACACAAACCCGTGGTGAGTACACGTATATAGGTAATAGTTCTAGAACAGTCTGACGAAAAAGAAATATGACCACAGTTCCTCATCAGCTGCAGAAAGATGAATAATAAAGAACCAAAACATAATACAACACACTTTGCAATAGCACACTTAGGAGAACAGCTATTAGTCAGATTTTTCTTTGAAAATGGCTAAAATTAGGTAGATTTAATTTCCAGGTAAATGTATATGCTCCAAAAACTCATAACAAATAGGATATATATATATATATATATATATATATATATATATATATATATATATATAACGTTTAGATAAGATATTAATATTCAAATTGATCACAATCTAAAGGTACCATTCTTTATATTTATATGGAGATATTCATTTTATGTGTACTTTTTGAAACTATGTATGAACTTTTGGAACGTATACTTACCAGGAAATTAAATTTACCCAATTTTAGCCATCTTGCCACTTTCAACCATTCGAAATAGCTGTTCTCGTAGGTACGTTATTGCAAAGGTTGCCCAAAATGTTTATAACATATATCCCATTGGAAATACATTTTGAAAACTTTTCACAGCATTGTTTAAGGGGATAGAATAACAGCACCAATAATCAATCATGATAATCAGGTGTATTTATTTGTTTTCTGTCATGCTAAGGGATGCAACTCTTCTATATTATCATTGAGTAGGTCATGTCCCTCACATAATTTTTTTCTATTTTCCAAGTTTATAAGACACTGTGTAACCATGTATGACATCATTTTTTACAGCATCGTTACACTAAATTATACATTATATATATATATATATATATATATATATATATATATATATATATATATATATATATATATATGAGAGCCTTGTTTGTCACACTTATATAATATCAGTAGCAGCCATCAGCCACCCTCCCAACCCTCTCATTAAACTATTTTCTCTCCATCCCTTCCAATCATGTCTGTCAAACTGAGTAACAGTCATCAAGCAAGTACTTTGATAACAAATACGAAAAAACAGTAACATTTTTATCATATGTTACAGAATTAAAGATGAGGATAAGAGTGAAAAGCGTGTAAGAAAGCTTTTCTCATTTCCACTTTAATCTTTTTTAATATTTGTCTGCTGTGACCCCAGAAAGACAATGCTGTGAAACTGAGTTGTCAGGATGGGCTACAAGGCGGTGATAATCTGGGCTTTATCAGAGATATACCCAACACTGACATTAGAATAGCTTCAAATTCGGAAACCAAGTGAGTCTGGAGGCA
Organism: Thysanoteuthis rhombus; assembly: GCA_963457665.1. Classification (NCBI taxonomy): domain Eukaryota; kingdom Metazoa; phylum Mollusca; class Cephalopoda; order Oegopsida; family Thysanoteuthidae; genus Thysanoteuthis; species Thysanoteuthis major. Next base: position 53,287,325 of record OY735211.1, read on the forward strand.
GAGGTTCAATTACCAGCCTCGAGAGGCAGACCCGCCAATTCTAATAAAGCTCAGTTTATTTCTCCTGTAAGCTAAATCGTGGCAACCCTTTTCTGAAAGGATTCCGTAAGGTGTATTTGTAATGGTTCAAAAAGAAAGAGGAAAAGAAGGGGGGAGGGAAAGAGGTAGCTGCCAACATTCTGTCAAGTAGTAGCAGTGGTAGTATTAGTAAAAAACATAGTCCAAAGTCCTGACCCCTGAGACCTTCAATGCAACAGGATGCTGCTGTTTAGGTGGTCCAAGTCCCCCATCCCACCCCTCAAAACAGTCACCGCCACCACCTCCTATCCAAAATTACATGACCTCTCTGCCACTTGTCAAAATCTCAGTAGTTACCGAGAACAGGGATGCCAGATTGGGCTACAAAGGGAAATAATCCAAACATTATTTCCAAGACTTACCCAACACAGGCATTGGAATAGCATTGAATTTAGAAATCAAAAAAGTCTGGAAGCAGAGATTCAATACCAGCTTCAAACCTTTCATCATTATTGGAGACTGATATTGGACCTCTGCTTTCCTTAATTCAACACTGTTCCAATGCCTGTGTTGGGTGAGTTTCAGAGATAAAGTTTGGATTTTTTCCTCTTGTAGCCCAATCTGGCAACCCTAACCAAGAAAGAGCAGGAGAAACGACTATGTATAAAGGAGAGAGAGAGAGAGAGAAATATTCAGGTGGACGAAGGGCTGAGGGTACGCAGCAGATGGCACTAGTCAATTCCCGAGGCTGCACCTGCAGCAGCCAATGCAATCGCAGAGGCCGACGGTGTTGGAGGAGGCTGCGGCGTCGATGTAGACATTGTCGTTGTGGTGGTGTTGGTGGTGGTGGTGTCGGCCGTTGAGGGAGGTGACAAAGATGAAGACGAAAATACTGCTGCCCTGTTGCTTGACGAGCGAGAGTCGTCTGTGTAAATTTTCAGTGCTCTTTCTTTCCGCGGGGAATTCGAGATCCTGTTTATTAGATGAGATACTCTGAAAGAGAATTAATACAGACACTTAAGAACAGCGAGTCTCAAAGTGGGGAAAATTCAGAAGTAAAAAGAGCAAAAAGCATTCAGATGCGTGGCTCAAAACGGAATCTTGCTCACCTGATTAATTCCAAACTTCACAATACCATCCATTCCAAACTTCATGATTCTATTAATTCATAATACTATTAATTCTTAATTTCATAAAAAGGGGAATAACTACTGATCAAAGCTATTCCCTTCCCCTTGCAACTTTTCTTTTTTGATAATTTTTTTTATTGGCATAATAATTTCAACAAAATGTTTCCATGACTGAAGAGTTCCATTGTCAATAAGGAGTTAGAGGAAGCAGTGCATGATTTTAAAAGTTAAAAACTAATTTTACTATGAATTCCATCATAACAAAAGATTAACTTTCTGAAGTATAAAAGTGATGAAGTGCCCCAAAGTTCATAAATCAGTATTTCACAATGAATTTAAAATGAAATTAGATAATAATTAAGCAATCACCTGTTATTTTCTTTTTGGGTAAGTTCCTCCTTTTTCTCTTTGGAAAGTTCCATTAATTCTTCTGTTTTATCCCTGAAACACAAAGCAGAAAGTCCATGAGGGAAAAAAGATTTGGGATTTTACAAGCACACAAATGTCAAACATTTTTTCTTCCATTTCTCAATCTGCAGCTCCCCACTAAAAATACTTATCTCTCAAAAATTTAAACATAGTTTGAGTGTGTGTGTGTGTGTGTGTGTGTGTGTATGTGAATGAGACCTGCAGAATCCATTAACAAATATAAATACCTCATTGAGAGTGTCTGTCAATGCATACACAGTAAAACCCCTAAAATTGGTCACCAAGTTATACCAAAGTGACACAATCAATTCTTGAAATACTGAAAAATAGCTGACTACTTTTCAGACAGACCTTGTACAACATTCTTCAATAGAATTCCAAATCCTTACATATCATTATATGGTATCTGTTGAAACCGTAGCCACCAAAGGTAGCAAACGGTTTTATCCTGTTTGTATGTGTGTGGGTTTACCATAATCCTGTTCTCCTTTTCATACCATTTTGTTTACAGACTTGAAAATTGGCATCAGTACCCCAATAGACTCCTTCAAAAAATGTTATTTTCTTATTTTGGGGGGCCTTATTTTGACTGGTATAGTTGCAAATGTTTTTTCACTTTAGATATTTTCCAGGCGGAAAATGTCAATGTCATCAACAGAATTTATTCAGACCATATTTATTCTTTGATGGAATTTATTTTATGCCATGGTTGTTCAATTATTGACGGTGAGTTTCTTTCATCTTCAAACACGCCTGAATTTCATGGGAATTTTGAGGTTCTGCAATTGAAAGATGGTTTGTATCCAGGAGTGTAACGTTGTGGGAACACGTGGGAATGGCGTTCCCTCACCTCATGTTCCTATATTATTTTTTTCTGCAGTACACCACTGCAAGTAGCAAATGGGGTAGGATAGACACACTCACCTATAAAAGATCACACTACCATCCTCACAGATAGTGTGAGGCCACGTGCTCAGAGATGTTATTTGTGGATTCCAATCCAGTTCAGCCTGTATAGACAACACTGGAATATCACATGGAAAAGTCCCTCGGACCTGTTGGCAAAAGAAAGAAAAACCAATTCAGATTTCACACAACCACAACAAAATGGAAGATGCTTCACATAAAACAGTAATACTCATTTGTTGCTTTCACACAAACTTACAAGAGAGACACTGGAATTCCCTGTATTGAAGACAACATTTTCCTTTTCTCTCAAAATAAATCTTGAAAATTTACATGTCCTACAAGCCAGAGGTTACTTTTTTCATAGGCCTACCTTAACACTAGAAGTGAATCCATGTTAGACAGTAATCTGAACTCCCTTATTTGATCTCTGAATGAAGGGTTTGAATTATACTTAGTACATAAATAGTATATAAATAAAAGTATCATAAACACTTAAAAAATGTACATAATTACAAATATTAATTCCCGTATCCATGTACTGCAGTAGACAATGAACAAGTAGTGATTTTGGTACATTAATATTAGCAGTATCATCACTCTCCTAGAACAACCATGACTTCAAAGGAACATTATCAAGTGACAAAAGAAACTAAACTGTGATATGTCAAAAGGATTTAGTGGTAAAAATAAATTCATGTTCATTCTCTGGGGTGCATCCTCAACATATATGTATATCACAAAACGAAAATGAGTTTCAAAACAAGAAAATGCACAAAAATCTCATTTTTTTTATTTGAACATCACACGTAAACTTAGAGTGTTCTGCTAGAAATACTCCATCTTCTCTTCGCAAAATACTAAGCTACAGGAATCAGGCAGAGAAGATTAGTTTTTTTGAATTGACAAAACACATTGTAACCCAAACAAAATGAACTTCATTTCTGGAGCAATATGCTTGAGTCTGAGTTCAATATTTGAGCCCTGGTAAGAGCAAATGAAGAGCAAGGATATCAAATGCAAATTTTCAAAGCAGGCAGATCCTCCCCACTTAGAAGACCAGCATAATACAATGTGCATATCCCGCATCGCTGAACCGAGCTTGATGGGCACCTTGAATAGTGGCCTCAAATCAAACTAAGCCAAGGTTAGTAAATGAATATGAACATAGACCAGTCTTGGGTGACAGTTGCTCTAGAGCAATGGTTGGGAAACTTGTCTCACAATCCTTCAAGTTCAGTTTTCATTGGGTGCTGAACTATTTTAGCCTTGTTTGACTAGGCTAAACAAAGAAAATATCGACAGGAACATATTTAACTCAAGTTAATTGACATTTCTTTCTCTGATCCAAAACTCATTTTCTTGCCAAATACAATGTAAACTTAGCTAATTTCAAATGAGTACGTCTATCATATCTGATTTTTGTACTTTCTTTGTATGTTACTGTAACAATAAAAATGACACCTTGTAGCAACATTTCTTTAAAACTACACTATTAAAATATTCCAACAAGGAAAATGAAGCTATTTCAGTCCAATTTTCAACTTAATAGTGTGGGGTCTGCAATCCCACTAACTGATTTCTCAAGGGAAATATCCACAGGCACATCAAATAGAAGTCACAGAGAAATTTCATTTATTTAGTTTTGCAAATGATTATACAGTTGAGTCTCATTAAAACGGACCCCCATTGAACTGAATACAAGATAAAATGAACAAGACCCAAGTTAACAAAGTGACTGTCCATGTCGGTTATATAGGACAGTATGTTGAGACTTATGTTAAAAAATGCTGACTAAATTCCATTCACATACAAATTGTTACATTGTTGATTATTCCTTTGATTATGATAGAATTTGAAGTAATCTTCCTCACTCCAGAGTTTATCCTTTTTCATAACCAGATTCCATCATTCATAGCACAGTATCATAATTGGACCACCTAAAAATTGTAGAAATACAATCACTCTCCACATCTAAAAGTGAACTTGTAACGGTTAAAGGTTTTTCAAAGGGGTCAGATCTTAATTATACTTGAACTAATTAATCTCGTTATATGTTGAATAATTTTATTTAATATATTTTATATAGTTATATGATACATCATGTTCAGTATATATAGTTTCCAATATTGTTCATGTATACAGTATTATCTTCTACCTTTGGTTAATTTGGACTCTCTGTTAAAACGGACTCCCCACCATTAGTCTGTCTCAACAAGGGTTCACCAAAATATAAATTCTATAATTAGGAAGCGAGATGATATCTAGCTGAATGGCTGCTGAAGACAGCTTTCAATCAAGATTTTATGAAGGTTATATGAAAGCTTTATTGCTATTTACCTTGGCAAATTCAATATTCTCTGTAGCAATACCACTCAGCTCATACAACTGGAAAAGAAAGAAAATCACGACTGAAGACAGAAATTACACTTGAAATGTAGAGAGCAAACCAACAAACAAGATAACAACTCAATATCTTTTATATAATCTGGGACTTTTTGAATAGGTCAGGCCTGGAGGCATTTCTTGCTGTTGGTACTATGTAACCCAGTTCAACCTGCAACTTGGAGAGGAGATGGGCATGGCCAGGTTGTGATTGTTGATACCCAGTTTTTCAAAAAAATCAATTTATGAATTTCATTCATTGGCTAATTAACAGCTGTAAATAATTTATTGTTAATGACTTTTTTTAATTTGTAATCCTTATTTGCAGACCACATTTACCTGATGTTTGAAAAATAAATGACAGATGACTGTGAATTACAACAGATTGCTTGCAAAGTGAGAGTGCCTTCCCCTTACCTGAATTAACCAACAGAAAAAGATTTTTTGAAAAGGATATCAAAATATATTACTAAGATTTGATTTATGAAGGGTAAAATTATTGCAACAAAGCTCTCATCAAATGTATTGGTCACAGAAGAAACTATCAAAGATAGAAACATATGGTAACAATTGATAGGATGAGTTTTGAAGATTCATTTACATTTATCTTATAACGACCAGACCCAGTCTAGCCTGTTTGTTATGCTTTTTGAAGCTTAATAACTCCAATAACTCAGAAACTAATGAAGATAGAAACAAGGCGTTTTCACCAAGAGATAGCCCATTATTTCATGATTTATTACATACATACCAAGTGTGGTGATTTCTAGTAATGGGAGAATCATGGTCGTTTTTTTGGAGTAGGTAATCTTTGCTTATACAGATGTAAAATACAGTAGCTACAAACAGCATACAAATGCTATTCTATATCAGTAGAACCAAGGATCACCTTATTTTTCTGATTGCATTTCAGGAATAGATAGAGATTTTCTGACTATGTTTTCACCAAACAACAAAGCATCAAGAAATTAGTCAAAATGATTTATGCAAGTATTTACTGAGTACTTAAACTTGACTTTGTACTAGTGAAAAATTCTTGTTTATATATATATCATGTAAATAAGGGAGCATCATATCCTCACCTTTGGTGAGGATTTGTGACTAGTATTTGAGAACTAAACACTTAGGCGAGAAAGTTGAAGTGAATGGTTGCATAGGACTGGATGACCTTACCTTATCTTTTAAATGTTCTGTCGTCTCCTGAGACAAAATTATTTCCTGAAAAGGTTCCAATTTGTAGGTGGATGTCCGCCAACGCCTGACAAAAAGGGACAGCTGGGATGTAGATGTCACTTGCTCAGGACCTAACCGCCAAAAAAAAAAAAAGGTGGGGGGGAAGAAGAAAAAAAATTAATCAATCCAAATATGCAAAAGAAACCGGTGGGGGGAAAAAAACAGGCAAGGCAAGATGGAGAAGCCAGAAGAGCAGATATATTGCTAGGTAGAGCAAAAAAGTGAAATTTTAATTAAGTTTTATTTTGAAATATACATACAGAAAAAAGTTCAGCAAGGGGACACACTTATTTAATTTACAAACTTTAATTCTCTAAAACTTAAATCAGAGAATTTTCGAAGCTGTGGGAGAATGAAAGTTCCCATAGAAGTTGTATTCAACCCATTTATGTATGTATACATATATCTTCTTTTTTTTTTTTTAAATAAAAATTGAAATTCATATTACGAGATGGGAAATGAAGGTTCAGTTAGACATTTATGATTTTCAAATCGAATAAAGTTATAGTGTCTATCTTGATAAACTCCCTTGCAAAACATCAACAATGTTTAAATGTACCTATTCAAAACAATAACAAAAAAAATCTGAATTTTGTCTCCTAAATTAATCAAATATGAGAAGTCTTCCAATTATCTACTTCAACTTTCATAGATGACTGAAAACAAAATATAAACAAAAAAACTCCATACCTTCAAGGACCTCAAGGAACACATCCCAATTGACATATATAGTTATGTCCTCTGCGTAAAGCTGGTTATCAAGGTACACAGTCCCCGGATTTTTCCAGGTTTTCTTCCTTAAGCGACACCTAAATTAAAAATTGATAATTTTTTTAAAAAAAGAAAAGTTCTTCCCAGCCAAATTTAGATTCTGAATTATCAATTCTTCAAATTCATTTTTTTCAGTTTTGGGAAATTGAAAATTGATGGCAACAATTGACAACGAGAATTATTTCTTCTGACAGTAAAGTAAGATGGGGAAAAAGCTGAATGTAAAAAAAAATATTTCCCTCTAAAAAGAATTTTGTTGCTTTTATAACAATGATTGAAAAATAAATCAGTTGACCAATTGTAATAGTAAACTATAAGCTGCCTTCCTCTGGTTCAATGAAGAACTTTCCTGTTACAAAAAAGGTACCAAGACTGAAAACGTCCAAGAGGCGGAGCCAGTCAAGTCTGATGGAAACGTAAAGACCACTAATCTCTCCTTAATGCAGGATGATGCCATGCAAAACGGGTTCAGAAGGTTCGGTGCTGAGCGGCTTTGTATTCTAAAGTCATACATGCGAATGAACAAGCTGGCAAAGGGGAATAACTGCAAACAAATTACACCCCTTGTTTTTGACAAGTTTCTTTTTTATTTATTTACTTACTTATCTATTTTAAATATTCTTGAAAGAAAATGTTGATTGATTTTTGACTCTTGTTTCTCTAACTTATTTCTGTAGGTTTTTGTCACAATTCCCGGATCATCATTCTACGATCGTTAAGATGTAAGGATCGGAAACGAAACTCAAGCCTCACATCCCTTATCCTTTGAAGTCTGTCTGTCCATGACAGCACCTTAACAATTCGGCTAAGAAAGCCAACCAGGAGTCATTAAAATTCAAATATATAGCTATATTCTTCATTTTTCTAAATGAATATCTTCAATTTGAATTTGTATTTTCTGACAGAAATGGTGGAAAAATTATCAATAATTTACAAAACTTCATCCAAGAAATTCAACTGATGAAACTGGGGCAAATCTTCCATGAACATGTCTTTATAAAATACCAAATATAGCAATGGAATAATCAAAGTGGTACATCATCTTCCTTGGATCTGAAAAACAAACTTCAGACGTCTTCTGTCCTTCCAATTTGAGACGTGAGAATGTGAGAAACCTACCAAATAGCAATTTCTTTCAGAACTAGATTCCATCGGTATTGAAACTAAGAGATAATTCTCCAAAAAAACATTATCAACAGATGGGGAAGAGGGAAAAATTAAAAAATTTGATTCACCTTGATAAAGGAATATCAAGACCACACTGTTCCTTGATTTCTCTTAAAATTTGCTTCTTGGACTCGAGCACACTCATTTTATCAGCAAAAATGGTTTCAATAAGGAATTTGCAGGGCTGAGAAGAAGGAAAAGGAAAACTGTGGGTGACCCATTGGCACAAAAGTTAGGGATAATTCAAAACAAAAAGTTTATTGGACAAAAAAAAAAAATCAAATGGAAAACAATTATTCAAAGGTTAATTACTTACAAATATCTCTACATTTATTCTGGGTTTTCCAAACTGATTGTCAAGATTTTGATGAAAATCCAAGTGGACAAAATGTTTCCCATATTTTACATCCCATTTCTTTACTAAGCAACAGAAATCGACATCTTGAATTATCATCAATTCATCATCATCCTTTAAGTATCAGTCGCTGGACATGGACTTTCCCCAACATTCACCAGATCTCTTGATCATGGGTATGGTGGAGCCAATAGTTTTTGAAATTGTCTAGTTTGTTACACCATCTCATTTTTGGCCAACCACAGTTTCGTACATGATCTCAGGGAATGTGAGTTGTGATGTCCAACAGTTGGCTGCCATTCTTGCAATGTGACCTGCCCATTGCCACTTGAGTTTTCTAATGGTTTCTATGATTTTCGATTCCTGTTTATTTTCTTACATAATATGCTGTCTTGTGATCTCTTGTCTGGAGTATTTCTTCACTTGAATTCTTTTCAATAAGCACATATACTACACTCTGTTCCTAGGCAGACATTCTAATCCATACTGTGTTAGTACTTTTATAACATTCATAAGCCATAAAAAGACATTGCTGCTAGGATTTTCCACCAAACTGACATTTACATAGATCATATAACCGTTGAAAAATCTTTTTTCCATCCTAGGTACAATGTTGCTTACCTCTGGGTCATTTACTAAAAGCTGGTAGACCATGACACGATATTCACCAGGGCGAAGGGCACGACCAAGTTTGATGTTCATCTAAAAATAGATAAATAAAAACTTTAACAGGATGGATTTTTTTTTAAATTGAAAAAAGAAATTTTGGAAATTCTTCAAAATTGCATTTAGCAAATAATATTATGTCAAAAAATCTATATTCACCTTTCCCTCCTCGAAGAATGACAAGTTTTCCTGCAACTGTGAACTCTCAAATTCCTGGTTGTTAGAATATACACGAAAAACCTAGAAAAATATAAAAACAAGGGTCAAGCTCTTCTTTGCTTCCTAATTCTATTTAGTTTATCAAGCAGAGAATCTATAAATGTCAATAAAAACGTTTTTAATCACAAGCAGCCAAGGTTTCTTTCTTCTCTCACCTATGTATCAAGACTTGGCACGGGTGGACAAATCCAAACTTCAAAAAAGGAGGACACTGCAGACTCCGTGTAATTCACAGAACAACAAGGGGGAAGAAACTATCAAAAGAACAAATAAAAGATTCTTTACTCTGCTTTACAGTGATCCTAGAATCAAGCTCCACCCAGAGTGTGTTCTTAAAGCTAAAAGGATAGGCCTTAGGGAGGATCAACTATCAATGGTCATTTAAAGGCTTATATTGTCTAGAACAAATGCTTCAAATAGTTGATATCTGCCAAACTGATTTAATATATGAAAAAAAGGGTTTCTCAATTCATAAGCATGATAACTGATCAGTGCATCTTATGAGAGAAAGTCTTGAAATATTACACAAAAGAGGATATATTCTAGTAATGATTGGTGGTCGTATTACTGGTGACATTCAAAAAAAACAATACTCACTGTCATGCCCTTCTTAAATCCTACTACCAACAGGGGGAAATGAAACTAATGCTTGATAAACAGCAAGAAAAATGCATTCAAAATTCCTCCTTCATCACAGAACGAAATGACGTCCATGCCTTCCAAGTTTACCGGTATGGTATTCAAACCTTTGTTCATCATGAAGCTCCAGATCAACTGGTATCAGATAGGCAATGCTATGATTTCGGAACAGATTCATGATGGAAAAGCTAATGAAAACATAACAGGAAGTGTTATGTGAACCTATTCCACCTAAAGGCATCCACTGAAATGTTGACATTGAAGGCAGTGAATTGTTAGATTGCAATGGGGAAGAGCTTGATTTTATAGAAGTTGAAGATTTCCCAATATCCATAAGTTACTTTGAGCTGAGTACCAGAGATAATGCCTATTGTCTAAATGAGACTAAACTTATGGAGGATTTTTGGTATGCAACCACCCATTAACCTAGTCAGAAAAATCATCTGCTTAATACTTTCACTTAAAGACTTGATTCAGATAGGACTTCACAAACCTGAAGGATTCCAGACTATATTTTGTTTGTTTTTGTTCTTATGGTTCCATGGTGACTGTTAGAATTCAATTTTTAAAATCGTTGAAATTAGCAGATCAACAATACAAGGAAGAACTTGGTTAAACTATTTGTGTTTATAAACACAATCAGCTAAACCAAATATAATTGTATCAGCAAATTTCAGCAATTCTGAAATCTTGTACCACCAGAAAACTTGTTTAATTTTTCGTTAAAAACGAGAATTTTCTTGTTCCTGTCAATACTGTACATCTTTATTTCCCATGCGCCTACTCCATTCCTATTATATATCACTCTCAAATGACTTTTTGTTTTTTCAGATCAATAAATTGTGTCGCTGGCCAGTTTCCTACCACCACATCTATTGAATTTAATTGACAGATTTTACAATTAAGTACCTTGAATAAATATTGAAAATGTAAGGTAAGCAACTTATGAGGCATTCGGCTGTGTTGAATTTCAGAGTTATTTCCCTTAGATTACCGATAGCAAATTTTCAAAATGTTACTTCAGTAACGTCACCTTATGGCGATCATAGATACGTCCCCATAAAAGGTTAGAACCCATTAACTGCGGATGACGAGAAATTCAGTCATTGTAGTTCTACAGCTCAACTGCAAATGACAAAAATTTCTATTATTGTTAGTTTGCTAAAGAGAACACAGTGTATATGTCATGTTTGATACAAGTTCTCCAGACAGGGAAGGCAAGAAGGTAAAAGAGCAAACATCTTGCTGGATTGAGCTTATGTCTAAGTGAAAAAAAAATGTAATGGATGACATTTGTTCCATTCTCCTTGGAAAGTGAAAAGCGAAAAACAGCTCCAAAACTTCAAGACAAGCTTCATCATCTCCAATTTGCCTCAAAGCACATCAGTTTCCAAACTTGATAATGGTCAACTTACACCCAGAAAGAGTTGTACATGATGAAGCAGAACATAACCCGGACACCAAGTTCTCCCTTGTATTGTTGATGCAATAATTTCAACTGTTAGACCACAATTTTTCATCAAATGCTTCAGTTTTTTCATCAAGTAATAATTGACTTTACTCCAAGCAACACAACTAAATTTGTGCCATCAGAGGTTATAATTAATAGAGACTGAGGACAAAATGTTGGACCAATATCCCACTTCAACTATCAATAGTTATATTGGTCATTCTGTCCGACATTCAGTTAAATTCAAGAGAACAAGCATTACCAGAGTTTGAAACATCAAAAGAAAATGTCATTGATTTATTTCAAACAGATTGATAAGTTCAAATATTTATTTCTGGAAGTTCCTTTAAGAGTACAGGGCCTATTTTGTGGTTTCAGTAGCAAGTACATTTTTAGCCCAACAAACCAAATGTAGGTTTTTCTATCTGAGTAACCTTCTCCAAGATGGACTGCCTTACAGGGCTGAAGTATCCCAACAGCTATAACTAGGGAGAGGGGATGATTCATCCCTTTCCCAAGGGCATTAGTGTGGAGTGAATGCGAGCAGCCTTGGATGAAATTTGAACTCAGTCCATCAATTTTGTTCTCTGGCATGGTAATCGTTATGACCACCCTGCACTTTCCAATATGTTCAAGGCAGCAGTGCAATTCTAATGGGAAGGATCATAAGTTTTTGTTTTCTATTAAAACACTTGATCTTTTGGGGGGGGGGGGACTACTGAAAGATTTCAAGAGTGAACCCAAGAGAAAGCAGTAAATGCCTCATGATTTTAATCAAAGAAAGTTTTGAAGACAAACCTTGAAATTTTCTGAAGACAAACCAATATATTGTTCCAATTCCTTCTTGAGGGAACCAAGTGTTATTCTTTTGTCTACATTTACAGTGAGTGCTAGATGCAGGGGAAAAAAAACAAAAATTCATTTAGAATAATTTCAACAAATAGAAAGATTTAAAGGTCAAGTTTTTCAACATCAGAGAATACTGAATTACCTAATATTTAAATTGTGTTTAAATAGTCCAACCACCCATGAGATAATTTTGAAAGCAGTTGTATATGTATATTATGCACAATGTGATTTTTTTCCATTTATCTGTCCATAAGAATGGACTTTTCCTCTCAAAGGTAATAATTATGCTGATGAAAATATCTCCTAAAAATAATCTAATGGAAATTTAATTATAACCATGAGTGTTTTTCATAGGGATTAAATAGGTAGGCTAAATCACAGAAAGCTATAATAATGCTTTCAGAAGAACAGGTAATTTTTACAAGTAGTCAAATGAGAGCATGTAATCTGATCATTACATGGCTTCGACCATGAAAATCCTTGTCCAACCTCTTATACTCTCTCCATTCAACATCTAAATGAAATGAGAGCAATCAAGTATAAAGAAAGCCAAGTTGTATTGCAACAGTCCCACAACTAAACTGAGAAGAACAACAGCCATTTCATGATGATGTTCATTGCAGGTTGATTTGGGATAAAAATACTCCATTTGTTGACAAATGAAAGAACATAAAGGACTAAAAAAAACTCTAGTTTCTGTTATGCTTGTAGAATGTTGTTATATGGAACAGTAAAAAATCTCAAGATCACTGTCCCCAACCTGACTTCTCCATGCTTTTCCTATGGTTGGTCTAGGGTTAGGTCCCTGAACAAACTTTACATACTGGCACTCATTGGGGGAAGCACTAATATTGAGTACCCAGAAGCACAGTCAAACTTTGGGACAACATGTTTTGTTCCATTTTATCTATTCAGTGGCAGTTATTTTTCATACATGAACAATCATTTTTTTTCATTTGATGCGTTGGGCAAGGAAAAAATTTACTTAAGAACGTATTTATAGTTATATTAGAAGGTATTTTTCACCAGGCAACACAGGGTATTGCTGCTAGTAAATAGATATTTACTTACTTCTCTGATTAAGTCCGTCCACATTTTCTGCAGCCCGAAAGGAGCGCCTATACTCTTCATCATCCAAGTCCTGTCCACTGCAATCGGGCTCCCAGATTTCGTCGGATTCTTTCTTGTCCTGACCAGAGGTATTCCGTTGCAAGTAATCTGCCACATCAACGCCGTGGAGATGGTCTTCCCGCATAATCTCCCCTTCCCCACCCCTCCGTCCCCGCCCGTTGCCGTTGCCAACAGCTGGACCCAAACTATTATTGCCAATTTGGTCAACCAGTGCAACAAGATCATCCACCGGTGGCGGAGACTGCATATCTGTCATACTCGTGTTGAAATTGGTGGACAAACTGAGCTCACTGTTCATCTCCTGGGAGTTGGTGCTGCTGCTGCAACAGCTTGGGGCCAAGGGACTGACTGTTCGTACCCCTTCCACTGCTGGAGAGAGCAAAGGACTAACGACAATGTCTGATGAGTAATCTTGCCCATCGTCAACGGCTTGCGAAATAATGTTCCCGTTTTCTGAATACATGCCATTATGGGCGGACTGCAGCTTGAGCAGTTCCATAGTTTTTTGACAATGGCCAGAGGTGTCGGCCCCAGTCAGTAGCATCGCTGCTTTGTTTGGTGAGGTATCATGTTTGGTAGCTGCCATTGTTGTTGGCTCCTGGGGTCCTGCAGCACCATCAGCACCAACATAGTCGTTAGGGTAGACTGTGCTGTTTATGTTCCTGTCTTCATGAGAACCGAAATAGTGTCCTCCTCTAAGAGGGACCACGTTGGCCTCGTTCTGGGATGCATTTTCTGCAGGCGGGACCAGGCACCCATCATTATTGCTGTGATAACTGTGCTTTTTTGCTGAGGAATAATGACTGCTCAGAGAAATGTACTCTTGTACCTCAGCTGCAAAAAAACAAGAAAAAGAACATAATTAACTCTTGATGGCATGAACCGTTTGTTCCTAATTGACAGAGGCTGTGGCAGAAATTAATTTTATGAAAATTATCAAGACAAATAGAGTGGAAAATGAATTTGAAAAATTCACCTTAAGCTGAAATGGAGGTAACTGATCATTAGTTACCCCTTGGATATTAACTACTAGGTTTTCTTAAATGAATTTAAGAGTTAAATCATTGGAAGGTGGTAGTAAAAAAAACAATGTGAAACTACTGCCATTTAGTCTTATTTTTTTGCGATGGAGGTCTAAGCCTTTTCTTAGGTGCCTGAGTATAAAGGTTGAGGTTCATGATGAGATTATAAAACTGGTCAGTAAAATTTGCCTTTTTTAAAGAAAAAATATCAAGAAAAATTGTACCATTAATTGTAGAAGCTTTGTAACTGTATGTACGTGTGTGCATATATATAGATGTAAAGCTAATGAATAGGTATCACTTCACCTGACATCAGGGGTATGTCAAAGAATATTCAGAGTATCTAAGGTTGTATAATATCAGGATGATATACCTTGAGCCATTCAGATTTTCATAAATTACAAAACAGACACTTTGAATTCATAAGCATAAATTTAGAAATGCATAAAGCAAACTTCAACAAATGTGGCACATTGCACTTCTCTAATCCAGCAACCATGGTACTTAACCACTTCTAGATGACAGAAAATGAGGAAAAAAATGGAAATTAGTTTTTTCATATTTAAAATAGCAAATGAATTTTAGCAGTTTATCAATTTTTAACAATTTTTCTAATAGGGTGACAAATAGAACAATATAATCTATTTAAAATGAAATAGAACAAATGAAAATTATGAGTTGGCTTGGGGGTTTTAGTTGCTTCCATCAAAAATAATTTATAGTATTCAGAAATGAATTAAAAACCTGTCTAATTCTATGCTGAAATAAACATTGAAATTTGTTGAATTTAGAATTCTTCGATTCAGTTTCAAAACATGGTTAGGTTTTTACACATTCAGTTAGAGGAGGTTTATTAAGTGTTAAATTACAGTTTAAACCTGGTGTGAAACTGAATGAAAAGAACTCTTGGGACAGATCTATAAACTAATGGGAGCAGATTCCAAACATACACGTAATGTGGGGGTTAGAAGAACACAGAGTAGTGGATTAGAGAGGTAAAACATGTACATAAGAACAGTGTCTGAACTTCCAGTGATTAGAAATTACTTCCATGGAAATATAATCAATGTTATAAACAAGGCATGAACCTTTGAAAGCTCTTTAAATATCATAAATCTATCACAAAGATATTGATCAGTCAGTCACAATAGAAAGTATCACGTGATCAATATCTTTTGGCAGCATGCTGTGTTGGGATGATCAATTAAAAAATGGAGGGGGGATGATCAATGAATAAGTTACTTCTCTTGCCTTTTTGATGGATCAATAAAGTCCAAATTTTCAAAAACAAGCATGAGCACTGCAATAGATGAACTATGTGATCAATTTAGCATAAACTTACATTGTAAATTGAACCCTCCCCAAAAAGCATTAAAAGGAAGGAAATTTTCAGAAAACCAAAACCAAATATTTTTTTCTAGACATAAGGAGTAAATAATTATATTTTTCAGCCTTCCAGCTCCTATTGGTGCAGCTTGTAATGTATGACACATGCATACATAGGTTTCTTTTCAGTTTTCAAGTGATTGTGATGGGCTGGCTATGCCGACAGTTTTGGTTAACAGTTTCTAAAAGTAATACCAAGGTTGAAAATACCTACCTTCGGATGGTATATTCATGAAAATACGTATCGTGTTCTGATACCTGTCAAGTAACTTGTAGAGTTCGCTTTTGTTAAAATTTTTATCTGGGTCTTCGATTCCAGTTGATTCTACAAAGACCTGTTACAGAAAACAAAAAAAATTAGTAAACTGTATGTCAAATGATATTTCCATAAATTATATTAATAGAGTTATGCTGGGTTCATATCAACTAGGATGAACTCTAGTCAAGCTGGTATCCAAAGTGGGCAACAAAGGGAAATAATCTAATCTTTATCTCTAAGATTTACCCAACATAAGCATTGGAATAGCATCAAATTTGAAAATTGTGAGTTTGGAGGCATATGTTCAATTCCATCCTCAAATTTTGTATCACTACAGAAAGCTGGTACTGGACCTCTGCTACCAGACACTCAATTCCCATGCTAAATGCTATTCCAATGCTAGTATTGGATTATTTCCCCTTTTAGCCAAGTCTAGCAACTCTAACCCTGTTATGCAAAGGGTAAAATTACAACTATGAAAAATTTCAGACAAAACTAGGGCATTTTCATTGTTCAAATTGTATGATGGCCTCAAGTGTATATTTGGAAATTCTCAAGCCAAGTGATAATTCAATCATACTTCCAGCCAGCATTTGATAGTGTAAAAACATATCTTCCTTCGACAATTGTGAAACGAAAAGAATTTTCTTGAATGAGACTTACTCTATTGCTACGGGAAAAGCCCACCGATTTCAGAGTCTCACTCAGAGACACAAGTAAACGGAGGTCATTCAGATATCGTTCAACAACACACGTCATGTGCGTCACAGGAATTTCTAGTGCCTGCAAGGAAAAAAAAACAAACAAGATGAGGACACTAGTCAAAGTAAATCAGTGTATAGTAATAATTTCTCACCTCAGAAATTCAAACAAAAATTACCACTGGATTTATACGAACCTGAGAGATAAGCTCTTTCAATTCTGCAACTGTATTGTCGCCGCAAGCACGTACAGAGACGGGTGGATGGATAATTTCTAATTTTAAATCAACAACAAGCACCTTTACAGTCACACCTGTGGGCAGATCAAGAAATGGAGAGGAGAAAATAAGATAATCCACAATGGTTAACAGATTGTCAATTGTTACCTTTTCCATTTTAAAAAGGAAAATTCTAAATTTAATTTAAAATATTGAGGGTTATTTTGCAACTGGAACAGCAGACATTTAAAAACAGGAAAGGTTACTATTGCCAAGAAATTCATCATTCTTTCACGTCTAACCATCTAACTTTGGAAAGAAAAACAGAATATAAAATCTAGAATCAAATGTTCACTTCACATAGATCTCTTCAAACTGTGGTTTTCATCTAATTTGTTTTTTCTGTTTGTTTTTTTATACGTTTCGGTGATTGGGTCCTACGGACTTCCTCAGCTTGGTGTCGTAAATAGGATTTTCTACTGAGCCATCGTGTTAATCATGCCTATTTTTGTAAATGCCGGCTAGGAAAGGGTTGAATTAACCCCTTGGAGTTATAAAAAAATTTTAAAAAAGTGTTGACATCTTGAGACACAGATAACCTTTTTTTCCAGTAGTTGTCACCTGAGGAAGGCCATAACTACAACATCTCGAAAATTGTGTGAAAAACAACAAAGTCAGGAAAGATCTATGTATATGATTCCTCTACCCAAAAATTCAGATAAAAATTTTGCAAGTTTTCCTAAATTTCTGCATAATAAGAACAAATGTAATGTTAGTTATTATTCATCTTGACTGCTGGAAACTGAAGCTAAAATTTGATTGAAAATATAAAAAGAGATTTTCCATGTCATGTCAATACAAAAAATATTTAGCAAAGGAAAAAAAAAAAAAATTTGAATAATGGTTTCAGGCAAAAAAGAAAATTTGCAATATATAAGATATATTTGATTAATATAGATATTTTAATATAATTTGTAATTAAGTGTTTGGGACAGACTGATTTTGCTAACAATTACCATTTGCATGCTTATAAACAATTTCCTAAAGAGACATTCACCAAGAAAATGTATTTAGCAAATAAGATTGCATTTAAAGAGAATAAAAAGACAAACACAATAGCAAAAATGGTCTTTGTTTAGAAGCCTTTAAAGCAGGGTTTATTAACCTTTTTTTACCTCTGCAGGCCTGAGTGGACGGTGGACCAAATCAATTCTATAAAAAAGCTTGGAATATGAGAATCATCAACAGGTAGACCTCTAATAGTGCAGTTAATTTGTTACCAAATTTTGAGTACTGCTCAAATCTTATTACTGTAATTTTTTCAGCTTGTATTTTGTTACATTAATTTGTACAGTAATACCTTGACTGTACTACATCAAAAACTGCACTAATCGCAACCACACTATCCGAGATATTCCAGTTATTTTGCCTCAAACCAACTAATAATGCATGTTAAAAATCATTAATGCTTGATCAAAGGATGCCAATTAGTAATCAAAGAACTCAATTTAGTAACAATTTATTATAATCAAGGCATCTTTTGAATCTATCAGAGAGACAAAGAGTCTATGGAATATAAAAATAAGCAAAGTATCCACATATTTGTCAAAATTCTTTAGAAGGCTGGATTTGGGCCTTGGCAGTAGGTTACCTATCCCCACTTTATAGTAATGAAACAAAACAGGGTATGAGGGATTCTTCAACAGACCTCCTGGCTTATATTCCTGAAAGGTTTGGTCAGGTCGCCGCGTTTCTAAAAGCAAGTCAAATGTGTACGTTGATTTGACTCCTCCTAACAGTTTCCCAATCGGTGTATTTTCCTCATTCTCAAATGACTTGTCCAGTGCATCAAGGTATTCATCATAACTGACTAGACGACAGCAGTCCAGAGGCACAACCGATCCCAACTCAAAAAGCTGCAATCCAAAAAAGAAGAAGGATATTGAAATACAGATATTCACACATTAATGCATTTTCAGGTTTTATTCAAAAACCAGATTTCAATATTTTTTCAGAATCAATGCAAAAGAGTATCTATAACTGACACAATTTGCCAAAATAATTTCCAGTAACAAGTTTTGCCTTCTGAATCAAAGTTTACTTTCTTAAAGAAAAAAAAATTTAAAGAAAATAAAAATTCAGTTTTTGCTGTTTCAAATGGATTCAATGCATCAGTTTTATTTGGACAAAAAATATAAGTAACTTATTCAAATAATCATAAACAAAAATGAAAAACACTTGAGCAAGAATGAGTAACTATTTTACCCCATTTTCAAAAAGCATAACAATAGCCTAATGGATATGCCATTTACCTGCTCATCTCCAGATGGGAAATCCTAAACAGGGCAGGATTCATTTGATTTTATTTGTTTGCTTTAGAGTGACCATTTATAAAAAAACAAACAAACCAAGAGTCACATGATAGGGATTTTTATACAATTACTTACATTATAAGCAATTTCTGTGGTTTCCTGGAGAGTTTTATCTTTGTGCACCTCAAGTTTGTTCTCCATTTTGATCTGTGTGGCAGGATAGTAGCAAAATAATTTTATCTGCACACAGACGGAACAACCGGAAAAAGAAAAGAAAAACATTTGATCACATGCTACAAAACATGATTCAAAATTCAAAAGAAAGGAAAGAAGATTTTACTACGCTCTTCATTGTCAAATGATAGAAACCCTAAGAACTCAATTTAAAGATTGAAGGCCAAGAAAAAAAATTACTTTAGTGTACATACAAATGAAGTCACTTTTTCTGATCACTTTAAGATCACTGGCTGATAACATTAAACAAAGGATACAAAGATTGAAATAATTTACTTTGTTAAGTTATTTAATTTGTTGTTATAAACAACTTTACAATATAAAAAATCAATATAAAAAAAAATGGATTTTTTTTTAATTTTTTTTACTTCATTCCAAATAAAGTGTTTTGGATTGACTGATTTGGATAACGATAATCGTTTGATGACATAATCCATGATTATAATACAAGGCTTCCTCTGTATTTTTCAAAGAGGTATGCTAAATCATGACTGCAGATTTCATCATCATCATCATCCAACAGTTTTCAAAATTATCAAAATCAGTCCTTTTCATGTCATTTTCTATGATCTTAAGACAATGTTATCAAAACTGATAAAAAATGTTCAAGATGCTGCTCAGTGTTGAACACACATGCAAAGGGTTTGATTTCAACCTAAATAACAGAAGCGCATCATTAACATAAAAAAGTGTTTCACCACTACAAAACATTTTATAAAAGAAAATTTTCATCAATTGGAAATCCTAATTTAGTATTAAAAATATCAATTCAAAATCAATGAGAATTGATTAAAACAAAATATCAAATTGGATAAAACATTAAAGGTAATATTTTAACATCCTGACAAAGAGTCGGGAAGTGCTGGTAACTGATTGGTTAGCAGCACATGAAATAGGTAGGGCGAGCAGAGTTTTAAACCACAACTGACACTGGCACTAATACCCTTAGGAATAGCATGAAGCAGTCCTTAATCCCCCAGCTAGAGGGGGAAAAACGCATATGGTGAAGTGGGTGACGCCACTTCGGGTGCTTGTCCCCTCTATATCTATTTCATATATCGCAAACTTCAAAGAACTAGTTGAGACAAAGAAACCTGTGAAACCTGAGAAGGAACGCTTAATGCCATAGCCAGCATAAGGGTACCACTTTTTTTTTTACATCCATGAGAAGTTTTGAAATTCTAAGAACAGAAAAAGTACAGTATACACCTTAATAAAGGACAAATGATTAGGAAAACAAAAACATGAAAATATTATTGAGCGTCCAATGCACAGGATTTATGACAAGGCGGTTGTCTACCCAAGTTTGATATTGACAGTCATGTGTTATGGATGAGTTGTAGTGAACAGAATACCCCAAATAAATACTCTTGTAAATCATGTGTCTTATAGCCCTACATTCTCAGTAAATAAACATCATGACAAGATTTTTAAAAAGTGGGTTCCCTGTGGGCCAAAATGAACTAATTGTTCAGTTTACTTACTTTACATGTACACTTGTCTATTTCCCTTTGTTTCCTTTCAGCCTCTTCTTTGGTTTTTAATTCTTCTAACTGACGCTTCATGTGGGCAGGAAAATCTTCAGGAGAGACAAACTCTGGAAAAAAAACAAAAAAACAATGAGGAATTGAAACTGAATTTCTTCAACCCTTTCAAGATGAACCTATTAAAGTACATGCCTGAATTTTTTTCAAATCCATTTTATGTGTAGATGAAGCATAAAATTGAAAGGCGAGTTTTTCACGTAACAATAATTCAAAATTTTATAATCTATATTGAAAAAAAATGAATATTTTCATTGCGTCTGGATTAGCTGGACAATTTTTCATGTCAATCGTTTTTTTTCACAATGTTTCAGCCATTTTACCCTCCAGGCTTATTCTCACCCACAGTCTGGAATCTCCACCCTTTCAATGGCAATTTTATCTTTAGGAAAGCCAGAAATCATTGTACATGCAATGGTCAGTGTGCAAAGCTCACTCAATGGTGTCTCACAATCGACTGAGTAACCCCACAGGTGAATATCTGTTTGAGTAAGTAGAGTAAGATATTCTCTGATTGATTGCTAAGTTAGATCATGGCTGCATCGAAGGCCGGATACTTTCTAAATAAACCTCATACAATAACGATTATTGAGTTTGGAATTGGTGATAGAGTGTTGAATATTTCACATTTTATCAAATTTGTTATTGAAATCATTGAGCATCTGATTTCACAAAGTGTTTAATTGCAATAATTAAGGTGTGTAATGTCTACCTTCTGATAAAATATCACATTTTCAAGGTACTTTTATAAGAGAGGTAGCACAAAAAGATTTGCTAGGCTGGGTAGGTACTTCAATAAAGGAGAGGGGGAAAAAAGAAGAAAGCTGCCACTATCGAAGACAGAGGAAGGAAAGTGTAGGATCACAGTTGCCAAATTGGCCATTTTGGGGCCAGATCTGGCAGTTCTTTTCCCAATTTAGCCAATAACAATCAAGAATGACCTATTAAATTTGATCAGTCTAAATGTACAATTTTAACAAAATTTGTTTTGGATTCTCATTATATAGTTATTTTATTTTGAAATTGGAAAATTAAGTTGATTTTAGTCAATTTTAAAGACAGTTTTAGCTATAAATAACAAACCTCACTTGGCAACACTGGCTGGGATAGGAAAGAATTTTTTTTACTATTCTGTGTCAAATTCTGAGGAAAAAAAGATATATATTAAGTTAAATTTTCTTTCATTGGGCTTGATATTTTTTTAATTGTGAAATTTCCACAGGTTGCTGCTAGTGAACAATGTTAGAGTGGTTAGAGGTTTAGCATCCAAGCCTCCTTACAGACAGAAAAGATACAGAGAGTTTGAAATTTGGCCCAGATCTTCCTCATAAAATTAAAAAATAAGACTCACCTGCATTCTTCTCGGCATCAATTCGACGGTACATCAACATATATGCATTAGTAGAGCTGGAAAAGAGATTTTTTTTTTTTTCTTCAAATTGATTTTGGAGCATTATTTTAAATACATCAATGAATTAATATTGCAAACCATAGATATCAGCTTGGCATCTAAACTTATAATGTGAAAGATTAAGTCACGTCAAAGCAAACAGAAAGAGAGGAAGGGGACACAGCAAGCACAGACACATAATAGGCTTGGGTCTGTGATATCTCGGTTTCATCTTTTTCTCCAATTCTGTTTCCTTATTGTTTCAAAATCATTAAAAAAACAAAGTATGAAGAATTGTAGGAAATAGACAGAAAAATAAATTTATTCAAGGTATGCCTAGGTAGAATAAATACATTTATATTAAAACATAATGATTTATCCAAATGTAAATAATCTGACATCATCTTCATTTTTCATATTTAACCTTGAAACTGAAATGTGTTAGGTAAAAACAAATTTCTTTTTTCATCATCAAAGAACGTTTGAAAATAATAAACAACAAATATGATTTTTTTTTTTATTGTCAACTTTAACAAAAGCCAGGTGATATATTCATAACCCTATCCAGGTATGTCTCAAATCCCTTCAAGAGAGGTACAACCCACTTTGAGAATAACTGGTATAGACTGACCTTACCAATAGGGATTGCTCCTAATTTGTAATAAGCAAACCTGGAACCTACATTTACTTGTAAAATAAATCATGTGACTCAATAGACATGCCTGAGGTTCCATATTGGAGGCCACATTGTGATTAAAAAAAAGAAAGTCTTGATTTCAAACCCATTCAAAAATTACTTTTCCCCACTAAAAGTTGATGGTCATATTCTATGGATACACTTGAGATATGTGATTAGAATGAAATTCTCATTTTTTTCTCAAATTTCAAAGAAAAAGATGAACTCTAGTATACCTGGTGTAAGATGCAGAATAATAACTTCGATTACCACTGGATCCTCCATAAGTCTTACGAATGTCATCATATGTAATCTAAAGGTTGAACGGAAATATCAAAATCTTTTTAAGAAATTCAATTCCAACAAATTGGTACAGAACATTATCTTGATATATCTTTTATTAGATTAATCATTATCAACCATTATTCATTTTTGGACAGTATTTTCTTCCTTTCTAAAATTTTGAAGTTGCTTTTTAGCACAACTTAGTCAGTCTACATCCGTATGTAAACAGAACAGATTGAAAATATGGCAGTGAATGAAAGAGAAGGGTGGAGGGGAGAGTAAAAGGGTTGGATTTGATCTTCTGTCAGCCATAAAAGCAATAAGCAGCTTCCTAAGGTAAAAAGGGTGCAAGTTAAAGTCTATCAAGAGCTTATTCTTGGTTTCTTGTCTACACTCTTTACTCACTGCTAGAGACTGAGGATTTGTGTAAGCTACAATAAAAAGGGTCATTTAGATAGCAATAACCAGCTGATAACATTAAGCAAGGGACACAAAAATTGGAACAATTTACATTCATTGTTATAAACAAAATTTCATTGTAAAAATTTACTGATTTTTTTTTAAATTTTCAGTTCATTTTAAACTGTTTGGGACCAACTAATTTTCATAACACTATCCATGATCATTATAAATATCCCTATTAAAATGTAATATCAAATTGACAATGACTGACTGAGATCCTTACCTTAGACACATGTTGATCATTAAAGCTATACCACAGGTTGTCCTTAAAGGATCTGGAAAGGAGGAAAACTAGTGTCAATCAATATCTAATAACACATCTGTAAAACACTGAAAGTTAAATCATTTCCTTGACATTTTTTTTTCATACTATACGTCAATACAAGTGTTTTACAAATCATTTGCGGAACCAAGAGGGTGGCCTATCATGGCCAACATTGAGTTACCCCCCTTGATATGTAAACTTTTTTTGTTCGTAGGTTATATGACAAGTTTGAGTACCCAAACACTATATATCACCTCTATCCCATAGTATTTGTTGAATTAGCAAACATTATGCTGAATCAATGAAAAGGCCTGACTTGCAAAATTTACTTATTTTTTGTAAAAAAAAAGAAAGAAAAAGTTTGATTTCAGTTCAATTACAAACTCTTGATCATAAAAAATGGTTGTTCTATACCCTTGCTTTGATTAAATAAACTTCTGATCAAATTCATTTTTTGTAAAAAAGATATTAAAATTTCCCCAATTCAGCATAACACACATACATTTTACACTTAATGTAATAAGTATTATGGGACAGAGGTAGCACTATACTTGAGTGACTGATACTCTAGTCAAGTAATTTTTTCCTGAACCAAAGAGAAAAGCATAGGGAATTATCCCGTTCAAACACTGCATCTAAGGGTTATTTCTAGTAACAAACTTTCAAACTACCCTCAGAGTATTTCAAAATCTTATTTAACCAATTCGCAGCCAAGTATATTTTTCAGCATTGTAACTCCTGTCTCTTGTGCCTGGGCTATCAACTTGCCAGACCAAGATATCTTGTCCATGGCACTGGACTGAAGACTTGCTAAAAGGAATTATCTCGTCTGGGGTAACGAACAGGTTAACAGTAATTTGAGCAGAAATAGTTTTAAAATGATTCCAATATTGTCAAGGTTATTGTTCCAAGTAAGCCATGGATAAAATGACACATGTTTGCTATTTTCTTCAAGATTGCAACAGAATGTCAAACACCCACATGAAGTATTGGTTTATTATTTCCTGTTTTCCTCCAAAATTAAATCTGTAACCTGTAACCTACCAACAAAAACCAATCTTACAAGTGCAATGCATTTTATCTTCTGGTGATACTGAATTTGTAAAGAAGCTAATTTTCTTCAAAATGGAAATACAGCAGGTCAACAATGTACTGTAAATACTGAAGATGTCAAACAGTGTCGGGCAAGTACACACCCGTTTCCCGGCATTCCTGTTTGGGAATCGGTCCAAAGAAGAGTCGTGGTTTTAATAGTGAGGAATTGTACAAAAACCAAACAAAGTATAAAATCTTCACTTTAAACCAAATCATAACAGAATATGCATCTGGGTTGAAAGACAAAAAAAAAAAGAAATAATGTAATTAAATACACTTACTTGATGTAGGCATAATAATGTCCACCAGCTGCACTTCCTGAGTGGACCATGATGGAAAACAATTCATACATATAAGGACCCTGAAATAGCATTTAAATGGAGTGAGGTACATCAACTTGTCATACCATAGTAGTAGGCTTCATATTCTATTTGTATAGATCTACATAATTTGTGTGTTGGTACAGCCTTTTTTGTTTATATTTACATAATGTAATACAGTATATAATTAGTGCTAAGACTAAATAAATTTGGAATATAGTTTGTGAATACAATATCACTCAATTGAAGAAAAGTGTAAAAAAGCAAAGTTATGGTTTAGAGGTGTAGTAGTTTTCAATAAACCTTAACCAGTTTCATACAGGTCTTCAGAAGGCTGATGAAATTTGGTTTCTGGTCATCATTTTCCACTGTCCAGTAAAGGGGATTAAACTCAGGTCATTGGAATATTGATCTTCTGATATCACTTATTTACAGGCTTGCTCCATTTATGGATGGAATTCCAAATCGTTAAGAAACATCATCAATAATGGCATGATTATGATGATAACAATGAAAATAATATTGTTATTGCACTGTTTATGAAATTCAATGTTTGGCAATCTGGTTGTTTAGAGTCCCTATTTTGATTACAACACAATTTTCCTATTTTACTGAGATTTTGAGTCAAGAACTGCAGTCATCAATGAGTGGATCTGAGAGGAGTGGACAAGACTTACATTCAACTTCCATTCTTTAGCTGCTGCCTCCCTCCCTATTGCAGAATTATCACCGTGGCTGATATAATCCATATTGCCAGCATGATGACCCTTCAGTGGACTGGCACCAAAGCTTTCTGAGAAAAAAAAATCATCAAAAAAGGAAAATTAAATAATAAGAATAATCTATCGACACTCAAATCAATGAACATGCAATTCTTGCATTTTTTCAGCAAGATGACAAGATTTATCCCAAAACAGATTTAAAAAGGTATGCTGAGTCAATAAAAATCATTATGTGACTAACATTTTTTGGCAGTGACTAAAAAACTCTGAATTGAAAGAAAGAAGCAAGTCACAAATTGACAATTCAACTTATTATACACTTCAATTGCAAATTGAACCCCAACTAAAATCCTTGAGAATTTTCAAAGAACAAACAAACATTTCCTCTAGACAAAAAAGGTAAGAGTTTAAATTTCCAGCCCTCTAGCTCTGTAAAAAAAAAGGTTGAATTTCATTACCAACCTTTTGGTGAATTTTTTTCTGTTCAATTTGCAGTAAAGTTCCATTGAACAACCATAACCACCAAAAGCGGCAAATGGTTCTATCCTTTTCATATGTGCGTGTTCCAGTGCTCCTGGCCATACCGTTTTGTCTACAGCTTTGAAAATTGATATCAGTACTCCACTAGATCCCTTCTAAGAATTTTTTTGATTTTTGGAGAAAAAAGGCTTTTTTGACCATTTGTGGGGCCTCATTTTGATAGGTATAGTTCATGAAAAAACATCTATATTCTCCAAAATTCTAGATTTTTTCCAATGGAAAATGCCAGTGATGTAATAAATAGAATTTATTCTGACCATATGTGTTCTTAGATGAAATTTTTTTTTTTTACAAGGCTTCAAATTATGACTCAATGGTCAATCAATTATTGACTGAGATGATGAGTTATTTTCATTTCTATTCATAGAAGAGTTCCAATGTCAATAAAAGCAGTTACGAGTGGTTGTAGATGAAGGCCAAGGATTGGATTGCTCTGCCATGAAAGTACCCAAGGAACCCAACAGAGTTGCTGAGATACTGAATGTCACACATATATCTAAAAAGCTATATGAATTATAAATTGAGCTATATTATGTAGAAACTTTTTCAAGATGATCTCCCATCATTAAACGATTAATATATCACTTGCCCTAGATAATATAAATAGAATAAACAGTTGAAAAAAATGAGGTTGCTGCAGGAATCAAAGCTGCTACAACTAGGGTTGCTGCTTCAATGTAGCAATGCTCTTTTCATTGAACTAAACATAGATCAGTAATGCAAAGGCCCAAATAACCACTTTCACACCAAATTCTCAGCTTGTTTAGGCTCATTTATAATATCCAATTTTTCTTCAACAGGCATAAAATTATTTACAACCCCAAAAAGATTTAAATTACTAAGCAATTTACTTTTATTATAAAACCTTTAAGCAAAGCTGTTTCCGAAGTTTTTAAATTAATATATATATATATATACACACACGCACACAGAGATATATGCATAATACACATAGTACAAATTAGGTTTGCTATACAGCAACATAAAACAATGTTTGAGGGTTAGGGTTAGGGTTAGGGTGATGGATTTATTTCGCAGAGTGCTCAATACAATCAACTTTAAACTCTCAGTGTTTATCTACATATTATTGGAAAATGTACAAAATGAATAACAAATCAACTGGAAAATGGAAAATTTCAAGAAACCAAACTATGGAAAATCCATGTAATCTCTGCCTAAATGAGAAATTTGAAATACTCAATTTTGCTAAGAGGCAGGAACAAACGTGTTTGTGTAGTGAATTTACTCTCTGCTATAGACACAATATACATACATACACCCACTCACTCACTTATGGCCATAATACATTCAGTAAAAATATCTATCCATGTTTCTCTGGGGCTCCAGCAGTCTCTTCCCATTCTCTTACTTACTAAAAAAACTTAACTGCTTACTACTTCCAGACTATAAAATAGTGTAAATAAATAGATTTCATTAAAAAGTGACAGAATTCTTTTAGATGCAACAGTCCATTGTTTCAAATGGTTGGAAGAAGATATTCTTATCATCAAATTTTTACATTCAAGTGGAAGAGTCCATTGTTATTGACAGGGAAAGAAAAGGTCATGCAATTCATTATATATAGATAGATGAGCATTGTAACATTTTTATGGTGAGTCTAAGAAAGACTCCAGAGGTGCTCTGTAAGAATCAAAGGTAAAGCTATTTAAATCAGAAGTACGACATGATAGCATATGCTCCCTTAGCCCCGCTAATCGGAGGGGGGGGGCATTGAAAAAAAACAAGATGGTCTTACCTTCATCCTCTATTTCAGTATCAAGGACAGAATCTGGGACCCTCTGATCATCCGTGTCCATGTGACTCATTTGTTGATCACCCATACTGCTGGCCGCAGACCCTTGGAACTGACTCATACTCCATCCAGATTCTTCAATCATGTGGTTTATATTGAGCACTTCTGGAAATGTCATCCTGAAAAGGAGAAATCATATT
The DNA here is from genome assembly GCA_963457665.1 of Thysanoteuthis rhombus. Classification (NCBI taxonomy): domain Eukaryota; kingdom Metazoa; phylum Mollusca; class Cephalopoda; order Oegopsida; family Thysanoteuthidae; genus Thysanoteuthis; species Thysanoteuthis major. The sequence continues at coordinate 53,316,057 of OY735211.1, forward strand.
AAGAGCATCAATTCACAGAGTTGTTAGAGCATTTACCACATTTCTATGCAGATAGAAGGCATTTTTTCCTGGAAAATGCCCATAAAAATCACTCAGTATGAAGGTCGAATGATAGAGGAGTTTGCCAACAGTCACAGTCCCCAGTATGCTAGGCTATTTCATCTTCAAATATTTTATAGAATTAAAGCCTGCATCTTACCACTTATAGCATCTTATCAGCAGGGAAAGATAGTATCTTGAAGAACTAACATAAATTTCAATAATTATGATCCGCTGATTGTTTCCAAATATTAGAAACCCTCAAATGATAAACTGTCAACATAGATTTCTTCAGTTTCTAAGTGGGGCTGGCTGGCTATATATATATATATATATGTGTGTGTGTGCGCGTGTGTCTAGAAAGTCTTACAGCTTCAAACAAAAAAACAATGAGATTTTGTGTCACTTCAGTCACTTATTTCCCCAATACCTGTCAATGTAATTTATTTTGATATTTACCCCTCATATCATTTTCCTTTTGAAATATACCCCCATGAATATATTTTAGAGCGGCATTCAATTCACAATGTAAGTTTATACTAAATTGGTACCTTAGTGTTCACACTAGTTTTTGGAAAATCTGGTCTGTTTTTGAGATCACTGCCTAACAAATGGCAAGAGAAGTAATATTCATAGATCATGCCTTACTCTAATGATCACCCTCAACACTGCATGTTGCCAAAAAATGTTAGTCATTGGTGACAGTTTTTATCATAACCTGACTTGGACTGTCACTCTATAGTATTAAGTGAATAGCACAAATTGGAAAAAGCAGTATGCGTTTCTGGATAGGGTACTCCTTATTTATTGAGCTTACTCTTTATTTCTGAGCCACACTGTTTACTTGCTGCTGTTGTGATGAATAGAAAAATTGAGGTGAGGGTAAAAAGAAGTCAAACTTTAACATAACATACATGGTTCACATAAATGAATCACCATAGCCCACGTGTGTACCAGAACTAATAATCAGAAAAGTTATCTAAAACTATTTAAAATGAAATACCAGCATAAAATTTGAGCATTGTTGGTCTCAACAGGCCATAGAGACCCGAAAAAGAAAAAAAAGAAAAAGAAAAAAAAAAAAAAACGTTTTTAGTGGGTGCCTAGTGGTGTACTCATTCTTTTGTGGTGCTACAGTGAATCGATAGTGGATTACAATAATGCATCTAATGAAAATAAACTCTTTCATTGTTTATCTCTGTAAGAACAGAGTGGTGCAAAATAAGCCAACCATTTTGATTTTTTCAGACTCAGGTTCACAGGGGAACTATGTTTTCTCCTGTGATAGAAGATTTAATAGCAAAAGATATAGAAACTTCTAACACTCTACCCAACTAGTCACTGCTTGTCAAGTTATTGTGGATCCAGGCAGTAGCAATAACTTTTGTTCGTTTGCATATGTTGGTTATGATAATTTAAAAATACACAAAAGAAACAAAAAAAAAACAAACAGTGGCCCGCAAGAATTAAAATGATCAGCTGATTTTATACCACCTTGTATATATCAAGATATCTGGAAGAAAAGAAGGGGTAGACATACCGATCATTCAACTTGATGCGATGCATTGTGTTGTAGTCAAAATCAAATCGTTTCAGTTGTAAAGTGAGAAGATATGGAAAAGACACAAACTTCAAACCCTGAAAATAAAAGAATCATTGTCAAGGTTCATGTTGTACCCAGTATTTGATCAATCAATTTCAAAAACAGGTTAATTCTATTCCACTGTTTATCAAACATAATCAGTACATTTCAAAATGTAGAAATACTAGTTATTCCTAGAGAAAAAATTCACACATATATTTGGATTTCAATGAGATTTTTCTTAGAAAGATAACTGAACACCATTCTGAGAAAGATTGGTAGGAGATAACAAAATCATTACCTTCAGATGAGAGAGAAACAGAAAAAGAAAAAAAATCACTGTTCATTATATTAGTAGAAGGTGAATAGAACTAGCCACAATTTTTACCAGTGAATCAAATCTTAATTTCTGTAAATTTTTTCATTATCACTTTTATCCCAAGTACTTAGGGAGCTGGGTTAGGTTCTATATGCACCTCTGAGTCAATCAAGTTTGACATCACAATTCGTAAATACATAGTCTAAAGATCATAAAAAAAAGTAGGTGGCACTTTACGGTTGTTTGTCCACCATCTTGAATTTGGAGCAGCTCCAGTAATTGTGAAGTTTAGCGTTTTGAGGAGACAATTCTTTTTTCTTAAGGGAGATAACCTTTCTCTCAAGAGAGAAGTACATTTAGGATGAATTATGAAGGATAACTTAGAAAAAGATAATATATTTAAATTTCATAAAACTGAAATACTTATCAAACGAATAAAAATGAAAAGAAAGAAACACCCACACCCACATAAAACCAAAAAGAAATTAAGAAAAGCTCATTATGAATTTAAGATATTTATCAAATGAACAGCAAAAAAACTGAGAAAAGCTCATTCATAAATTAAAAATAGTTTATTCCAATGGCTAAATTTGAAAAATATTCCAACAATTAAAAAGGCAATAAAGGAAAGAAAAGCCTATACCCATGAGTTTACTTCAAGTTGTGAGTGAATGTCCACTAATTTTCTTCATTTGTGCATTAGTTTTTTTTGTTGTGTGAATTCATTTTCATTTTATTTTTCTCAATCGTCAGAATGAAGTATTTTAAATTTATAATGACCTTTCAATTTTTGTTAATTGTTTGATGTTCAATTTTTATTAATACGTTTTTCGTTCGTTCGATGTGTAATTTTCTTTCTTTTTTTAATCGTCGGAATAGAATGTATTTCATTTTTTCATGTTTTTGAAGTTATCCTACAAAATTTTCTTCGAAGAGTTAGCTCCCTTGAACGTCACAATTACCCTATGACATAGCTATCAGTCCAAAGAAGTCTTTCTTTTCAAAACAAGGGTTCCGAACTCCGAGGGACTTGCTCTGACGTTCATGGTTCTCGTGCGAACTTTACTCAGCATAAAATTTGCTATCCAATGATATACATATGACCACATACTGATAAAAAATGACTCATTTAAATTTAAATGATTAAATGGTGAATACAGAACCTAACTCAGCTCTGAGAGACTAGATTCAAAATTGTCGGATTAACAAATCCTTTGAGTATTTGGCAATGACGTCCTTCAACCAAAAACAAATTGAGATTAGCAAACAAGATAGTGAATGATTAAATACATCATTTATCAAGCTCTTAGTCTATTGTGCAAGGCTTAGAGTCTGTGCAGCCGAAATTACAAGAGTCTAATTATCAAAACTCTTGATAATTTTGCTGCATGTTGAAATGGAAATACTTTACCTTATGAGCATCACATTTCTTGCCACATTTCTCACAGAAATACTGGTTAGAACCAGCAAGGATTTCAGGCTGGACAAAAGCCTTCAATCCTTCTTCCTGAAAAAAAAAAAAGGGGAAAAAAAATCTATTTACAATCTCAATCTTGGAGTATCTCAACTTATACATTCAAAATCCTCTAAGTATTAGAATATATATCTCTATTTACATTAAATATGCGAAAAATGCAATTACTTCATCTTTCCTTATTAGCATTATCATCAACGATGTAAGAAAAACATTTCAGGTGTGAAAACCTAAAAGAAAGCAATTTTGAATTAACAATAATATTAAATGCAATTTGTCCCTATGGACCTATTTGTAATGCCTCATTGTCTATCTCTGCCATAATTTGCTGCGTAGACTTATTGAATATTCTTTGTATTCAGGGCCAGCCACTATATTAGGTGAACCAAAGTGGTTATCTAGGGTGCAAAAGTCCTGGAAGCATATTCTAATTTGAAAAAATATAGAATACAATTGGGAAACACCAGTTCCAAGTCCCAACTAGGGCGCATGAAACTCTTTTTCTGACCATTTGCATTTTGGGGGGAATTAATACAAATCAATGACTTCACCGCACAAAGTCTGTCTCAAAAGTTTTCATGAAAAATTCCTGAAAATAATATGTCTACTCACCACACTTCCATAAGCCTGGCTAGCACCAAATGGTCGAATAACGAGGGGTATGTCCAGGTAGGCATCGATGCGAGCACTTTCATACGAACACTGTTGAGGAGGAAGAGAAAAAAAAGGATCAGAAATGAGGTGAAATACTGGCAAATTGAAGAAAAAATTGTTCTTAGGTTATAAAAGAGAAAGAGAAAAATTCAAAGTTTATTCCTATGCTGAAAATTCAAAATGGAATCATCTTTCCTTCCAGAATATAATACAGATTTCCCTGCTACCTGAAAGGGGGGTGTTTGTATGAGGCCTTTTGTAAGCTGAAATGGTGGTAAATTAAAAAAACAAAAAAACATTAATCTATATGCGAAAATTTTCGAGTGTTCCCAGTCCCTAAAATAATCTGATATGAAATTTCCACTACAATTGAAAGTACTGCAATGTTTGAGAAAAATATGGCTTCAATTTCGAAAGGGTGCATAGGTTTCGGGCAGGTTTGCAGGATGTTTTAAGTTCCTACAAAAAACTGTATGATAAAAAAATGCATGAGACTCAGTAGTCAAGCATATTGTTGAATTTCAAGTCTTCCAACATCAACTATAGCAGACAGGCAACTTTGACCTTTGACATCAAGACAGGCATGGAAGTTATTTTTAGGGAATACAAAAAATTTTTTCCAATACAAATAATATTTGCATCTTAGCTTCATTTCATTTTAGATAACTTGAAACTTTTTCGTAAAAGCAGATTAGTGTAAACTATCAAAAAGCTAAGGATACCAGAACTCCAATGTGTCAAGACACATATGTAGGTATGCATGCATGCAATAAAATAAAAGTGTTTATATTACATAAAAATCAGTGTGCATGTTGGAATTTTCACACGAAGAATCTATGTCTTTAGTAGTGACATGTCAGCTGGATTGGAGATAGCATTTCTCAAATGCACCCACCCACCTTGGGTGAGGGAAGAACAAGCAGAGAGCTGACCTCTTGAGCATCAATTATTTTATTCTCTGAGATGGCCAGATTATTTCATCTCATTTAAAATCCATTAGAGTTGATCTCAGAATTTTTTCTAGGGTAAACACAGCAAAAATCAGTTATCAATAATCAGTTATTTGCAATCTTTTCAACATCTTTATAAGTTTAGGAAAAATACCCATCATTCATTTGCAGCTAAGCATAAAATAAAAAGACTCTTCATCATACAAACACCTGTCTCAATTGATCTATTTACATTATTTTAAATAGTGACAGCGGCATGTTGGAACAAGTGGAGCAGAAAAAAAAAAAAAAAGGGTATGCTCTCCCATCTTATCTCTCTTTCAGATTTGTCCAAACTTTCAATTTGCTGTTATCAGCATCTGTTACTTATTACTAGGGTCTAATTACTAAGTCATCTGAAACGAAAAGCTAAAAGCTACATGCATAACTGTCAATCACTTCTCTTCAAGAATTGAATATTTCAATCTAATAAGTTAGAATCCATCAAATTACCCATTTGGAAAACATTTTTTTCTAATTATCTTTAGCATTAATTATTAATCATGAAAATAGTATCAAGTAAATTTCATACACTTCCTGAAAATATTTATTGCTTTACATCAAGTATACAGGATTAATTGAGCTCCGAGACTACATGACTGAGCAGATTAGAACTGAAAGTATATCAAATTTCAAGTCAAATTATCACCCAAAAAATGAAAAATACAGGTTTTTTTTTTTAACACCCCCCCCCTCGGCAATAAACAAAAATCCTAACCCCAAGGAGGACTAAGGTAGAAGATTTGACATGCATGTTATTTGTTTGTTTGTATGATTGTTACTATAGCACAACAAAAACAGCGCTTGTAGTCACATTACCGCTAAAATACTTTAACTTTGGGAATAAGACAATTTCCCCATTCAATTTGCAACAAGAAGTACAGGGTCCACGTTTGTACTTACATCAATAGATTATATTACAATGGTCTGATTTCTCAAGGAAAATAACTCCAGGTATATTAAATGCTATGATAGACATCTTATTTATAAAAAAACTTTAGATCGAGCTCAACTCTAAACATCAGACTGCTTCATACAGCTCCCAACAGCAGGTGAATTTATCAGGTTAGATGGAATGAAAAAAGAATTCAAAAAAGAATTCAAAAAATTACCTCAAGTTAGGCAAAAACTCTGATTAGTCATCCCTTAGTAACTGACATTTAAATTTTCTTAAATGAAATTAAGAGTTAATGGTAGCCAAAGGCAGACTTTGAACAAGAGAGAAATAGAAATGAATTCATCATAAAAGTGGTAAAAAAATCTGACCTCTAAACATTTAACATAATCCTTCAGCTTTCCTTGATACAAATGGTTGATGAGGTTGGCCTGACCAGTCTCTTTCCAGTTCTGTTCTAAGGCATCGAACATTACTCGACACAGCTCTTGTACATCATGTTGGTGCCACACTGAAAATAAATGGATAAAGAGAAAAATCAAACAAATTATCAAGTATAGAAAATGATTGTCAGGAATTCAGTGATTATGGCCCTCCACAACTTCTACTTGAAGCTGAAGCCAAAACCATCATTGCAGGAAAGTTCAGTCCATAAAGATAATGATTTACCAATTTCAGATCTTTGTCAGTCAAGTGTAATGACTTTTCTCAAAAACACAGACAGTATCTTATATGATATATAATGGAATATTTTTACTTTTTCTCACTTAAATAAAAAAACAAAACAATTTTTCCATACTAACACTGAACAACTGATCCCTAATTCTCCAAGCTTAGCTTCATCAGACACAAGGCCACAAGTGACAGACACCTAGTGAGGATTTAACTCACATGATGGTCTACAAGACAAGCTCACTAACTCTTGCCCTGGTACCCAATCAATATTCCCAAAGCTTAGTTTGAGCAAAGCAATGTGAGGGCACATGATGAGAACTGAACTCATTACCATCATGCTAGCCACTGTTCCATATTCTGTAAATCTTGGACTCCAACTTTTAATCATTCTTTCAGTTTCTGATGGAGGTGCAGGTAGCCTAATGGTTAACAGTAACCAAAATGACTGAACCAAGTTAAGATTCTATCCAAGACAGTTGGTATCCACTTTTCATTAATGCCCTCAGGAGAAGCATGAATTCACTTCTCCACTCCAGCTATGGGTAAATAGTAGGATGGACACAGATCTCAAACCTTGGTTGGCAATCAATCTACAGGAAGGAAAACAGGAATAGAGGCCATATGACAAACTGGTTCCATGAGTCAGGTCTGAGATTACTCTTTACTGCTGGCACCATGTAAACCAGTACAACTTGATGTAGGTTGCTAGGAGAGAAGATAAGCACCAGCAAGGGACACCCATGGCCTAGAGAAATACCTTGAAGGGTATTAATCAGCATGACACCCTCACGATCTACTTGGTCATTGGCTGAAGTACATCTGGAACATTTCTATAAGGTTCAGGTAAAGGTTTTTTTTATTTGTTTACTTACACCTGGAATTCTCATTTAATGGTAACTAGTTACTGACAAAGTTATATTTTATTCAATTTAGTTATTCAAGCTTGGACACAGTGAAAACTGAATAGGTTTAGGTGTTCAATGACACCTGGATATGGCAAAGCAATTAAACTTTCATGATCTGACCTCAAGATTAAAAGAATAAAAATACCTTCACTGCTGTCCCAACCAAAACTCCGGGTTAAATCTGTTGTTTCTGTGGCTCGTTTATTGCTGGTCTGGAACAAACAAATTACAATGGACCAGTTAGAATAGCAGTAAGATTTGCAGTTTACCCATCCCATCAAAGAAAATATGCCCACAGTAATTAAATGAATCTGCAATTGCACTGTACTTAAAAAATAAAAACATTGTTACTCAACACTTTCTATATAAACCCAAATTTTTCATACATTTACAAAAAAAAAGAAAAAAATATTAAGGGGGACAACTCTACAATTAGCATTTAGTAGTGATCTCTCTTGACAAATGTTACAGACTTTATATAAGTAGATGAGATGAGTAGATGAGACATTGTCAAACATTCATTTTCTTTCATCCGTATTGTAGTTGCTTTTCATTGCAATAACTCAAAGACTGTCAGTTTATAGCCATTAGAAAAACAGCGCAGATTGGAAAAAAAGTATAAGCACCAGGTGAGGTTCAAGCTCTCAACCTTTTTACCTGATGAAGCCTAATCAGTTGTACCAGCTGCTCTACAGCTTCAGCTACAAGAACTTCTACAGTCAATCAAAGATCAATTCTAAGTATTCACACTTACCCTTCATTCTTCTCAAACACCTTGTGCCACATTTTTGATTATTTTCAAGTGCATAATCCAAGTATGGGTAGTAGTAATATTTTGATTTTAATTTGTTGTATTCAATGAAACATTGTCAACCATAATTAAATTTTGATAGAGAGCAACTAAAATTAAGATGGAAGAAACTTATTTAGAATACCCTTTTTTTTTTTCTACACGTGCTAGTTTTTCTTAATTAGATCTGCCTTTTTATGATTACATTAATAGAAACACAAAACAACCCGTCCTATAATAATTGTTTCAATTAGTGTATAAGATGCACATACAAATGTAACAACTGTTACAAGACAGACAGGAAAAATTTTTAGACTTCTAGTCATCTCGAACCTGTCATCTTTTGAGATTATCTTCTGTACTAAAAAACAAAGATTTATATAAGTATAAAAGTGAAATTTGAAATCAAAATGTCTATTTGTTCAATGACTACACAAATATTCAATAGGTTTCACAATTTTTCATTCCTGCAATATGCATACAAGGGTATATTCATAAACATTCAGAACTGGATTCATATGGAACTTCCTTTCATTTCCCATAGCATTCACAAAAGGCGAATTCCGAATCATAAGACATAAAATCAGCTGACTAATTAATAATAAAGATATAACAAAGACATAAGATCAGCTGACTCATTAATAAATATCTTTTAGTGAATACAGTAATCCCCCTTTATAATTGAACCATGAATGCAAAACAAGTTCATCAGTGAACAAAGATGCTGTATCCATGACAAAATCAAAGTTATGTGTAGAACATCATTTAATCATATGTAAATCAATTGCAAATTGAAGAAATGTAATAGTGGTGCCTCTCTTTGCAGAAAATTCTTATAACGTATTTTCACTGAACAAGAAATTCAAATTGCCAAGAAGAAAATCTCTCAGTAAAATATTTTCAGTAAGAAAAAAAAAAAAACAACCCAAACAACAATATTTCATAAAATTACTCAGTATCATCTAGATCCCTTATATAATTATCTAGATTTATATCTAGTATCTAGGAACTTATTTCAAGATAGACGAACATCTGGTGAATTAAGATTATTGATTATATTATTTACGTTTATTTGTATCTATACATTACTTATAAAGTAATCATTACATGATAAATCATTAAGATCAACATTAAGGTTTTAGAGGTTCAATATTTTTATTTTGATTGAATAACTGAAACCTCATTCGTTCATTTATTCACTTGAAGAATTTTCATTTGATAAGACATTTTGAGGAACAAATTGTCCTCATTAAGACAGGTACCACTGTATTTTAGTCTGTGAATAGGTCTTTTGATGAAATTCTGTTCATTCAGTTTTCTGGATGAGTAGTAAATAATGATGTGGTCCTCCAGCAAACTGCGCAATATTGAGTGATGCCTTTTAAGAAAGTTTCATTTCTCATTCCCCTGATTCCCTTCAAGTGTGAACACACTCACCTGGAGCGTCAAGAACAATTTCTGTAATTGATAAGGAATACTCTTTATTGCTTCTTCTTCTGTGCCAGTAAACTCCCACCTGAGAACAAATAGAAAAAAAAATTGATGCCAAAAAATTTCCTCCAAGCACATACGCAGGTAACTCCAAAGAAGTTTCAATTGTCAGATTGTTACTCATGTAATTGCATTTTTTTGCAGATTGAATTTAAAGGAATATAATTTGTTATTATCAGAGGTTTTTAAGCCCTTAACAACAATGGTGTCAAACCAAAACTTCCTGACAATTTGTAAAATTCCCTGACCTTGAGAAGTTTAATATTTCTCCTGACAAGTGAAAATCCTCAATAGAGACTGAAAAAAGCACTTTCTTGAAAAAACAAAAAAAACATTTTTAGATGGTGCCTAGTGGTGTACTCATGCAGATCTCATGGTTGTAGTCCCAAAAATGTGACCAGGAGTACCTAGGGAGAGAGATACACAAGAGTAAAGAGAGAAAATCTGTAGCCCACTTGACTAGTTGGTTGGGCAAGTGATTTGTAACACTTTGATGATTCAATAGCAATATCTGACATCAATGCAGTCAAAAACATCTAAAATGGTTTGGTCTTACAGTACTTACCTGTAAACAGCATTTCGGAATTCAGGTGTCATAAATAACGTTTGCAACAGACTATTCAGATAGCAAGTCATTGCTTGATTTACAAGGCCAACAAATCCTGGAAAGAAAAAAAAATTAGGATGAGATCTTCATAATTTTGCATTTACAGAAAGCAAGCAATATTTCAAGAATTGTTTTTCTTTCCTACCCCTAAGTGAGGATTTACCATCATACAAGTACATGTACATAAACCAATTTCCTGCATCTCTTTTAATCCAAGAGAAATTATGAGCTCAAACTTGAACTTAACGTCGCTCTCACACTAGTTCACTCAGTGGCTGCAGGTAGTGTTGTGCAAGGAGCCAACTCTCAACTGTTGTTACTGCTCCATTGATTATGTAAAATTCCTGGCCAAATTTGCATACATTTACCCCTTGTAATAGCTTCAAAGCAAAATGTGGATGTCAATGGTGGTGATGTAATGCACAAATAAAAGTCAATGCAAGAAAAAGAAGTGTAGAGAAAATCGACCACAGTGTTTCTGTACGGAAGCTAAGAGAGACACACGCTATTGACCCATTTTCTGTATATGATATTTATATAATTAGTATTACCTGGGGTACCCAGTGTTGCCAAAGAAAAAAAAACTTGAAATATAACATGAAATTTTTTAAAGTGGGGTGGGGTATTTGACCAGTGAAATTTTAACATTGAAGAAAAACTTTCCTTGTTAGCACTTTCAATCAATAAGACCTTCATTACTTACACAAAAGTATAAATTTTGAAAAAAAATATTAATAATTGAATATACAATTATATACAATTGGTCCTCCAATTTTGTTGGGGATTCAGGATGCAGACCCCTTGCGAAGTTTAAACCAAGCAAATAACCGTGGACTCTATGTACTGTACTCTATTGAATGTAATACATACATTACTGTACATTCACAATCCATGAAATACCTCAAAAGTATTGTGCTGTATAAAGAATAAAACAGTGAACATGTACAAAGAGAATATACCTGTACATGATCTTTTAAAAAGGTCTTATATAAATAAATCTATAAATTTATGGTAAACAACTTAGTAATGTACTAAACACATAATGCCCTATGCTTTAATGATTATACTAAAGTTTATGGCGTTGTTTACATTCTATCACCCTTTTTAACTGCTGTTTTTGCATCAAGCTGCATACTCAAAGATATATTTGATAAATAAATTTTTTGTTTGTGGTTCTTCACAGTAGCCCATCAAATCACATTTAACAATTGATAATAAAATCACAAATAATCAAATCCACAAAATAGAAACTGCCAAAATTGGAGAACAGACTAATTACTATCAATTATTATCTTTTTTTAAAATTACCCGATTCATTCACGTCATTAGATCTGACAACAGCTTTGGTTGGTTCGTTTGAAAAAAGGAAGGTGAAATAGAATCTGACAATGGTTATGTTGTACTACTACTTACACCATCAGTGATAAAAAATCCTGGTGTAATAATTGTATCCAATATTTAGAACAAGAGATTTAATAGAAATGGTCATTAGTGACTTCAAATGACCTCTGAGGTCAAACTTGCATAGCCTATACCACAAGTTCATTTTTTGCAAGGCTATATGCCCAATACTAGATTTATATAGATTTTAGATTCTTATAGTTTTAACGTGAAAGAGATATGGACAAACAGAAGACTCAAATATTAGTGCAGATATCTGTATTTTTCATTTATCTTAAACTGCATCATCTATGTCAATGTACTGCATTTAATTCATATTTGATATTAAATTTTCTAACAGCTGAAATGTTCTTAAAAAACGAGGAATCCTCACCCGTTTCTGATTTGAGCTGGCTCAAGTATGAGTAATTATGGTCAACAGAACTAGCCTGATTATCGTCTTTAATCTCACAGCCATAACCAGCGGATGCTTGGCACGTGTTGGAATCTTTAATTTCACAATCTTCAGGAGACGATGATACAGGACCAAATGTTTCTTGCACTGGCAATATAGGGCAACTGCTTGAACTTCCTTCAGGCTGAAAAAGAAATTTCAATCAATCATCTCAGCACATTCATTTTTGATCAAACAACATTTATGAAATATTGTATTTTCCAACCAGTAAAACAGCTTTTTCCCTGAAAATTTTGATAAAAAGGTCCAAAATAACAATTAGCTGTGAGACAAAGGAATATGACACCATAGTGTTGAACTTGCTAGAACAATAAGCTATTTAATCCTGAAATATTTTCTAAAACACACCCAGATAATTATAGGGTTTGTATTACCACTTGTAGCATCTTACCAACCAGGAAATACAGTACCTTACATTTGATTGATTGATCAACAGATATTGTTGTGAGAGAATAAAACTTGTAACTAAATACATAGTCACATCCTTAAAACTATTACTTCCTGGCAAAGAGAAAGCCATTCATAATAATTACGTACGATGTTATCAAACGGTTATTATTATCAAAGTCAGCCATGTTATTTGAAAATGAACCCTCACCCCCAATCAAAAAATAAATTTCACACAAAATTTTAAAAAAAAACTAAATGTTAATAATCAATTCAATAACATGACAATGAATTTAATAATGAATGTAAATTGTTCCAGTTTCTATGTCCTTTGCCTAATGTTATCAGCCGATTATCATTATCTAGAAGACCCTGACCTAAACTTTCCTCTGTATATTATCATTATCTAAAAGACTGTGCCAAAGTTTCCTCTGCATATCACTTTTGAAGTATTGATAGTTTCTTTTCCAGTTGACAATGGCCAACACTTGTCTCTTATTTACCTGCAGACTAAAAAGGATTTTGGCATTTCGGCCAAAATGAAACAGGAGTTAGAACCTAAATTGAACTGAAAATTTTAACAAATGCATTATGTTATAGCAATAGGTTTTTATAAGGGTACTGAACCATTTATCCAGCAATCTTGGAGTTGACCCAGACTTCTTGGTTTTCTAGGCCAAAAGATAATCTATTTATGATAATCATGTCTATATTTTTGTCTGTAACATTATTAAGAGACATAACTACTAATTGTTAATTATCGAGTGGTCTCCTTTTTTTTTGCAACTTGAATTGATGAAAACTTTATACATTTCTACAATACTGACATATTAACACAAGAAAAATAAATCAGATCTGGTACGTAATATATTTTGCCATGTGATCGGCTATATTTTTTGTTTGACATCTACCAGGGGAGATAACTATTAATTGCTAATTGAAGAGTAATCTCCTATACCTTTTACTTTTTCACAAATGGGTGAAAAAAATCCATGTTCATTCTGGCTGAACATAAACAAGAGAGTGCAGAGCCTGTTTTCGAAATTTTTTAAGTACATTGCAATTGAAAAAATATTTACATACTGTTTTTATTTTTGACAACATGGGTCAACTAGTTATCTTCTAACTTATGTCCGCTAATTATTCCCAATGCATATAACGTTATAACAAAGGAGATTTCATGAAAAAAAATATATGAAATACAAATATAGAACAGAAACAGTGTATATGCTGGTATATAAGATAGACATTTAATTTTTTCAAAAAAAGTGAATATTACATTGCATCCAACATGCTGGTGTTGAGACAATAAGCTTACAAGTAGGAGTGAAGGGGGGGGGACAAGTATTTTAATTCTAACAGGTAAACCAATGTAAGAATTAAGCCTTTAGCACCCGTTAATAAAAATGTTCTCATACGTTCATGATTATAACTAAGGGGCTGTCTACCAAAGCTGAATAGTAATTTGAGTCGGAAGAGATGCAGTGGGCAGTACTCCAAATATCCTTGTAAACCTTTTGTCTTCCATAAAATACACTAGTGGGTTTTTTGTTTCATTTTTTTTTTTAAGATCTTGAAAACACTTTATAAAAAGTTCTTGGTGACATTTTTACCTGTTTTTCAACATCTTTAAATGCAAGGAGAATGAAATCCTTCCAGAAATGAAAATTCTTTCTTCTATTCTTTTTTAATTCTTGTAATTTTTTCTCAACACATTTGATTAAGTTTGCATAAGGTCTCAATGCACACGTATAGCCTGCAGCTCTGTCAACATTCATGTATAGAGTATGGTCAGGGCATGGCAAACCCCTTCCAAAATATTCACTTCCTCAAAAACAGCTCAAATTAACTCAATACATCATATTTTTTAGTTTTGTTCCGTATCCTCTTCAAACTTTGCTTTTGTGACCAGGAGGTGATAATTTGAAATCTACTTATTTCAAATTGGACCACAGGCTAATTTGCACATTTTTAATCACATAAAGTGGGGAAAACAATTGCATATGAATAGCACTACCCTGGCCACGAAAAAAAACAAGTTTGAAGGAAATCAGTAGTTTGATAAAAAAACAAACAAAAAAAAAAAACACTCACTACCCAGGAACAAAAATCGTGTTGCACAGTTATTATCCAGAAGTCTAATCCATTGTTTGCTCAAGAGCAAAGAAGAAAGTAGAGCAGTATCATTCTATTGGATGAGGAAATGTAAAATATTTCTGCTCTGAATCTAACAAATTTCCTTGATCCCCCATGGAAAAGCGGATTAAAGCAATAACCACCCACATATTTATAGAGGTGTCCGAGCAAAGTATTTCGAAAATTGCAATGGCAGGGGAGAGGGGTGGTCCAGCAAAGAGACAGAAGAACATATACTTATATTTTGTGCAGAATACTGGGTTTATATATTTATTTATATCTACTACCTCTGTCCCATAATAGTTGTTACATTAGTGTATGGGATGTACATTCAAATGTAACAACTATAATGGGACAGAAGTAGTATTTATTTGAGTGTTTTTGCTTCCTCTAATCCATGATTAGAAAAACATCTGGAGCTGCGGAGGAGCAATTACAGCAGTTTGTGATGACAAAAAAAAAGAAAAAAAAAATAGACTATAATCCTTTACTTGTAATCTCATCATTAGGAATACAGAAAATGAAATCAAGGAGAGGAAGAAGAAAAAAGATGACATTATATATATGTATATACACATACACACACACAAATAGATAGGATTATCTGTTATAATTGTCTTTCAGGAGACTTAGGTAACAAACAGATGTATTGACCAAACCACGAAAGAGCACTCTAAAATCTAGATAAACCTACCAATTGACTATGTATGAGAAAAAAAAGCTTTCTTTTTTCCACAAATCTACTCCACATTTATTGCAGAATTTATCTACCTATTTTCCTATAGGTCTAAAAGAAGAGAAAATGTAGTGGCTACTAGTGTTACAGGTGCAGCACCAATATTCCAGCAACTGATGGCCTAGCACATCTTTTATTCAGGACAAAATGACAAGCAGAATTTTTTGTGGCTCTCATACTAGTTTACTGAGAGTCTGTTGAGAGTAGCACCCTCTTCCAATCAAAACATTACTATTTAATGCTAATTACAGAGTAATTATCCTTCCTCATTTATCATTTATTCAAATGCATTAAAAAAATCTGTGTTCATTCTGATTGAACGTGGATAAAAAAAAAATGCAGAGTTAGACAATATTTTTGATATTTTATAAGTACAATGCACTTGAAAAATTATTTTGATACTACTATCATTTTTTGACAGCATTGGCAAACTAACTGTGCCATAAAATGCTGCTAGAAGAGATCAATAACACTAAGCTTTAAAATGTGGATGGCGCAATGTCCAGCTGGCAATTTGTCTAAGTGCCAATGAGTTCAATATATTGATTAGTTAATAACCACTTGGAAATGAATAGATCAATAGGTTTCTTGATACCTACATTCTGGCAAAGAGAAGCGAGATATTTACAAAACTAGATCAATACAAAAATTCTAATAAGCACACATAATCAAATGGAATGTTGCAATCAGAAAAGTTTTTAAATACTTCAATAAGTTTCATATAACATTTCATTTATATTCATTTATATATATATATATATATATATATATATATGCCAAGCATAGTTGCAGGCAACCCAAAGCCTCTTCTTTCATTCACTATCCTTTCAAATAGAGGAGGGTACAACTCCAATCCCAATTTATTCCACCCTATTCACACCTAAGGTTTACTCATTTAGCTGCTGAGTGCAGAAGGAAATTTGTCTTAATGAACAGTTTAACACTCTTTGCTCATACCAGTAATTGAATCCATATTCTTCAGCATGAGAGGCAGACATGCTAACCATTTCACTATCTGAGCAAACCATTTTCTATGAAAGCATTTTATTACTGGTAGCCAAGGTTAGATAATACTTCATATTTCATAAAAATATACCCAATGAATATTCAGAATAACTTTTCACTGAGATTTCAAACTTGAATTTTCACTGTAGAAACCAGAGATGTACTAACATTTTTCTACAAAATTCGAGTTCTCAAGATCTTATAACTAGATAGGTAAAATAGTTCCCCTATACTGACTACAGCATCAGCTGTCCTGGCCATGGTTTCACAATTTTTACCGTACAATTATGGAAATTGGCTTAACCTCTCTGGCACAAAGTTTCTCCCTGAAAATTGAGATTTATAAAAGAAAAAAAAAAAGGTTTAGGCTTTAGATAATTGTATACGTGGTTAGCAAGTTGAACATAACATTGTTCAACAAGTCCAAATTATCATTCAATCTTTTTTACATTTACTGCATTCATTTTGATAGGAGTTTGATTTTGTTTTTAGTAATCATATAATCAAAAAATATTATAGTTTAAAACTACATTTATCACATTACTCAGTCCAGTTTCCCTTTGGCACTGAATAATTAAAAATATTGATATTATCTACGGAAAGAAAGCTGCATCTAAATTTATAATTACCATATTTCTTCATGTGTAACAGAATTCTTGTATAATATGAGTACAAGATTTTGAAGTGAAAAATAGGTTTATAGTTTTTGCCTCTTATATAACACAGTTACCCAATTTGGCACTACAGTTTGGCAGTCCCATGTTTTTCTGAATCAATACTCAAAATTAGTACACATACTGCAGTTATACAATAAGTGCCCACTATTTTTATGCAACTGTTGCGATGGTAATTAAATCAAATATCATAAAAAAAAGTAAAAACAAAAGGTATCTACCCTTGTTCACTCAGTGTTAACTTTCAAATTCAAAACTTTCATTAAACTAAAACTACTTTGCAAAAATAAATTTCAAAGGAGTAAAAAAAAAAAAAAAAAAGAGAAAGATATAAGTCTTCCAACTCTTAGGTTGCCTGAACTCGAGCTCTTGAAGGGGAAAAGTGAATTTTGCTACATGAGTCTAATATATTTCTCAGTCAAAGTGGGATAACAAGTTGTTTCACCTCTATCACAAAACAGGCCTAATTTTGATAACATTTTTTTCCTGCATACATTCAAGCACGGCAATTTTTGCT
Source organism: Thysanoteuthis rhombus (assembly GCA_963457665.1). Taxonomy (NCBI): domain Eukaryota; kingdom Metazoa; phylum Mollusca; class Cephalopoda; order Oegopsida; family Thysanoteuthidae; genus Thysanoteuthis; species Thysanoteuthis major. The sequence goes on from OY735211.1 coordinate 53,333,787, forward strand.
CAAATTTGGGTACAAAATTTTTTATGTTATACATGAAGAAATATGATAAATTAGAAATGGGAACACAAATATCCCCAGTCATCATCAGAGGTGATTCTGATATTTACTAGATATAAATCATACATACTTGAGATATACTGAGGAATAATCACCAAAATGCCAAGTATTTTCAGATAGTCACAATAACAGAATAATCAGAAGTGAAATTTCCAAGAAGTTGAAAATAACTTATTCTAGCCGTGCCAGGTTTTGAAGAAGAAAAAAAAAAGAAAAAAGCCCTGATCTTAGTGAAATTAACACTAGTGTTTGTTTTTTTAATCTTATGATGTTATAAATCTTTTCTTCATTTAACGATAGTTACTTGAAGGACAATGATTTCAGGAATTTCTCTCTATTCACATTGAATCTGCAGGGAAAATTTTGGCATTATTTCCACTAATATATTGGATGACATTTCTTGAGTAACAATCTTAATACAAGCATGTTTTGATAACTGCAACTACAAAAATTCCTTTAAAAAACCCCAAAAAACTCAAGTTCAATGATGCGTACACCATTGTTCTGATTTCAAAAGGATTCTAAATCAAGTAACAGCATTACTAGTTGTGGTGGTAGTAGTAGCAGGAGGAGGCAGAGGAGAACAGTAAAGATAGTCTCACTAAAAGTCTGTTTATTAAAAAGTAATCAAAGTGTACAATTTTTGTCAATAGTTTGTTCTGGAGTCTTAGTGTATGGTTATTTTTTTGGTGAGTGGGTTTTAAATTAGTATATATAACATTCTTAGCAATAAAGTTAGCTGATTTTAGCAATTCTTCAAAAAAATTTAGCTATTAATAAACGATATATGGCAACACTGTAAAAAAAAAAACAACATTTGATACGACAGATAATGATCAGATTAGAAGTTCTTTTAATGACATTACAAATTCTCCTCTTTCCGTTATTCAACAAAACTAGAAGTGACTGACCAAGAGTCTAATAAAGATGTGAGGACACATCTAAAAAATGTTTTTAAATCTCACTTAATAGTGAAAGAAAAGTTAATGACTTACCTGAATTTTCTGTGGGAGATGGTCTTCAGACTCACAGATGGTAAAATGGTGCTTACAAATCTCATCACTACACAAGTTGCCAAGAGACTGTGAACTTGTCGGATCTAAAACAACCTAGACAAGGAAAAAAAAAGTTATAAATCAATGAAGTACAAATAAATCTATGAAATTAAGTTAACTAGCTGAAACCTCACTCTACTCACAGGATTTTTAGCTAGATCCAACAGAATGAGGCTTTTGGCCCTAATTAGAGATCAAAACTGTTTCTTGAGGGATACATTAATTCAATATCTCTGGCTACAATTCACTGGTTCAGCTACTTTGCAGTTACATACAGAAACACAAAATTAGACTTTTAGAATAAGATAGAAATCATATCCTCATTATTGGAGTTAGTGAGAACACACCTCACTTATTCTGGAGAGAATTTTCAAAAATCTAATATGCTAAAAACATGCTCTCAAGACCCATTAGTACCTACAGAAAATTTGGTGACCATAACTCAAGCCATCCTTGAGTTTTGTGATCACACAGACACATTCAAGCTACTGCTGACTGCAGGCTCAGCTGATAGATGCTATTGATAGTATAAGTGTAACAGAAAACTACCAAATATATATGATGATTATCAGTGTTCATGGATAGCTTATAAATTAAGTTTATAAATAGATCCTTTTGCCCAATTTTGAGCTTACATCAGATGAAAATGAAAGGTGATTTATAACCACTTTCAAAGATATATTGATGGTTGGCTTACAGATCTGAACTTAGTCCTTGTCTGAAGAGAAGAGATGTGCAACACATAATGCATACACATGTGTGTATGTGTGTGCGTGTAATAATTAAGTACTTATTACTCACTATCTCTAGTTTAGCAGTAAACAAAGTTCTTAAATGAATTTGCAATAATTAAAGAATTTACAGCTATTTTTCATAATCATACATCGACTCATGTCCAATCAGAGATACATTCCCATAAGAGCTGAAAATGTGATATTAGGTGAAAAATAGCCCAAACTGATATATTGTTAAAGGGTTAATTCAAGAATAAATAAACTCTAACACAACAACCCTTTACTGACATCATGTTACTTCAAATGATCATTATATATATATATATATATATATATATATATATATATATATATATATATATATATATATATCAACAGGCGTATCAACAAATTATTTCTTCATGGGCAATAGGTCATGTTGGCTTCCTCTCTTCCTTTTCATTATGACATCTAAGCATTCCCCTCATTCAGGTTATATATTTTAAAATGAAAGCCCCTTATTCAATATAAGTGTAACAGACACTTCTTATATATCTTATTATAATATCCGTGTACTTGTACCATTAAAAACAATGGTATGCAACATAAATAAATAACAGTAAAATAAATGAATAAATAATAGTAAAATAGATAAATAATAAACATTCTACTACTTAGTAGTAAATTTTGCCATATTTCATTTCTTAAGGTAAGAAAGAAAACCACATCGGTAATTATAAGAGCAGGATAATTAAGGCTTTTTAGATAAACATAGGTGTAACAGATATGGCTCTATTTTTCTTACTCTCAGCACTCTTCCAGGCTGCTGCTGCTGACATCTAATGATGCCTGGCAACAACAGACTCAGCTCCTATAGTGTGTGTGTGGTGATGATTGGTTGATGATTCTGTGTTTATTATGACAGTATTGAGAAGTTAATTTTATTTTGGATTTTTCATTAAAATACTTTTTTTAATTTTCTCATTTTTCTACAACTATGATGGTTCCTCCCAGTCCTACTCCTACATTAAAAATGGGTTGGGGAGGGGGCAACCTGATGGATGCAGGTGGCAAAACCTGGACAAATACACAATGAGAAAAGATTAAATGATCCATGAAAACTAGGCTTACCTAGACAGATCTAGTGTGGTAATAATCTTTCCTCCCTGATCCAGAATAAAACAGCAACAGAAAAGCAAAATCCGGGGAGAATCCATCTCTACAATATCTAGGGAGTTCATATTTATAATGATTGGTGCTGATCTTCAATCATTAATACCTCAATTCAGAATAGGCAAACACTTTAATCAACTCCTATAAATCCCAAAATATCATAGAGACACATTGAAAAGCGCCTTGTCAATATCCTTAAAATGAAGTGTACAATGAATCTATAATACCCCTTATAACTGACGGATGTGAACCATGGAAACTAAAAAAATCACTTGAAAACAAACCTAATCGGTCACACAAAGAGCAATGGAAATAACATCAAGAGATGAAAAAAAATCAACATGGATCTGAGCAGACCAAAATGGAAGATATAGAAGTAATTAGGCAACAAGAATGGAGATGGGTTGGAAACTTAGCAAGAATGAATAGATGGTGTAAGAGATTAATTGATCAAGGCTGAAGGGACAACAAATGCAATAGAAGACTAGACCATTGAATCTCATCTCTCCATCTTCAGATAGAAAAGTTTGCCAGTAAGTCATGTGAGACACATTAGCACTATTGAAGTCAACATAGACGGACATAGAAAAGGCCATTGTTCAGCAGTGATGATGATTATTGAGTTTCAGTGAGTGATACAAGTTCAATTTTCAGCGAGACACACCAAATACTAAAATGACTCCAGTTTTCAATCATGTGGTGCTGGAACAACTTTCCAAAACTAAAAAAGCACTCAGAGAGCATATACCTCAACCAATACCGTTGTCAGGGGGAAGTAATTGAACATGGATCAACCCAAAATTTCAATCTCTTGTTCCATAGCTCACTGCCCCTACCCTTCAACAAGATTTCAACAAAATTCATTGAGAACTTTTGGAGATATTGTGTGGACAGATATTAACTTCTGGCAATATCATGTAGTATGAGCATATAACTATGATGGAAAGGAGGTAATTTTCCATTTGATCATTTCTCTCACCTCTTGCCAAACCTTCCACAAAATTTCATCAAATTCATTGAATACTTTAAGATATCGTGTAAACAGATACGACCAAATACATATACTTCTTACACTTCATTAGCAGAGGTAAATGAATAAGACTAAAGAATTCTTTAAAAACAACCATGGATAGAGATTTTTCACTTTATCTCAAAGTTTATACATCAATTTTGTTTTCTGTACATTAGTCCATGACCTGTTGCTCTGCTGACAGTTATGTCTACAATGTTATATTAGGTGGAGGGAAGTAAGGAAAGAGAAATCACCCAAACTGATACATTGTTTAAGGGGTAATTTAAGACAGGTTCAACCATAACACTTTAATGACAACATGTTACTCTGAATTATCATTGTCTTTAATCAATATGCCATTTACTTACATATTAACCAATTATATCTTTGTAGATGAGTCACAAGAGTTCTTGCTGGTTTCTACTCTCCCTCATTATGACGTCTACACATTCCTCTTGTTCGGGTTATATATTTAAAGACAAGGCCTCTCAAGTCAACATAAGTGTGACAGACAGAGCTCTAACTTTCAATGCCCAGCTCTTGATAAAAAGCAATTAAAAGATTAAGATGAAAGAAAATACCTGTCAAAAATTAGTGATTTAAAGATCTCATTCTATTAATTTTTTTTGCCTTCCCCATTCTAACTAGTTTACCAATGCTGTTGATAATAACGACAGAATTATGATAATTTTGCAATTGCATTGTACTTTAGAAAATATATTGAAAACATTATGCTGCTCTGTATTTTCTTGTTTTTATTCAACCAGAATGAGCCCAGATTTTTTATGCATGTAAAATAAATATTAGTTATTTACCTTGACAAACGATACAGACAAAAAATATGGACAATCATGGCATATTATGAAAGTAGATATGAATCAGATATAATCATTTTATCCAAAGCCTAAAGAATAAGTCTTTTGAACTGGTTCTAATTCTGACTCGTGAGTTGGGTTGCTATGGTTTCCACAACTTCTTTGTTCATCCTTACTCAATACAAATGAAACGTTTTGACTTAACAACCGATATATCACCTGCCTCGAAGGCTTAAACACTAGAAGTTTCCACTAACTCTTCCTTATAAATGGTCACATGATTTCACAAGTCTTTGTGACTTCATGCTTGACTGAGGAGCCTAATCCAATATGTTCAGTAATCAATTACTCATCCCACATCATTCTTTAACTGGGGTTCCAAGAGAAGTTGTTAGGTGTTCCACACGCATTAAAAAAAGCACCTGATATATTTTTTTTTTTTTGAATTCATATTAAACTAGGTGGAAACTTGCCCTATCAGAGGTTTTCAGTTAGTTCCTGCAGAAGGCCGATATCTAATCTGAAAATAAATTATTTACTTGAACATTTAAATTTACTTCTTATTTCAATTGTTTGGAAATTGGGACCTATGATACTTTTTGCACCCGATATTTACTAGAACACATTTTTCCTTGACACTGTATGACGTCATTCACAAAAGTAAACAAACAACACATATTTTTGAAAGTTACTTTACCTTCATAAAAAGGAGTAATTTTTTGATTAAAAAGAAACATTTTGGGCTTTCAATCCCCAAAAATGTTGAATATGAATAAAATGTTTTCTCAAGTCTTGAGTGTTACTTACAAGAAATAAATATTTAATTTTCTATTGAAAGTAGCTTCTTTTAAACTGATACATTATTTTTCAAAAGTTACATACACCCCCCCCCCCACAAAAGAAACAACTTAACAATTGCATAAAAAAGTCAATCATCAGATATAAACGATAGAACTACTAGAATCGTCAAAAACATTTTATGAAATCAATGATCAAGAGAAGATCTCATTTGGAATTCTATTTAATCGAATTTATATGACATTGCAAAACAAACATAATAGTTTTTTCAAATTTTGAGAAACAATTTCTCCACTGTATTATTTGGATAAGATGAACATCTCTCTTTTTTCATAATTTTGTATGATTAAAAAAAAAGATTTTTTTAATTTTTTTAAAAAGTTATCAATGTTTTGATCAAATTGAAATTGCATATTTATTTCTTTTTGTGAAGACAGTGATAGTGAACTTATAACATGGAGATTTTAGGTGACACACAATGAAATTTGAAAAAAAAAAAAATTTTTAGATACCATTTTATCATCCTAGTTTTGTAAGTATAATTCGAAATTCGAAGTTATATTAAAACATCAGTTTTATAAATGTATTAGAAAGAAAGAACCCTAAAAACATACCTAAAACTGAAATATATATAAGAGACACTCCGATTCGATAACAGGATTATTAAAAAAAATTGAAATTTTGACACATCATACTAAAACAATTCCCCATCCCCAGGTTAACATTTGATTAAATTGAATATCCACTATAAAATAGAAAAACATTCTTTGCACTTTCATTTCACAAAAACCTTCATTATCTCCATAAATTGGTCAGTTTTGAGAAAAACTAAAGGTCCTCTAACAGTTGGATTGAAAGCACAAAAAACTACTTTTTTTTCCCAAAAATTCACCTTGTGTTTTTCTTTCAGTAAATAACTTCCAAAATTATCTTTTATCTATTTTTCTTCTAATTTTCAACTTTTATGCAATTGGATTGAAAGTACAACAATTACTTTTTTTTCTTCAGGGTGGTTAACTTTTGGAAATAATGTGCTGTGAGTAACTTATGTTTTTTTTTCTTATTCAACATTTTTGGATTGAAAGCACAAAACCTTACTTTTTACCTTTGTAAAACGACTGACATTGGAATAACGTCATGCGGTGTTGAGGAAAAATGTGTACTTTTACTAAGTGTTCAATCTTGGGGTACAAAAAGTATATTGCGTACAGAAATTGTTTTCTTTTTCACACAGACTGCAACTGTATTCAACTTTATGAAAAAAAGGAAAGAAAAAAAATTTATCTCATCCAGGGCTGGCTATCAGCAGCCAAGTTGCTGATACTCCAAGAGAGGAAAAGGTAGGGGGGTCTTTGTATTACTGTACTATACTACTGGTATTACTTTCTGCTATATCATCTTTTCCCTTTTTGGGGCTTCCAAACTTTTAAATCATGGACATAAGTGTTTGGCTTGACCAGATAAATTCTTTTCGCTTCCAGATTCACAGAAGAAAGTGAAAATATAGTTTAAGACCTTACCCAGAGAAATGTTCAAAGCATAGAATCAGTCTCTGGGGTAGAACAATTTTCAAGTAGAAAAATTGCTAAATCCACTAAACACAATTTTACATTACTATAAGATATCTTTTGGGTGAGAGGGAACTGAAAAAATAAAATATCTTAGAATGTTCACCAAAAGGAGCTGCAATATTTGAAACCCAGCAAAAGATTCACCAGAACAGAGACCTATCTACCAACAAATACAGCCAGGAGAAAACAAAAACAGATACAGAACTACACATACATAGATACAAGAATGCCAAAGACGTACTCAAGCAAAGAAGTTGGCAATTCCATCAAATATCAAAGTGCTTGTGTGACCTTTAAAGTTGTGTAACAAGATTTCTACCATTCAGCAGACCAACCATAAACAGTCTTAGCAGTTTTAGGATTTGAGCTGCAATGTCTGTGTGCGTAGTAGGGAGTGAGTGTTAGTCCATGCTTAAGGTTTCAAAAAGGAAGTTCTCAATACATTTGGAGATAAGCATGGCAGCAAAGAATCACCACCCAGCTGGTCATGGCACCTGGCAATCAAGTCACCCATCAAGGAACTGACCAGGCTCGATATTGCTTAACAACCAAGATCATACAAGAACCTAGGTATACAACATGGCCATAACATATCAACCATAAAATCTTCCTATCAAATATGGCCATAACCAATACAAAGAGAAAAGGCAAATGTTATCACCTTAGCCAACAATGTTCATTCATACATTATCTATAAAAGATCTGATTGAATTTAGGGGCTGATCAAGGACGGTTTTTTTCTTCCAGTTCTGCAAACATTTCAAGCTTTTTGAATGTAATAACACAGTAATGACATCATCACAGTGATCTCATAACACAAGTAGTCTTGCAATAACAAATAACTATAAATAATAATTAATATCAGCATAGTCATGGATTTGTAACCTGATTGATTTTTATTGCAACATACTGGACAATTAAACAAGCCTGCAAGTCAAACCATAAAAACTTTAGTGCCCTTAGAAGCCCATTCCGTTGAGGCTCCCAGCTTTAAAAGCCCTTTCCTCTAAAAGGCCTTCACTTAACACTAATATCATAACAAAATAGAATTTCATTCATGCAACTGACATATTTGTATTCTGATAAAGTGAAATAGAATTCCCTGTTTTGATGACATAATAATAAATGTCACAAGCGATTCATAGGAGTCGGAGGGAATGCCTTGTAGAGATGATGTGAGGCGTTCACTTTGTCACTTGTCAGTCAGTGACCACAATTCCTGCTATAAATGCTAGCACATAAAAATTCAATATAAAAGAAAACAGTACTCAAAAGTACTGGTACTGACCAAACTCAACGTTTTGGGCTGTAACCTCTTACCTTACAGGGATGTTTCCCTAATTGAAGTCCTTGTGCTGGGTGCTTAGCACTGAGGTATTGAGAACCATTTTCAAGTGTTTGGTATGATTGAAGATAAGTATTGCTTCTAATAGCAAATATCAAAGTTTTCAGTCATATATTTCTGCATGAATGAATAGCTTTTGCTCAATTGAATTTAAATTTCCCATTCCCACCTTCCACTTGAGCCATTTCAAATTCCAGCCCTATCAAGGTGCCACTTGAGATTCCAGCATTATCTGATGCAACCTATGCCATATTGTTACACAACTGCATGAAATCACAAACCAGAGCTAGAAATATAACTTGCGTTCTTTTTGACTATACCTCAATACAAATAAGGTTTTATTTTACAGTTGAAGAAAAGGAAACAATAATGGCAAATTGTCTATAACTTGGAGAGGATTCATGAACATACCAACTTTAGTTGGGGCAATCTAATATCTTCTTCCTATCTTTGTTGTTGACACACCGGAAAAAGGCCATAATTTGAATCAGTCAACAACAAAGATGGGAAGAAGATATTAGAGTGTCTGAACAAAATTTGGTATAATAATGGCTAAGTTTTCATCAAATTTATATGTACATCTCAAGCCTCTTTATACATAGTTAACATTTACCATTTCCTGCTTGTTACACTATTTACCAACATTTTCTTTTTTTGACACAGTATTTGGATGAATCTCATAGCTGTTTTTTCCCTACTGTTTTGGACTAGTTATAGATATGAGGAAGACCAAAAGACACATTGGCCAAAATATACCCAAAAACCAACAAAGATGCGAAGTGTCATCTAAATAAAATGTGGAATAATGGCAATGACTCCGATGAGAATTTACAATATTTACCAACGTTTATTTTTCTATACACCTTCTTAAACTGGTAAATGATTTACCCAAGGGTGAACAAAAATATTTATGATTAACACCCACAATAAGAAAACACAGTTTCAAATAATCTAAGACTAGTTTACTACATGAAAATTCAAAAAATTCTAAAATATATCTGCATGTTTTTTTTTTGTTTTTTGAGGGTTTTTTTACCCCTAGATATTTTTGGATGTTCTAAAACTTGAATAAAATAAACATCCGAGACTTAATCTATGTTGGTGCAAAAATAACTTTTTTGTTATTTAAAAACTTTGATGCTTAATTTGGGATAAACAATTATTGAACTATGTTCATGTGATATACGATGTTAAAGTGCTACTTATTTAAACTGAACATTTTCTTTTCACTATTTATTCTGGTTTATTTGAGACTGTCAAATCAAAGAGAGAAAAAAAAGAATCGAAAATGGGACGTGAAGCAGCAGAAACTACTTGCAATATCAACCAAGTATTTGGCCAGGAGACTATCAGCAAACAACTCAACATGGGTTCCAAGAATATCAACAAAAAAAAAAAATGAGAGCCTTGAAAATGAGGAGGGTCATAGATGTTTTTCTGTGATTAACTACATCCAATTGAAGGGCATTATTGAGACAGACCTATGCAAAACTACACGAGAGGTTTCAAAGGAACCTTATACTGACACTTCAACAGTTGTTTGACATTTGCACTAATTTGAAAAACAAACAAATGGGTGCCACAAAAGCTGAACAAAAATCAGAAAATTTACCATAAATTCTACTCTGCACTTCTTTTGTACAACAAAACCAATCCATTTCTCAATCGTAATATATCACGTGATGAAAAAGTATTTCTTTACAACAATCGACAACATTCCTTGCAGCAGCTGGACACTTCCCCAAACCAGACGTGCATTAAGAGGAGATTATGGTCACTACAACTGCTTGAATCCTGGTGAAACCATCACCGCAAAGAAGTATAGCAAGGAAATTGACAAAATGTACCATGAACTGCAACATTTATGCCGAAATTGGTCAATCAAAAAGGACCAATTGTTCTCCATGTCAATGCCCGACTGCACGTCACACAAATAATCCAGCAGAAATTCAACAAATGAGGCTATAAAACTAACTCATCCAGCTTATTCACCAAACCTCTTTCCGACCTACAACCACTTTTTTAGCATTTGGATCACTTGCTGCAGAGAAGGTGTTCAACAACCAGGGCAGTAGTTCAAAACACCTTTGAAGAATTCATTGGTTCCAAAACTCAAGATTTCTATTCCTCTAGAATATATAGACTAGTTTCTAGTTGTCAAAAATGTGTACATTCTGACAGTTTTTATTTCTTTTAATAATTTTTATTCTAGATAGAGATATACTGCTTTAAAGCTGATGAAAAACTACAATTTTCTTTGCACTGACCTATGTATTTTGCTGATGATACTAGATGAATTATGTCTGAACTGATACACAATCAAGAATGAGACGAATGTGATCAAAAACAAAATTTTGTTGAGGGTGAATGACACTGAAATAGTTCGAGCAGTCCTGCTCCACACACCCACACACACTTAAGCTTTGATTCTCAAGAGGGTCAAACTAACAACATCAGAGTTTGCTGCCCAAAATATTCCTGACGTAAATGCCATCAACTATAAATTCCATGAAACAAAAGGTCAAAATGCCAAAACGACCACACACATCAACAAGAAAGCACTCACAGAGCACATACTTCATTTTCACTGTCACTAAAAAATGCACAACTGCAATACCACACTATAATTCCATTTTCCCATCTAACAAAATTAATTTCTTTTTTTTTTTAAATCAAGGATCTGTTTGAAGATGTAGTCAATAGTTCCATGGTTCAACCTTCCATATAATATTACCGACATTCATTTTGAACATTGGAGTTATTGTGTAGACAAATGTCAACAAAATCAACAAAAAAAAGTTCCTGGATCTGCCCCCAAATTCAATCAATTGTCCCATGGTCCACAGATCAAACTTCCAAAAAATGTCATTACTATTCATTGAGAAGTTTGGGAAATATTGCATAGAAAAACAAACATTGATGAATATATATAACCTTTGTTCAACTTTGTTAACAGAAGTAAAAATACAACAACCGTCTTAAACCTAATCAAGAATTTCTATACAATATCCATTACAGAAGTCAAGCTAAAATTAAGTTCTATTTCCTTTTATTCAACAAAAGCTATTTATTCAAAAAATGATATAATGTCAGTCATAAAACAAATATTTTACTTTTGTATATTGATCCCATGTATAGGTTGACTCTAGACTTATGGTCACAAAATCATGGTATTTTTTCTGTATAAGTTGATGCCATTTTGAGGGATAATTACTGCATGTAAATTATATTATATTACATAATATTATTGTATTATATGAGAAGCTACATGATATGTTTATTATTTACTGGCAGTAACTCTCAAATATCTTTCATTTTTAATCCAATGGTGGCTGCCTATTAGGTTTCATTTCTACACTACAAAATTATTACAAATGTAAAGGTTGACCCCCAATTTTTGGTCTTCAAAACCCAACCTATCCACAAGTATACACAGTATATAAAAAGATCAAAGAGACATACCTCTTCACAATCTTGTCCTGAAGAAACGGATTTCTCATAATGCACGGATACAGTGTTGGGTACATAGCCACACCGTGTTGCTACTTCTAAAACCATGTCTGCAACAGTCATGGAAGCTGACAGATAAAGACTCTTTTTCTTGCACTGGGGGTCTATCAGGTCTCGAATGATACACAAGATCGTATCCTCTGTAGCTGTGCACACTTCCTGTGAAAGATAAGAAGAAAGAAAAATTTAACAGAGTGCATAGGGAATAAAATAAGATTTTATTACTGCTGAATTAGAAATACAATCGGCATGATTGTGATTCGTGGTTGTGTTCAAAATGCAGTTTCTCAGCATTTTGGCTGAGAGCAAAGTGTAGTATGTCTTCATCAGCTTAAACCATGGTTCTTGTGTAAAGAAAAAACAAATCATCATAGGTCAAAGAAAAAACAATGAAATCTAATTTGAGCTTGAGCACCCTAATCTGCACTTGAGTAGATATTGAAAGATCTTTAATTTTAACCATGAAAAAAGACAGTACGTAGAAATTTTAAACTCAAATGGTACAAAAATTCTAGATATAATTTGAGGCAATCTAAATATCAACAGAAAACTAGCGTCCATAGTTTTCCATTTTCTCTTTATCTCTTTTTCTTTCATTCTTCCTCTTGCAGATGGATGATGTAGGAATAGAACCTGTCTTCCTCTTTTTCATCCCCTCTCAATCCATCATTTTAAACTTATCCTTTTTTTCATCATAACCAGAAAGTCATTATTGTAGGTGAGGAAAAATTAAGTCAGGAGTCTGACAGAAGTCTAGATACAAGCAGCTTAATATTCTAATCATGAATCTCACCAAAATGCATGCTGAAGCAGTGCCTTCCTCTACACATGATAGAGAACCACCACAGCTCCTCATATCATTCACTACAATGACTACACCCAATACAAAACCAACACTATAGTGAATGCACAAAACAATATCACAAAAGACAAATAAGCATATAATGTTCCGAACATAATTTTGCTGCTGCATTTCAAGTGAAATTCTGTGAATTTAAGCTGAAGAGAATATAGCAGAAGGGAATGTTAAGACGTCATACACATTTCTAAAGTGAAACGGTAGATTCCATTTTTGACCACTAATCTGTAGCAAGCAGGTTTGGGGAATTTGGTGGATACATGAAACAAAATTGATTATTCTGGTTGTTTGTATACAAGAAAATTTCAGCTGCTGCTTTGCAAAAACCACAGCTAATTCTTTATCATCATCTCACACTGTTCACACATAAGAAATTATGAATAGAAACACTAACAGATGATAAATCTAGTTTCAACATTATTGTATAACCACAGAAAAAAAATTGCGTTTCTGGACTTTTTCATTCATTCCCACTAAGAGCCAACAACGATTTCAAAGTTAGCAGGTGAAAAAAGATAAAGTAGCATTTCCTTTTTCTTTCATTTTTTTTCTTCTGACCACACAACACTCAATTCATGGTTTTAGTTTGGGGTCAAATTTCAATAGCCGCTTGGTCTTGGATAATTAAAACATTCCAACTTTTTCCCAAACGGTCAGTCCTGTATATGTCTTGAGTTAGGTTCCAGATGTGTCAAGTTTAGATTTTTGTAGCTTTGCCCGAAGAAGAGGCTAATGCTGTCAGAAGTTTGAAGTAAAAAATAGTAAAATAGAGCATAGCATTTTGGGGACTTTTTCATTGATCCTCTCAGCAGGCCAAAATTTTCCTAACCAGTGGGTATTGATAGGTTAAGTTCATTAATCCCTCCCTAGGGTTAAGATTAGAGTAAGGATTTGTTTTCGTGAAGGAGGCTAACGAAAAAGATCCAGCAGAGAAAAAGAAGATGCAATATCATTTTTTTCTTTCAAGGCTTCCATATTTTGAAATTATGACAGTTTTTAATGAGGTCTAATGAAAAAGAGCTACATTTCTTTGTGGTCTTATGATCAAAAACGTACTTGCAATGCTTCAGCCAGCAATGGTAACTTAAATACCAGCGTCTTTTCCTATTCGGACCTCATCATCAGTATCAAAATCTCTGTACTCAGTCATCTGTCTGTCTATTTTTCAAAATAGTTCAGAATCCTGGACTGAGCACACATTACGCTGTCACCAACGGATACTTGACATTACCTGGCAGGAATGCATTCCCCATGTCATGATCCTACAACCATCTAACAACCACAACACTGAGTTCATAATAGTCCAGTGACAGCTATGGTGGATCGGCTATGTCGTCAAGTTATCAGAGAACCACTTTCCAAGAGAGTTACTCAACTGAAAACTATCTAAAGGCCATTGCTCATCAAGAGGCCAGATGGAATGATTCAATGACTATCTAAATGCCTTTTCCAAGCAATGTGAGATACCCTCAAGCAAGCTAATCCTACTTCTGATCATGCAGCAAACCTGCAGACAAGGCATGCAATCTTTGGAACCATATGATGTGCCCACACCCGTGAAAAGAGCAATCACAAAATACTCATGTGAATATCATACTGCCCCCTCCAACCTGATGATGGAATCCCATGCTCTGTATGAGAAGGACTCTGAAGTCACCAAAGAGGCCATTGACACAACAGCAAAAACAATAAAAAGCCACAGAAACTGAATGCTGTTATTTAGATAAACAAGCAGGGTCTTATTTGTTTTAAACTCTGACACAAGTCGAAAATTCTGAGAACAGGGAAAATTCAATTTTGAATAGGTTAACAGCCTTTGTGAGGAATTAAATGAGCCGAAGGGAGAGTGTTTAAGAAAAGAGATTAGAAAGAAAGCTGTTATTTCAAGAGGGGAGATAATAAGAGAGAGAAAGAAAAAAAAATTTATTTCTCTTTTATATCACAGTAAATCATATTCCTCTCTTTTTTTAGATCAATTATTTAGAATAGAAAATAGAATACAAGAAAGGAAGAAAAGAAGCAAGGAAAAAACAAAGCAGACTGAACAGTATTTATAACTTACATAACTTTTTTCCCTTGCCAATGAATTATATCAAATTTTGGACAATATTTTCCCTTTTATTCTTTATATAATGATTTGTTTCAGATGTTTTAACAGAGATTAATTGAGAAAATCAATCAGAAACATTTTTTCGATAATATTGATGATTCTATTATAGAAATAAATGCTGTCAGAAATTGTACATACAACATCGCAGGTTTTGAACAGTGATCTTCTTTCTTCTTTTAACTATAACTTTTACAGAAGTTGATAAGGCAATGATATTGAACAAAATTTGGTACCATTGATTTAATATTTGCTAATATCAAAGGTTAAAACTTGGAAGTTCAAATACTTATGTTTACTTAAAATATACTTTTTTCTTCTTTTTTTTAAATCTTTAAATTTTTTTAATAAATGAGAACCAAGCAGATAATGGGGAGGAATACTCGACTAAGACATTAATTCAATCTAAAATACCTTTTTTTAGACAAACATCACCTTTGTTTTTGATTATTCCTTTATTCTACCTTGGAGAGCATAGGGCTACATCACAGTTTCAGTAGCAAATTGGCTTTATGGGGTGGAGTCGCTACCCCCATACAAAAAGCTATAGGTTTCTTTTTCCATCAGAGTAACCTTCTGTTAGATGGACAGTCTTACAGGGCTCCAACAGTCCAGCCATTTACCCATAGCTTAGGAGAGAGGTGGATTCATGCCTTTCTGAAGGACATTAGCATAAAGTGAACACAAGCAGCTTCAGATGGAATTCAGACTGTTCGCCCATTCTGTTTTAAATGCCAGTAACCATCATGCTACTCTGCACCTCTTATCACTATTACAGGTAGTCAAGTATAAACTATAAGTGAGCATGAAGTCTACAGTATGCAAGAATTTATCAGAACGACAAGCAGGAAATGATGAAAATAAAAAAAGAGGGTGGAGACAGATGAAGGAAGAGAAAAGATGCACAGTGCATTGCCCCACTAACTTTGAAACCACTATGAATTGCGAGAGCAAAAGAACAGAGGCACATTTGCCAAAAGTATATTTAGGTAAGTAGTCAGGTTTTAAAGAAAATACCTATCTCTGTGGCTTCTGCAGCAGTGATTCAGATTGCAGATAATGTAGGCTGCAAGGATGGGGGGGTGGACAGTTGGAAGGTATCATAGTTGGGAAGAGCCAATACAGAGAAAGCCGCCCTTTATAAAGAGCGAGGTCCAGATGAAACAAATTTCAAAACCTGAAACAAAACCTCCTCAGTTGAAGTGGAAAGTAGGACAAAAACCCTTTGGTTATATTAGAACATGGCAAAAATTTACGTAATTGGTGACAGTATTAAATTTTTTTACCTTTCCTATTCTTACTAAATAAGAAATGTTTATCTGGACTCATATTCTAATCACACATTTTTAAAGCTCAACATATTGAGGTTGTTCATAAACCATATGTAAAAGGAATGAAAATATGCATGAATTGACATAAAGCAGAATTGAAAGTTGTCACAGAAAAAGATATTCCCCCCTTACCCAGACAATGAAATAAAAGAAAATCTAAATGACAGCCAAAACTTCAGCCATAGACTTGGACAATTTGTAAAACAAAACACCACAACTTGAAAGCACTCAAAGGGTGCATACCAGTGCCAATTCATCCAAGTCTCCAAGCTCATATTTGGCCACCCACCTATATTACCAGCACATTGGAGGCAGAGGAAAAATATTAGGAGATTCTTTTTTGGGAATGAGTGCATTTTATGAAGTAGTGAACTTTAGGTAATCCAAAATGTTTGATTGGCTTTTGTTGTAAAATGGTACTAAAAAAATATTTAGTTTTGAAACCCGTTGGACTATTTTTATGAGAGGTTTTAGAAATGAATTTTGATGGGCAATGATAAGAGAATACCTCACAATGACGGAAAATGCAAGAGATTGTGGGGCAAGCAAAATGAACCACCACTAACCATGCCAAAGACCAGTATTCATCCTAAGAAGGTGATGCTGTGTATATGGTGGGATTGAAAGGAAGTCTTCTACCATGATCTCCTTCTGGAGAATCAAACGAGAAAATGTCCACAATTAGTTAATAGAAAAGGTGTGATAGTCCATCAGGAATTTCCAATCTATGCTTTCAACTCACGACTGTAGATTAACAGTCTGAGTAGTTGCAATAAAAAGCAACTAAAATCATAATGAAAAAAATACTAGTCAAAATTATTAATAGTTGACAACGCTTAATCTATTAAGAATAAATCAACTCACAATTTACAGAAAACAATAAAAATAAGTATGGCACCAATCTATCTAAGGGAAAAAAATGAATTCAAAGTCAAAATCTGATCTTCTGCCAACCGTAATAGCTCTAGTAGCTCAATCAGTAGAGCAGTTACCATACATAGGAAAGCTTTACAAGGTAAAAAGGGATGCTAATTCAAGTCTCGCCAAAAGATTATCATTCATTTCCAATCTGCAATGCACACACACACAAACACACAATGGCAATACACACAGACACGGCAATAACAAATGGATGAGCACTAGACAAGGTCAATTGAGAGTGACTGACTGGCAGAACAACAAACAATTGAAGTCAGGGTAGTTTGAGTTGCAAACAATTGGGAGAGCGGAGACAATGATAAATGTTACTCTTTACCTTGATCAAAGGCTGCAGGTGACTGCTAAAACTACTGAGCATTCTTTGCCTCCCAACTCTTTCTCTCACCCCACCCCTAGTTTCATAGAGTGAGAGGAATCAAAGATTTCTCAGGTCTAATCTTCAGGATTTCCACCATCAAAAAATTCAAACTAGCAGAACAAACTCTTCAAACCACGCAGGAAAAGAATTATCATATTTTTAAGCATTGAGGATGCTCTGGCCTCAAGGACACACCCCAATCATGAGATGCAAAATCTTGAAAAAATATAATGAAGACAGATGATGAAGAGGTCTATACTAGACAGTAATCTGAGAGCCTGTATGTGGCCTCTGAATGAAGCGTATGAATTATACCTAGTTTTAAATAGTGAATAAACAAAAGTATCATAAATTGAAAAATATATGTAATTACAAAAATTCATCCCATATTGGTACACAATGGTAGACGCACCAACTAGTAGTAATGTAGATGTGGTACATCAATATTATCGGTATTTTCACTCTCCTCAAACAACCCCTATTCTAAGGGAAAATTACTGACACCATGTCCTTGAAGCCAGAGCATCCTAGACAGCGGGAATCAAGGTACTCAAATTCATTTGAGTTATTTTATTAAGTCATCTAAAAAAAAAATATGTTGACAAACAAGTCAGGTAATAGCCTCAAGAGCTTTAGAGATCTTGAACATTTTGTTACACTCACAAGTCAGAACACATTTTGAGTTTTCATTACAGGTTTTTTTTTCTTTAAACTGCTTTCCATTTCAAATACTTCTAAATCAGTGGTTTCTAAATTTTGAAAACTCAAGAACACCTTCAATAAATGAATGGCGGACCTCTATTTTCAGCACCTAGATTTTTCACTAATTAATGAACTTTCGAAATCATCATAGCTTTTCTGTCAGACATTTTTGACTTTTAAAAATCATACAAATTCTAATATACAGTACAGGTCTGTATACAATTGTTATGTTTTTTAAATAGCTGTGCAATGGATGATGTTTTTCTGCCACAAGATTTTCAATGCTAGGTTTAGAGGGAATACTGCTGTGGACCCCCAGCATTGCTTGACAGATCCCCAGGGGTTCGCAGACCCCAGTTTCAAAATTGCTACTTCAACTCTTTTGGCACCAATCCAATAATCTAGAAAGATTTGCAAATACAGAAGACTCCTATCATTACAGCACGCTAGGGAATTTAAGAGTGCCCGTGGACTTTATACAAAGTGTATTACTAATGAGAAAACAGAAAATCCAGGCAAAAATGACTTATTACCATTTCACATTTCTGACCATGAAGAGCTTAACTGAATAAACATTTTGAAACTTGAATGTATTTGAAGATTTGGCTCTCCCATAAATCTTTGAATTAGGGCTAGGGAAACATTTTGAGAAAATGGCAGTGAGACTGGGAATAGTGTGAAGATTTCAAGCTCTAACTTTGCATTAATGCTCTTAGAAAAGGCATCAATCCACTCTGCACCCCCCCACACACACTACTATCTATGGGTAAATACCAAGGCAGTTGGAGCCCTTAGCCTTATAAGCACCCCGGCCCTGTAAAAATTCACAATTACTTCAGAAACAATGACCGAGTCTCTGTGAATAATTCAAGAAAGGGAGACATAACCATTGCTCGTTAGTTGCACAACAGAAATTTGCTTTGGAAATATTTGTAAATCTTCCAATGCTATCAGAACACAAGAATCAACAAACTTACAGACAGAATTTCTCTTTAACAATCAATATGGCTAAGTGAAAACAAAGAGAAAATAAAAAGTAAGCCTGCAGTAAATGTCCACTTAATCTCCATGCTATAGATGAAAGAAAATACAAATCAAAAATTATTTAAGGTTGAAACATTTTTTTTTTTTACTCTTAGGTTAAATGTGTTTAGTAATGTTGAAGCCTCACTGAATAAGAGATACAGACAATTACTATTAATAGCTACACCAGTTATGTATTCTTTTGATTGGATAAAAGAAAACCAAATTAATTAGATGTATTTCAGAAAATGTAATAATATTTCATTAACATAATTCACCAGACGTTTTTTTGTATGTATGTACTTGCCAATCACAAAAACTACTCAGTATAACCCCATGGAATTTTCTGTAGGTATTAACGTTTATGGTTATGGTTTAAGGTTTATGGCAAATGGGTTTTCAAAAAATCCCCCCTACTCGAGATGTGTGTGCACGTACACACACAACAAATTAATCTTGAAATGGATACATTTTTTGTACTTGGCTTATTTCAACTGCTCTTGATTGCTGCATTTTTCAACCGTTGACTATGTATTGTTTTTAGAGGGAGTGGGAAAGTAAGAGAGAGAAGTTAGTTTAAAGAGGAGCAAAGAGAATGATTTTTTTTTCCAATATTGTTGATGAAAAAAAAAACACTACATAATACCTTGTGTGTATAAATGTGATACCAGGAAGATTTTCAGCAAATTAGTTTCTGGAAATCACTCCCAAAATATTGGGGGTAGGGACAAGGGAATTCTGGTAGTTTTTTCAATTTATTTTCAAATTTAAATGCAGTGGTCACAAAGATCGTATAAATGAAGTTAACAAGTTTTCTTCTTATTTGCCGAACAAAGTTTGACAAATACGGGAACCCATCACATGGTGAACATGCCAAGATTAAAGGGATATATCGGTGAAAGGGATTCTGATATGCATGTGAGTCATTATTACATAGTGTCCATGGATATTCATCAGCGTCATCACTTTTTTTGCTTACTGCATACTGCATTGTGTTTTTCTATGAGCCTTTCTACCCTTGCTTCTGAATATGGTATACCAATGTCTACTCCTTCAGTGTATAAGGAATATGTTGTCTCTGAAGAAGAAGCTACAAGTTATTGAAGAAATGAGTGTTCCAAGAACCATACAGAGCTTACGGAAATCTCAAAAAGATAACAATCTAAGACATCCTAAAGGCGAGAGGACAGCATCAAGCAGCTGGAATCTGGACGTAAGGGTGCAGAAATATTGAGGTCAAAGAAGCTACCCTTCAAAGGCATGGATGAAGCAGGCTTCCAGTGCTACACTGAAAAGCAAAGGGAGTTCCAAACTAAGATTTGGATATTCAAAACGCTGAAGCTGGTTGCACGTTTAGGGCATACAAAATTTCGAATGGGTAATGACTCGCCGCAACGTTTTAGGAGGCAACATGGCATTGTCAACAAAGCCATAAAAACGCCAAACGCCAACACAGAAGCAGTGAATCCCTTCACAGATGAACTGAAGCAGCTTGTTAAAGATGGGAAGCTCCACCATTTTCAAATCTACAACGCTGACAAGAGATATGATAAGGTCAAAAATAGAATGAGGGGCAACCAAACAGCCTTTGGATTTACTGAACGATGTTCGCTAAATGCAGCAAACTACCCAACTTATATCTTATTTACTGAACGGGGGGGGGGGGGACCATTGAGTATAACAAATTTACACCTTTAACGGTGATCTCCAACCCCAAAATTAGTTCATTATAACAAGGGTTTACTGTAATGAATAGAAAACATTTTCTTAATGCATTATAGAATCTTGATTATTATTTAAGCACATAACCAATTACATCTCTATTTGCTGGGTCACACTGAAAGATCAAGCTATAAAAAGGTTAGAAAGGGAGACATGGGGGACACAAAAACCTCCTCCACCAGCACAGCCACTCCCAACCCAATATAAATATATAAAATTGGTAGGGGACAGGCAAAAGATTATTTTGTTGTAAAGTAAAATGTTGAATTCAAAAGTATTTGAAAATTGAAGCGAACAAAGTAGAGGGTGGAGAAAGAGAAGCAAAGTTGAGAAAACAATTTACGCAAGAGTGAAAAGAAAAGACAGGAAAGGAATAAAATAAAGAGTGAAATAGAATTGTGATAAGTAGAAGAAGAAAGACAAAGAGTGAAAAGAAAGAAGAAATAATTGTGGAAAATAATGCAAGAAAGACACTAAGAGAAGACAAAGACAGAAGAAGATGAAACTATGGAAGTAGGAATAAAATTTTGTTACAAATAAACTTTATAAACACAAAACACTTTCCTTCAAAAGGGATCCTACAACTATAATACAATAATAACAAGAGGGCAAAATAACCAGCGTAGCATAGATCTGGTTATGGAAAAGAAAGAGAAAATAGATAAGGCATAGAGTGACATAAAATAATTAGATTTTTCATAAATTTAAATATTTTTTTCAAACCATGGGATTTCCACTAGTACAGCTAGTTAGATTATGATGCATATGAATTTTGGAACACAATTCTGTGTCTTTATCTGTACATTTAATATTTTATGCAGGCTTTCCTTGAGATACAAAATCTCTTAAGAGTCCCTCCAGTATGAGAAACAAGTCTATACTCCAAATTCTATGCTGTGCAGCTTCATAATTTGCAAGATAGAAACATTCTTCACTTGGGTTCTAATTCGTTTTTTATATCTCATCCAAAAAGAGATGTGAAGGTGAAATGAAGCCATCAGCAGGAGACAGAAAGCAGCTGGCAGCTCAGCAAAGGTCAACAGGAATTGGTGAGAAGTTCCAGAGTTTGTTACATCAAGCACACTTTGTGAATAAGAACACACGGCTCCTTCTCCACCTTCAAATCAGCAGAGATGGAAGGCTATCTACCTGGGAGGAGATGAGGGAAAGGATATCTACGTGGGAGGAGATGAGAGGGGTGGAGTCAATAAAGGTTGTTTCTGATTCCATATGGTCCCAAAAAAAGAAAAGTCTTTTGGTAAATTTCAAAAAGATAGAATTCAGGAAGTTTTCTCTTTCTTGCTTTCTCAAGCAGCCAGAAAAATACACCTACATATGTCACCACAACTAGGGTCACCAGAAGTCTTTTGCCACATAAGACCAAATTTACATGATCTTAGAACCAAATTAAGAACCTTCAACAAAAATCAATCATCAGACTAAGCTTACAGAAAAAATGGATTAAAATACATTTTTTTTAAAAATCAATTATCATGTATATTTATGTTATATCATACCCTTCATGCATAAGGGACTGTTATCTATTGTAAATTTTCTTCCATACCAAATCTATATTTTCAGAATCAAATACCTTCATTCAATACAGAATTCATCCATTTTTGATCTTGAGGAAAAAATAATTGCAATCCTGCTGAGGAGCTGACCAATTAAAGCATTGTTTTATCAAGAACTAAGATAAGGATTAGGAAAAACCCCCAAGTACCATATATGCTGGAATATAAGACAAGAGTTTCACAAGGGTATTGGAGGGCTATTACTCACTGCAATGCACCCAGGAACCATAACTTCCCCTATTGAGCTTTGATAAATGGACCTCTAGTTATAACACCATCAAAGTGGATGCAGTATAATATTTGCATAGTTATTTTCAAAAATTGAATATCCCTCTAAAACACCGGCATATCCAGTGATCTGAAGAAGAGTGTAAAGAAACTTTTTCACCCAATGTGTCAGTACTATAAATGGGCTCAGGCATGGCTTTGTTGCAATAAGAAAAAAAATGCTCCAATGGAGAGAAACACAGTTATAAGTTGGTAAATATAATTCTTTAATGTTAAATTCTTTTATCAACATTTGTTTGCAACAAAATTAGTATATTCATAGTCTGAAACAATGTCAAAAATATGGGATCCAACTAGAGTGATGGTCCATGAGATTAGGTTGCAAACTACAAATCCACAGCATGAAACGTAAAGTAATCAACATTTTTCTCTCAAATTCAAAAATGACAATAACAAGGATTATCTAAAGGCCAAAAAATTTTTTTTTTCCAATATGCACACTGAAAAAGTTTCACTCTTATGATTATATATTCAAGTTATCTTTCTTTAAAAACTATATGCAAGCTTGAAATTATTAAATGGAAGGAGCATGGGGCTATAACTATTCTACTTCTGTTTCTGTAGCAAGAAGGTTTTACAGAGTGGAGTTGCTAAACCAAACTCTCTTGCTTAAACCAGACTTAGGGCCAGCAATGGTGACTGTCAAGCTGCAAGTTTTATTCTGTCAGAGTAACCTTCTCTTAGATGGACTGCTAATGGGTTCTAATTGCCTTGCTATTTACTCATAGCTGGGGGGATAAGTGGATTCATGCCTTTTCTTATAGCATTTGCACAAAATAAACATAAATAGCCTCAGCTGCTGGTTATATTTTCTGAGCTGGAACAAGTGGGAACAGCATTCCCTTACTTGGGGGAGGGGTCCTCTCACCAAATCCTACTAAAATTCTTTATCTAAATGACTGATAAAAAATTAGCAAGTCAATGTTCAAATACTCAACCTACAAAGCCTTAAAATGCCTCTGAAATTAACTAAATTTCAAAAATTTAATCAAAGGACTTTAAGCCCTCTGCCCCCTACTCCTGAGAGTAGACAACTGAGTATTCCCAGACTTCTATTTTCAGTACTAAACCACTCTACACCTTGATATTGTTGCAATATTCCAACCATAGAGATGATAAAGTTCAATTCATTTCAAATAAATCACCTTTCAAGAAAAAATAGAAACACTCAAATCACACTGGACACTTTTCATTAAAATATTTCAAGTGTATTTGTCTGACCTCTGAAATAAGATACTAACTCACTAAAGCAAATCAGAATTTCAAATTATCTTATCGATGATAAGTATAAATGAATGTGCATCTTAGAAATATTTTACACTGTTTGATACTCTTCCAGGAAAGGTTGGTATCCTAGAGAAATGTGAACTTTAAATCAGAAATGATATCAAGTTACTTGTGTTTTAAGAATGTATTTATGACCATAATCAATGTTCCCACTAATTTATAATTGTCAATGTGCGCAAAAATCTTACATTGTGCAAATTTTTTTACAAAAGTAGAGGTGGACTGATGCTTGTGCAAATATAAATATGAATGCATCAGTTGAGATTTTATACTATACCTCGAACTACAAGGTTCAGTTCACTGTCCCATTAAATAAAACACTTGAAGTCTAAATAAATTAATAACACCCATCTATAATCTCATTATTAGTGATGTACCAGAATATCAATCCACTTGGATATCCAGTGCCAGATTTACAAAAAATTAATGTTTTTTTATAAATCCGACCAAACTGATATTCCAGTATAACACTGTTTAGTATTCTTAATAATTTGCTGGAAATGGTTAAATCAAAACTCATTCATAAGTACAGTATTTCAGGTAACTAACCTTGCATGCACGCATCAATTTCCTTAGTGCACAGGTTGCAAAACGTGTGTGCCCGTGCACAGCTTACAGGGAACTATGGCCACAACTGAAGGGTTGAACCAAATAGTTGATGTTAAGTTTCAGTTAATAGACCAAACATCACAATAACAGAAGTTGTTGGAACCCTCTACCATCTGAAAATGGCAGAAGCCCCAACTTTGAGAAAGAGAGAATAAAAGGGAATTTCCAAGTGGAAAATTATCAAGAGATCAAGATAAGCTTGACAAGTTATCTAGCAGATATCCCACTCTGTACATAAGAAAAAAAGGGGGGGCAATGTTGGCGAGAGATCTAGGTTTGGCATTATCACTGGTACGGCTAAGAGAGAAATAAATACGTGTATTTGTGCATCTAGATTACGAACACTCTACCCAGAATACCTGAGATTCTTAGCGAGGCAAACATGACTACCACTTACCAAAGCAAAACAAATATAACAATTTATTAGTAAAAAAAGTAAAAAACCCTGAGGAAGATGTATTGTAGACATCAGAGAGTAGGATATTTTACAATCCCCAAAATATAGGTTGACTAGATAGATAGGCAAATAAATAAAAGTAAGAAACAGGAATTAAGTATAAAATGTGTATGAAGCGAGAAAGAGAAAACAAAAAAATGAAATGGAGAGAACAAGAACAGGAAGTATGCAATCTATACACCTAGTACTGCTATAAATACGGTTGCAATTTTATATCTTTCATATAATTGATGGTGTTTTGTCAATAGAAAAGTTGCTAACTCACTGTTCTTATTTTCAGTTGTATGATTTAGTAAATACAGTGTTTAACTATGGAATGGGGATGATAAAATAGAATCACAGTGATCAGCCTTCATAAGGCTGGTCATGAACCTTCTGCTATTTTCAAACTGTTTAAACTACTTGGGATCAGTAGTTTGTGTATCGTACCATAAAGAGATTCACTGAAAATCAGACTGTTTGAGACTACAATGACTGAGCCATCCTCGAACAATAAGGACCTCTAGTGCCATCAAAGCTTTAACAAACAGAATCCTGGGAAATACTTTGAGAGAGCAGAAAATCATGGCTAGAGAGATGAATATTTCACCCAGATCAATGTCCCAGCTGATCAAAAGTGATCTAGAACTAAGGTGCCAATCATTGTAGAACTGGATATATGGTAACTACAGCTGTGGTGAAAATCAGAGAGCTGAGATAAAAACTATTACTTCACCTCCTTTTAGGATGTCTTAAATGTTCTCTGATGAAAGCTGCCACCAATTTCCGATAAAATCGTATGTACTGCAATCAATAAAATGGCTTGATCATTTGAAGCACAATGGAAAGCATTCTGAAAAACTTGTTGATTTTTGTAATGTTTAAATGCATAGATGATAAATACGACAAACCTAATTTTGCTTTATTGTTTACTCTTCCTTCAATCAACAGATATATTTGTAACGGTATTTGTGATAGTACTTGATATATACTTACATACTGGGTGACCCAAAAGTAATGCCCGATCTGTTCCAAAACAATTTCAACAAATTACAGATCTAATAAACAGATACCTACAATGTGTTACATATAAGGTTCAATGTGACCAATCAGTAATTGCAACAATAATATTGTTTTTAGATAAATCTAGCGTTACTTTGGGGACACCCTGTATATACACATATTTATAGGTACATCTATGAATCTATAGTCTAATGATGGGAAAAATGCTCATTTTACAACTATCTCCCTCATTGTCAATGTAGTTGAATGAGTGGTGAATATCAATCACATCATACATTATACAGTGGAAATTTCAGATCAAATTTCAGCTAATAGCAATTTTTCAGACACATTGGTTCACCCTCAAATGTGCATAATATATATATATTTTTATGTCCACAAAACTTTACAGCTTAAAACACTTAATGTAAGAAAACTTTAAAAAAAATGTTTATTGCATCACTTCTGTCACTTATTTCCCAATATCTGTCAATGCAATCAATGTAATTTTCTTCATTGTTACACACACACAAACGTGAGTGCAAACTCCTGTTTGTCCATGCTTCTTTCATGCAAAAACAAAGCTCTATTGACTATTCAGCATGTAGTCTCACAAAACATCAACTAGTGACATAGACCTTGCTGATTATTCAAGGTCACCAGAGGTTATTTCTAGAAAATTTCTGGTTCTAAACATTGGAAACCATTTATAAAATCAGAATTTCTGTCAATGATTCTCCTTCCCAACTAGTGACAAGTTTTTTATCACACATCTCTTTCTTGTCAATGAAACTGTTGAGTAGCAGAGCTACTCAACTGTTTCATTAATACACAAAAATGTGTTGCCCTCAACCATATATATTTGTGTTTTGCCTCCTGCCCTTTTTTCAATGGGAAGATTTAGCTTAATTTGGGTCAATGAGAGGGGAAGAAGGAGGAGGAGGTGAAGCATAGATATATTCACACAGCTGTGTGTTTCTAAAACCACTACTTCTAAATCAGATAATTTTATTTGATAGAATTGAAAACAATTATTCTGTTATTTATTTCTCATTAGATGGAATATTCTAAACGATTATCACAAATTTTTGACAACTATTAACCTTCATCTTGAAAAATTGTTTTTTTCTTTCATCAAAACTTGAGGCCATCAATCTACTACAATGTGTAAACAGTGCACATCACAAGTGAAGAATTAATTCTCTATAAATTATCTTTTTTCCATTCATTGTGTTTAATTCAAAGTTATATTTTCACCGGGCAATGCCAGGTATCATTGCTAGTATCATTTATAGACTCAATTCACCCCACAAATTGTAAATATTTACAAGGTTCACTGCAGAGACATTGCCATTCCCTGATAATCTGAGTATCTACCATATATATGGTACTTGTACTACCATTTTGAAAAATTCAGAAATCCTAAAAGTGTCTGGTCCCAAGGGTTTTTGAAAAGAGATTCTGTACCAGTATCATGTGTCAGTCCCATGTTCCCCCAAACCAATTTCTTCTTGAAACTCTAGCATGCAGAGGAAAGTGATCCATGTGGATCAGGAGAGCACAGGTAAATATATTCTGGAACTAAAAAGCACTCAGAGAGCACATACCTCTGCCAAAACCATACACTAACTAAAAACTGAAAGAAAAGAAAAAAAATAAAGAGCAAAGGAGAAAACGCAATTCTCGCAATTTATACAAATATTGAGCTATTTTCATGGAAATTTAAATTTAGTTAACGGTTCATTTTCAGCCTAGTTTCATGCGGAATAATAGAGATATCTCTCAATCGAGATTCCAGGATCTGCCCAAAGATTTAATCACTTCTTCCATAGCCCATGGCCCACCCTTCAATGAAATTCCATGAGAACTTTGGGAGATATCATGTTAATGGACAGACGAGTGAATATATATAGCTCTCTAACTTTATTTGCAGAGGTAGTAATTACGAACAAGCAAGAAAAGCCAACCACGGTTCTTTATTGCCAAAATGATAGAAACCTTAATCTATTTGATACAATAGCATCAGTCAGTACTAAAGAAATTATTATCCTGGGTAAAATGTTAGATCCCACTGACATTTCAAAAGTGGATAACATCTATTCTGATAGATACAATATCTAACAAACTTGCAATACCATGACAATGCAACGAAGAGCCTATAAGAAATTTCACTTCCTTTCGTAAGAAATTATCAAGGGTAGCAACTTGAGATAGATGTCTATACCAGAATCTCCCAAACTTTTTACATTGGCAACACACTTTTTAAAAAAATTGCAACACATGACTCAAATTTTGTTAGCAAAGCTAAATATACAATGTCATCCCAGCAGTTCAACTGACTCGGGAGAAGTATCTTTTTAAAGATATGCAAAATTATACTTAATTTCACAATGCACTACAAAATAATCAGTGACATACTGAAGTGCCACCACACATCGGTCCATATACACAGAAAACTGAATAAATCATTTTTAGCAGTAATTCCATCTCCTAAAACCTTCGCATTCCAGAAGTTGTTTTTAAAATTTTCAGTGTGGCCACACTCTCAGGTGTCTGGGAACAAATGAAACACAAGATCAAAGAAAAAGATAAAGGGTGATCATTGATATGATTTATCTATTGATTCTATTCCTCCATCTCTTAGAGAAATTGCAAAAAATAACTTTCAACATTTATATATCTATTATAAGATATCCTGACAGTTGCATAGCGAATAGCAAAAATATTGACTGATGACAGAACCATCACTCCCATGGATGAAACGCTGGTCAAAGATGTTGCGAAGAAAGTTGATAAACTAACAATCAACGATACAGACTAGACTTTATGAAATCTTAAAGGAGAGATGGGGGGTAGACAATCAAACTATGATGAAATTATGGAGCAAAATATATCTTATAATCCAGAGACGACACTGACGAGATGTGTATATGTGAAACATCAATGACAAATGCAAAAAGTTTGGTTCTGAATGAATATAGAAGATGGAAAAAATCTTTTCCAGTTAGATTTACCCAGCAAAATAGAGATTCGTCAGTGAATTACTGTATTATCTGCAAAAGTAAAGAAGCACAGGACTATTAGTCATAAGCTCTAAGGTATTCAAGAACTATTCAGGACCGTTATCGAAAACATTGCCAAGAATAGCAATTTCTCCATCAAACCAGCTCGGCTTCTAATGGAATTCAAAGAAAGAATGATTGAGCAGAGAGAAAATTAGCATTATCCTGAAGATAAAAAAGGTCAAATCTTTCTATCAGTAACTCAAGTAGACGTAGAAAAAATGCTTTGAGTCATTTGGACCAAGTATTGAGTATTTCATTTTCTACAACTCAAAAATGAATGTACAGATTTATATGGAATTTTCAATGAAATTTCCCTTTGGCATGATTAGTTGAAATCCAATGCTTTTTTTTTGTTGTTCTTTTTCTTTCTAGATTGGCAAGGTCCTAAATTGTCAATGAAATGTACCCTTAAAAAAAAAACAAAAAAAAAAAAGTTTTGCAGGTAGAACCACTACTAAAATTTAAAAAAAAAAAAAAACCCAAAAAACCCCCACTTTCTGAAGAACAGACATCTGCAAAAGCTGCAATCTATTGTGGCCAATTCAACAACAATAATATTGAAACAATTTACAAGAAAATGCAAAGATACCAACAATATTTGGGTTTAGAACACTAAACTTAGCTTCAAGTAGAAGTGCTGAGTGAATATTGTGAATTACCATTCATTTTTCTTTCATCATAACTAATATTCCTAATCATGCCTTAAATAAATCTTATTAATTAGAACATAATTCTCCATGATTGATTTTAGATAGGATTTTGGGTCAGCGCCCAAAAAGGTTGAGAACCACTAAACTACATTGTCTCTATAGCTTACACTGATGAACAAAAACAATAAGAAACTTGTCTGTTGGTTGGCGAGGATTTTAATAGCACAGGAAATAAACTAGACAAAATAAAGCACGTCTTTTTATTTGACACTAAGTTACACAGCAGAACAATGTAGGAAACCAAAAGAAAAGACTGAAGAAAATTAAATCAGCAAATTAGAATTAGTGGCCGCCATGATCAAAGGTAGTGGCAGCTCCAAAAACCTCAATTGTACGGATTCTTTTTACTGCGGGGGATATAAAGACTTGATTGCAGACCTCTTTTTGTTATCTGATAATTATTAAAAGACAAGAAGATCTACAGAAATTGACCAATTCAGAACACCTACTCAATGACTGACACTTGTCTACAAGGCACCAACATGACGGTCACGAAAGAACCAAGGTCAAAATAGATGGGGGGGGGTAAGGACTCATTTTAAAAAGCTGGTAACTAAATATAATACTAACTATATGAATCTAGTCAAATAAAAATATTACTTCAAACAATCGAAAAGTGTTACCCACACATACAAAAAAAAAAAATATACACTGTAAACCCTCTTACACCCAGATTTTGGAAATACCAGACAAAATCTGTTCATTGCGAATATTTCATCCACCAAGGGAATATTTGAAATTGCTGATCTTTCCCATTGGTACTCAAAAATACTGGTAGGCAGCAGATTTGGCACTGCTTCCTCTAAGATTGCAAAATATGTCCAATTTTCAGATTCGAATAATTACATGCACACAACTCACTTCCTATATGAAAAGTTACTTTTTCTCCCTAACATAGAGATTATGGAAGAAATCAAGGTTAGAAATAAATAATACTTCATAATTTTTAATGCATGTTCACTCTCTGATTACTGGAATATCCATGTCTGATTTTGAGAAAACTAATCTGGTAACCCTATTCCCAACTCTCACCCCACACACTTTATTTACACTCTCGGTGAAGGCAGCGTTTTACAAATTCATTTCTTCTATGACCCCTGGATCTATGGTGCTTTCTTATATTATTACTATTATCATATGCTTCCAAGGAAAGAGCTGGCTCTGGTATTAACAAGAAATGTGCAATATTATCACTTTCCCAAAAATTAAAACTGATAAAGTAGTTGGTTTGCAATTCAGTGTAAGGAAACAATCTGGGTCAAACATAAGAATAAAGACGAAGTACAGCACAGAAAAAATTTGTCTTATTTCCTTAAATTATAAATATTTTCTATTTCCTTACAATGTTAATCATATCTATTTATGTGTTATGTATGCGTTTGGGCTTTATACATCATTTACTAATACAGGACAATCAGCATTGATAGACACATATCCCTCCCCCCAAGTCAGTTGCAAAGAAGGTTTATAATACAAACAGTAAACTCTCACAACTGCATTCATTCAAACAGCACTATCTAATCAGACACACATTATAGCAGCACCTTTATTTTTATATTCTCACAAGACTATTTCAAGAAATAAATGATTTCAGGGCATTATTTTAAAAATTATAATAAGTAAACCCTTAAAATAATGCCACCTGAAGTAACAGAAATTTGAAAGAAGATTCTTTTCAATTGATAATGAGCTTGAAAGAATTTACAAAAAGTTAAAATTGAAACTTATGGAATTTATTGCCACCAGCAATCCTCTGTGAAAGGGTAATAAAAAGCAATTTTTGTCTGGTCTTTTTTGTTTCTCATTGTTTATATACTTCATACAAAATCCACCAGTTATAATGACATTCTTGAATCCCTGAGAATACCATAATAATCGGAGTCACTGTATATATGTATATATAGTGTTTTCATATATGTAGATTCAATTTGTGTAAATACTAATTACTACATCTACCTCAGGACAGTATCGTGAAATGATGTTAATGGGTAAATGCAGGTGCTTGTATAATTTCGAAAATTTTAAAAATCCCCACTAAATTTGGAAAATGAGTAGAATGGATATAAAGAAATTCATATTTTTTTATGACATAAACTTCAAAAATTTATCAAAAAAAATTGTTAATGTGGATTTAATTTTGAAATGGTGCTATCATAGTGTGTGATATACTGCAGTATCTGTAGTCTGCTCTACTTTAATGTGCAGCCTATCAAGACACTACCTGACCCGATTAGTGTAGACCACCAGCAAGGGACACATGATTTGTACACTTCAAGCCTGATCCAACTGACCAGATTACTAAGGCAGATAAAATTAGTATCAAGAGTTCATCTACGCTTCAAGCCAAAAAAAAAAAAATCAGTCCTAACAATTTTACCTTCAACAATGCTGTTGGAAGATTTCTGGTATTTTTAAATGATATGTTGAGTGTATATTGTCAAAGGATTTAATTGTGCATATAAAGGATGTGATACAAAGTGTATACCAAGATTATTATGCTATTGTGCAACATGTTTGACTTGTACACTGATAATTGATAAATTCTGTAGCATAATCTTTTGTTTTTATCATCCTGCATTGTAAATATCCTGAATGCACGCTATAATAGAAATGACCCAGTAGGCCGCAGTAGAAATAGTCACTTTATTTAAACCAAATATTTATTTCACTTTTAAAATCAGCAGTAGAGCATTAGATGTTCATGTGAAACTGAGTTATCTGCCCTTCTTTTAGGTTAACATCTGTTGTATGTAACACACATTAACTATAACATATGCATAGATTGATAGGTATACCAGTTAATTCATTTGTTTATTCAGTGATGTCATTTTATACAGAGGAAACCACTAATTGTGATCACTTTCTGACAAGGGCTTTCAGATAGCAATAACCAACTGATAACATTAATCAGAAGGTATAAAAAATAGAACAATTTATATTCTATGTTATAAATCTATATTTTGTCGTTAAATTTGTTGCTATAAACAACTTTATATCATTACAAATATCTTTTTTTTAAATTTCAATTTCATTTTAAAAGAAGTGTTTGAGCATACTCTCTACCATTAACTAAAGGAATGCCTACCATAGTGTTAGGAGTACAAAATGCTCTGAATGCCTTACATTTCAAGCTGCGTACTAGATTGAGCAAAGTTTAGCAAAAAAAAAACAAAGCATTTCAATGGAACAATGCTTAAGCTAGTCTTGTTGACCATTACTACTGAAGCGAGTTCAATCCTCAATGGATGCCCAATATTTGTGCCATACTGAGCTAAGTTCAAGATATACACGAGTGTAAA
This sequence comes from Thysanoteuthis rhombus, assembly GCA_963457665.1. Taxonomy (NCBI): domain Eukaryota; kingdom Metazoa; phylum Mollusca; class Cephalopoda; order Oegopsida; family Thysanoteuthidae; genus Thysanoteuthis; species Thysanoteuthis major. The sequence continues at coordinate 53,367,147 of OY735211.1, forward strand.
GATACCTCAGGGAGCTGAATGATCCTGCCTTGCAGGTCACCCTTGGGAAAGAGCTTAGCAATTGTTAATCTCCCTCTGACATCTTTGGGGAGGGGGGTACTTGAGGGTGATACACAACTAGCCTTCGTGCTATTTTCAACCAACCTCTGTCCCACTACCTTCTGGGTTAGTCATGAAAAGCTGGGGGAGACAACAGTAGACAAATGGCAGTGGAGAGCTGAGATAGGCAGACATCCGAAGATGGATGATTCGGCACTCTCCTGTAACCCTGCACATCAGGTCATCTCAGATTTTCCCATGTCATCATACAGAGTGTGCGAGCCGAGATAGTGCTGCTGCTGGTCTGTGCAGATTCTCCAGCACCAGAATCTCTCCTGTATAGACTTTCTCAAGAAATAGAAGACGTCATCGTCAATGAGGTAGGTACAAGTCAACTTCCAGGGTTGATTACATATTCAGTGGACAGCCTCACTATAAGTTCAGTAAATATTCATTTGATAACCCGTTTTGGGGCTGAAATAGTTGCGTACTTCCAATTGTATTTTAGCCCAGGTAAAAGCAAAGATTTTAAACACCCCCTCCCCCCCAATGCAGCAATCTTCCTACTCCTGGGGTTCCCAACCTTTTTGTTTGTACTACTTGGGCATTCTGAAAAGTTCACATGTACCCCTAGAATTTCAGGCTTAAAAATTGATAAAATTATATAGATTTTAATGAGAGCTCCATTTAATTCCTAATGAAAGGTTAGTGAAATATCCTTCAAGTTCCTCTCGTGGCTTCAAAAGATATACAATGAATAATTCTTTGAATATGTGCCCCTTGAGAAGAGGAAATGTACCCCTAGTGGTACATGTACCCCAAGATGGAAATGCTCTTCTACACTCATTGAGCCATGTACTAAGTTGAATAAAATCATCTTTCAAAGGTAGCATTATGAAAACCTGATAGTAATCACTTAGTCTATATTTCATTCTAAGAGTTTTTCAGGCAATTGAAATCCTTATTTGTTGTTATCCTCTCTAGGAAGAAATCCAGATTATAGACTGAGAGCATTGTTGGAAACTGAGAAAGGAAGAAAGAGGTAGCACACAAGTCATTTGAATATATAAATACTGAGTTCAACCCAATATGGCTTCTGCTGCTCAACAGGGACAAGGTATGGAAATCCAGGCCCAACACGTTATAAGTGTTGCTACCATTAGAGGAAAATTCTGTTTACCACCATCACATTCAGATTGTCCACCTGTAGAATGGATTAGCCAACAAGTTCAATCGACCAAAAAACTCTTTGAATGTTAATGACCCTTAACTCAAAACTATAGATAGTCTATTTTTGTGAAATTAATATTTTCAGGAGTCACTTCTCAATTCAATCAGATGAAATTAATTTTGGTGGTGCAGTTAACAACACGGAGAATGGATTCAGTGAGCAAAGTTCAAACTTTAGCAGAGGCAGGTAGCGTTTACTTCACACTAATGCACTTGGGAAAGACATGAATCTATCTCTACCCCAGTAATAAATAAAATAGTGCTGGGCAAAGCGAGTGATACCATACTTCACATATATCAGACCAGGGTGAAAACAGAGAAAATTGTGATGTGTGGATCCCAGACAGAGCCAGCAAAACAGCGTAAAATCTTATTCTTAAATAATCTTCACTAATGCTGAATACAAATCTTTGGTCAATTTTCTTCCTCATGTATAAGTCTGTAAATAATTCATTTTTGTCACATGAGCACAAATAAACTTTACAAAAACTAGTAAGGGACTCTCCCACACAAAAGTATATATCAAATAGCGAGCATGAATTGAAAAAAAAAAAAAAAATGAAAGAATCAGAAAAATGATATGAAACACTTTCACTTGACTTATTGATATTATAATAAACAATGTTTCAATTCTGGTCAATTATAGAAAATATATATCTAGAAAGATTTCTAGTATTGAATGAGTAACTTATGTCCTTGATCTTTCCCTGATTCATTCAACCCCAAAATAACTCCATTCATCATTGGGTGAACCATTCAACAAAGACAACAAAAGGAAATTTCATCAGTTTCACTTTCTACAAGACTTTTTACACCCCCCCCCATTTTCCAGGGTAATTGTATTAGAAATCGTCAATCCATCAAAATAGGTTTATCCCCTCAATAGTTTTACGAAGGAGATTCAATTTACAATGTACGTTTATGCTAAATTGATCCCTTAGTTTGTATCTGCCTGTTTCTTGAGAATTCAAACTTTTTTTAGAAATTACTTATTCATTGGATCACCTTTTCCCTATTTGAAAATTGATTATCCCCAACATGGCATGCTGCCAGAAGACGAGTAACTAATCAGACCTGTATCAATCTATTTTCAAAAAGTTCTCATCAAATTTTTTTTTAAAAGCCAACTTCACAACTAAATTGATAAAGCAGTAGAGAAACCATCTTGAAAGGTATTTTCATTGTCCCTTTGATTTTTGAAAATGTTTATGCCACTATTTCACAAGAAAGATACAAGTTCAGATAACATCACAAGTTTTGTATTCTCAGGTTGCTCACAATCTGAAGACAACTTGAAGCCTCTGAAACAGCTTATTTTAGACTAATCATTCTCAACGGGGCCATATGTCCTCCCTTGAGGGGCCTCGTACATTTGAAGTGGGGGGGGGCATATACTGAAATAACAATAAGTAAATTTCTGTTAATCTGATCGTGTTGTATGACTTTTTGACGGGAGGGGTATGGGAACCTCAGGAGAACTCATAAGACTCATAAGAGGGTCAGGGCTCAGAAAAAGGTTGAGAAGGGCTGTTAAAACTTCGTGCTGAAACATCTTGTGAAGCCAGGGGTTGAAAAAAAGGACACATCTAACTTCAAGGTTACTTACTGTAAGTAAGGTATTTTTTACTAACAGGAAGTGCAACAGACTGCGGAGGCCATCAATATCAGAAGATTCTTCTGTAATTTTTAACAATAGGTCTATGGAACGGTTTATCACATTGCTATCACCAAAAGAAATAATATTAAAGAGATCTATTAATTTCAACAGTAAACGAACACCAAAAATGTTCAAGGTTCTAATTGTCACGACGTCTGCTTAAACAACTATACTTTTTAGCACTAAATAAATGTGCTAAAAATAGATTTAAGTTTTGACATTTCTAATTTGTTGCCCCGTGTTTACAATAAAGAAAGATGATAAATAAATTTTCTTTTTTCAATTTATGAGACGCGTTTTCAACGGAAAATATCAAAAGCTTGTTATAATTCACACAGAATTATACTACCCCGTCCCATAATAATTAATTTAACCATTTATTTAGAAATGTAACAACTAATGAGACACAGGAGATAGTAATAGATGCTAATTAATTTCAACATGGGATTTAATTAGTAAGATGTCTTTTTATGTTTTTGAACGAGCATTTTTTTTAATCGTCCTTTAAAGGAAAATAAAAATATTTTTATTCGCTCATTACTCAAAATTGTACTTCCAGATCAAAAGATTAAAACAATGAAAAAATTTCAAATCATTGAATAAATTAATCACTAATCGAACTTTTTTCAAAGAGAAATTTCTTTTGTTGTGTAATAAAACATGCAAAAAGTTGGATTTTCTTTTTAGATTGGGTCATGTCATCCAAGTGACCCAATAACCTACTAAAAAGGAGAATGAATATTTACAAGTGAAGAAAACAAATATTTACATTCAAGGAAAATAAATATTCATATTTGAGGCAGGCAAAAACAAATTTTACATCGTAGATATTGATCTATATCTAACAGGTAGGAGGGGTATTATTTCATTCAAAGGTGAGGAGTTGATTTATGAATATTTTTTTTAAAGATTTTTTTCAAAGTTTCATCTTCGGTTCTTGTCATTCTCAAATTATATTTTGATTTCACAAATAATTTGCACTTGAATTACAACAAAAGTGTATCATTAATTTCAAGAAAATTATCCATGGTATTCCTCACGGAGAATGTCATCAAGGTCTAATAACTTAGATGAGAAAATAAGTCTTCAGGTTTTCCCCCTTTTTTTTTCCGTAAATTAATTAAATCGGGACTATTGTATTGAGTCGTGTATATTGCGAGAAATTCAATTGAATATTACTGATTTTTAGCTACAAAAGTTGTAGTGTGATCGCATTATATTCGAAATCACATAATTGAACTCAAGTAAGTATGATAGTTTTATTCACAAATACCTCTAAAAATGTATCAAATGACATTAAAACACGAAATATCCCAGTTTAAAGGTTTTACGGGAGAGAAAATTTGGGTAGAAAAACGGGGGGGGGGGTGTCATTGAGTGCCATATTCGTCCATCTAAGGAAACACGTGTATTTATAAAAGGAGAGTCTCAACGGGGTAATGTGGCCTTCCTCAGGGTTCTGGTACATTTGAAAGAGAGATCAATGATAAATATTACTGAATTTCCGTCAATCTGTGAGTATCCCTATCTGACAAGACAGAGAAAAAGTCGAAGGGGTGCCGTGGGTCAAAAAGGTTGAGAATGATTGATCCTGGGGTCTAATTCAACGCGTCCTGAAGGCCAAGGGTCATAAAGAAGGAAAGACACCAGACTTATCAAGTGAAAATTAAAAATTCAATTTTTTTTTTTAAATAAAAATGAAAACAACTCACATCTGCAGGTATGATCTGTCTGTTGTCTCCAGTCACCATGGTTGACTAAAAATATATATATATATATATTTTGTTTGGTATAATAAACGTCAAACTGAATCTTATCACTCTTTCAAGTGAAAAAAGTTTTCCCTTGTTGTAGATAAGGGGGACCTTGGGAAAGATAAATCCTTTTTTACATATTAAAAAAATCTACACATCAACAAAAATGTGTGTAGATATATATATATATATGTGTGTGTGTTTAATTTTATTTTTTTTTTAAACAGGTTTGTATACAGTATATCGGAAAAAATATAGTAGCAGCTTATAAATATCACAAATCAGGGGTTAATTCCCAATTCAATAGAACTAAAAGAGAAAATAGAGAAAAGCTATATTATATACAATACATAAATAATGACTCGAGGGGGGTGTATTACATTACGAGAGAGGGAGAGTAATAATGTATTTGTCAACACAAGATAAGAAAGAAGTGGTCAGTAGAAATTAAATGTAGTATCTGGTTAATCTAAAATGAAAAGGGGGTATTTCACACATATATACTGTATCTTCAAAGGGGTAGAGGGTAAATTCAAGTTTGCAGAGATACTCCCATCTAAGGTGCTGACTTCGAAGTTGAAAAGAAAATAAATTAGGGTCTCAGATGAAGACAAAAAGAAGGGTGTGGCCCTCCAGTCGGATAATATAGTATAACGCAAAAACTTAAACTAAAAAGAAATGGTAAAGGTTAGAATATTGTAGTTACTAGTATTAATGGAGGACCAATTTTTACTAGTATTTTCTTCCTCTTTTCAAACTTGTTTCCAGAACAAATCTGTGCACTAATAGGTAATTGATTGCCTATGGTATTACTAGATAAATGCTTGTTAGTTTCTTTATTCAAATTTATTTTTAGAATTTATTTGAAAAATCTGGGCAATTTGGTTTATTGCCATCAAAATCAGCAGGGGTGACCATGTATTTATTTAGTGTACTTTCAATATATTCGTTTAACTAATCTTAGATTTGAACCTTGTTTATTTTCGCACCAAATAATTTGAATGTATCATTATTTGATACAACCTGAAGTTTTTATTTCGTTTGCTATTTAATGTCGAAATTAACTTATGATACAACGCAAAAAATGCTGTCAAACGAATGGGAAAAGTCTCTTGAAATAAGTAGAATTTTTTTGTGGTCACAAAATGGGGGATCTGATTTCGAGTATTTTTTTCGATTCATTTTTTCCAGTTTTTCTACTGAAATACTAACGAAATCCTCAAGATTCGATTTGCAATAGAAATGATATTAATGGATTCTTTTCAGAGAAAGAACTAGATGGAAATGAACGTAAAAAATAATGACTACGTGTTTATTTAATTCTAGTTTCAAGCAGGAGTCGAAATGACTAGTTATTTATTTAACTAAAGCATGGTATTAATTTATTATTTTCATTTTTAAATCAATCGGGCTTAATATCAAAGGTCCAAGTTTATGATTGAAAAGAATATACTTATTTTTGTAAGGTAAATAAAACAGTGAGCAATTAATTGATTTCAGGGAAAAAATTGTCAAAACGTAGATAGATTTAAAAGAAAGCTTTAAATCAAAGATTACTGAAGATACTAAGATACGGTTTTTTCTTCTGAATTTGAAAAAAGCTGCAAGAAAATTGACTCAAGAATGAGAATGAGAGTTTTGGATACTTAAATGAAGATGTAAGTGTTTGTCTTTTTTGCCAGTTTCTGTCTTTTATAATAAATAATAATTAAAAGGCTTATTGAATACTTTTTTTAATTGGAGAAGGCTGCAAGGAATTCGATTCGAGAGGAATTAGGAAGAGTTTTGGAGTATTTCATGAGGAGCCTAGTGTTTTCCTTTCATCTTTATGGGTCTTCCTTTTCTCTCTAGAACTGAAAATGAGATTTTTTTTAAATCAAAAGAAAAAAAAGCTGCTAGAATATTGATTTAGGGGAACGGTTTCGGGGTCTTTTTAGGGGCTAAATATTTTTCTATTTATCTTTTTGGGAAGCCTGTTCCACTCAAGATCAATCTGACACTGGTTGAAGAAGTGTACAACTTTGGAGGTGGTAATCTAGAGGAGGAGAATGGAAATAATTGCAGGAAAGTGATAATAAAACAGCAGAAACAACAACAAACCAAGAAGAATTCGGATCAGTAGTAGTAGCAGTAGTATTAACAGTACTGACAACAGATGATGTAACTATTGGCGCTGATACTACAACATCATCATCGACAACATCAATATCATTAGTCTTATTTTCCTCTGTTTTCTTAATATTAACAACGTTTCCGGCTGATTGTAGGGCATTTTCAAACGGCGACATTTTTTCTTCTTCTTCTTGTTTTGTTTTTTTAGATCCCTTTCCAATTTAAGGGTAGGTTTAATACTTTTTTTAACAATCTTTTCTTTCTTTACACTATAATAAAAATGAAAACTACATCTCAAGTTTCTTAAGATCCTCTCTCGTCTTCTGTTTCTTCTTAGGAGTCGGTGTTATTATTTTAGATATCTTTTCATTTAACAGAGAGGAAGGAGCCCAGAGAAGAAAGACAGCAATACAAGGAGGGAAGGAAGTTTTAAAGAAAAATATATATGTGTGTGTGTGTATGTGTTTGTTTATGAATGTGCATATATATGTGTAGGTAGGTATGTAATCCCTACTGAATAAAATTATTCCATCTCCATGCTGTCGTCGTAAATCGTATTCGCTGCCGTCTTCGTCACTCCCGTGTTGCAGTAAACGGGAATCAGCGGCGAGATTCTCGCGTGGACTCGGAAACAGGAAGTGACCTTCTCCATCACCACTACCACTACAGTTTCTATGTTTTTCCCCTTTGCTCCCAAAAGACCCTGAACTTTGACCTTTGAATACAGATTAACCTTTTTACTTGTCGTGTTATTTTGTTATTTAATGCTTCGTTACCACAATAATTTAAGCTTTGACGACAAACAAATATATCTACCCACTATCCGAAAGTTGAGCGTTTAAACGAAAAATAAAGAAGCTTTCATTAACCAAAATGGCGTAAAACGAAGAACAAATCAATTGCCATTGATTTATATTGGAAAATTTTTAAGCGTTCCCAAACCCCCAAAATTTCATGATGACATGGTATTTGTATTTTAGACAGAGTTGTTAGAGGTCGGGTTGAGTGGAAACTAGGGTGTTAGAGAGAGAGAGGGGCGAGAGACAGGGGTGCGCTGCTCCTATAACAGCTCGCTGGTAAACAATTTGGAACACAATTATTTTATTACTCAATTTTTATTAAATGAAGTAAAATCCTTATTATCAAGCTGGAGTCTTACAGTGAGCTTATTTGTTTCTGAATTGCATGGTTTTCTCACTGACGTTGACTGACGTCCAGTTGTGATTTAAAAAAAACAACCAAGAAACCAGGATGAAGGTGAAAGTAGTCAGAAATTGATGTTAATGCAAAACGTTTATTTGCTTTCAGGTTTTTTTATAAAAGTGAAAAAATGGTATAAAGTGGAATTAGGGAAAACAGAGGGATGCATACCTTTATATGCACACACACACACACACATATATATATATATATATATATATATATATATATATATATATATATATATATATATATATATATATATATATACTGGAAAGGGGGTAAAGAGAGCATAATTTTTTTTATTCAAATTTCTAAATAAACAAATTTTATGAATAAAACAGAAATAACCCCAGTAATAATTAACTTTGAAAACATTGATGTTTGTCTTTCTTTTCATGTATTTTAGTGAAAATGAACTTTCCCATTTGCCCTCCTATCCCCACCCTACTCAAAAGACTTCCCATTGGGATACCTCCTACTCAAAACTCTGTCACAGTGCCTTTTCTATGTGTCTATATACAAGAGGGGGAAAGTAATACTGAAAGGTTGTTTTATTAAATTTCAAGTTTCTCAAAGTAGGGATCAAAACCCTTGAGGTAGTTTGAAAATACCAAAAGTGACTTTTTTTTAAAAATTGACCTGACCATGAATTGGCCATTAAAGGAGCAGGGACTGCCTATCCTATGTTCACCCTGGTGTCACGTTATCTATGTACACAATCTTACAATAGGATGCTGCTGTCTCCCTTAGATTTGATAGTGCTGAAAAATGATCTGACTCAAAATTCACCTTTATGACCAGAGGTTGTCGTCACATATCCTTTGCTCACTTTTGGGTTAAATTACTGTCATATACTAATTTGCTGCCTTTAGGGTGCAACTGTCCCCTTTAGATTTAAAAATGCCAAGATTGACCTAACACCACCAAAATTGACCTGACTTTTAGAGGTCACTGTAGGTCAGCACCACCTATGTTTATCCCAGGGTGAATTTACCCTTGTACACAAATTTGCAGCTCCTAGATATTTCTGTTAGATTTGAAAATGCCAAAATTAATCTTTGAAGAAAATGCAATAATTGACTTTTTTAGAAAATGCCAAAATTGTCCTCTAGAGGTCACCAGATGTCAACACCACCTATTTTATGTTCATTCTGGAATGGAATTACCCTTGTACACACATTTGTGTCTTTGATAATGCAACTGTCTTGGTTAAATTTGAAAATGCTGAAATCGACCTGACCCCAAATCGACCTTTAAAGGTCATCAGAAGTCATTGCCATCTATCCTATGTTCATTCTTTGGCCTGGTTCATTTTGTAAACAAATTTTAAGCTTGTAGAGAACTACCATTTAGGAGTCTATAAGAACATAATTAGAAACAGACCAACATTTGCCATCTTTATTGTAATATGTACATATATATATATATATTAGCAGGGACAATCCATGTTGCCCATTGAATAATCACTTCAAATACAAAACAAGAAAACAAATATTATTTCATAAAATTGAATAAAGGATTGATTAACTTTAAAATATTTCTAAAACTTCTTTTTTACAATATACCCTTTACATTCATAAACAAGTAAATACTGAACATTTTTATTGAAACCCAATAAATAGTTGATTTTAGGGAGATTTTTAGATTCCTATTGCCCAGGAAGAAATGACTTTAGAAAATCTTTGTATTCTTTACTTGTTGCTATCATCAAAAGTGCACAGAAACATAATAAAAACATTTTGGAAGAAAATAAGATACAATAGAATTTTATCTTATGGCACACTAAATTACTTTTAAGGATCTTTTAATTGATGTGGTAATCCAATTTTTAGGGTCACACACGTCTAAGGCAGGTCTGTACACACTCCAAGGCCTATGGTTGGTGAAACCTGAGGTGGTAACTTATGGTATCATCCCCCTCCTTCCAGAGCTTGCTGTCTTCCCAGGATATCTAGAATTTCAGTGATCTTATGATGGCATAAGCTTACATTTACAAACAATCCAATTCACCCTTAGTTTTCAATTTTTCACTTTAAACTTAGTGAAAGAAAATTATGTAAAAATCATATAAATAAAACTGGGAAACATGCCACAAAATTTAATCAAATCTCTCCAAGTTCCTTTCCCACCCTTCAACAAATTTTGACAATACGTGGTGTGAACATATATGTATAACATAGGGTAATTAATTGTCCATAGATCTGCCCTGAAATTGAATCATTTTTTCTGTGGCCTCCCTCCCATGAAATCCTATGGAAATTTATTCACCCAGGGCAGGCTGGCTGTTCTACCCCATGCTTGGTCTGCCACTGCCCAGGCAGGTCTGCACACACTCCCCTGCAGACCTGCATGCAAGAATTCATTTTAGTCGAAAATTCACGGACACTCCCTGGTCAAGTTTAGTATTACAGTTACATTGTAAATAGAACCCCCTCCAGAAAGCTTAAAAATCAATTGTTCTCAAAACTTACATAATGCTGGGGGAAATGCAGGTCTTATGTATACAGAGGACCAAAATTATTGTTTCGTGATTTTGGGGGAATATTCAAATGAATTAATATTTACACACAGGTCTGCCAGGGAGTGTGTTAGGGACCCTGTCTGAGATACATGAGACCTGATATAAAAAAAATAAGTGCAAAAGTACTGAAGTAACATCCAAAATGCCCACATGTATTCACTATTTAACCATTTTTTGCTCAGTGGTTTGTGCTGTGTAAGAAGAAATATAGAAAAGAATATATTTTTTACATTGTTGTCAAGTTTATTTCACCACCAACCCCAGACAACACTGGTAATTCCTGCTGGTATATTTATAGGGTAAAAATATTTTTAGATATGTTAAAAACCATAGAGGTATAATAGAACCACCCGAAAATAATGAATTAATTTTTTTTAGAACAGAATTTATGATATGAAAGAGTTAAACCGTCATTAAAACATCAATAGACACTACATATATTTATCAGTTAAAAACTTAGGAGACAATTGTTTCAGGGGAAGTAACTCTTTTTTTTTCAATTCTCAGGAAAATTTGGAGAGATATGGGTCATCTCCCTTATATTCGGCTCACTAAAAAATGAATTGACAAATTATTTATGGTGAACTTGAATGACCGCCAAGGTGAATATCACATAGCCTATAACATTTGCTGTTAAAAGATATACCTTTCCTTATCAAAATTCAGACTTTTGCCATACTATGTGTGTGTGCACACACACACACACACACACAGAAGAAAGGTAAAAAAAAATTTGAATAAAAACAATATTCTTTTTATCAAATTATGCATTATGATTATAGAAAAGAATTCATTCCTTATCATAAGTAACACGTTACATTTTTTTTTCAAATAAGCCATGATGAGTGTACATCAAAACAATGCACTTTTTTATTTTCAGTCAATTCATGTGGAGTCCATTTGTCTGATCATTTTCCGCTAACCTATTTCCTATTGCAACTAAATGACCAAAAAGCACTCAGAATGAAAATCAGTTCATATATAGCTGTGATGCTGTGAAAGTCACTGTAAAAAATTCATTGATCCACCGAAAGATTTGATTACTTCCCCCATTGTCGCTATCATCAAAAGTGCACAGAAACATGATAAAAACATTTTGGAAGAAAATAAGATACAATAGAATTTTATCTTATTGCACACTAAATTACTTTTAAGGATCTTTTAATTGATGTGGTAATCCAATTTTTAGGGTCACACACATCTAAGGCAGGTCTGGACACATTCCAAGTTACAGTGGTAGGTTTATGGTTGGTGAAACCCAAGGTGGTAACTTATGGTATCATATTTTTTACATTGTTGTCATTGAAATTCATTGAGAACTTATGAGGATATTGTATGATGGGGACATAGCTACGATGCAGGTGAGGTAACTGTTCATGGATCCACCCTTAAATAAATCACATCTTCCATAGCCCATGGCAAAAACTTCCACTTGATTCAATGAGAACTTTTAGAGATGTTGTGTGGACAGATGAATAGGCAGACATGATTGAATACATGTACCACACCCAACTTTGTTGGCAGAAGTACACAAGAAACTGAGCTTGGAAGAGATTGAATTCTTGCACTACGTTTATCTTCCACCATTTTTCTTCAGTTGATCCAGGCACAGGTCGAGGCTCAAATACAAATGAGTAAAAAAAAAAATAAATCCCAATCAATCAAAAATTAATCTTAATAGCAAAAATCGAATCCCTGTAGCCCCACAAACGGCCTGCTCGACCAATCAGCCAGGAGGACTACAGATTTTCCTATATTTCAGTGCTTGTGTCCATCTGTGTGGGTGTGTGTCTTCGGCTGCTCATCATCACATTTAGGGGATTATAATATTGAAAATTTGCATAAATACAACACAAGGCATCATTTAAAAATGCTTTTTTTGTTCTTTCAAAAAAGTGCTTTTTGAGGTCTCTATGGTAATTTGATTCATTAAACAAAGTACAGATATCTATTATTCATTTATTATGAGATGTGTCCCTTCTTATTACTTATTATTGTTCTGTGATATATATTAGAAACTATCAACTAAAACTGTCAACATGGGTTTTTTCAGTTTTCAAGTAGGTCTGGCTGACTGTGTATGTATCATGCATGCAGGCTACACCAATGAAGCTAGAGTATTGGAACTCAAAACATTTGCTCTTTACTATGTCCAGAAAAAAAATTTTTTTTTTTTTCAAAATTTCCCTCCAAAGTAAGTTTTTAGTGGGGAAGGGGTGATCTACAATGTACATTTGTGCTAAATTGGTTCCTAGTGCCCTGCTTCATTTTTAGTGATTCAGCAAAAGGCAAGAGAAATAACTTATTTATTGATCACCCTTTTTCCCAATTTTCATTGATCATCCCCTACATGTCAGCAACTAAAATATGTTGGTCATATGATGGTTTCTATTTAGTGACCTGTCTTCAATTAATTTTTTACAATATTCTTTTGTTAATTTCAATGCTAAAAAGCTATGAGCTAAATGTGCGTGAAAAACCCTGGATCACATATTGCTCTTGTTTATTTACCATTTAATTGAATCACCATAGCCCCACAACTGACCAGCCCAACCGACCAGCAAAGTGAGCAATGGATTATACTCTCTTTGCTTGTCTATGTCTGTGTGTCTGTCCCTCTCCAGATGCTCCTGGTTTCATTCCAGGGCAACAACCATCTGGTTGTAGGTTGGTGAAGAGACATGTCAGTTTGAATAGCTCATGAAGTACTGCTCTGATGACTGTTGGTTTGGGAATCCTTTTTATAATCATCAATAGGATCCCAGAACCAGCTCAATGCAGTGAAAACATTGGTTAGAAAATATGTTTTTTCTTCTCAAAGGTCTGATTGACCAGGTGCTCCAGGATTCACATAAAGTAATGAATTCGTTTGGCAGGATTAAAACTTAAGTCTTAACAGTCAGTTGTAGAGATTTCCATAACAAGGGTATTAGGAATAGTATTGGATAAATTTCCACTACCAGCTGAATCCCCATCCCACAGATATGTATATGTATATATTGAACAGAAAGTAAGGGTCCAGTTTGACATAATAGTTACACCATAAATATAGTCCCCATTTAAAATATTTTTAAATGCTTTTTTTTTCTCAAAACTTTTTGATTCAATTTGAATATTGGAAAAAGTTTCCTTCATTTTTGACCATTTAAAAGGTGAGTTTCTATTCATTTTACTCCTCTTGGACAATTATATATTAGCATACAATGGGCAGAAAATAGATTCCACTTTTGCATTATAGTTACACTATGAATAGAACCCCCTTCTAAAACCTTTTTAAAATATTTTTCACGCATACCAAATTTGATTGAGCTGCACCTATGTTCGGGTACTTTTATGGCATGAAAGACAAACACACCAATGCTCAAACACACAGACACATCTCATTTGAATATTCAAGATGTCAATCTTGTATCACAATGGAAGTCAGTTAAATATTGTATTTACTTAATGAATACGTTTAGCCGACTAGTGAATAGTTGATCTTCTACCTACATGAACTCAGAGTTCACAAGGAAAACCTCAGTAGCCAGAGGATAATAGAAAAGGCAACATTCCTTTAAAACTGATCACTCAAATTTTGTAGGGCTCATCTATTTAGCCAAGCAATGAAAAGTGAACATTTTCCCCCCAAAATACAAACGAATGCAAGTTCATAACAACATAGAATGTTTAATTTAATACTCGTTTTGATATGTTGAACTTGGTAATACATTGGGAAATGCTTTCCAACTCTATTCTGGCAAACACTACAAACTTTCATTTTACTTTCGTTCCTTTATTATTCTTCAAAACTTTTTATTATTGTTTCAATTTTTATTTCCTAATTTTCACCACCTCAGTTTATATCAATTGATGTTCATGATTGAGACAGATTTTCTTTACTTGATTGTATGAGCCCTCTATAAATTGGTAATTGTTATATGATCAGTCAACAAATTGGTGAAACATCCCACACACACACCTGCGTAGTGTTTGATTCATGGAAGACAAGTATCAAGATTCAAACAACCATATGTTGTTTTGTTAGAGTATCAATCAGCTACAAATATGTTCACAGGAAAAGTTATAATTATGTATTATATTATATATTAAATTTTTCAATCAGACTCCAGTAAAAATCATTTCTGGAACCTCAAAAAAGCTATAAATAATGAATTCTGAAGTTTGTCAATGAGTCAACATTTCAAAATCAACATGAGTCTGTGCTACTCATAACAATGCATCATCTTTTATCTTACACAACAGAACATTTTATCCTTAACACTTAGCTCCTTGATGAACTTTAAAAGATGTATCAATTAAGTTTATCAAAAACATCTTTTTTTCATTTTCGCATGGCAAACAGCTCTTTAATATGTACAAGCATATTAACCTTGATGTACTTTTTACCAGGTAAACTTCATCAGCAAAAACCTCATTTATGTATGCACAGGTGTACCTCATTTTATGAACTCCAACTTTACAAACTCCCAGTTTTATGAACTCTAAAATAACATTTTAAACCTCATGGAAATTATACAAATTCTTTTTTTGGTCAGTTTGGACACAGCAAAAAACTTTTCATGGCTGAATAGCACTGTTACAAGTTTATATGTAAGTGTCTTTCAATAGAGTACATAAGATCTGACTTGCCTTTGTTGTGATGTGTAGGATTGCATATGTTATACAAGCAAAAAGTGAAATCATTAAAGAATATGAAAACGGCAATTTGTCTTAGATATTTCATAGAGATTTTATATGGTGAAGTCAATGGTAAGTACAATTATAAAAGATTAAAGGAGAATTTGGAGCAAGTTAAAAACACAGCCTATGAGTTCTACTTGGATATGAACAAAAGATGCTGACAGTTTAATTCCCCAAATGGAAAAACTTTTAACTTTTAATATGTCAGTTTGTCAAGCACTCATTTGTGCAAGAGCTCAATCCCTTTTCAAAATCATCCAACAAAAAGGAGGAAATTTAAAGGAACTACATTCCTTTTCTCATTAAAATGATTGCTTGAGCATTGTCTTATTATTCTTTATTTATATAATGATTGAAAGAATTTATGCATCATTTTTTCTACCTCAGAACCTAAGTCTATTTAATGCATTGTGTGTGTGTGTCTGTCTGTTTTCTGGTTTACAACATTAAAATTTTGCCCAAATACGTCACTAATAACCATCTAAAAACATATTTTTTTTGTTTTTTCAAAAAATACTTTTCTGAGTCTCTAAGGATATTTTAGATTAACAATTGCCCGAATCTTATGCTAGTATTTTTTTAGATAATTTGAGGTAAAAGATCTATTTTTTAGATAATTTTAGATAATTTTTTTTAGATTATCTTTTCTGGTACTCATGCAGGTTACACTGATTCATTTATGCAAGGTTCAGATATCTTTTGTCATTTTTGCCTGTTAACAACCTGAGTTAGGCAAAGAGAGAAGAATCTGTATCCCACTTGGCTGGTTGGTCAGTTGGGCTATTTATGGGGCTACAGGGATTCAACATTTATAAATTCTTAGTGAAAATGTAAATATGCACTATCGTTCTCTGCTCATACTCTCATCAAGGTTTGTAAGACCCACTTCCAGCTTGTCAGGCCTATTGAAGCTTTGGTACCGACGTTGCTTAAGTTCAACTTGATGTTATGAGAACCAGTGTTTCCAACATGATTTGGCCATAGCCTGTTAGTCTCAGAGTTTCCTCAGTCTCAGTCCTTGAGCTGAGTGCTTGAAGGCATTGAGTACCATTTTTAGTCTGACTCAGCAGTGGATCGAACAATAACCTCCTGGTCAGCACTCTACCACTGGGCTATGACAATCAGTATGTACAATTGTTAGAAATTATCAACCAAATCTGACAAGAGATTCGATATACACTGGCTATGTATGTATGTATGTATGTATGTATGTATGTATGTATGTATGTATGTATGTATGTATGCATGCATGTATGTATGTGTGATGATGATTTTTTCTTTTGAATCCCCCCATAGTCTTTTTGGGGGACCCAATTTATAATGTAATTTTATGTAAAATTGGTCCCTTAGTTTGTGTCCTGTAGTCATCTAAAAGTGTGTGAGAGAAAGTTTCAGCTTCTATCTTCTAGTTTTCCTCCCATTGTATTAGCAGCCAGCAAAAAAAGCAGTAAGCAACAAGTGATAAACAATTGCCTAAAAACATTTCCAAAAGGAACACAAAGAACAACAAGCTTACTTCAAACTCCATTCAGTCCAGCAGTGTCTACACTTGTTTTTTTGCGAATTTATGTTTTTTAGTGATGCAACAAAAAGTGAGAGAAGTAATTTATTCATTGATCACCAGTTTTTTAATTTTATAATTGATCATCCCCAGTGGGGCATGCTGCCAGAAGATATGGTCACATGATGGTTTCTATTGTGTGCCTAACCTGACCTTTATAACTTCTATTTGATTAGAGTATTTACGTTGCACTAAAGTTGGATAATTCCTCCTGGTGCTTAAATTTACCGTTGATATTTATACCTCAAATAAATGAATCACCACAGCCTATGAGTGTACCAGAACTTAGAATCTAAAAGTTATTTAAAATTATATAAAAAATAGATCTTTTCACTAAAAATTACCAGTACAAGATTTGGGCATTGTTGGTCCAAAATGACCATAGGGACCCCCGAAAAGTACTTTTTTTTAACAACAAAAAAGTTTTTAAATGGTGCCTAGTGGTGTACTTATGCAAATTTTCAAGGTCATAGACCCCAAAATATGACCAGGATAAACAAAAGTCACAGATGCCCACAGAAATACATTTACTCAAGGAGAGAAGAATCTGTATCCCACTTGGCACTTTGTTTGATGAAGGGGGTTGCATTTATGGGGCTACTGTGATTCGATTTAACACAACCATTTTAGTGTTTTCTTTGTAACTTTGTGGAACATTTTAAAAAAAACATGTCCAAGTGTTTCAAGATGTTATCCTCATCTCATAACATAACATTTCAACTATTGTACCCTACGGCTTTCTACAGGTGGGTATTGTAAGTGGTAATGTTATGGAAAGCTGAGACAAAAGTTTGCCATCAAAGCCAGAGGACAGAATGTCCTCATTCCACCGTCTAATATCGGGTGGAAGCACTTGGTAGGTCTAAACAATGTTGTTGACGTCATAATAGTTGATGTTCAAAGTTTGTGACACATGAGCGTTTTTTTTAAGGGTTATTTGGACCTAAAAACTGCTGACCGAACAGTTGGCTATCTTTGAAAAGAAAGAAAAGGCAGTTAACTCCTTCCTTCTCTCTCTCTCTCTCTCTCTGTCTCTCTGTCTCTCTCTGTCTCTCTGTCTGTCTGTCTGTCTGTCTGTCTGTCTGTCTCTCTCTCTCTCTCTCTCTCTCTCTCTCTCGGGGGGGGGGGATGATGAGCAAGGGAGTTAACTCGAGTTTTTTCTGGGGAATGGTAAGTAGGGGAGAAAACTCCTGTTTTTTCTAAAAGAGGTACATCTATTTGAATGTCAATTTCCTCCTCAGGATTCATTTGCATGGTTCAAAAGTGTAGCTAGAAGAAGGAAAAGAGGGGACAGTTGACTTCAGGCACAGATATGAAGGGATGCAAAATTTCCTGTGGCCTGCAATGCCCATGAGTTGATAATTATACCGTTCCCTGGATATGATGCAACTGTCTCCGAGCATTGTGTCAGCCCACAAAGGACAATACATTAAATGCTGTCAATTATAATTTTCTTTTGTGGAATCTTCTTTTTATTTCTTTAAACATAATAATATTTCTCCACTTGTTAATCCCCGTGAAAAAGAATTCATGGGTACACAGCTTTCTTCTGTTATCTGCATTAGAGCATTCCTCTAAAAGTCTTTCATTTGTTGAAATGGTGTAAAGTGAAGAAGCAATAACCATTGATTTATATGTGAGGGAATTTTGAATGCTCCCAGATCCCAAAAAATAATTGGGAAGGTATGTCAGGCTGAGTCATTGGAGGTCATGGTGGTGGGAAGAACAGGGGATTAGGGTGTAGAAAAGAGAGGCAGATGGTGTGCGCTGTCTTTACAATGGGTCACTGCAAAACAGACGCAGAACATTATTTTTGCTTTTCATCTTTTTTCGAAAGAACAGAAACTGGCGTAAACCAAGCTTCTGTATTTGAATTCTAGTGGATGATTTTTTTGATGAAAAGAAAGTGAAAAAACTTGTTTCAGTGGAAGAGTCCATTGTTTGAAATAGAGGGCAGGAGATATTTTTATTAGCAAACTTATTCCTTTCGAATGGAGAAGTCCATGGTTATACAAAGAGAACAAAGAAAATCATACTGTTCATAATAATATGTAGATTCTTATTTGGCCTCAAGAATAGACAAAGGGAAGTAACTTGCAATTTGGCAACAACTGAAGACATTTCTTGTGGAGCATATTCATTCTGAATGGTGACTCCCCCACCCCCGCCGATAATTCCTATCTGAAACAAAATTTGTATTCCAAGGGAAATCATGAATCACTGCCACCCATATATGCTTCTTTTTACCTTGTAAATCAAGCAGGTGTGGTGGTATAATTAAGTTACCTTGATGAAAATACTACCAGTATGGTTTGAATCAAATTCATGATTTGAAAACAAACAAAAAAACTGGCCAGGTTAGTCAATCAATGGAAACCATCGCGAGACCAATGTCTTTTGTCAGCATGCCATGTTGGGAGTGATCAATTAAATTATTTGAGAAAGGAGAGATCAATGAATAAATTATTTCTCTTGCTTATTGTATTCGGCAATGATCACTAAAAAAGTCTGAATTTTCAAAAAAACAAATATGAATGCAGTCGGACACAAACAAAGGGATCAGTTGAACATAAAATTGCATTGTAAATTGGACCTACAACCAAACAAAATCAAAATCATTCTTAGCCTACTCATTGAGAGGAGTGTCTGTGCAAAATTTCAAGTTTTTACTATGAAAAGTTAGAGCTGAACAAAGTCTGAATACATAGATATATATAAATGTCAGAACATAACTAAACCTAAACCCAGCAGCAGTGTTCAAACCTGTCTGTTGTAGATAGCAGTGATTGACAACAATAAAAATTACATGCACAACAGATCAGATACATGTGAAAAGGTGTGTGTGTTTTTAGCCTCTAGGTGACCAACAACCTTTGACAGCATGCCATGTTGGAGGTGATCAATCAAAAAATATGAAGATGGGGTGATCAAGGAATGAATTACTTTTTCTTGCATAAATGCTACTAGACAAAGAGACCAATTTAGCATAAACTTACATTATAAATTTAACCCCTTCAAAAAAAAAGATTTTTGAGGGGAACTTTTAAAAAAGATTTGTCTACTCATTGAAGGTAGTATATGTTCAAAATTTTAAGATTCTAATATGAACAGTTAGGGGTGGCCAAACATATATAGATACATATAACAGAACACATGAATAACCTAAACCCACAGACAGTGTTTAAAGTGGTCTGTTGTTAGGTTTACAATGACGAACAAGTAAAGGAAGGAAAATGTCAAACATCATGATCTTGTCTGACAGTTGCAAAAATTATGAGCCATGAAAGTGTCCATAACTATTGGATTTCAATGATCCTAACAAAGTGACTGAAAAAATTTGAGCTCTGAAGAAGAATTAGAGACAATGCAAACCACAGCAGTGTTGAAGATTTTGGGTATACTAGACAGAATGGCAGAGATTTAATTTGGACTAGTTACCACTTGATCCCCAGTGATTGCCAATAGAAAATTCTGGTGTGAAGATTCAAATACTAAAAACAATGATAAAAATGTATATCTGTACATAATAATTTTTTCAAAAATACATTATGTATGTAGTGTTAATGGTGAAAAGTTAGTCATGAACCATGGTGGAAGATCTGTATTAATGTGTATTAATGTACCATTAGATGAATATGATCTATTTACTAATTAATTAATATATAATGCTTTTATGGGCATCTTATTATACTATATTATCGTATCAACATTTGAAAATATTATTCTAGTTCAACACTGCCTCATCACACATTAACTTGCTAAACAGCATACTTGATAATTTGAATTCTTTTAAAGATTTCCTCACATAGTTCCCATTACTGACCATTCAATTCATTTGTTATACTATTTTCTCAATTTTTAAAGCTGTTGATGACACTTTTATTCTTTGCATATTCTAGCAATTTATTCCAATAGCGCACGACTCTTTCACCAAAGAAATCCATTTATTATAGTGCACCATTAGAATTCATGTTCTACAAAACAGGATAAATAAGATTTTACCATATTTACTATTATTATTTAATATCTTAAAAGTTTCAATTAAATCTCTGTGCCTTGTTCAAGTAATGTTGTAAGCCCCAATTTCCCCAAATTTCCCCTATAATTTGAATCATCCATACCCCTATGATTCAAGTGAAATTTCTCTGAACCCCCTCTGTATCCAAAATAATCTTCCAATTTCTGTACCGTGCTTTTGATGCCCATAACTGACAACAATATTCTAGATTATGTCTTATCAGTGTCTTAAAAGCTGTTTCATTCCTCATGGTTTTCAAGATGTTATATTATTAATTATTTAAAACAGGATGTCATTTGTTATAACTAGTGATGAGGATGATGCAATGATTTTTCCGACAGGTATGGAAAGGAAATAAGCCATTTTTTTCAGCTGAAAATAAACCCTGATCATTGAGTAAATAGTGTAATAATGGCAACTTCATGGTGGATACTGAAGACAAGAAAAAGCTTCAGAGGAATTTTTTTGCACTCTAAGTGTCAGAACTATCATTTTCAATGGAAATTTTATGTGACTAATCAGATAAGTGACTTTTATCTTATTGAAGTTTTTCAAAACATTAAATGATCAAAATCAGGCATAGATAGCACAGGAACAAACAGATGAATAGTAGATTCAATCCTGGAAGAAAATTGTTAAGGAGACGGTCAAATCCATAGAAATCCTTTAACCCTTTAATTATCAAACCAATGTAATATGGCCAATGCTTTTGCACTCGGTGGTTTGTCACCACCAAACCAGTTGGTAGGGACCACTCAAACTAAGTTGGAAAAAGTTGTACAAAATTGGCTCCAGTAGTTTCCCTCCAAAATAGAAAAAATATTAAAAAATTAAAATTAATGACACATTTACAAATTTATAAGCAATTAAAGGCCAGCCATCAGCAGGTGAGATTGGTCTTCACAGGAGCCTCCCCCAAAAACTTAAAAAGAAGCCGACATGTAACAGTCAGATAAAAACAAACATACGTCTTCATTGATGAATCTCTGGAGATATCTTCATTCTACACTCAGTTGCACACACATCAGTTTCAATACCTTTTAAAATACATTGTAACAACTACAGACACACACACAATCTTACACAACACTAAAAGGCTTACATTCTCACCAACATACACTTTCTTCTATGAACATTTTAATGGAATGTGATATTACTTCCATCATGGACTCATTTGAATATAAACATAATTTGACAATCCACACAAAAAGATAAAATATCCTTGTTGTAGTTATTTTGAATAAAGAATATATTATTATCTATGTTCAGATTTTTGTCCTATGATTCATTTGAATTTGGATACACCTTGAATTAAATTCATTTGTTAATGCACATAACCAAGACGGCTATTCCAACAAGTTAGATACAATTGTAGAACCGAAAACCTTACATCAGAGATGAGGAGATTGGAAAGTAGAGCTGGAAATATTCATTACTGCCTCAGATGTTACAAATTCAGAAACAAAAGAGAGCTTTGATATTAGGAATGGGAGGAGAAGATCATTATCTGTAATGGGAAGAGAAGATTGTTATTAGTAATGGGAAGAGAAGATTGTTATTAGTAATGGGAAGAGAAGATTTGTGTGAAATACGGAAAAATTTCATTGGAGAGCAACCAGAACTGATATCTTGGTAACGGTATTGCTCACCAATTTTCAAAACCAGAATTTATCAGTATTTAAATACCAGTTAGCAAACCCTAGAACCAATGCTTTGCTTAATGGGGAGGAGGAGTCAACAAGAAGGAGTGTCAAATCAAAATGAACCCTCTAAGATACATTGGTTCTGTACCAAAATGCACTGAAAATCTCTCATGAAAACTTGAAGGCTGCAGTCAACACCCCTTTTCCAACAGATGCCTTGCATTTACGCAGTTTCCTAGGACTGATTCAGTTCTGTATAAAGCTTGTACCCTGGTTTTCTACAATAACTGCATCACTTTTGGGCTTCCCAAAGCAATATGTTCAGTGGAAATGAGAAGGAAAGTAACACACCTTTGACCGGCTCAAAAAAGCACTAATTGATGCTCCAGTCATGGCATACTACTAAGTTGACTTTCACCAGAATCAGGGATGATGCCTCATTCATTGGTCCAGGTTCAATTCTTGAACAATAACAGCCAGATGTTATCTTGAAGCCAGTGTATTACACTATTAGAAAGACCATACCAACCAAACCCATTTATTCTTAGTTTGAACAAGAAGACCTTGTAGTGTTCTGGGCATGTAAAAAGTTCAGTCTATACCTCATTGGATGTAACTTGTGAAATCCTTACTGATCACAAAGTGCTGGTGAAAGTGCTATCCTATTCCTCAAAGCCCTCCTAAGCAAGAGTGGAGATCCTTTGAGCCAACAGCCAATCGGTGACACCAACAAAGCTCTAGAAAAGGAAACCGAAGACAACATTTACAGAACTGTTAAAGATTCTGTATCTCACGTGCTAAATCACTGTGAGGTGGAAGAAGCATTGAAAGATGATCCTACAAATCTCCAAACTATGCTAAACTACATTCACGAATGACTGGACATGTTTCAGGGACATTTCAATCAGTAAAGATAAACTCTTGACAGCTTGACAAATGGTTGTGAGAGGAAGTAAGATAATAATTCTGGAAGTACTTGAAAGACATATAATTGAATAGGTACATAAAGGATATCAAGGAATAGTGTGAACTAAGAATTGCCTATGATTCAAAGTTTGAAATGGAAAAAATGGCAGAGAAAATAACATCGAGGTGCTACCCATGTAGCTGCCTGATCAACCCTGAATCCAGATTGTTGTTGATCTACAGAGCATCTCCAAAGGGAAACTACCTACTTTCAATCATCAAATACTCCTCCAGGTAACCAAAAGTTACTTACATGAGAACAACAAATGCTAAAAATATAACTGACACACTTGAAACGACTCACAGATATCCTAAGTATCTGAAAAGTGACAATGGACTGCCGTTTGCATCCAGAGATTTTTACTAATATTTAACTTCTCATGGTATCACCCAGGTTAAAAGCATACCATATTGGCCATTGTCTAATGGAGAAGTTGAGCGGTTCAACAGAACAATCTTGCAGATAATTGAGATCACTCAAGTCAAAGAGGAAGATTGAAGGGAAGAATTAATGAATTTTCAATTTCAATACTGTACCACTCCTCACACAGTAACCAGAGTATTCCCAGCAAGACTGCTCATGAATATTGAACTTTGAGATAAGTTGCCAACCTGCAGAAGTGTTAGCTGAGTGCAGAAAAATTCTTGACAAGGACACTCCACACAGAGTTAAGCACAACATGGCTGCCAATCAGAGGCAAAGAACCTAAGATCAAGGGTTAAAGATGGGGCACACAGTGTTTTGTAGCAATCTATGTGCAGCAACCCCATTGTGTACCTAGAATGAGAAATGTGGCTCATGTTGAGAAGTTTGATAGTGACCAGCCATGTGACCCTAACCACCTCAGCATTCAGGATGTGGTACATCCTACTCCTGTTCCAATCCTATATACCCCTACCCCCATGACAAGCATCCCAAGTCCTCCCCATAACCCAGCCCACACTCCTCCTGCCACTACTCCAGACTCCATGGAAATTGATCCAAATCCCTAGACACCAGACAAAGTTGCTGCTTTAACAAGGATCCCCAGAGTTCCACCAGTTAAGCAAATAGAATTTGGCATAACTTGAGGAACCATTTTCTATCATGTTCATGAATACTAATATAATAGGTCTGATTAATCATTCAATAGAAACCATCACATGACCAACTTCTTTTGGTAGCATGTCTTGTTTGGGGTGATCAATAAAAAAGAATGGAAAAAGTGGTGATCAATGAATAAGTTACTTCTCTCACCTTTTGTTTGGGCAGGGATCACTAAAAAAGTCTGAAATTTCAACAAACAAGCGGGCACAAGGTAAGGGTTCAATCTAGCATAAATCTACATTGCAAACTGAACGCCCCCCCCTCCCTCAAAAACCTACTTAGTGGTTGAATTTCCAAAAAACCAAAAACAGTTTTTGTAGACATTGAAATTTTCAGCCTATTTGCTCCATCAGTGCAGCTTGTATGTGTATACATACATAACCAGCCAGACTAACTTGAAAACTGAAGAAACCACTGTTGACAGTTTTGGTGACAGTTTTGTCTAATGGTATCTCAAAAATGAAAAAAAGAAAGGAAGACTTGAGACTTGAAAAAATTTAGTTATGGACCAAGATGGTGGTTCTGCATTAACGTGTGTTAATGTACTGTTAAATAAATATGATTTATTACTCAAAACAGGATGTTGTTTGTTACAATGTGCATCAAATATAAATAATAAATTTAACTTTATTTCATTAAAAACTAGTCTATTACCCACTGCTCTGCAGGCAGTCATTGTAAGTGTACAACGGCAGGTTGATGGCTACTACTAATACTATAAGTATGACTGACACAGGAAAGGAGAGAGGGGAAACAGAAACTTAGGTAGTTTATCAAGAGGCTAGGAAGGCAGTGAAAAGAAAAGAAACTCAGGTGGTTTAGTAAGAGAGTCTGAAGGGAGGGTGGCTGATGGCTGCTACTGATACGATAGCTCTTACTGTATGGATGATGATTAACCATCACAAAGTAAATTCAATATTCCACAGATAGAAATTCATCGTTTAACAATCCAATTAATTAGATTCAAATAGAAGAAAAAACAGTCAATCATTAAGTAGTAACAGTCATGAGTCATGTCTTTAGGCAGCATGCCTTGTCGGAGGTGATCAATTAAAAAGTTTGAGAAAGTGGTAATCAATGAATGTTATTTCCCTCACCACATTTCTTGCTTGATAATACGGAGTACATTGGTGTGACCTCCAGCTTAAAGACTAGAGACACCCATGTTGGCTGTTTTGATTTCTCATATCAAAAAGCTCCTATCAGTTAATGCTAAATAAGTTTATATATTTCACTGAAATTTTTTTTTATGAGTTTAAATCTTTAAAACATACCAAAACATTAAAATTCAGAGTTCAAATACAAAAAATCCAACTAGGAAAAAAAGTAAGTTTATTGATTTCTAATCAAACTTTTAAATGTATTAAAAATTTTCACATACTACCACTTGAAGATTCAATATACAAATATAAACAATACAATTTAAAAAGAGTTAGTTCGTTCATTTCACACCAAACTTTCAAATGAGTTCATTTTTTTAATGCTGAAACTTGATATTTCAGCGTACAAATACAAAAAATACTATTTGAAAGAAGGAGTAAGTTCATGTCAAATTATTTGTACTGATACAGAAACAATCACTATTTGACATGGGGAAAAAATTGTGACCGAAGCACATAAACTCGAAAATTACCGGAAAACCCCGAGTTGAGCCGAAGGAAAACGGAAGTTAGTACATCGTGAACTGCGCCGGTTCTTAACGGAGACAGCCTTTCCGGTTTAACATCTCAAGAAGATGAGGTGAGTGTTTGCAAGCTCGTGTTGAAATCTAATTAATCTTGTTATTCATCTTTAATTCTGATTTTATTCTGTTGTATATTTTAATCAAGGACCATTAGCTTGATTTCTTTTCAACAATTTCTCTCAATTTTGTCTGTTTTGTCGAGTGATGGCTTACTTTTTCCAATGGGTTGATGACTGCAAACATGTGCGGTGGCCATGTTGCTCTTGTTTCAGCCTTGATCGTTGAAAGCTATTCGATCAAGTTCTATAAGAATTCGTGAATTTTCCCCAGAAAGCCAACATTTTTCTACATGATTTGACCCGATTAATATAAATTGAAGAATCAAAATTACAATCGAAATGATCAGTAATCCACGTGAGGAATTCTAGTGACCGAGCTCAGCTGTCCTTACAACAAGATTCTTTAATTTATGAACATATCCATCAAATATATCTTGAACAATACTTATATCGTTAGTTCGTTAGAAAAAGCATGTCAGATTGTATATATGTATGAATTTTGTTGAACTGACACAGTAAGGTAGATAGAAACTTGAGCGATTTATTATTTCGCACTTCTCTACGTACGTGGCAATCTGGTAGATTTTTCTTCGGTCGAATTCTTGTATATTACAGGAAAGTGTTTTGATGTTATGAACAAACACAACCATTATTTCCTCGGATTTAAAAAAAAAAACTTTAGGAATATATAAAATGCGTCAATGCACTTAAATGTAATTTTATAACTTAATCCTCAATTTGTCGTAACTTGTGTTAAAGAGAGACCCGACCCAGCGGGAAGGACAGGTCTTGTATAAAATCCAATCAAATCTGTTCGGGACATAGACTCAGTCTTGGTGTGGATGATGGGAATAATTCTATCATGAAAATGTTCACTAGTGAGCTACCACTGGATAGCCACGTTGGATAATTCGAAATTGTCTGGTTTTAGTTTTTTAAATAAATTCACGTGTTTTTCATCCACAAAACGTTGGTTTTGTAATGAAAATGAGGATTTCGTTTTGAAGTTGAGGAAGAGAATTGTATTTGATGATTGCCGAGGAAAGCTTTTTTTTTTACTTTTTTTCACTTCTTCAATTAATTTTGAGTTGGTTTAAGATGGAGATTCGTCTCCTAGTTGAAGATAAGATTCGATATGGAATTGGTACATAACTCTTCCAGACGTCATTTTTTTTCTTGCCAATAATTGTATTGTAAAGAAGAATAACATGTGTAAATGATGGTACGAGCCCTTTAGATTGAGAATAGACTGGATTGATCATAAAAAGGATTTCTTGCTTTCGGGTCGATCTTGTGTAGTATAGGATTAGTAAGTGATCAGCAATTTCATATGAATGGTGCTGAAGTATATCCTGAGATTCTACTTATTTTGAACAACATGGGTTCTATTTCATCCCATTTATGCAATGTGGTGGTATCTGCATAATGGCGAGTCGGTTATAATACCTTTTTTTTTTCATATTGATATATATCGAGGAGCACAGGTTTATATTCTCTCCTAACATTCTCGTTTGATACCCAAGCTTATCAGTTCAAAGTGAGGAAAAAAGAATGAACATTTAGTTAAAAACCCCTTCAGAACTCTAGTAACTATTTACTTTTAAAATATTTCATCCTGTGAAGGATAGTTTTGAGAATAGAGATATTGGCATTTTGATAGCAATGGAATTGAAAAAAAAAGTGTAGATAGTAAGGTCTCTGATTAACACTTCTGTAAATTAATGTTTAACATGTTTTGGTCTGCTGTAATTTTCAGCTTGTACATGTTCCTTGGCATTCAAATCTTATTTTCTTCCACTTATATGTATTTTTTCCTTCTTTTTCCAGTAAGATCACAAAAGACACACTTCAGGAAGCTGTTGCTGCCATCCTTTCTTCTTCTAGAAAGAAAAAGAGAAGGTTTACTGAATCAGTAGAACTTCAGATCGCCTTGAAGAATTATGATCCCCAAAAGGACAAGAGGTTTTCTGGCACAGTCAAGTACGGACAGCAATTTTTTTCTAATTCTTACCTGTGGCAGACAGGTTGACAGGAGGGCCTACATAGGCAGTATCGTTTTAGCAATATAATGAGGTGAACCAGTATCATCTTCCTCTCACAATAGTTGTTACATTTCTTTGAGATATTACCACTAACTGTAATGACTATTATGGAACAGGTAATATCGAATGAAGGTTTAGTTATCACTCACGACTGTCTTGGTGACTCCTGTTACCCTACTGTTATTAGGTAGTCAGATAAATTATTTTATCCTGACGGACCCTCACCCAGGGTCTTAAAATAATTGGGGAGGCTCCATTCTTTTTATGGTGCCGTGTCAGAACCTCAGCCAACAGTTTTGGTAAGTAGAGTGCTCTTTTATCTCCCTCAGAACAGACGTGTTGGTGCCCTTAAAACAATTTCATCTCTCAGTAAAATCCCTATCACCACAAATCTTGGCTAAATTAGCTGTAGACAAGAGGTTCTGGTGGATGTAAGAAGGTTGGGTTGCTTGACATCACTGAGCTTAGGCTTGAAATCATTAACATTCATTTTGCACTAATGGCATGGATCTGTTTACTCCTAACTACAGGTAAATCTTGACTTATTAGAGTTGCCATAATTGAAGGGTATGCACGGGCAGGATTTGAATGATAGCAAACATTATCTTTCATGAAATAACAAACGGATTTGAACAAAAGCATTCTTTTAAAACATTTTTTCTTTTTCCCTTTTGAGCAGTACTTTCTATATTTCCCTGGTGTATATTGCTGTTGACTGGAAATCCCTGATTCTCAATATGCCTTGGCCATGTTAGCATCTTGGTTGTATTGATGTCATTCTATCTTCAGATGAATTTTGGAACAGTCACTCCACTTTGAATTTGAAACTGGCCCCCCTTCTGGTGAGGGTTACTGTAATTGACTGAACACTTAGTGAAATTGAACTTTTGTTGAAGAATGACAATAAAATAGAGGCATAACTTGCTGTTACAAACTGATGTGTTCATCAATTTGGGATTCATAGTAAACAATACATCCTCTTATAACAGACACTTTCATACATACTTGTTAAGGTGCTATTCACTTATGAAGAATGTCTCACTGTTTTCAAATTGAACAAGAATTGTACGATTTTGATTAAGTTGAAAAGATGATTTTAACATTCGTATTGTGGGACTACATGAAATGAAGTGTACCTGGACGACTTTTTTTTTCCTTGAATGAGGACTAAATACCTTGTTGACAATAGTTTCTTTTTGATTACTTGAAATCTGGTCGCTTGTTGGAATTTGTTTTGATTTATAACTGGTTGTCAGCTCAGTCTTGAATACTTCTGAAAATAAGCTACAACTTGTTGATATTGGTTTCACACCTGTATTCCCTGAAGTTATGATATAGTGAATATGTTGATTCATTCTGTTCAGAAACGAATGAATCTCAGAGGATGGTGTGGTGTTGGTTATTTTCCCAGAACAGCTTAAACATGGATGAAACCCCATCTAAAGATGAACATCTCATTATGTCCTTCATATAGACCATAGAATACAACTGAAATCTCCAAATTTTCAGATTTTGAAAAATCTCTTCATTCTGATCTCTTTGAAATAATCAGTATTTGTCTGGGGTAGATCAATCTTGGGATTTTTTTTTTTTTTTTTTTTTTTTTTTTTTTCCCCTCCCCTGTCAACCGAATATTGTCAACTCAATTCGAAGTTTGAATCAGTTTTTTTCCAACTGGGATCTTCCGAAGTGATGATAGTGTGCCAGTCATGAGATGTGGAAAGGGCAAACTCTCCTTGTGTCCCACCAATCGTGTCCATAGCCCCCTCCCCAACTGAGCACTTGAAATGAGGTCATTTTTTTTTTTTTTTTTTTTTTTACTCTCTCACATTTGAATCCTTTCCTTTTTCTCTTTCCTAAAATTGTTGTTTCTCTTTTCCAGGCTGAAGTACATCCCTCGACCCAAGTTGAGAGTTTGCATATTGGGTGACCAGCAGCACATGGATGAAGCCAGGGCCAACACCATCCCTTGCATGGACGCTGATGCCCTTAAAAAGTTGAACAAGAACAAGAAATTGGTCAAAAAACTTGCCAAGAAATACGATGCTTTCCTTGCATCGGATTCTCTGATTAAACAGATTCCCAGGATTCTTGGTCCAGGTCTCAACAAGGCTGGCAAGTTCCCTACCCCCATCTCTCATGCAGAGTCTATGACTGGCAAAGTCGAGGAGACCAAAGCTACCATCAAGTTCCAGATGAAAAAGGTGAGAATGAATTTCACTGTCAGAATTATTTTTTTTGTATGCACAACTGTTAGATTTATTCTCTTGATTTCTATATATTCTGAGCCATTTGAAAAGATTACTTTCAACAGTTTACAATCCTTCATTTTTTGTGAGCTATCATGTTGAAATTGCACTGAACTATTTACACAAAACTAAACATGCACCAAATTTGCAAGTTATCATTTTAGTAGCCATGCAAATTCTTGGGTTTACATGAGACATTTTTGCCATTTTGTGAAAGAAGAACACACACACACACATATATATATATATATATATATATATATATATATATATATATATATATATATATATATATATGGCTTGAAGTTATGAGGTGTAACTGTTTAATTTGAAACATACTTCAGTAACTTGGAAGCTTTTTGTAGTTAACAAATTATAGTATTCAAGAATTATATTTTATTTTCCCTGGATTGATTGAATGAATGAATCTGATATCTTCATCTCAGCTTTCCTCAAGTGTGTATTACAAGAGGTGTGTAAATGTTGGCTTACATCAGAGTAAGACCCAGCGGATGTAACTAAATGGTATTTCAACAAGATCACTTCCCTGGATTTTCATAAGTTATTTGAGTAGTATTGATCATTCTTTTATGGAAAGAGATTCCAATTTGAAATCAAATTGGTGTGACTGCTGCAACAATATTATCTTGATTTATTTTCCATCATATGCTCCTTAGTCTGATAAAAAAGAATGAGGGGATCACTTGAATAGACAGTATGGCTACAGAATACTTCACAACCAGGTACTTGTTTCTCTGAAAAGTAACTTCGGACTAATATGTGCAAGCATTTTCTCTTGAAATTTCCCTTGAATATGAAAGGAATGCTGACAAGGATTTTGTCTTTTTTTCTTTTAGGTCTTGTGCCTTGCTGTTTGTGTTGGTCATGTAAAGATGTCCTCTGATCACCTCTACTCTAATATTAGTCTGGCCATTAATTTCTTGGTGTCATTGCTGAAGAAAAATTGGCAGAACGTACGGGCTCTCTACATCAAATCAACTATGGGGCCATCCCAGAGAATCTATTAATGCTTCTGTGCCGTGTAATAAAATATTATGGCTCTTAAAGATTTTGTTTTTTTTTATTTATTTATTTATTTTATTTTTATTTTTTTTCTTCTGTCCCCTTTTGTACAACTACAGAGAAATCTCAATTATCCAAATTGGATTTCAAGGTAACCTGATGGTGTTCAGCACTGATTCCTTTGTGGTCTGATCCGCCTCCCCCCTCCCCCGTGCGCCATTCAGACAGGTTTTTCTGTTCTATAATTGTAGTTCACTAGAAGAGAGGAGCACAAATAGTGTTTTGTATTCCAATACACTCTTTTCTCTCGTTCTTCACTCCACCCAAACCTTCAACTCCGATTAATGAACCATCATTTTTAAGATCTGGGAATGCTGCAAAACAAAAGTGGCCTGAATTCTAGTAATATGCTCCTACCCTGCTTGAAGGAGCCATTGGCATTATTGTTGCTAAACTCGAGTATTCACTAACACTTGATTCTTTAATGTACTTCATATGCTATTCAATTTCAGTGGCTAACTAGTATGAATTTTTGCTGATGAAAAACATTGAGCCACTCTTGTCAATGTTTGGTGGAAATTATTGAAATCCTTCTTTATTAAACTGCAATATTACTCATGTTAGCCTTTTTCAACTGACTAGTAAAGGAGGCTGAACACCTGATGTGTTGTGTGTGTATGTATATATGTATGTATGGAAAAAAAACCCCACTTCAGTGAGGCTTTTTTTTTTTTTTTTTTTTTTTTCTTTTCTGCTTCCTCTTTTGAGGGTGTTATGTCACAAAATCCCAACAGAACCATCCTGATGCCTACTTAGCCTTTAAAAATGTATGATGAATGGAGAGAAAATAGAAATGAACAAGTTCTTGAATGGATCAAAAAACCCAAGGTAAAACCATAACTGGGCAAAATGATGTGCAGTGAATTTAGGTCCTCATACTGTCCATGTAAAGCATGTCTTGAAAGTTGGGTGATCTAATTTGACATAGATGGAAAAATTGAATTGTTTAATGTTATCCAATATATTCAGTAGACAATATTTGAAACCTGACATAATATCAGAAACGGAGATCACTAACATGCTGACAGATCTTGCTAGTAGCAACCCCAAAAGATACACCCCCCCCCAACCCAAATAATCTAAATTGAAGATTTGGAAGTGAAGTTGAAGACAATGAAAGCCAGATGAAATGATGTATATTTAGCACGTTGCCAACAAGCATTCTACCAGCTATGACATTAGGGTGTAAAAAGTTGGAAAACAAAATCACTTGGTGTCACATGAGCAATGTTGGAAGAAGATAAACCTTATCTGAGAGCTGAACGATTAAATGACAAATGATGGGCTGGACATGTAGGAAGGATAACATGGTGTTGAAGATTGGGCAATTGGTGACCGAGGGGTAGTTAACAGTGGAAGACCAGAAAAGATGTTGAGTCATGCCAGAAATTAACACAGTGATGTCGGTATGGAAGGAACTGGAAAATGATTTTGATTACATGAATCTCTTCACCTGATTGTCTTTTTCATTTACCTAGTCAGATCACTTCACATCCACTAATATATATATAAATAATGCCTGTGACATGAACTTGCGTTGGAAGAATTATTTGAACGAAAAGATATAAATTCTGTAGTACTTCATCTCGTTAAAAGTTATCAGTTTCAATGGTTGCCCTGTCTAGGTAATTCACTGTCCGCTGCCTCGAAAAGGTTCTATGGACCTAGTTTTCTTTGGAAAGAAATTAAAGGATTGAGGATCAAGAGTTATATCCCCTGGGACTGGATGTGAATGTCTACAAAGTTATCTCCCTTATTTTTTGCACATGCGTGATAATACGTTTCGAGGAGGTAATAGGTAGTTATGCAGAAAGAACCAGCATTTGGGGTCTCCCTCATTAGTCCCCCACCAGGCCCCAGTTCAAGCCTTTATTGGAAACTAAGTAAAATTCGATTTTAGCACACCCAGCCGCTTTTGGGGAAAAGCATTTAAACTCTCTAGTGGAGCAGTTCAATCGCTTATTTATTATGCCGGTCAATTCGGCCAACATGTGACCAGAAAAAACGTTTAAAACTTATATAGAAATTGTTAATTGTTAGAAATACTTGTCCCATACGCAAAACTGAATGGAGTATTTTTTTCAAGCTGAATACTACTACTACTATTATTATTATTTTTGAACTGAAGGTTGTCTTTGAAAAAAAAAACACTTTGTTTTTACAAAAGATAGGGTTTTCTAGAAACGATCTCAAAACATGTTTGATCATAAACTCCTGAATTTTAACCAAAGGGTTCGATTAATTCAGAAATCCATCTCCAAATGAATAAGAATAATTTAATATATTGCAAGGAAATTTTATTTTATGCAAAATACTCATTGAACACCTGAAAGAAGATGTGAGATCGAATGTGTATTTGGGAAAAAAAAGAGAAAAATTTCTCACTTTACTTACCTTCATTTTTTTTCTAAGTATAGTATTCATGAGAAAGCGATATGTGACGAAATAATGATATAAATAACTTCTTCGAAGACTCGATTTTCTCTCTCTCTCTCTCTCTCTTATTTATATATATATATATATATATATATATATATATCGATCGTATGCTATCCTTTATTTAAACTTACCTCGTAAAAAAAAACAACCGTTTTGTTGTGTCCAACAATATATATCACATATATGTATAACATACATTATCTCTGAAACTGCCTACCATGGGTAAAAGGAATCATGAAGGTTGAACATAAAATATTTCAAATTCATTTATTCACCCGTACATTTATAACTCAATACATGTTGACGTCCTCGTTGGATAAAGTATAATTCAGTGAAACGGCTAATATTTCCATCTGAGGCGAAATTATCCTATCTTTCGAATTCACTTCTAAGAAGGATTCCAGTTGACGGCATTCCATGGAGAATGTTACAATCCTGAGAAGAAAGGCAATGGTGATTCTGCTTTCACCAGTCGAATTAGAGTTTGATTCGGTCAGTCGCTTTTAGGGAGGAAGCAAGCAGATGCATCTGTTTCGTTGTCTGCATGTGTTGTTATATTTCTATTTTAATCCAAAATTCAAGCCTGAAAATTATACAAAGAAATTTATTTCAATACATAGGAAAACGGCGTAATTCATTTTTTGAATTTGTTTTATAAGTAAACACAAATAACACACCTAGAAAACCAATTGGGATTTTTAGAATCTTCAAAAATTCAAGTAATCGAAGAAATTTGATAAAATGTTTGATATTTATTGATTATTGAACTTAGTTTTGAAACGGTCATTTGAATTTGTCGAAACGTTTTTTGTACGTAAAGATTGCTCCCGTTTTTTTTTTTATGACATCTCCAAAAAATATCGTAGAATACCGAATGGTGATCATATCGTAAAAGATATATTCCTGGGAGGTTTTAAATCGATTTGATTTTTTATCTAAAATTATTTTGATGAGGGTTAATTATTGTCCCGAATCTTGCTTTGATCAGCAAATTTTAGTTATATTTATTAATTGAATATATATGCAGATCTACAGCGTGAAAGGGCTTTTTTTATCGACAATTTACTTTATGAAGGTCGACTGACTGCTTACTGTGAGTATTAACGCATCGTGCGTGCCTGATTAAATGCAAGTACTGTGCAAGTCAGTTGACCTTTATAAGTAACACACACACGTGTGTGTGTGAAATTATAAATCATGTTATATAGAAACTCTTATTTGAAATGATCACCCGTCGTTACACGGTTAACATATCACTTTGCTAAGACAACGCAATTTAAATAAACAAAGAAAATGGGATTGCTGCAGGAATCGAACCTGCCACCGATAGGGTAGCTGCTTCATTGTAGCGTTGCTCTTACCATTGATCTAAAAAGCCGCCGGTAATGCAGAGGTCTAAATAACTGCTTTCACTCCGTATTCTTATCTCGCTCATCCTCGGTCTATTCGCTTCTTTCAACACGACAATTATGCATTGAGAAATGGATATGTATGATCCAACAGAATGATTATAAATTGCGTTTTATCATATAAAAATTCCTGTCAAACCTACGGCTTATCGACCTTTCTTTTACTTGCACCGCCTCGGCATGTAAGCCGTTGGTTTAAAGGATTGGTCAGCCGTGAGCACGTCGCACTACAACATGAAACTCTGTTGGGCTGGCCTTTGGGCTATTCACACAGGTCCAACGGATGAGGCTTCTAAAAAGTAGGTGGGGCGAGCTGAGGTGTTACCACCGGCTAGAATGTGGTTTCGTTTCTACCACGTATATAAGGCTAATTCATCTGATGATTAAAAGAAAAATAAAAAAAATCACTGGAAACGTGATGGTATACGAAGTGGAAAATTCAACTTAATGAAAATCAATTCGAAGAAGTTTTACTGTGTAATTAGTGCTAAAAGATGATATAAGTTAGTTTGCATTAAGTCTGAGATTAAAACCGACACAACGGATTAAATATTCACATTGTGAACACTCAACAGAATCGACACAAACAACGAGTCACGTCTGTTGCTATGCGTACTGATCAGTCATCGTTAAATACGTTTTTTTGATAACATACCTAAGTAAGCACTGTTTTAAAAAATCAAACAGGTAGTATGAAAGAAGACCCATATGCAATACAGTATGATAATATCCTATGTGTAAAAAAATGAACTAAATGCAGTGTGACATTAGCTATATATTAAAATCTGAAAGAGGGGTGTTGTTTCATCAACTCTGCTGGGGTGCCATGTTAATGTAACTGTTTTGTTTTTAAATCCCCGAAACGGTTACGTGGTAAACAACTGATGATCCCAACGAAAGAAAATTTACACGTAGTAACTTAATGTCAAAGTGTGTGTAAAATGTTTATAAAAAACACCAGAGAAAATTACATAAATTACATTAACAGATATTTGGAAATAAGTGACTGAAGTGACCCAAAAATTCTTTGAAAAAGTTTTCTTAATGTTTAGTGTTTAAAGCTGTAAAGCTCTCTTGACCCGTCTCTCTCTCTTTCTCTCTCTCTCTCTCTCTCTCTCTCTCTCAATATATATTAGTCACTACAAATTCGAAAAAATATTCAGCACAACACAAATAGTCTTTAAAAAAGACACTTCTCAAATTTCTGGTAATGAGCATCATTAGTACGGGACAAAAGATAGAGATTCACGCTTCGTAGCGTCCAGACCGCTCCAAAATGATCAGGCTAGCCAGCAGAATTCATATTCTATCAATGGGCAACTTGATCGGTGTCAGAAATCCAAACCTCCATGAATAAACAGCCCAGGTCGAACTAGTCTTTAATTATCTCAAATGGCTCATTGAACTTGGACCAACTGTAATCAAATACACGTGAAAACATGTTCGAGGATAGTGAAAGGCTTCGTTGTTATTCACGTATTACTATAGCGTGCGGTCTATAGCAGTATCTCTAGTTTACAACAGGGGTTGGCATACATTTTGGGAGGCGGTCCAGATTTGAACAAAATGGAACAATGATTTTACAAGGCTAAGGAAACAGTTTGCTTTTTAGATGTGTCCAACATCCCTGAAAGTCACTTTCTTTATCCTTGTTGACTAAAGTCACTTATTCTTTTTTTTAATCAATTCTGGCGATCAAAAAATAGATCCTCCTTTTCACTGGTACGTTCCTTTTCTTTGTCATAAAAAAACACAATCATTTATTGTTTTTTTCCTAATCAACCCTAGTGATAGAATACATCACCGGCTTTCAAAGGCATGGAATTATAGATTATAATTGTTTTGTTTTTTTAGATATATATATGATTTATAGTTTCCCCTTTCAGTGGTTCTCCCTTATCCACGTTTTACTGTTCAATGATCCTCCTTTAACCGCAGTTTACCTATCAGAGGTCACCTCCTTATCTTCAGTTCCCCCTTATTATCGGTTACCCTTTCAGTGGTCTGTGGTCTGTGGACAAATCATTATTATTATAGAATTATACCTTCATGACTTCTATGGAAAAAACAGTCTGTGAGAACCATGATTTTTTTTATATTGTTCAAATGATGTTTATATTTTGTATCTATTGACAGAAACACAGGAATACGTAATCTTAAAATATTTTTGGTAATAAAACATTGATTCGTTTGAGGCTGATGCAAAAATGAGATTTTGCTCTCTTTTTCAATACTGAATTTGATTATTCGTCAACCAAAGATAGGCAAGGAAAACAAAGAATTTTTTACGCAACATCAAATATTCAATGAAGTGGACCGAATGGAATGAGGCTGCAGGTCGGACCTGGTTCGCAGGCCGTAATTCGCCGACCTTTGGTCTACAGTAAATTGATGTGCGGTCTACCAAGCCTGACCCAATTACTCGACGATAAATTTTAACGATTTATATTTTCATGGTTTTATGATATGATTTTATATTTGGAGCCCCAGTATGTCATTATTATTATACTATCATTTAACATTCTCATATCTTTTGATAATACACTGATCATCAACAAATCTTCTACCGTAATTTTTCATCATCTCGCAGTGTAAGTGCCGCAGGTAGACCGCGCGCTATAATAGAAATGACCCGGTAGACAGCAGACATCTTGTTTTTAGTGTATGACATGGGCAGAGGTGTGTTTACTCTGAGTGATTTCTCGTTTAATTGTTGACCAACCGAATCTATCACTTATTCCAATGATTTCCAAACTTTTTCGAATCACGTCGACCGAAGTGAATGATGATTTTTCACGGCGCCCTGTGTCAAAAAATAATGAAAAGTAGATTTAGTTTTATTCATTTTAATAAATCAACTATTGTGGATCATTATTAATCATTTTTCGTTACTATTTACCTTTATCTTAATTGATACTGCTTTATTAAACTCAGACTGGGTTCCCTTCGGCAGTGAAGAAATACATTCCAGTTATTCAATAGTAAGATCGGTTGCGCGTTAAGCTATCCACCCTCCGGCATAGAGGATCGTAAGTTCAATTCTCACCAGAAACTTCTTTTTTATTCCGATCTACGCTGTTATTTTGTTTTTCTCGCTGATGAAAGGAACTCAGCCTGAGTTTAGCTGCGATGAAAGCAATATCAATGAAGATGAAGGTGAGAAGCAGCAAGAAATGAAGAATAGTTGCATCTAAGTTCAGGTGGTTAGATTAGCTATGGAAAAATAACGAATCGTGTAATTCAAATTAATTTTAAAAAGTCATGTAATTGTTTCCACTTTCAAAAATCATAATTACTAGAAGAATGGTTGAGCTTTTGTTCACCGCACGGTTTCTTGGAGTCAAACTGGAGACAGCTACCCTCATTTCTTGATCGACATTGGTTCTTGCACGATACTCGCTTTTTTACCACCGAAAACCCAGCGTTGTAGAAATGAGTTGTCACTAATGGAATTAGGATTCACCGAGCTTTTGCTCTAGACAGATGATAGACTTCTTTTACAGATATCTAAAACCCAATTAAATCAACATTAATTTCGTTGAATTACGATTGTCTTGAATTCTCGAATATTCTGCAGTGCCTGGGGGAGCCGCGGCGCTCACTTTAGGAATCTCTGGCTCATTCCTGTTTTCTCTCTCTTCACAAAAGGCCTTCCCTGTACATTGATACAAGACGCTACTGGGTGATAATCTGACCGAACCATTTATTTATAATCTAAGGCCTGCAGTAACAAGAGAAAACTAACCCCAGCTGCCCGTCCCGTTCAACGCTGGAATTTTTTGCTTCGGCAATCGCTATTGTGGAGATGAACACAGTCGAACGCTCGAACGGATTTGAAAGAAAAAATACATGATTTTACTTCGAATATCTGTGTCTTCTTTTTATACCAAATAACTGTTTAGTCGGTATCGTTGATCAGAAGTATTTCTATTCTGCGAGAGAAAAGAAAAACAACTTTATTTGACAGAAATCAGTCGATCCCAACGAATGTAAGTACTCGAGACATTTATTCTTTTGATATTTACTCGTCATTCTCCGTGAAATAAGTCACGGACATATTCGAGTTTCTAAGAGATTTCTGTTTTAATATACATATATACATATAGAGCTGATGACCCCACAATAAAATTATGCGTATAACATTAGGATCCAAATTTAAGTGATAGTAATAAAATCAAATTCCGAATAAAACACGGGTAACTCTGATCACAGAGCATTAACGGCGACTGGAAAATAACTGACTTGCATAACATAACATCGTAAGATGATTTGGAACTGTAAAATTTATTAAATTTCTAAAGAAAAGTGTTTTTCAGAGGAGAGTCTCTAAGACTATATATATATATATATATATATATATATATATATATATATATATATATATATATATATATGGAGACCGTAAAGCATTCCGTGAAAATATCTACCCGTATTCCAGTGGAGTTCAGTAGTTTCTTCCCATTCTCTAACTTCAAGACTCAATAAGCCTACTACTTCAAAACTGTTAATAATATAAACAGGTATAAATGAATATTGTATTTCATGTGAGATTTTACGCTTAAATGGAACAGTCCATTGTTTCAAATGGTGGGAGGGAGATATTTTTATCAGCAATATTGTTGCCTTCAAGTGGAAGATTTCATTGTCACTGACGGTGGAACAAAAAAGTCAAACTCTTCATTATAAAGATAGATTTTATTCATTCAAGTGTTGTCCGTCATATGACAGTGTCTCAATGTTTGGAATACATTTTTTTCCTTTTAGGCTAATATCTTAGTACAAAACAAATGTACCAACTTTTGTCCAGATATTTTAATCTCTTCTTTGATGTTGACAGGTCGTTTTGACCGATTCATTCTACGACCTTCGTCATGTGTAAAATGCAATATCCATAAGAAAAGTCTTTTTAAAGATGGAAAAAAGAGATTAGATTGTCCGGGTAAAAGTTGGTATGTTAAGGACTCTTATACGGGTACATACTAGTACCTTACGCACTTTCTATACGGGCATGTACCAGTGCTATACTCACTTTCTATACGGGTACATACCAGTGCTATATCCACTTCCTATTTGGGTACACATAAGTGTTACACCCACTTTCTATACGGGTACATAACAGTATTACACCAACTTTCTATACGAGTACATGCCAGTGATATACACACTTTCTATACAGATATATACTAGTGTTATACCAACTTTCCATATGGGTACATACCAGTGTTACACCAGCTTTCTATTCGGGTACATACTAGTGCTATACCCACTTTCTACACGGGTAATGAGAAAAATAAATAAAAATAATTTTAGAAGGGATCCAGTGGCGAACCGAAGCCAATTTTCAAGTCTGTAGATAAAACATTGTGACCAGGAGTGCTAGAACACACAAACAAATACATGCACAAATAAGAAGGAAAGAACCCTCCGCCTCCTTGAAATCCAAATTTGACCTTTTTAATAACTT
This sequence comes from Thysanoteuthis rhombus, assembly GCA_963457665.1. NCBI lineage: Eukaryota > Metazoa > Mollusca > Cephalopoda > Oegopsida > Thysanoteuthidae > Thysanoteuthis > Thysanoteuthis major. The sequence continues at coordinate 53,408,050 of OY735211.1, forward strand.
CGATTTAACCTCTTTTTCGGTCACAATAAAGATATCTTCAAATCAAAAACTGATCTCTTGATCTGCTGCAAAATTTAATGATTTCTTTTGTTGCCTATGGCCCACCCTTCCAAAAAATTCCACTAAAATTTGTGGAGAACTCTTGGAGATATCACGTGGATAGTCTCTTCCAACTTCGTTGGCAAACGTGCTGATAATGGAATAACAATTATAAATATTTACGGTCTTGATACTCACACAAGATAAAAATGAGATAGCATAAAAATAAATTGACTTGAATCTGTTGTGATAACAAAAAATCATACCTCAAGTTGAACAACTGAGAATACATTTAATAGATGTAATGAAAGTGAGTTTTTTTTTGTATCTGTATAACATCCGGTATGGAGTGTCTTTCTCGAGTTTCACTGATGGAAAAGTTTTAGAAATTTCGATACTTGTGGTATGGTAAGCTGAATTCCTTAGATAACGTATTTTTAAACATGTAAAGTGAAACAGAGATTATTGTTTTATCTGAAAGTCAATTTGAGCAGGAACGAGATTTTGAAGTTAACAATTTGTTTCTAATACCAGGGTGGTGGTGGATTTGGTATTTATGACTGACCTCTGTTGTTCTTGGTGCATGAGAGTACACCGTTTGCGTTTCTTATAGTGTGTATCTGTATCCAGGTCTACCGTGTGTGTTATCTTGTAAATGTGTATCAGGTCACTTTTCAATTCTGTGTACTGTAGAGTAGGGAGCTGAAGTATCCTCAGTCGGCCTTCATATGGCAGGTCTTTAAGATGTGGCACCGGCTTGGTAATCCCCCTTCTGTAACCTTTCAAGCATTTCCTGGTATTTTGGGGTGTGTCGAGACTAGATAACACTGTGCAATACGATTTTAGTTCCTGGGTAATGAGTGTTATTTTCTAATTGCCTATATGTAAAAAGTATTGAAAATGTAAATTATTCGCTTCAAACTATGCTTTTGTGACCAGGAAAAGGATATTCATATATCGTGGGTTTTCTTGCATTATGTGATTTCAAATCATCACTGTTCTGATGACAAAAGCAAAGTTTGAAGGAAATAATTGACATTTTCAATACTTTTTACACATAATCGATAAAAAAGAAAAATAGGGGTAAAAAAACAAAAAATAGAACATGTTCCATTGTTTAATGCTTAGATATTCTATTTTGTAAAGCAGTTTCAATGTAGCTATGTCCTTGTGTTTGGATGTACTGTAGATTATGACAAGCATCCGATTAATCATGGCATGAACAAAGTAAATTTGGGGTGACAAAAATTGATGTTGAAAACGGTCTAAAACTGGCTTCAAGTAGGCAAAAGTAATATCTTTTTTTTTTACAACTAACCTTATGCAATTTTCTTGCAATTAAAATCAAAATCATAACTTCAATTAAGAGATTGCAATAGGCCTTAAATTCATTTTTCAAAGTCTGCAATCATCGCTACAATTTGTAATGTTTTTGACACCTACGTTGTTTAGATGAGCAACATGCAAATTATATCATTTTATGTGGAATTATTTGGGGGGTTATGTGAGCAAAATATGAAAGATATATACATAGTCTATTCTATCGGATATGAACTATATATATATATATATATATATATATATATATATAATATGAGATATATTTTATGCATTACAAAGCAACGGGCATATATATATATATATATATATATATATATATATATATATATATATATATATATATTCCACAAGAGAGGTCCAATAAGCGTAAGAGATAAGTAAGAAGTAAGGAAAAGCCACAATGGCTGGAGATTATTTTATATTCAATCACTAGGATATTTAGTAAAAAGGTTTTGTGTTCATAGTTGTATTTTCCCTTACTTCTTGTCGCTTACACTTTCCTTATTTAACCCTAGTTAAGACTCCAGTGAATAAAGGAAGTGCATCCGATGCTGTGAAGCGGAAACACTGCGTATTATCGAATGAAAGAATTCTTGAATTAAACACTGGTGCATTGGTGAAAAGCTTGTGCGACAACTTTGACTCTTCAGCATTGTACGATATAAAGAAACAGAAAGAAAAACCTTTTTTTACTGATAGTGGCCAAAAGAAACAGATGCGGGTGAGAAAAAAACAATGAAAGACGGGAGAAGTTAGGAAGTAGATAAAGTGGTGATAAAATCGTTAAGCTTCGTGTAAGTGAAGGTGTTGAACTGTCTGGAGATATCGTGAATGAACAAACAAGAGTATTTCGTAGAGAACTAGGAATAGATTAAATGTTTCTTTTCCCGTAGTATCTAATTCTTTGCACCGATTTGAGTATATTTACTAACCCGGCACTCCTTAGTTCCAGATGGTACCGGGTTAGTAAAGGTTTACTCTACAATATTTTTAAAAATAATTTCATGTTAATACTTGGAAAAAGATGCATTAAAAATGTTTCAATGAAAAAAAAACAACTTTATACAAAATTACTATATCTAAAAGTTCGTAGTCTAATGATGAGACAAGCATTCATTTTACACAAAAATGTTTATTTTTCAACATAATCTCCTTCCTTGTCAATGAACTAAACATAACTCTTCTCAATTAATCACACAGATGTAACATGATACACTGAAAATTTCAGATGAGAATTCATCTGAGAGTCGTGGAACTAGTGAGGCTCCAACTCCCGAGAGTAGTTGTGATCTATGAGACAAGCTCGTGAACCATAGCCCCGCTGTAATAAGAACGATTTTTACGAATCAATTATTATGTACCCATTATGACCTTCCAGTGGATACTTTCTATAATCAAAGACGAACTAGAAAGATCTAGTACGGCAAATTACTTCTGGGGAGAGGAAGACAAACACTACCTTCTTTGGAGAGAAGTTCCGTTACTAGATACTAAAGAAAAAAAAGCCATTTTCTATACATTCAGAGAGTACATTTAAAGAAGGCCGTGGAACGGATCGGCCAAAATGTTGTGTGAATAACAAAAACACTAGGGAATTCAATTTCCGGAAAACTCTTTGAATCCAGTAAAAATTGGAATGGTTTCTCAATGGGTTGAGGTTTCTGCGGTTTACATGCGATAGGGAATCGCGGTCGACAGATTGAAATGTTCTGCAGAACAAAAATAACTTGAAAGTCAGACCATACATGCACTAGTTTGATCTTCAGAGTCTTTAATAGGGCTTTCCTTTAAAAGCCCATCCCTTTCCAAGATCCCATCTATAAAAGCCTTTTTCTCTGAAAGCATTTAACGCTAATATATGATGACGTGATGATAAAATGTCTCTTAAGCAAATTAATTTCATAGAAGGAGTGGGAGGAAATGCTTCCTAGGGATGGTTTAAGATGTTTACTATGTCGATTTGTCAGTCAGACAGTGATAGCTATTGCTGCTACATATGCTAGTGCATCAAAAACTTCTATATTTGATTCCTGGTGTAAAAAAGTATATCTGGACTTACTTTTTCTTTTTTTCATTTTTGATTGCTTGCAACATCTATATTATCAAACAGCTTGTTTGCTTGGCTGTCCAATAAGTGTAAAAATTATCCTATTATGCTGTTCTACCCAGGATTACAGAGTACTATTTGTCTAATCTTCAGTCCTTCAGAGCTGGGATCAACTTTGTCTTCTGACCAAGAAACCTACATAATGATATTAAGTGGGAAGGTATTGAGAAAAGCAACGGAGAGGAGGAGGGGGGAAAAAGAGGTGCAAAGGTGCACATGAGCTAACCCCTCGCTTAATTAAATCAATAAAATCTCTATAAAATATAGTTTGTTTTCCTGTGTTGTATTTGAAGATTTTTGATCGGCCAATGCCGGATACCCCAGCTAGTATATATGTGTATAATGAGCGTGGAAGTTTATTTGGTTGGTTGGTTGGTTGTGTGTCTTGTCACTTTTCAACGAATCTCTACCATTTGGGGCACGGGGGTCCAGATGCACCTTACAGTGATGCATGAATAAAGAATCTCAGGTTTCCTCACAGGTTCATATCCGATGAAACTCTTATGTATTCCTGACATTTTTTCCGGGAGCGAAAGAATCAAGGGGGATAATTCTATCCCTGTATTTAGATGTTTCTTGGTTTTTTGTCCATCTAGAACTATGTAATCTTCATTTGGTGAGTGTTGGAAGGCCACTTTTTGAATAAGAGCAGCCAAACAGGTCGCATTATTGTTATAAATGTTACACACGTGCAGGTTAGCTACGTTCGAGCATAAACGGTTCATCGTTGCCAATAAAGCGTTGACGTTCAAGCGCCGGCCGTTCCAGCCCCGATCCTGTGCTGTGAGCAATTAGCGCCAAATGCAGATTTTTTCTTTGCTAATATTTTTATTCAACAGAATCGATGTAAAATATCTAAGAATATCAAAAAGAGAAAAAAATAGGAAAAAAATATTCTTCGATCATTTGAATATCAAAAACGTTGTCCGCAAAATCTAGCTCTAAAAAATTAATTTCTCTAAGTCTTAGATTTAGAAAAAGGCACACCTAAATTCAAATGAATAAATGAATCCTTTTTTTGAAAATGATTTGTCAACACCATTTTTATAGATTCGATAAGTCAAATAGTTTATTTTAGCTTAATTTCGCTTGAAAGAAGTAGTTTTACTACCAAGCCGTTCTTTATTTTACGCTTGATAGCTCACAAATCTATAAAAATGGTGTGGGAGAAACACCTCAAAAGGGAGATTCACTGTTTCATTTCAATACTTAACATACATTACATTATCCTAAAATTTAGCTATAAAAAATTACCGTACTAATTTCTTAATGAATGGAATAGTAGTATCAATAGTATTAGACTTTAGGGTAAGCGAAGCTAATAGGATATAATATTTTGTCATTCATCCTTGTTCATCAGACTAATATGAAAAAAGCTACAAAAATCAAGCTGAGGGTAAAAAGTAATCATAAAATTAATAACAATTATTTATAATACTTGATTGAACAGACCAATAGATTATAACAAAAAGAGGAACCCTGCTAATAAATAACTATTAACACAGTTTCGAAAAGCTTCATGCATTAGAGCTACCTGAGAAAAAACAAACTTTGGAGCTGTATGTGTATTACAAAAATGCTTATACAATTATTTACAAAAAGAAAAACATTAAAACTTGCTATCGGTCAAGTCATTTTAGTTCAACATAAAATAAATGCTTTTATATTGTTGACATCCAGGCAACGCCAGGTACCTCAGCTAGAATATATATATATATATATATATATATATATATATATATATATATATATATATATATATATATATATATATATATATATATATATATATATATATATATACATCGTATAGGCCGGCAAATATGGTATAGTGATGAGAACACATTAGTAAGAAAATGATAGCGTGTCTATCCACCGTCCTAACTGCCCATCGTTTTTCATTTGTGAATTTTAACAGATTCATGAAGTGGCTATCTTCTTCCGTATTAATCCATCTGATGAAGATACTGTACTGTCTTTCTTTGGCTGATTTCGACGCGCGACGAACCTACTGCCTTGCAACGGGGTGGCCATTTGGAATGAGACCAAAATTGAGCAAATTTGTAACTGAACAAAGCCATTCGGTTCCAAAAATAAAGATTTGGTACCGAAAGAAAATTTTCAAAAGATAAGAATCATATGATACGACAAAATGAAAAACACATACTTTTTAATTCATTTCTCTTGCAAACTTGGTCTGATGATGAATTTCGAGTCATCGGTTGACTTGTTCCCAAGACTGCACACATTTGGTTTTGTGCGACAAAAGACATTTGGCTACCTTGCGAATGCCTAGCAATGGGCACTTTTTGTCTCATTATACGGAGACACCAATCTTGCAGTCGAAGCCAACATGGTTTCCTTTCCTTCAATAGTGTAGAGCTAAAATAATTCTCAATCTCAAGGCTATCTGAGGCAGGCTCATTCCACTTCTATACTGACCAACAGTAAACATCTTTTAGAAATTTGGGAATTTTCGTGCTCGGGAAGTAGAGCATTGTAAATTGATCGTCATTGAATATTTGGATATCTATCTATCTATCTATCTATCTCATTTTGCTTTAAACATATTTCAAAAAGTACATTTTAACATCTTTAAACACCTTCAAACAGAATTTGGACCAAAAACTTCTGATTTTTGTATGTATCTGTTCAATGTTAAATCTTGTTCTAATGTTTTAATTTTTGATTTTTCAATATTTGGTCGGAATTCTATCAATTTTGAAGCTGTATAAGGATGTTAAAACGAACTTTGTGAAACATATTTGAAGCTTTTTATACTCACAGTATCTAACCGATGGAAATGGCAAGTAATCGTATCAGTTTTCGAGTCTCCAATATAAATAACTCCATAGGTCTTTAAATAAATTTGTACTTAGGTTTTGTTTCTAGTAAAATTTGCTCCGTTGGGAAATTCGGTAATACTTTAGCGTGCAGTTTACTGGGCCGATTTTGTGACCCCAGTAGAGTGTTGTATCTCAGCCTCTTGGCCAAGTGCAGGGTCTTTTCGTACCAGCTTAATATCTCATATATTTCTGGTGTAGGGACTCTAACATTAAACTGATCAGCATTACGATAGTTGACTGACCCCAACCTTAATCCAACCACTAACTCTAAACCCTAACCCTAAAACCCAACCCTAAACCCTAATCCTTTGCATGTTGTCGGGTTAGAAATGTATAAATAAATAAGTATCTACTTGAGTGCAGGTTAGGTTTCTTAATCTTAGAATAAAATAAATTGCTTTTTTTCTTCTTTGAATTGAATTTTTTTTTCATCTTCACAACAACAGTGCTTTAAGTCATTAGATATCGGGGAAGTAACAGATATTAAACTGACAAAAATAAATACACTCTTTGCACTTGACCAGAAGACCCAGAAACCTCTGTGTTACGGAACCACAGAATGGGTTCGGTAGACCGCACGCGATTGTAGCACCAAAATTGTGTACATCTCAGGAACATTAGTACATGTGTGCATTTGCGCATACATGTGCCTGTAACTAGGGTTAGCATGCCGGACTGAGGAGACTCAGGAAAGGGAAAGATAATCGTGGTCATATGAACATTCATTAGAGGGTTTCACCCATTTACAAACTTGTATTCTATTTAACGGCGAACTTTTTGGAAACGATCCCCCGTAAAGAACAAAACCATTGATGTAGCGTTTAAGTGCTCTTGAATCTGCTTCTAAACACTAAAACTCTAAAAAGAGGAGAAAAAATTATCTGGATAAACGAGCGTCGAACATTCTTCATTTGATTTTTGATTGTAAAAAAACAAACCATTTTTTTTCTTTGGATATCGATGTATTATCTGTGATATGAAAACATACACACATGCACGTGTGTTCTCTCTCTCTCTCTCTCTCTCTCTCTCTCTCTCTCTCTCTCTCTCTCTCGGTGATTGTCTGTAAGTCTCATACACACATACATACATATATGCGTGTGTGTGTTGCAAGTTAATGGAAAACTCAATAGCGTTTCACACATCTTAAATTATACCTCAAGCTTTGTTGCGCATTAGGATCTTTTTACATATCGATTGTAGATACGGACCGAACCCTCCAAAACAAATCAATTTTTAAAAAATCACATTCCTAACGAACAGGTTGAGAGCTCAGAAAGTAATCTCTTTGCTACTGGTTAACGTCAGGTCGACGACCATGGTTTATTTACGGTCATGCTTTCGGTTTTACTGATTTAGCTTCGATGGGCCAGAGGAAAATAATTCAAACTCATAGGATTTTATGGAAGCGAGGCACTGTCCGGAAATCGAGGCGTGAAATCGCTAAAGGATCCAAAAGCTGGCATTAAAATGGGTCGGATTAAGCCTGTGTAGGGCCAATTGCAAATGTTAAAAAGGGCTCCAAACTGAAAAAAAAAATACACATAAATATCAAAACACGTACATTTCTTACTTCAATGTGATTTGATCATTTCATTTGCTCTACAGCCATTCGACACATATGTCTGATATTTCAGTAATAATATTACTCCGTTTAACTTTTGATTTTTTTTTCAGCGGCTACGGCTTCAGTTTCAGATGCTTTTATGTGTCTTATATGTATCACGGACATACCGCTCTCCCATTAATTACTGTGTCAAGATACTAACCCCAAATGAAGGCAATAATTGGCAAAAATCATTGATTTTGTAGAATCACTGAATCAGAATTGATAGCTTGCAAGCATTTAGCGCGGGGCCCTGGAAATCGTGGAGCTCGTAGCATGTGTTACTTTTACTATATAATGCAGCACTAAGTAGAGATAATACGGCACTGGGTAGAGTCAGATTATAAGTTCAGCGGTTGTGCTAGTTTTGCTGTTTTTCAGAGTTTGGTGTTCGAGATTCCAAGGCAGCAAAATAAACCGTTGCAATAATAAGAACAGATTGTGTCAAACTATGTTAAGTCAAGTAAATATTATGAGATTCTAGTTTGATTAGTCACGCGCCAATGTAATAATACAGTTTGTACATCGTCTTGGTGTAGTAGTAAAAAACCCAAACCCAACTGGCAGTGTGGTGGCTGATAACCCTCGCTTTATTCGGACGTCGAATCGAAATAGAAAACGATGTCGAACAAAGGACAAGGGTTTCTTATTTAAAATCATCTGACAACTTTCAACAGTGAGGGTAGCGCCCACCCTCTCCTTACCTCACGCCGAAATGCTGGACAGGCGAAAAACAGGTGAATACGACTTCTGCAAAAATGCTCAGTCGATATTTTACTGGTCACATATAGGCGTTCCCTGGCCAGATCCACATGAACTCTAGGTGACATGTCCCTAGTCATGGGATTCTGCGACGCGTCTAGTCTTCCTGTAATCACGTCATGTTACCCAATATGAGCGACGCATCCTTCGATTACGCTAGCCAAGGCCGTCTTCGGTCAAACTACATTTCTGAATGTATCGTACAAGCGAATTGCAACAAATCTTTACTGTAAAGAATGAGTCAGGCGGAGAAGTAAAGATTAATTGGAATACAGATAAAGATCTTTTTGTCTTTGGTGTAGGTACTTAAAATGTATAACACCCGGATCTATCGCACTTACAATAGCAGTAGCAACTTCTAGCTCCTCTCCCTTAAACTAAATTTCTTTTCTGCCCTTTGTCTCCTCGCCCACTTATTAAGCAAACTAGCTTTCTCCTATCCCCTCTCTTCGTACGACTTGCATTCGACTGTTCTGTACAATATACCCTATTTTTGGAAAATGTTTACTGGTATCTTTGTATATGTATTTCATCTGTTGACGTGTAGTCCATACTGTTGTACATGAGAAGCCTGTCCTCAGTCATGAGCCTCTTTGGTCACATCACTTTGTTTAGTATATAACATTTTGTAGGCTTGTTTCACACTTAGAATGTTGGTGTATATTCCACTCGATGTTCAAGCTTAGGATTTCGAGATCTTTCCCATCCGAAAGATTGGTGGAACACAGTCTTCTTCATTTTCATCCCTATTTATTCTTTGGGAGGTAGTAAGCCAAGCAAGGTAGGTATGGAATGATTTTCAAAACGATATCGTTATTTACCAAGCTTAGATTAGTATGACACAAGATCAAATGGAGAAAAATGGAGCAGGAAGACTGCGCTTCGCCAAAGTGTAGATTACCTGCCTATCTAGAAAATTGGAATTCGGAATTCTGGATTTACATGGGCTCGAACGCCGATTTCTAGTACCAGTGAGACATACAAAACTATCTCAGCCATAAAGCAAGCTTAAATTTACTTAGCCTGGTTTAGTCTGGTACAAGGCCTTTATAGTTTGGAACCAATGAGAATCGAACACACTATACTGATTTTCTAAGCAGGAACCCCATAGAATCTATCTGTCCTTCAAACACACACACACACACACACACACACACATATATATATATATATATATATATATATATATATAAAAACATTTAATGAATGAATAATTCGTAATAGGTAGATATCGATATAGATTTATCTGTTCTCACATTTTTCCCGTACTATTTCCTATTCTCATTTTGTCATCAGTGTTGCGGATATAAATCTCTTTTTTCTTCATTTTTCAGTGACATCTTTCGAAAGCACTCGTCTTCTACCTTCGAAGACGGAATAGCAGACACCGGAAATTATGCGATTCTCGTCTGGTGTTCCCCTCTAAATCGAGATCCACGTCTTTGATTGATACAAGTGGGCGGTTCTTCATCTAAAAACTTTTGAGCCACGGAAAATCTTAGCGAATATTTCTTCAAAAAACCAAACCTTGATTTAATTCCACAAAAAAGCCCCCGAAAAGAAAAACGATTACAAAAGTTTTTCCCCGTAATTCATCGTACATTGAAATGAAAAACTGATTTTAAAAATTTCAAAACCAGGTTATCGTATCTATACGACAACAGGCACGGATGAGAGCTACCACTGATATTACTAGTGTGACATACATCTTGAGAAAGAAGTGTTGTTAAAAGAAAGGTGGTCTGATTAGAGAGTAGGAAAAGAGAGGAAAGAAAGTTAGGTAGTTTAATAAGAGAGAAGGAAAGGAGAGGGCCTGATGGCTACTACTGATGCAATAACTATGACAGACGAGGCTGTTATTATAAATAATGATTTGCCGATTTGACCCCGCCTATAAAAATAAACAGATCTTACAATGCCTGGCAATAGTGCGTAAATACCAATACAACTTCTGTCATTAACAACGTTTTTCCAATTTCCATGGATGTTATGAATATTTGTCAATTTTTTCAGCATTCTATGTGATACTTGCACACGCATGTATCACATACACACGTATAGTTTAATGCATGAATGTTTTATTTACTGACTGATATCACGCATACACATATACATTTATTCATATTTAGAATTACACGCATGAATTTGTACATACACTAATAGATGTACTCAATCACTCACACACACACATATATATATTGAATTGCACATATGATTTTCTTTACAACCATGTGTCGATTTGCGTCCAGGTTTGGTCATGGTCGTTAAGACGCAGCTCGATCTGGACGTGAGTCAATTATCATAAGTTAAAGTGAAATATACGTGATGTACAACGTGAGATACGATGACGTACATTTCTATCTATAACTCCACATAGCGCATTCGTCTTCCTTGCCTTTCCGAAGAGAAAGGAATAAGTTATCTATCACATTTCTTTCACGCAGTCATTAGCTCAACCCAAGCAAGGTGATTGCTTTTTCACCCTCCTCTTCTCGCATTCACTGTCTACAAAACTAGAAATGGACATGACGTATACACTTTGTTCTCTTCAGCAAACTAACAATAACACGAGAGAATATTTCGTCATTCGCACTTGTCATAGAACTGCCATGACATTCAGGTCACCCTCGCTGAATGGGTTTCAAGCTCTCATGAAAACGTGTCTGCGATCAGACGGAAGTCAACGAATGACTGCATATTCAGAGATATAGCGTAAGCAGGGGAATAACTGTTACCGTTACGTCCCCTACCCGAGCTGCCTTTATGGCTACCAAGTGCTGTATACTCTTCGTCTGAATCGACAATCAAACTTCAAAAAGACAATACTCGTAGACCTCTCTGGGCGCCTCGACGTGGGGTAATAGTTAACGAGCTTGTCTAATAGACCATTAATATTGTGTAGCAAGAGAGATAACTGTGATTTCCGATTATCATTCAAATATATGAAAACATTTCTCTCAATTGAAAAAAATTCTGGATGCCTCTAATATTATCAATTCTTCCTTAGCCCATGGCCCAGCCTTCTACAAAAATTAATTGGAATTAATTGGGAACTTTTGGAGATATTGTGTAGACAAACATGTATTTACAGGGAAAATGAAAGAAATATCTCTTAATTGAACAAAAGAAATTCTGGATCTGGCTCCAAATTCAATCATGTCTTCTTACCTTATGGCCTATCCTTCCACAAAAAATCAAATTGAAATTCATTTAGAACATTTAGAGTGTGAACAAACAGACGGACAGACACAAGTGAATACATTTACCTCACCCAGGTTAATTGGAGGGCGTAAATAACTTTCAACAAAGCGTTTCGCTATGCTGGATATTTTTTCACAGGACACACTTACATGAAGGTATACACGAAAAAATAAACTGTTTTCACGCGCTTGCGGACCCTTGCAGGGAGAGACAAGTTGACGCATGCGCGTTCCGCATCACCAATCACAACGTGACTGTTGCAAAGGCGGGACACACGCATTTGGAGACAAGGACGCGTCTTACAAGCTGGAGATAACCGATTTTGCTGGCTGGATTAACTGAAAAACTAAAGAAAACAGAAGAAATTTTTTAAAGATAGAATGAAATAAAATAAGAAGAAAGCACCCAGAGAGTGCTTACCTCTGCCAACGACATTGTGACTAAATGAAAACCAGTTCATATATAGCTACGATTTTGGGGAGGTAACTGTGGAAATATTCCTGACAACAAAATTTAATCAATTCTTCTTTAGACCATGGCAAACCCTTCCAGAGAACTTCATTGAAATCCATTGGGAACTTTTGGAGATATTACGTGGACATACAGATACGATATAGGAGGGGAAACTGTAAAAAAAACCCTGGATTTGCCCCCAAATCTAATCAAATTTATCCCCACCCCCACCAAAATTTAGCTGAAATTCATTGAGAATCTTAGGAGATATTGTATTGACAGGCAGACGCGAGTCAATGAATGTGCCATTTCAAACTTCGTTGGTAAAAATTAGAAAAAATTACTAAACAGATGGGATGTGCTTTTTTTCTCTAAAATTGATCAAGTCGTTCCTTGAGAAGGAAATGATGGTCTAGGTCCATTCTTGATCCGGGGAAAACGTGTAACGAAAACGCAGATATTCAAGAGGATACTTTTTTTTTAAAACTCATCGACTTATACACGAGGTATCTTGGACAGGTGGAGACAGCGATTGCTTCATTCTTTTCGTCCATTCTTTTCTCCTATATCTTTGTTTGAGCATTTTTATAATAATCCACTCCTTGCTTGCTAGGCCCATCGAGGGTTCACCAATTTCGGGAATACGTTCCTTACTCAGTTCCGTGCCAGCCCCTCACCGTTGGACTTTCCCGTTGTGAATTCAGAGTTGTCCGTCTCCTACAGTGGCTGCCAACCAAAGCCGAAAAGTCATGTTGCGTGCTTGGCCGACCCTGACAATCTGGATGTTCCTGACAATTCATCTAGGCGTCGGATTCGATACCGAAAAACAGGTAGGTTATACATCTTCATCTCCCTATCTGTCTCATTTCTTTTTCTGTCTCTATTTCTTTCTCTCGCTCACTCACACTCTCATTTATACACGCACATACACATGCATACACTCACACACACGCTCACATATGCACGCTCTCTTTTACTTTTTCTCTCTTTCCTCTAATATGTATGTATGTATGCATGTATGTATGCTTGTGTGTATGTATGTATGCATGTGTGTATGTATCAGAAACTGTCAACCAAAACTGTCAACACAGGTTTCGATTTTCAAGTGAGTCTGTCTGTGTGTCTGGCTATAGATACATGTGTCGAGCGTACAGGCTGTACCAATGGAGCTAGAGGACTGAAAGTGTAAACATTTACATCTTATTATCTAGAAAAAGCGTTTTATATTTTTTTTTACCCCCATACAGTCAATTAACAACGTGATTTTATGTTAAATTGGACCCTTAGTTTGAGTCCAGCAGCACTCACGTTTGTTATTTCTTGTGATCACAATCAAACTCAAAGTGAGAGAATTAATTTATTCATTGATCACCCCCATTTCATTTTTTGATTGATCACCTCCAAAAGGTTCTGGTTGCGTGACGGTTTCTATTGAGTGACTAGCCAGATCTATCTATCTATCTAATCTATTTAGACGGCCGAACTCTTTGCATGTTTTGCTATGGTGTCTCTAGTCGATGTTCATGCGTAGCTAAAAGCAAGAATGTCGGATACTGACAGCAGCACAGATTTTCAAGGTGGGCTCTTCTGAATTAGAGATTGATATAATAAGATCTGTCACACTTCTCACGTTCTGTACATTTGTTTACTTTTCTTCCTTTCTTTCTATCAATCTATTTCTGACTGTTCAAATCTATTTATTTATCAAAACATTATCAGTCATGAAACTGGGTGCGATCAAAACTGACTTCAAAGCTATGCTCCTGAAAGAATTAACGAAAAAGACTATTGGTCCTCTTATTTCCCACAAATTAAAGTCTCTCTCAGCAATGCTCATTCTATTAATTATCATATGAATAAAAATAGAATTAAACAGTAGCAATATCAGTATTGAATGGAGATGAAAATAATGTAAGATGTAAGTTTTCTACTAACCGCTGTAAAATGAAATAAGAAAGTATTCAAAAATTACAAAATTCAAATTTAATCAGTGTCAAAATAGACGAATAGATACGTGAGATACCGAAGAGTCTGAAAAGTGAATTGAGATAATATCCAAACCCATCTATGATCTGTTCTTCCAAATATTTGTTAAAAAATTGTGAGATTTAATCATGAAGAAATGTTCAGAATTATAAATTCCAAGAATGATTAAGACCAACTGATTTATAGAATTGGGGTATTATTAGCTTTTTGTTTTTAGCTTTATCACGAGGAAACACTCGAATGTAGTTCATAAGGTAAATTAATATTATAGTAAAAGATAGAAGAAAATCCACCAAGTTTGATGGGGTAAAAAAATATTTTTTAGACATAAGATACTAAAAAATGTTACGATCAGTAATATCAATGGAAATGGGAAGAGTAAAAACAGAATGAAAGAAAGATTTTTTTAAAATTTCACCAAATAAACAATAACAAGTTAATCGTTAAGCTTTGTCTGATTAATACAACTTTGAGCAGGGGATGGGGTACAGACCAGACTTAATGCCTCACAAGAGTTTCCCACATGTATGTCTTTTATACCGTATTCCTCATTTTAAAATTTATTTGAATTTTTTTAGAAAATTTGGTCAATTTTTATTCACAATGAAATCACAATACATTTTAGTACGGTCGTTTACTCAACTGATGGGTGGTTTTTAAAATCTCCATAATTTTCTTGCTATAATCTGTATAAAATTTGAATTGAGGATTCATGCAGGCCAATTTCTACTTAACTTGAAGTATTCAGAGATTGTATAAGATTTGAAATACGAGTAAAATTGACAAGAATAAACTCTAGATATGTATAAAGAAAAAGAAGAGGTAATCAAATCAGAGAAATAAGTGCATATATATATATATATATATATATATATATATATATATATATATATATATATATATATATATATATATATTGTAATTAAGGGGTAAAGGGAGGTGTGTCTGATGGATCACCCTCATGTATGCATAGTAATTATTGGTTTGAGTACTGTTGGCCCAAAATATTAACGTTCAACGGGTATACATCATTGTAATTCTTATTTTATATATTGATAGCTCTATTTGCCGTGTTAAATATTGAAAACTGTGATTAAACATCTACAATGGATAAGATCTATTTTCTATCTCTTTCTTTTTGCTTTTTTTTGCAAATTGAAAATATGCTATGAGCTATATATATATATATATATATATATATATATATATGTATATATATATATATATATATATATATATATATATATATATATATATATATATATATATATATATATATATATAGTGATAGTGCTCAATATTTTAAAATTTCAAAGTAGAGCTTAAATAGATAAATATTTACAGTTTTGTTGTTACTGATCAGTTTCACGCCATTGCAGTCGACGGACATCTGATTTCTTCCTGTTTTCTTTTCCCCTTCAGAATATTGTTTACCTCAGTCAACGAAGTCGAAGAGAGCTATATGTATTTAGTCGCATCTGTCAGTCTTTTCAGCTGTCAACACGATATCATCGGAAGTACTGAATGGATTTCAGTCAAATTTCGTGTACGGGTGGGTCACATGGTGTGAAAGGAATATTTTATTGATTTAGAGATATTTCCCCGTTTTTTCCCCAATACATTCATGTGTACGATCCTGTCTGTCCACACAATGGAAGAACATTTTTGAGAGGATCTATGCACAATTACCCCCTACATCGAAGTTTTATGTCCTGAATACATAATATTGTTTCATGTTCACGTCTATCCACACGATATCTCCAACAATTCTCAATGAATTTTTTGCGACATTTTGTTAAAGGCTAGACAATGGATTACAGTAGAACTGATTAAATTTTGTAGTGGATCAATTAGGTTTTGTATGGTTTTTGTTTATGATGGAATGGTAATTTTGTTGGGTGGGGTTGCTTTTGCTTTGACCTTGTAAAAGATCAATGTTTTACGCGATGTTGAATCCAACCGATAATTATACAGCCAGAACTGGCGTTGCATAGGGAAAATAACTTCAATTTGACAACGCAGTAAAAAAATATGTTCTTTAATATATTTCCTCTTACACAACAAGATCACTGAATTAGGGAATGGTTAGATTAAGCGTAAAGTGGTTTAATTGAGGGAACATGTGGTCATTTTGGTTTATGTTTTAGTACTCTTGCATATATTTTGTTTTTTCATATCCTGTCTTGCACAACTTGGGCGTTCTTATGCACATTTGATCATAATGGACCCAGTACCCGGATCATGATTTTCTCACAAAACTACTATAAAAACATGCATGCATATTGCGCATTGTGTGATATCAAAAATGGCGCTTTCCAGGAAATTAGTCTCGCAAAAAGTCAAAAATCGGTGACGGGAATTCAAACAGAAAGAAAAAAAAATGATTGATTTTGCGATTGGTAGCGAAATTTGACCAATGAAAATGTGTGCTATATGTAAATTGAAACGTACTGATTCCGAATATGCCTTAAATTTTGCTCTTGGTGCGTAGTTCTCGAGTTATGAAAGTACAAACTCATAGACAAATAGATGCAACAACTTTTTATTTATAGATATATTACTCGCAAAAAAGGCTATCAGGCGTATTACTAAAATTATCTATAGCCTTATCATTTCTGTAATTAAACCGCCATGTTGCTGAGTAATGACTAGCTTTTATCTGGACAGGGCTTTTCACCTGTTCCATTCTCACTTCATCCTTTAAAATCGTTCAGATTCTTGACTGAGTGGAACCTAAAGACTTTTCCAATGACCAATAGTGTTTTCATCTTTTTCTGAATCCTTCATTTCCACTTTGTTTTCAATCATGAGCATTTCCTTTTTCTTTGATGCTTCTCCAGCAAGTGCATCAGATTTACGCTTTGAGAACATGGTCACAAGAGAAAAAAATGAACAGTTAATGTATTCAACTCAATTGTTCAATATGACAGGCCTTATAGTAGACTGTTCATAAGTACCAATCGGGCGTTCTTAACGCAGGTACTTACTGTAACTGTTTCCTGGTCCGTGAGCTTCTGTAATTCTTCTGATATTTCATGCAGAATTGATAGAGATGCAGATAACAGCATGGATATCCACCGGGATGCCCCTCCCCCTCCACAGATCAGGCTTTCTCAACGAGGGCGAGGATATTTGAAATCTAGAACCTGATAGAAAGCGGGGATTAAGGGGTCACTGTGAACAGTTACAGCTAAGCGCGAGTCGTAGCTTAAGAACTCCCTTGTCTTTTACCTGGCAACCAACATTTGGATTGTATCTTTTTGCCAACCGTCAGGAAAATTGGTAATGGACCCCCATGAACGTCAGTTTTGTTCTCATTTTATTACGTGATCAACACGAGAAGATAGTTCTGTTAGAGGCAAATCATAAAATGCCGTTCGTAAATGAAGAACTTATCCAACTATTCAACATTTATTAAAACGATAGCCTAGCTATGGCAATAGCTCCTTACTCTTCTTTAAAGTTCTTCTCTTCGGACTTCATGCTCTTATCCTAGCATCCCTACCGCTTTTCAAAACCTCCTGCAGAGTCCATTAACTACCTCGGTTTGAAACTTCCTCTTGAAGTAACAGGGGGCTAAATTTGAAACCATTTGTCGAGATATTCAAATGATTCTCCCAGACTTTATACTTTCTGTATGGATCAACTTGGGGAAACTTAGAGACGACTTATTCTGAAGTTTCTTACAACTTTTGACCTAAAGAAAATTAATTACCACGTGATCACACCAACACAACAACAACAGCAGCAGCAATAATGATAAAAAATATCAACAAAATAAATGTGATCGGAGTAACTATTCTAAAATGAAATCTCAGCATTCTTCCCAATTTGAAATGCAATGTGGGTTCCTGGTTCAGAATTAGAGTCACAAAGTAAACAGAGCCCCCATCAAAATCGCTTAAAATGTACAAATCACCCTAATTGTTTCGCACACTCTAATCCTGCACACTCCAGAGTTACCGTGAATGATTATATCCGGCTAAGATGCAACATTTAGGTTGAGAAGGCGAACTTAATCATAAACTCACAAATATAAGTTAATATAAGTAGAAGAAAAATCCAAGACTTTAATCTTTGGGTAAATTTCCCTTTTACTGCATATTCAAAATTATAATATTTATTGTATTGTCACCCAGTTTTGGCCATTCAGTCAAAACTCGCCAACAATGAAATAAATATCGCCACTGAAGTATTCTAAATTCACTATGTAATATAAGTATATACTGTATTTGTACGCGTATAATCCAAGGAATTACAAACAGTCAACTGTGGGTAGCTTAACGCTCGAGTGTCAAAAAATGATAACATTTATAACAGGATGCATATCACTTTGGTGTGACCTCCTCCACCCCGAAAATATCTTTGGTCCTTGATGAAACATAATAAAACAATAAGAATAAGGGTGTATTGTTTTAACCAATCCTATGTATATTCACTCACATAATTCAAAGGAGACACACAAATTGAAACTACAGTTGTGTACTCATTAACCGAGAGTCACAACCGATACAAACCTATATTGGAGATGCGAAATTTCGGAAAATCTAAACACTTTTTGCCACCAATTAGCTTCTGAATGACTGACACAAACCACGCCAAAAGCTAATATTCCGGCAATTTACACCTACACTTATCACTCTTTTCAATAAATACAAGCACACGAATCAATCAATCTCTCTCAATCTCTCTCTCTCAATCTCTCTCTCTCTCCCCCCCTCTCTCTCTGTGCCTTTGGGTAGATATGAGGTGTTTTCCTCTGTCCATACAACAATGCATGTTTCCTTTTCTTATTACGCACATACAAACTAATGCATAAGTTCTGTCAACCTACAAATATGAACATAAACTATCACATACCAACCAGTATTCACTTTAATCAACTTTGTATCCCAAGGAACATAAAGAACTTTATTCTATAGTTACGTGGTAGATTAATCCTGTAAAAGCATATTTCTCCATCTCTACTAATGAGGACTCGACTGTATCGATATAACTTATGCAAATTTCTGATAAACACATTCTTGTTTAGTTATATTCGTATCTGAATTTTTTACACATGCATCTTTTCCATTCAAATATCGCATGCAACATTATTTCCTTTTTTATGCATTTCGCATTATTACGATGTTTTGCTGACAACGTGAAGAGAAAGAAACATGAAACGAGTCTCCTTTCTCATCCGCATAAAATTTTACTCTTTGTATATCTCCTCACTTGGTTTACCGATTAAGCAGGAGCTGCAGCGCAGCTTAGTAAGGTCCAGATGGTCATTTCAAAATCCTATTAGTGCTACTGCAGCCGTAGTTCTTACTACTATAATTGTTATTTTCCTTTCAAACTAATTAGCTTGGTAGATATTAAATGTTAACGCAGTAGGGTTAAGTTTTAAAGTAACCAATTGAATCAGATACAATTAGACCGAAATGATTTAATCCACTATGATACACGTATTGTAATATATTACTGATCTTTAGTTACAAAAAGTAGGGGTCAGCAGCCGTTGTTTGTGGTCAGGGGGACGATAGGAAGAACTTGCCATTAAAAGGAAGGAATTGTTGAAACGATCCAAAAATAAAAATGAAATTTACGCAAGACATGAGCACTCAACTCGATGACTTCCCACAAGTTACCTCGTGGGAGGTGAAACAAGTCATTAAACAGACGAAGAAAGGAACGGCCCCAGGACCAGACAACATCACCATCGGCCAACTCCGAAAAGCAGTTAAAATCATCACTAGGAAACTGGCTGTCTTTTTCAACTTGTGTCTAAAACATAGTAAAGTCCCAGATGATTAGAAAACAGCTATCATAATGCTTTTATATAAAAAAGGAAACCCGAAAGACCTCAAAAAGTACAGCCCTATAAGCCTACTCAACTGCGTATACAAACTTTCCACAAAAATCATCACCAACCGAATCACAAAAACACTTGATGAAAACCAATCACGAGAGAAAGCTGGCTTTAGAAGAAGCTGCTCGACCATGGACCACCTACATTCGATAAATCAACTGAAATAAAAAGCAGCAGAATATAAACAACCACTCGCCGTAGCATTTATGGACTTCAAAAAAGCATTCGACTCATGGTGAGAGAGAGAGAGAGGTGGATGGATAGATATATTGATAGATATATAAAGTGAGAGCAAAAGGTATCTGATACAAATCAAAATGTTAATTTTAACATACTTATACACCTTCAAAATAGACGTGATTCTGACCAAAGGTCATGGAGGCCTTCACTCAACAAGGTGTCGATCCAGTATATGTCGAAGTGCTGAAACATATATACAATCACAGCAGCTCCTTTATCAGGCTGCATAAAGACTCAGACTCCTTTCAGCTCCAGAAAGGAGTCAGACAAGGTGATACCAGCTCACCCAAACTCGAGATGATCGTTCGAAACCTGGACTGGGGGAAAAGAGGAATCAAAATAGACGGCGAATATCTGAGCAACCTCAGATTTGCAGACGACATCGTCATTTTCACAGAGAACCTACACGACCTGCAACTAATGCTAGATCACATTAGACATACCGGTTCTTGTAAGATCACAGATGACATATCGATTTTCAGTATCCAGATGGGTGCCGTAAGCAGAACGAAGCTTCCAAAGGTCTAGCAAGCTGGAAGTGGGTCTTACTAACAATTTATCGTGTGTACCCAACCTTGCGACACCCACAAGGAGCTTCAAAGCGGAAAATGATGATACACATGCTGACAGAATTTGGACCAGAGATTTCTGATTCTTGCACAATACTTTGCAGAGTTCAATCTCGTCTCGTCTCATCATCTAAAACACACCCTTTGTTTTGGGACATATTCTAGAACACAAGTAGCTGCATGGACAACCCCAGCAACAGCCTATCGCAGGGGCCAACGCAAGGGTTTCATGCACCAAGTGGGACTTACAATTTGCTTAAGAGTTTCATACAAGCTTGGCAAAACTTAGGATTTACGTCCCAGTTTGTATTCTAAAGACTATTTTTTAGTTAGGAGTGCGACCCTAGGGCCTTTATGCTCTCGGTGACAGTCTAGATTTGCCTAATGGACAGAACGGTCCTGGCCTTGTGCTGCAGAAAGATATCTTGCTTAGAGTATAGATCGATATGAGAGATACGAGGAAAAGATATGTCGCACAAGTATAAATTAATGACGATTACTTCTTCGCTTTACGCCATTTTGGCTTAAGGGAGGTTTTTTCTACATGACCGCTATACTTTCGGATAACCTGCAGTTATAAGGGGTATTCCATAAAGAACGCAACCCAAAGGATGTAGTGTAAAATTCGCACGTGCGTTTATCTTAAGCTACAGTATTATTCCTGTTGTAACACTACTCGCAGAAAACAGTACTTAGGAGTTGGCATGATTGCATTCACGCTAGCTTCATTCGAGCATCTATTCCTTTGTGTTGTGTCTGCTATGTCGTTTTCCGATGTGATGGAATGTTTATGTGACAAGACGGGTACGAATCAGCACATAGGTTAAAGGGGATAACTTCCAACATCCACGTTGAAATGTATGATTAATTAGGATCTTTTAGTAATCTTGTTATAATTCATCTATTTGTAAATTGTCTGTAGATATGAAATAGTTTTATTACAAGTTCTCAAAAAGATATCTGAATTATTTTTAAAAGCTTTCTGAATATTCGCGTGGACATATCTTGTTTAAAAGACTCAAACGTCTTTTTTTTTTAATCCTAGGAACAGCAGCGGAGAATTCTGACAAAAGCACGAGCAGAATGTACAGAAAAAATACAAAATTCTTCTTTCCCAACAAACGGTAAGTATTCTTTTAAATGTTCATCTTCTGTTGTTAATGGAATCCATGTTGGATCGGATCAGGTCTGCGTTTCTACTGACATTACACTATTGAAACTCTCACGAAATGTTGGAGGGGGTCTCTCAAGGAACTGAACTCCCACCCCGACCTCAAAACTCTAGCTACGACTCAGAATAAAGTGAAATTTATTTTACGCACCCCTTATTTTACTCCTTAGATATCCCCCCAGCACAGACTGGTACTCAACTAATTATACATATGCAAAAGCATAGGATATGTGGCTCCTTTTACCACATGATATATAATTGAATTACTTTTTATAGTAAGGAACGCAATGAATCTTTCGTTGTTGTTTGTCTGGGACTTCGAAATGATTTTTTGTTAATATTTAATGAGTGTGCAAAGGTAATAATTTAGGACAAAGGTAATAATAGCACTCTTTTCCGAATTATTTGATATAATGATTATGGCAGGCACAGTGAGCCCATGCAGCTGGGAGTTCGGGATGCAGATTTCTATGTCGTCTGGGAGACTGGGGTCTTGAGTGTACTTCTGGAACGGCACTTTATAATGACACGTTCAGGGACCAAAACGAAGTTCGAAAATACTGTTGATTTCTTTTTATTTCATGTGAAATTGTATTTTTCTCAATAACACACTGTCTTTACATCGGGGCAATGTAAAATGAAAATGTTAGATAAAATTTCATTAGAATGGAGTCAAAACCCAAGATATGCAGTGAGTGCAAAAAATATCAGTTATATTTCGGAAAGTTCATTTTAACCACCGTATACAGCTTCAGAATTACACGAATTTGGACCTAAAATTTTTCAATGTTCAATTTTGTTTCAATATCTTTTCTTTCTCTTTTTCTTTTTTTTTTTTTTTTTTGATTTTTATGTTTTTTTATCTTTGGTCCAAATTCTGTGATTTTAAAGCTGGATAAGAATGTTAAAATAACCTTTTTGAAATCTCCTACCTCAACCCAACCGCCGATGACTTAGCTTAACATTCCATCATTAGCCATTCTTTAAGCCCGAGAATGCTCAAAATTTTCCCATACAAATTAATGGTTATTGCTTCTTCGCCCTACGCTGTTTCAGCTTACAGAAGTTTTTAATGGGAAAACTCCACTTTCGGTTAGCAGGAGAACCTGTATTCATTACAACAAATACCACATTTAATTTCAAAACTTAATCTCATTCGCAGGTGTGTATTGTAACATGACGTTCGACAATCTTCTCTGTTGGAATTATACCGTTGCTGGAACCGTAGCAAAGCAGCGCTGCCCTTCATATATCTACATGTTCACGAAGGAAAGTAAGTATTATTGTCTCTATTATTCATTTAAATAATGAATTTATCGATGATCCAGCAAGAATTTATCGAATATCTATCCGTCTTGCAGGGTGTAACAACCAGGGTCGTATTGGGAACTCAAAAAGATTCTGGCAAATACCTAAAATCGATCCATTAATGTTTGGCAAACGAAGTGAACCCATACAGTTGGGGACTCGGTGTGCAGTAGTCCCCCGAGTAAATTTTGAAATTTGAATAATTACAGGAACATTTTGAGGTTGTATGAAATCGGGGTAAACCCTACTTATACATGGCTAAATTTCGGTTCACTTGTAAAGCAGCCACCCCGATGGCAACAACTTCTGTGCGTTGTTTTTTAACACTCAGTTATTCTTCTCTGTCAAACATCAGCAACCAGACATCTTCCAGACATTTCATATTTAATAGCCTAATATAGTAACGCTTTGGTTGGTGCCCGAGATAAGTCCCTAAAAAATGTAGCGCTAAGATAACTGGGTCATTATAACGTAACATAAATACAGATTGACAATGCTCCGTATAATCCTATTTCCTGGTTGAGAACCTACCCCTAAGGTGGTTTTCAGCTTGTTATGATAATACTTCATGCAAAAGATCCGAACAATTAGAGACTATTATATCTGATACTGCTAGTGTTTAGAAAAAACAATATGGCGTGGTAGTAGGACGGCTAGAAGACTGAATATTGCAAACTTGAATGTAGCTAATCGAATAATTTGGATGATGCTTGCCAGCTGATCTTTCGTAGCCTATTCGGTAAGGCGCCATGACTGTAGGACTGGCTCCATGTTATGGGATTGTCAGTTCAACTCTCGATTGAAGCTTATTCTTCATTTTCGGTTCACGTCGTTCACTCAACGATTATGGTAAAAAAATAAAGTAAAAAAATTAATCATAATGACAATGCTCCATGTATAATCTTCAAACAATTTCAGATTATTACATCTATTACTACTCACGGTAAAGTGGTATCATAAAAAGACGAGGGAAAAACGCGTCAAAAATTTTCAACAAAAACAATGCTTCATCTTAGAAATTTAGACAATTTAAAACTATTACATCAATTACTACCAATGGAAAACAAGCAACAATAAGTTAAAAGAATGACAAAAATTAATGATAAGTGACAAAGCTTCGTTCAAGAAATACAGAAAACTGGACGAGGGGTAATCAAAGAAGAGAAATGAGATAACTGACATTACTTCATCTAATTCAAACTATTATTATTCAGATCTCATATTTTTTCTTAAAAATGATTCTTTGTTTGACCAAAGGTTGATTCTTTTGTTATTTTTCCCCAGATTATGCCACGAGAATTTGTCACCTGAATGGCACTTGGTCATCCAGGCCAGGGAATTATAATTCAACCTCTTCAGGGTGGACGAATTTTTCTCAATGTGTTGATCATGGCGAAAAGGTACCAGAGTTTGTACGAGTAAGTAAATGAAATAATACAGACTTGTACCACTCACAGAAATTTCGCGAACCTTTGTAGTTTAGACAAGCCTGGCTGCTGCAGGTTCAAACTCAACTCTTACTTTTATTCCGACTGAAAATGACCACTGCAACTTTTGTATTGTACGTATGATAAATGTTAGTGTAAGTGTATTTATTTATTAGGATGAAATAAGTCCTTGCGTATCTGTGAGATAATTTCGTAGGCTTGTAAGACTTGGTAGTTTAGTTCAGTCGGTAAGAGAGCCGACTACTACTCACTTGGTTGTAATTTTAAATCACGGCAAAAAAGGTTAATTTTATGAATGTATTTATCTATCAGAATGAAACAAGCCTTTGCGTATCTCTAATGTACATTTTGGTAGGTATGTGAGACTCATCAACTTAGCAAGAGACACAGCTACTAATCTCTTGGTCGTGATTTCAAATCACGGTTGAAAATGTCAACTTTTACTCACCTGAATTTAGTTTGGATTATTGCTGTTGTTGTAATGGTACAAAAACAAAGTCAACTCCAGACTAGGACTGGTTTTGACAAAATAGAACGATCGTAGTCATTAAAAATGGCACAGGGTTCTATCTTTTTTAAAGATATTTGCGTGAGTGTATGTATTTGTGTATTTGTCTATGTAATTGTGTATTCGAGTACTCCTGACCATACTGTTTTATCTACAAAATTGAAAATCGGCATCAATACTACACTAGACATCTTCTAATAATGTTTTTTTGATTTTCGGAAAAAATAGCTTTTTTGATCTTTCATTTTGGTGGATTTACCAATAATATCTAGACTCTCCTGTACACAGTCTTCTTGGTGAGCACAGTTTGAATAAACAGTAAACTCCCGTCATTATGGCACCCTCTAGAATTTGAGAGTGTCGTCTTAACGAATTTGCTGTGGATTTTATGCGAAGGGTGAGAATAATGAGAAACAAAAAAATACAGACTAAAATGACTTTTTATCACCCCTTCACAGTCTAATGCCTCATGTTACTTTAGGTGGCATTATTTTTAAATATTTAAAAAAATATATTGCTGAAATATCTATATGCTGTTGCAGCAAACTGATCCCCCAAAATAGTCTTCCAAAAATATAAAAACAAACGTACCATTAGAACGTATGTATCATTAAATGATACCGTTAGAGTGCTGCTTACTGTACTTTTCAATATTTCTAGGAACACATGCACCGTTGGCGAATTATTTACAACATCGGCTACAGTGTTTCCATTGTGTCTTTAAGTGTCGCTATGGCAATCCTCGTTTGCTTCAAGTAAGTAAATTCAGTCATTCCTTTTTTTTGTCGCTCGCAACCAGGCCAGTTAGAAGGTTCAGAGTGGTTGAGAATTGGAGTGGTGTCTGTGGCTTGCGTGATTGGGTGTGGTGTAGAGATCGGTCTCATCCTTAGAGACTTGCTATAGGAGGCTCTCTACTTGATCCTCTGCTGCTTTCGGCATTTGGCATTTCCAGACGGTCATCCATCTAAGTACTTACCAGGCTCGACGTTGCTTAACTTCGGTGATCGTGCGAGAACTGGTGTACCGAACATGATTTGGCCCTCACACAGTAAATATTATTGTTTCCCGACTGTGTTATAAAAAGAAGTGACTGACCAAATGACTGGTATGTAAGGTATGTCATGGGAGAATTGTTCACTCAAATTTGCATTCATCCAATAATTCTTCTGCGCCAAACATCATGGCATATCAGTAACCAGACTTTATTTGTCAAGTTGGGACAATGGAACATTATGCAGGGATATGAACAGTGAATAGATTATAATTGGATCAGAAACTGTAACATAGGTACACGATCTCTTATCAAAGATTCTGAAAACGGAGAAGATCTGAGAACCGAACATTTTTACATCGATGTGTTCCGCACATCAAAGTTTGCATTTGGCATCAAACATGATTCGACATGACCCATGCTCGACCAAGGTTTACTTGCAATGTGCTCCACAAGACTCAGTAGAGCACAGTAAAAATTATTATTTCGAGACTGCCAGTGGTCTAACCTACATCACCCATTGTCTCAGTGCTCCGATTAGTCAGACGTGCCTCTGCTGTTCACGGATATTCAGCTTATTTAGGGTGATTTTTCCGCTTAAAAGACTGTGAAAATGTTAAAAAGAGCTCCGCCTTACGGGTCATAGTGAGAATCTGAAAAGGAAGCATCTGTCATAATCGAGACGGTACTTATACCACCATTTAGAAATCTGAAACATCCCGAATTCCAACAAGTCTCAGATCCCAAGGGTTTTGATGGAGAGATTGGGTACTTGAATAATTAATTGACCCTCAATCAAGGCTGATAATGACTTTTTATTGTCACCACTGTCTCAGAAGTTAGGTAATCATAGTAGAGTGGTTTGCCCACTGATGTGCCATCTTCCCGGCAAACCTTCGTTATATGCTACGAACCAGACATTATTTGTCAAGATATCTGGCGAGAGGTCGAATGTGGAGATATGCCTTTATCGTGAGCATTAGTAGAGAAATCATGCCTGCACAGTAAGGTCCAATCTAAATGGTCTCCGAATTATATCAACGCTGCGCAACCAAATCTCGAAGTATGCAAAAAGGCTGGATTCTTCCCGGAGAGACTTCAAATATGATGAGCTATTTTCATATTAAAGTGAGGTTGATTCATTACAAAAATCTAAAATGACTCGAGCGCCAGTATTTTGCAATAGTTTGTATTTTAAAATAATGCCATACATCCCGAATCGTAGGGAACGACTCACGTTGTGTCATCACATAAAATACATTGGATTAGAGTAACAACAACATAGAAAATTGTGGATAAACACCGTTGCTTTCGTAGATGAAAATGAGGCGTTCCTCCATGAAACAGGAAACTCTTGTTGAAAACAGGCTACAAGATTGCATCACGTCGGAATCTATTTGTTCGTCTTGAATTTTATTGGTTACTTGTGTTTCTTTTTTCTACAAATAATACTTGGGCGTTAAACCCATTTAAAACAGCGAAAACTACATTCAATACTTCTTTGAATTCGTATAACACTTTGGGAAGACTGTCGTTACTTTAACGTTTAAATCTCTCAGCACTGTTTTCATTATTTTTTCAACTACTAGTCAATCCAGTCATTTTCGACAGGCACTATGCTAGTTGTTTGTTTAAATAAATACATAGATTTTCTTTTTAATATATAGGAAACTTCGCTGCCCTCGCAACAGAATCCACGTACATTTGTTTTTTTCTTTCGCCGTCCGAGCAAGCATGTGTATTTTCCGAGACAATGCGACGGTGCAAGGAGTCGCCTTCGAAGCGGACCTGGACAAATCCACCGATGGAACAGTTATCTTCAAAACAGACAGTTCTGTACGTACTTCAATCCGTTCGTTAAAAGCTCAGTCTTAGTCCTCGTGCTGAGTGCTTCGCAGAGAGGCATTTGGTATCATTTTTTAAAGTGTTTGGTATGACTCGGCAGTGGATTGAACCACGGTCTACCGAATCGGAGGCGAACACTCTGCAAAGTTTCCGCCGTTGTATCCCTACGACCTTCTTCAGATGAATGTCGTAAGTGTTTTCATCGGAGAAGAGCAAGAATCAACTGCCCTTTCTTCCATTCCTAACATGGCCGATTGTACAGTCAGCAGTTTTACGCAGGTCCAAATAACCTCTTAGAAATACAGTTCTGTGGCATCGATATCAACATGATTATAACATAAAACGGTTAACAACATTGTTTTGACCTGTAAATTGCTTCCACCCGAAATTAGTCAGTAGAAAGAGGACATTTACCCAAATACCCAATTTTATAGTCTTAAAATAATTTGAAAAATACATCAGACCTAACAGATCTTTTTCATGAACATTCCATTTTATTTCTGTGTATTCTTCATTAATAATTTTTGTAAATTACCTTTCATTTTTATTTTATGATTATCAATATCTTTTAAATTGTGCCTTAAACGAATTCTATTTATGATAACATAGTCACCATGATAGATTTTTGACAAGATTTAGGATCAGCATCAAAAAAGTTTAAAAAAACCATTGAATTACATTGTCAAAAAGGTGATCAAATTTACAAATTATTAATCATTATCTGATCATTTTTATTGTACAGTACTGTATATAGTATTGGAGCCTTTTTTTTACATTAGAAAAATTGCAAAAAAATGCGCCCTTTGTTACGTTCAGGTTTAAAGAACTTTCGGCGTTAACCGACAACCCTTCCCTCCACCTAGTCCGTTAAATCGAAAGTTTACTTTCTACTACCCTTCAACTACCACTACTATTTCAACTACTGCTATTATTACTGCTACTACTACTTCTACTATATGAAGTTAGTCACCAATATGGCATAGAAAAATCGGAAGGAAGGGTGACAAATTAAGTATAGGTATCCCCCGCTTTTCGAAACTTCGCTTTACGCCACTTTTTTCTTTTATGGACGGATTTCATAGGAACCCTCCACTTTTGACTCAGCGGGATGGGACTGCACTGATGAGACCCTTGTTTTACCTTGAGAAACCTCCGTAGCCGTGATGGTTAATGATGGATAATCCGTGATCCATGTAACAAGTTCACATGAAAGATATCTTTTTCATGTTGAATAAAAGAAAGCGGAGCAAGATATGGTTGGATTTTTACATTTATTTTGCACTAATTCCTTTGGGAAATGCGTGATTCCATCTATCCTCTCCCTGCCGACAAACTATGAGTAAAATATTCGTCCTAACGGGGCTCTTTAACTTGATGCCAAACGTATCGTGCTCTGCTTTCATTTGGACTACATCAGCGAGGCTGAGAGGGTGATTCTGTCAACTGGGGATCCCAGGATCCTCTGGAAAGGACACTTCAGTGTCGTTCCATCGTCTATCGAGACAGATTCGCACTTTGCAGAAGCGTATCAAAGAGTTTCCATTTGGGGGTACAGACAAAATGGGTTTGCAGACCTTTAATCTGCCGACAAAGTGGGCGTGTAGACCGAATTAGAGAAGAAATTTGCCGACAGAGACAGCATACGTGGGTGGGGATGCCCCCCAACCCCTTCTGTCTGTCTGCCTGAACCCAACATTATTAAATTCTCCCTATAATCTTTCTTTGTAGTTGTTACTACGAAATAATTTGCATTTTTAGCTATTTAAATCATTTCATATTTTGAACATTATTGAAATTTCCTTTTTAATTTTCCAGCACTGGGAATGCAAAGTGTTGTACTGCATTTTTTACTACAGTCTGGTGGCGAATTACACATGGCTCATGGTGGAGGGGATCTACCTCTACAACATCCTATTTTCCCATGTGATGGATCCAGAAAAATACATTTGTATATATCTAATTTTTGGGTGGTGTGAGTTGATACTTTTTACATTCTCCTTATATGTTCACAAAGTACCGGGCAGGTTTTTTTTACTAAAATCACGGATAATGTTATCAAATGCTTACTGTCGGCTCTAAACACTTTATTTAAACTGAAGGAAACATTTTACAAAAATTATCCTCCTACTTTTGACAAATATTTTCATGATGTACAGTTGTTTCTGACAATGAATTGAATGACATAATTAAACTATATTGAATTTTGTTGTTCACAAACAAAAGATAGGAAAGGAAAACAAAGAATGTTTGTATTCAAGACTGCATATTCAATGAAGTCGGTGTGCTGAATGAAATTGGACCACAGGCCGGATTTGGCTTGCTGGCAGAAGTTGCCAACCCTTGCTTTAAAACTGGCTTACGTATGATATGCGTGAGACAATTTCTTTACAATTTTACGCTTCTTTAGAGATCAATAAATTTATTTATTTATTTATTTTCATTTTTATTTTTCTTCTGCTCCTTATATGCTGAAACAATTGTTTTCAGAGTCCCAAGCCATCCACACTTACGATCTGTAGTTCACTCTATTCCTCCCCCATTTTGAATTATTATTTCGGATCTTTTTCATCATTATACTTCCCATTATTGTTGAGATGCCAAAACAGGTTTGTTAGGTTATTGCTGACTCATTGCTTAGCCAGTCCCTGTCAGGCCATATCCGCTGTACATCTGTTGTGAGAAGTCTTTTAGGGTATAAGTACAATCATATGTGATACTTGGTATTTTCATAATTCCGAAACTTACGTGTTTACAAAGTATCAGCTTGTTAAATATTGCCTCCGACAGTGACGAATTTAAAAAAATAAGATGAAGATAAAAAAGTAATCATAAAAATTAGTAATATAATATTCTACATATTTATAATACTTCGTCTAATAAACAAAATAAAAATGTATAATGAATACTCTTCCGAATTTTTGTTGTTGCTTTTTTATTGATTTATCTTTTTGTTCGATTTTCAGTGTTTCCATGCTTTATCCTCGTGCCATGGATTCTGGTGAGATACTACATTGAAGATTACTTGTAAGTATGATAGATTATGAATACATCAGCCATAACCCTTGAAATAACGTTCATATCTCAATGAACCCATCCATAAAAATAGTACACGTACAGTTAATGACCCATCGGTGTTATAATCTGAAAGTAATTATAAGTATTCAACAGTGTACAAGAATATAGTTTTCGACATACTTGTTCACTGCAGTGAACATTATAAGGTTCTCAATTTTTTTAGTCCTCTCTCAGCCAAAGGACATAATTTTTTTTTATTAAAAAATATAAAACGGAAGTCAATTTCCTTAAAAACATATTAATAAACTTAGCTTACATTTCATGAAATTAATGTTTTACATAAACTTAATTCACTTATATGAAATATATAGGAATCTGAATTTTTCCTTTAAAACTGAAATTCATAACGATTGTGAAAAATGACAACAGCTGGTCTTCGTCCATTGGTAAAGATTCTGGTGTTTCTTGTATCAAATATCTTCAAGACAGAGACCGCTACATGTTACATGGAAAAAAACTCTAATGGAGCCAAAGTCATGCGCTTTATTCGTGCATGTCTAAAATGTTCGCCGGACAACTAACAACCTCTTGCAGAACCCCAGGGTTCGCGGAACCCTGGTCGAGAAAGGCTATTATGAATTATTGCACGAATTATTTGGACTGCTATCCTCTTCTCCGTTGATTTCTTCTCTACGTTCGTTGCATTATTGGAAGTTATTAGATGAAGTATTGTCATCATTCCACGAATTATTCGGACGAAAAATCCCACTTTTGTTGTTTTGGTCATTGTGTTTCAGGATGTATGATCTCCAAACTTGATGTGTTTTCTAGAGCTTTCTAGAGATTGTTCAATACCAGCCCCTTGAGACGGATCCGCCCCAAGAAGCTGGTATTGAACCTCTGCCTTCGGGCTCGATTTCCAGTTTTCGGAGTTATTCCAATGCCTGTGTTGGGTAAGTCTCGACCAAAAATCTCCTCTTGTAGCCCAATCTAATTGAGAACTGTCTTGACCTTTTGATTTCTCTTGCAGTTGTTGGAATACTCATCCCACAAATTCTTTCTGGATCCTCCAGTCACTTATCATGGGTTCGATCCTGGTTAGTTACAGTGTTTCTTTTTACGATTGAAAATATCTCTCACTTGTTATTTGACTAGGATAGTACCCGTCAAATCCGTCGGGATAATTTACACATGGATCGGTACTAGGATCAGAATATCAGTGCGCTATATGTAGGATCAAAGTGTCGCTCCCCAGCCCTCTGCCTTGGACCAAAGTGTCACCTTTCAACCTTTTGGCATTGAAGCAAGAGAACCCTGATGTCTAATAAGAAAAAAATTCCCAATGCCTAAGGTGCCTCCAAAAAGTAGTTACGAGGGAACTGGAAATTTCTTGAACCACCCAAACGTATGCATGAGGGTCTCCACGATCTTTTGTTACATTCTGTCTTCGTGGGGAGGCTCAACGTGTAGTATCCGTCTATCTCTCTAGTGGAAGTTATTTATGAAATAATGAAACAAACAAACAAACAAAAAGGCCAATATATAAAAAGATATCAAGACTCTCTTATTTGTTCGCTTCATTCCTTGATGATCGTCACTCGTTTTGATGATCGAAATGAAGATCAAATTGAACACCACACCACATAGGCGTTGCTGAGGGAGGGGTGGGGTGATTTACGATCGCTCCCAAAAGCTTTATGAATAGTAGTTCACTTACAGCATTCCTAGTTACATTACACAATAACTAATCAGACCAAATGCTGAAAGGGACCCTTAAAGAGTCAAGTTTCCCCAAACCCCTTAATATCCAGCTACGCCCTCCCTGATCGCACCGTTTGGAGATTACCTGGAAGAATTGATATCTCCATGACCCCATGTCAGGAGTCTATGGTGTTCATTAGAGGTCGTCGGTTCCAGAAGATCCTTCGTAAGGAGTCCCTGTATCTGTTCTGTGACATCACTCTACTCCGCTGTTCGGAGACCAGTTTGCAGAACAGGATGGTAACGATAGTCCTCCATCCTCGCTGCGTAGTCCGCCCATCGCAGATAACAATTTTGTAGCATAGCTGTCATACTTCCGGCACAGGCTATCTCGGGGAATTCAGTGTTTGTGAATGACATAAAAATAATAGTATACAAATTATTCGTCCGGTTTACCATTCTTTATGATGCTGAATTAGGGGTCATATACCAGCGCCATTTATGCTTCCATTTTCCACTTGAAGGTAACATTTGCTGGTAGAAATATCTCCTGTACACTATTTGGAACAATGGACTCTTCCATGGTTCAATAGTTTCTTTTTAAAAAATCGGCATGATATTCTGAATACTATATATATATTAAATATATATGATGTGCATAATATATATATATATAAAATGAATAGTATAAACGGTATTGATATGATTCACTCGCATATATATATATATATGTGTGTATATATATATATATATATATATATATATATATATATATATATATATATATATTTATGTGTATATATATATATATATATATATATATATATATATATATATATGATACAGCGATATAATCAATATATTTAATATTATCACGTAAAAATATAATCAATATCTGTAATACATTGTAAAAACTATGATCAACATTTACAAAATAATTTATGTGATCAATAAATAACAATCATCAAGTAAAATGTGAATTTTTTGAAAATTTCTTTTCTGTATGTTTGTGCCATTTCAGATCAATTCTTTCTTTTTTCTGAAAATAATTCACCTGATCTTTTTGAAGTTGTACAATGAAACGAGATCGCAACTGTTTTCCCTAATGTAAGTATAACAGTGAAATTCATTCATTCATATCCAGTTGACGTAGCGGATACTCGGACAATGGAATCATCTCCTTTTAAATTTCATGCATTTCCTTGTTTTCTGAACTAGATCAAGTCAACCAAAGCTGTCAACGTATATTTCTGACTGGCTAGCTGGCTATGTATGTATACATCAGGGAGGGCTGTCCATGTAGACAAGTTGGGTACTGCCTACCTTGGGTAAAAGTATATAGGTAACTTATTTCAAGACGTAACCTTTATGATATCACTCTATGATCATTACTTTCACAGGTCATTACTATTAATAAAAAATAAAGAATTTTCAATTTATGGTACGTTTGTAACTTGATGCACAAAATTCAATGTATAATTCAGACAAAATTTTGTTCGTGCATATTCCATTGATTTGCACAATTCCCAGTGGATTACTTTTACCACCCAGTCATGTTTGTTTATGCACTTTTCTGAGCTGCTATTATTATTATTATTATTATTATTATTATTATTATTATTATTATTATTATTATTATTATTATTATTATTATTTCAGACGACTGGTCAAGTCCATGTTGATTCTGATACCGTTGTTTGGTTTGCAGTACATTATAATTATTTTGATTCCCGACGGAGGAGTCAGCGACACAACACGTGTAGCCAAGAACTATTTGGAGCATATATTTAACTCATTTCAGGTAAAAGATGGTTCAAAGTCTCATTTGGATAAGTGCCTTGTGTGTTTAATGAGAGAGAATCGAAGGGAGAAAAAAGGAGGGGAGAGCGAACGTCTCATTGTACAGCAGTGGTTCCGATCCTTATTAGGTAACCCACACTTCCGATGTTCCATCTAATTTTTGTAGTCATTCGGCGTGAAAATCTCATATTTTTCAAATGTTTTTCCTGTGACATTTGTATGTACGCATTTTTGAATTCGAAGCAGGAAATCAATATTTTTTCTATAAAAACTCAGAATTCGAAAACTTTTTTGCGCACATTAGTATCCTTAGTGCGATGGTTGCAAAACGTGTGTGCACACGCGTACGCGCACAGCTTAGAGGGAATTACGGTTCCCAGTATCTACTCCCTTTTGAACCAGTGCCACTTTCGATAGGACATGTCCAACGCATCAGGCGAGACCTGACCCGAAGTCCTGCAATGCCTCTCCTAGCAGCTGGCACTTACAGACCAAGGGTTGGAATGCTAGGCCCCAGACTGTCTGCAAGAGCATTGTAGATGCAAATGTGGGGAATGGCCCTCTTGCAGTAGAAGGGATTGAATGGAGGGAGCATGTTATAGCAACACTTGCAACCC
The DNA here is from genome assembly GCA_963457665.1 of Thysanoteuthis rhombus. Taxonomy (NCBI): domain Eukaryota; kingdom Metazoa; phylum Mollusca; class Cephalopoda; order Oegopsida; family Thysanoteuthidae; genus Thysanoteuthis; species Thysanoteuthis major. The sequence goes on from OY735211.1 coordinate 53,443,458, forward strand.
AGATGTCTCTTCACTTCTGTACCAAATACAACAGGGACTGCCACTCGAACATCGAACTGCGAAGCCACGACAGACATTACCAAAACCAAAGGAACTGATAACACGCCAAAAGCACTTCGTGCATGGTCTCCCGAGAGAGAGCCGCCAATAATGATGGAACTCACATTTGTGGCCTTGTGCCAGACTGAGCTGAGCCTACTAAATGCCTGAGGTGCATCACCACGGAGCAGTGGTTATAAAACTAATATAGCAGACAGTAACTATGATAATGGGTTCGATGTTCACTGAGTGCCTATCACTTATGGCCTTGTGCCAGACTAATCCGGGCTTACTAACTATCTAAAGCGCTTCGTTATCGACCAGTGGTTAGCAAGCTAGTCTTGCGGGCCATTACTACTGAAGTGACTTAGATCTTTACTGGATACCACAAGACTGAAGAACGAATCAACCGAAAGACAATAACACGAAGAAATACATCAAATAATGAACATTCTTGTTTAAGAAAAACGAAAAGACAATAGTCCATAACGAAGACAATAGTCCATAAAGTAGATTGAATTATGAAAATAGTTTTCAGAAGACAATTTAATTATAGTTATGTCTTATTCGCGTACTAAAACAATGACAATTGTTGTTATTTTTATTAATACTAATTGATATTAACTGGGGAATTGTCCTCTCCAAAGGTGCATATTCGGAAGAGACTGGTCTTGATGGTGTGTTGAGCAAGTAAAATAATTTTCTGTCTGTCGTGCGAAACTATCACTTAGAAGTATTTAGGTTACTTCTCTTCAATGTTTTGAATTTAGTTATTATATATCTAAATTTAGATAATTATAAACAGTGGATGTGAATAAAATAGATAGGAGCTTGAGGTAGAAATGAGTAGATATATATGAATAGTTTGAATAGAATGATTAATAGAAAGAGAAGAATGTACAGTCAGATAAACGTATGGATTCATGTCTTTTGCGACACACGACCAAATTCATATTTCTAGGATCAAATAAAGAAGCTTCTGTAAGTAATAATCTAATCACTCGAAGTCCATCATCTGATTTGTCAGAAAATGGATTAAAACAAACAAAGCCATCAAAGATTATGAAAGGTTCTACCCTTTATTATATGTGCATGTGCCTATATGCTTGTTTGTGTGCTCCAGCACTCCTGGTCATACCGATTTGTCTACAGACTTGAACATTGGCATCAGTACTCCACTAGACCCCTTCTAAATTTTTTTTTTGTGAAAAGAATGCCTTTTTGATCTTTTGGTGGCCTTATTCTGATGGATTTATCAATAATATTCAGAGTCACTAAAATCTGAATATCTTTAAAATTCTATTCTAGATATTTTTCTTGTGGAAAACGCCTGTGGCGTTGATTTAAAAAAAATCATTCTGACCATATTTATTCCTCGATGGGATGAAGCTACAGTTTTTCAATAATTGACTGTGATGGCGAGTGTTTTTGTTGATCTATTGAACATACTGCCCTTTCGTTGTATCATATCATTTGTGTGTAAGGGATTCTTATCTTTTGTAAATTTTCCATCGGTATGAAAATTTCGTTTTCTGATCTAAACGGCTTTGTTTGATTCCAAATTTGATACCCAATCTTGCTTTTGAAAAGCACCAAACGGCAACCATGTCCCTCATTAAATATTATGATGTACGTTGATATTGTCCCGTTCTTCTATTTGTAGGGTTTTGTCGTCAGCTTTCTCTTCTGTTTCGTGAATAGCGAGGTAAGCACAACTGGCTATCTTTCTATGTCAGTCTGTCACTCTCTGTCTCTCTATCTCTCTCTCCTTTGCCCTCTCTCTATCTATTTCTCTCTCCCTCTCTTTACATATATATATATATATATATATATATATAGTTATATCTCTTCCTCTCCTAAAAGTGTTTCTCTCTCTCTCTCTCTCTCTCTCTCTCTCTATATATATATATATATATATATATATATATATATATATATATATATATATATATATTCGTCATCATCCACTGCTGGACAAAATCCTTTCCCATCTCCTTTCATGACGAGCCTGGTTGTGCTATCCTCTGTCATGTCTTACCAACAAACTTTTCTTTTCAGTATATTTGTTTCTCCCTCTCTCTTAGTCTCCCCATCATAATTCGTGTACCCCTCTCTTTCTTAGAACACATGCTTTACCTCGTTACCCTCTCTCTCTTGTCACTAGTCTCATGTTTTTCTCTCTCGATCTCTCCCCATTCAGGTGCAGGTCGAAATCAAAGGAGCCTGGGATCGCTGCATGGAACGGAAACCAAACTTCCATCAATCCCGAACTTTGACGTCCACAGCGTCGTACATGACGCGAGAACAGAGTTCGTCAGCACTTCCAACGTGCCAAGAGGTAACCGGAAGCGGAAGGAACAATGGGCAGATACCGATGGATATCTACATCACTTCTGAGTCTCACAACTCGAACTATATTGATAACAACAGACGCGTGGTTTCATTAGAACAATCCGAGACATTGGAGGAGAAATCAAATGAAAACGAGGCTCAATCAACCGCCATGGTCGACGAACACACCACGATGCTATCAGTGGCAAATGCAAGATTTTGAGGGGGGGGGGTTCTATTTTTTAGAATTATTATTCTGTCTGTCTAATTCAGTGGTTCCCAAAGGGTGCTGCACGCCACACTGATGTGATGAGAGAGAATGATAAGTGTGGCAGGAAGAGTCAAGAACAATCAAAGAAATGTTTAAAGATTCATGAATATAAACTCGAAGGAGTTTCCAAATTTCATGCCATCTTTCCTAATGTTCAGTGCAAAGCAGTATAATACAATGCATTATAATGGCATATGATTGTGAGATTCATATTAAGTATTACGATCAAAATATTTTAATTCATAAATCATGGATAGATATTGTTTACATAAGATGTTTGTCTTAAAGTATTTTTTAGGAAACAATCATGTTTTTATGTAACTACATTGTTTAATACTTTCTGTCCCAGGATCAAATTATAATGTAGTTATGTTTTATATTATGAATCAAGTACTGCCAGTTTTTTTAATGTATCAATAAAAAAAAATGGTGCAAGTAAATGTTAACTACGAAGATGCGATCCAGTGAAGAAAATTTGACGATGACGATGTTTTAAGATTAATTCATAATTACTTCGTAGTATTTGTTTTTTGTTTCAAATTCATTAAATTTCTTTATTAAGATATAAAAAATTAACTGTTTTACCCGAGCAGGCACGGGGTCCAGACATGGGCGTCCACTATTGTAGGGGAGAGAGTACGGACGACAAAACAATATTAGTGGCCACTCTGTCACCAGCGATGAATAATACAATTTTTTTAAATATGCGTACATTAAGATGGGGTCACAAAATTAAGTTGGTGTACTGTACCATTATCCTTTATTGACTATGAGATTCTAACTTACACCCCTCTGCCCTTGGCGATAAGGCCTGGTCCGGAGGTGGGGGCTAACAGGGCATTCTAGCGGACACCTATAGATCTGAACCACCCGGATCTGTGCCTGGTTACCTCGAGCGTAAGAGGTTTTGAACTTGTGATATCTAAATACCAATATTTCTGTTTCTGTGAACTGCTTCAAACAATGATTGAACAACAAAGAACAAGACAATATTTTGTTAATTTCTCTTCTTGATGTACTTCGCTTGTTTTCAGTAATGACCAGGGCTGCGCAGAGCTGGTAATAGGCCCAGGCCAGATGGGAAATGTTGGCCCCATATCAAACTGCTCATCAAGTATTTTTGAACAAAATACATATGATAAAAATCCATTGAAGAATGAATATGATCAGAATAAATTCTATTTATGACATCACAGACATTTTCCTTTGGAAAACATCTAAAATAGAGTAAAACAAAACATCTAGATTCTGGAGAATCTAGATGTTATTATTAAACCTGTCTGAATAAAGCTCCGAAAGTGTCACAAAAAAACTTTCGATGGGGTCTAGAGGAGCACTGGTGCCAATTTTCAAGTTTGTAGACAAAACAGCATGTCCAGGAGCATTGGAACACACAAACACATGCACTTATGAAAAGGGATAAAACTCTTCCTCACTTTGGTGACTACTTTGTTCAATTTATGTATGAGTATATACATATACATGTATGTACATAATGTACCAACGGGTCACAGAACAGAATTAAAGAACTAGAATGATTAAAAGAAAAGGTAATGGCAAGCAATTTCATTCTATTCTGGTCATTACATCTTCATATTCAGAAATCCGTTACGTGCTTTTCTAGGGGAAAAACGCCAATTACATCAGAAAAGCCAAACAAATCTGTATATTCATTGTTGAATTAGTGCTCACGCACCTTAAAATCGTGAGCCCATGCCCCCTGCCCCCTGCCCTCCTGCCCCCTGTCCGGGTCTGGCAGTAACAGTCTTGCTCTACTTTCCCACCCTTCGTTGAATGGTTCAATAGAAAATCGTTGTACTATGTATAATGTAATATATGTATCGAATCACCGGAGCCCTACAAGTAGTCCATCCGAACAACCAGCCAAGGGAGCTGCAGATTATTTTCTCTTTGAGGGTCTGTGGGTTTTTTTAAAATCAGCATGAGTATTCCCCCAAGTGATCATTTAAAAATGCTTTTTAATTTTTTCAAAAAAGTGCTTTGTTTGGGTCTCTATGGCCAAAGCTACAGCTAGTATAATTTTCAGATGGTTCTAGACACCAGATCTATTTGTTTATATAATTTTAGATGAAAGATATATTTTTGTAGATAATAATTTATTTGTTCTCAGATAATTAATTTTGGTACACGCACGGTCTACGGTGATTCATTTATTTGAGTTACAGATATATAATATGATAAAGTTATATGAATCAATTACAGAATCTCAATTGAATTGAGCAATTTCATTTAATTTAAAACTGCATTTTTTATAAGATGGATGAGCTTGTTTATTTCTAGGTACGGTGTTAAAGAGACACACCAGCATATCATTGATAGTTCTGTGCGAAATTTGTTCTATACTAAAAAGGGGAAAAAAGTAAGAAAGAAAGCACACCAAGGGCAAGTAAAGAAGTCGAATGACTGCAGATATACGTGCAAACCAAAAATGTTTGATTTACGAAATGATCCTTTCGATTTACGAAGTGTTATCAAATGAATGTCCGATTTACAAGATACACGACTTGCGTTGAGTTGGTTGAGATTACTTCAAAATTCTAGGGTTTCACAAATCTAGCGTACCATCTTATTTTCTCTTGTGTAACCGTAGGAGTAATTGTACCAAAGTTTGAGAATCCCTTCCATGGATTCTTTGTTTATATCGGACTTTTAGATATTGTAGCAGTTATTTGGGCGCTGGATTTCTTTTTGCCCCCCCCCCCTCCAACATTTTCTGATTACTTTCAGAAATGCATTTTATTTTTTGTTTTCGTGAGTGTTTCCTATTCCATAGAAACATTTGAAAAACCTATTGAATCATTGTATTTTAGATATTCTGGACACTGTCTTGTTGTTGAAATGTAACTGAACACATGTAACTGGAAGAGTCCATTGTTTCCAGTGGTGGGTAGGATATATTTCTTTATCAGCAAAATATGAATTTCATTTTACTTTTATTATGAATGACGTACAGACGAAATATTCGCAACGAACTTATTTTGTCCGGTATATCCGAAATCCAGCGATAAGTGGTCAAATAGTCAAAGGGTTTATAGTATTCTATTTTGAATATTCCGGAAATTGACTTGTTTTTTTTCAACATATCAAATCTTAACTTTGACTTGTGATATCTCAACGAGTGAACTTCTTAAAAATCTTATCTCAGTGCCTCTGAATTGAATAAGAAAAATCATTCATAAAATAAGTAGTATTGTAATTTACATAGTGTAGAGAGATATTTTTTATAAAATATTTTTTTAATTATTTAGTTCATAATGAGAGAAAAATGAGTAGTATATTTTCATAAAAAATACTCAGATGGTCTAAATCGAATCTTCACCAAGATCATTTACAAACTTGTAATTCTGTAACGTAATAAAGAAACAAACAAAGAAAATCCGTTTGGTAGAACAGTCGTGTGGCCCTGTATTATGCAAATCTCAGCATTTGTACATTTTCTCTCTCATGATTGGTCAGTTTTGACCTATCGACCAATCAGGGCGTAACAGTCGTAAGTTGTTTATGGTGCCTAAATTTTGATGCAGCGTTTCCACGATTTATGTATATCTTGCCGGGCTTTCGCTTCTAACCTGAAAAGATGGGCGTCGAATATAGTTGTTTTTGAATCTCGTGACGACTTGGTTTTTAGTGTAGCCATCACGTGTTTACGGATCTAGAATAAAGAAACAGCCTTGGGGCGGAGGAAATAATATATTACATTTTCCCTCCGCCATAAAATAAGCTATTCTCTTCTCATTGTAATTAGTTTTGCTACTACATTCACGAGGTGTTGCAAGTGTTTGAAGTGAAAAGACTCCTGCTTATATTTATATTTGCATATACCTTGAATAGTGCCGTTTTTATTTGAGTAGGTTTGATGTAGTACGGTGGATGTAATACTCTACAAACAAAAGTAACTAAGTTTAAGTTGAAAAACTAACCACACTGCATTATGATAAGAATTGAACATTGCAGTTTTGAACAATACGGAGAATATCAGAACGGATTAGCCTCACTATCCAAAGCGTTGTTGTACTAGTTAGTACCCCAAAATAACCGGAATTATTTTGAAAAGTAATTGTGGGTCATTTTGAAATTGTTTCCCGCAAATTGTGGCACATATTCCAACGATTGTATTAAAAAAATCCTGTGTAAACAAAAGAGGCACAAATTTTGCAGAGACGCGTTTTATTTTCCAATCTTCTATTAACGTTTACTGGCATGAACACCGAGACAAATCTGTCACCTAAGGTCTTGGAGAAAGGTAAGCTATTCTCTTCTGATCGTTACCAAATTTGCTTCATTCACAACGCATATTCACAGTGGGGCAGCTCAGTCAAAAATTTGTGCATTTTGTGATAAAAAAGGATATAATTTGGTACACTTAGAGTCAAAGGCATTCTAAAACTTCCATGAATTTCTAAATATGCGCAATTGGCTTGAAATTTTCAGCCAAGATGTCTCACTATAAGTGTTTTACATTAAATGTATATGTTTGCATACTATATATATATATATATATATATATATATATATATATATATATATACATGTATATATATATATATATATAGTTATGTATGTACAGTTATATGGTTATATGTACATATATATAGAAAGAGTCAAATATATATAGTTATATATACAGTTAAAGTGTTACATATATATAGTTATATCTATATAGTTATATATGTATAATGTGAACAATGGGAAGTGAGATAGAATCAGGAGTAAAAGTGTATGGAAATTTAGTTTATTAATCCATAAATGTATTCATATTTCGGAAGGTATTCGCAACTTCAGTAGCGTGTGCTCTGTATGTGTTTGTGTGTGTGTGTGTGTGTGTGTGTGTGTGTGTGTGTGTGTGTGTGTGTGTGTGTGTGTGTGGTTAAAAGTTTGCATTGAAACATAAATTCACCATCAGATGCTTCGCTTTGTTAGCAAAAATTGGAATCCCATCTTTTAGGGTCATCCTGATGTGTGGTACTTAGTTCAGTCTATGATGAAGTCAGTGCTTGTCCGTGGTAAGATGTGGTGTCAGCAGTAGTAGTAGATCTTGGAGAGGCCATAGAATGTCAGGTTAGAAGGGTAGTGGTTTAATATTGGATCGTGTGGGTAGGTTAGGGATAGTTAGGATGGTGGGGTGATGAGGTCAAGGAACTTCATTTGCATTATCATTACAGGTCATTAAAAGTTTGTTGGCTCTGATTTGTACAAGTCGAATGCCATACAAAGGTTTTAATTGGTATGGGTCTGAGTGACTGTGAAGTCCCCAATATTAGATATACCCGAGGAGGGTAGAATGTGAATGTGATGTTGTTATTGGTGGGTGTCTTAGGATTATGATTTAGAGATCTGTGTGGTTAGGGTTGTTAAGTTTGGTGATAAGTCTATAAGGGGAGAGAGTTTTAAGTTTGCAGATTCACATATCTTCATGTCATTCTAGAATTTTAGTTATGTCAATGGGTGTATTTTTTTCTATTTTTTCAATGATTGTGAATCTAGCGTCTGCGGCAAAATATGTAAGTATATATAATGATCTCTCTCTCCCTCTCTCTCTCTCTCTCTCTCTCTCTCTCTATATATATATATATATATATATATATATATATAGTTGTACACACTCACATACACACACACACACACACACACACATATATATATGCAACATGGTTAAAATTTAAATAGTTACTCCTTATTATGACAAGAAAAACTTTTTTTCTCAATTTTCAACCCTCAAGTAGGTGTTGTTTTTTTTTTTTTCGTTTTTTTTATTTTGATTTGGACCTCTTAGTGATTAATGCCCAACAGAAGGAGAGAGAAGTAACTTTTTCCTTAATCATCCCTTTTTCCAATTTTTAATTAATCATGCCCAATACTGTATGCTGCTAAAAGATATTGGTCACGTGACAGTTTCTATTGAGTGGTTAACCATCCTAAACGCTTGATTTAGATATTTAAAGAACGTTGTCTACCTGAAAAAAGTTGAGTGTTCTCAAGTCATCTGGAGAGTGATTTGACTATGATTAATCCTAACCGTTCTAATCGACCGCTGAATATTGTTCGGCGAGAAATATCCACTGAACCACTTCACCAAAAAACACTTTTGGCACAATCGCTCTTTCACATTACCTTCTGTATTGACTGCACCATTCTTTCCTTTCTTTTTCGTTTCAGTCACATACTAGCTCTTCTTAAAATAAAAAAGCCCAATCCATCGAAATGTTAGTTATTTTTCCCTCTTTGAAAAAAACAAACAATATGGCAATTTTAAAAATGCTCGCCGATAAAACAGCCGTCACAATTACGTGAGAAGTGATCTTTTTGAATCAAGTCAGTGAAAACTAAACACTCCAAGTACAATCCACAGACAAAAACAGAACGATCTTTTCGGCTAACGCAATACACTCAGCAGTAATCTTTTCTTTTTTTTTTTTTTAGATTTTTATTTATTATAGAGTAAATAGTCACAAAGATAAATAATATTTTTTGATCAAGTTAATTATATCTAAACACTCCGAATACCATCTAATGAAAACAATAGTAAACCCAGTACAATAATAAACGACCTTTTGAAATCTATTTAATTTGAACAAAAAGCTTCTTATGTCATCTAACAGCAAAAACAGAACGATCTTTTCGGCTAATCCAATCCAGTCAGAAGAAATCTTTTTGAAAAAAGTCAATTTTCTGATGAAAAGAACAAAAATTGAACGACTTTTTAGTGTACAAGGAAAACCGATCTCTCTGAAACTATTTGGTACTTTTACACCTCCACACGAGGGTGAAAAGCTGCACATAGGTTAAGTTCAGAGTGGGGAACCTCACGCGTATGTGTGAGCAGTTCTAGAAATGTTTGACTTCCGTTTGTTCTTCCTTCTTTAGGGCGCCTTAAACATCAGAAAATGCACCTGACCCTCCCCTTGCTCTGACTCCGACCAAAAGACAGATACGCAGAGGGTTTTTAGAATTCAGTCAATAAAAACTAAACGCTCATAATGCCATTCAAGGTAAAAAAGAACACTTTTTGGGCTATCCCGATACGGTATGATAATTTTCTCTGACCATACTTCCGACACGGAGTTAAGGTCTCATATTTTTACCCGAAATTCAACCACCTACATCACCAACGCAAAAGAAGAAAGTATTTTATATCTTTTTTAATTCCCCACACTAAAAGACGATGGTATAGGTTAAATAGAGTTGTACCTTAAAAAAAAAGTGTGGTCCCTCTTACAGAGTTAGTAGTATTGCTTTATTATAGCATCTCACACTGAAATGACTGGTTTCATATTATCTATCCCCATCCATGACCTTCCGGCCATGAGCGTCACTTTTCTGGGGCTGGGGTAAAATGTTGAAATTTCCTGGGATAAAAGAATATATCATCCTTGTTACCAGCGAATAATTATATCATCTTTTTTCATGAAGTTACATAAAACAATCGTACAGTACCATAATCTTTTATTGACTATCAGATTCCAACTTCCAATCACCTTCATCCTCGTTGAGAAAGGCTTGATACAGGGCGGGGTGTGTGTCCCGTTTGACATATTAGCTGGCGCCCACGCCAATGGATCGGGAGTGTGAAAATTTCAGACATACGTAGAACCCCACGCTCGACGTGGTCCAAGCCCCACGAGTTTGAAAAATAAAAAGAAATAGAATTCACTTCAGAAATAAAATCGGAACTAAGGGAAGATTATTCATGTAAGCAGCCCTTCTGATAAAATAGCAGAAAATACGCTCCCAGTTTTACTATCATAGTTAATTATATTGTAAATACCCCACCACCAGCTCTTCATAAAGCTTTTAAAATTATTTTTTCCCAAAACTAACGAATTTGCGGATGGTTCGAAAGATAAAATAATTGCTTCATGTTTTGGGGGGATGATTGGGCTACGCTGGAACCCGATTCAAATTACCCGACGACTCTAATTCGCAGTGCCTTTTTTTTTTGTTTCTCCCTTATTTTTGTTTGATTTCAAGTCTGTTTTGTTGTGACATTTTCCTTTAAAAGTCACCCCAGTTTCATCCTATCATTTCTTATATATTAATACCTATTTTACGGTTGACGGATATATTGGAACTTTAGAGATGATATTGTTTTCAAGAAATGGAACTTATGATCTCATTTTAATGAAAGAGTACATTGTTTCGGGTGGTGGGTTGGGTACGCAATATTTTTAATCAGCAAAAAGCACCATATTGTTCATTTGGGGCGGGGGGAATACATCCTTCGTTTTATAAATGCGGTTAATTTAGATATGACGAATTTTCTTCGTTTGAGTTCTTTCCTTGATACGGAATTTTTATTCGTGGGTCTAAATTTTTGGATTACACCGGAGTAGTGCGAAACACAACCCACTTGTTATGGATGAACCAATGAGTATGTATGATATTTTATCGCTTCATTTCCTTCAAACTAATTCGTTTTCTCTATTGTTGCCAGTTGATATTTTCTTTTCTTTTTTCTGTTGACAGTGGCCCCCTTATCTGCAGCTTTCCTTACCTGCAGTCAAACCCAGAAATAAATAATTCAATAATTCATAAGTTTTAATATTTTTTGCTCACACCCTTTCTCGACCACTGATAAAACGTCATGTCCGCTATTAACTATCGAAAAAGTAAAATTTAATTAAACTTTTCATTTGGCATATCTTTGAATCATTCGACTGACGAGCCTTTTTTGTTGACAATACTTGAAAGTTATCGTAAAGTGAAAAAGAGTAGCTATAGAAATAAGTTATCTAAAAAATAGTATTTAGTTATTGTGTTGAAAAGATTGTAACGTGAAAAAAAGTAATTCCGTTATTGTGTAAAATTTAGTTACTATGTAAATACGTATTTGCTTTTATATTTCATTAAGTCAATGCGATAATTTGTTTCTGTAGAATCTACAGTAAAATTAATGGTATTGCGTAATTTGGAACCAATTAATCACTTTAGCTAAAAACACGCTCTACTTTTGTCGTTTTAATTGTTGGTAATTTCCTGGTTTGCGTACAGAGGTTAGTTCTTGAAGAAATTTTGGTCAAGATATATCTTATTAAACGAGATCGTTAGAAAAACATTTTTCTGGTGTAGAATTAACTGATCTAACTGAATCTGGCTTTAGTTCTTGGAGACTTTTTTCATTTTTGATAAAATCTAACTTTCTAAACGCTATTTTCTAAAATTTTATAACAGTTCCTGCTTTGATACGGAGTCACGTCTTGTGTTCCATTTCCATACATATCTCATGGAATTGAAGTGAAGACGATAATTTTGCACTTTTTTGTCACGCAACTGAAATACACACACGACCAGCTTCAGGCGAACCTGAAAAAAATCGACCTTTTTAAGTGCGTATTTCAGTTGCGTGACCAGAGTGCAAAATTACGATCGCAATTATCATGTTTTCGACGTTCTTTTTATCCATAATAATATAATTATTCCTATCACTGACCCTACATAGTTATACCCTAACAAACAACTGACTATACGTTTCTTCTGGAAAATTCTAAAATCAAAGACAGCAATGTTTGCAGTCAGGGACCACCAGTTGGAAAATCGATTACCCACTTTACTTACGATGAAAGTAAAATGCTAAACTGGTCACTTATTTGCTATTCTTTCTTGGGTAAAGCTTTCATGACGCAAAACACGTGATGTTTAACAAGAAAAAGAACACTCTCTTCAAAACCTGCGACGTTGAATATACATTTTTTGACAGTATTTGGTAATACTTGTTTCTGTTATAAAGGTATTGATATTAAAGAATTTTTGTTACAATTTTCAAGTTATTCCCCATTGGAACGTCCGAAACATCACTATATCATTGCATCAAAAATAGGAACTGAAATATCGTCTAAAATGTAATATAATTCATTGGCAAAGGAAAAAATAACATATATTATGACGTGTACACATTAGTTATAAACACTGTTTAGTCGGCATTTTTTTTCTTTCCTTCTTTCGTTTTTTCTTGTATTCTATTTTTTAAATCTTGGGACTTTATTTTTTTTAAAAAAGGATATTATAACGTAATGTGATCTTTTTTTAGATCACACTACATTATATTATTCTTTAATTTCTTTTTCCTTCCCTCCCTTTGTATCCACCCCTCTTATTAAGATAGTCGCTTTCTTTGTTGTGAATGCAGTCTATCTATCTTTAGCCACGCTTGCTTTGGGTCACCTAATTCTTCACAAACACTGTTAACCGATTCTAATCCGGTATTAACATGAAATTTTCCCCGTTTCTTGAACTGTTGATTGACATCACTGTTAATTAAGACATTGGGAATAAAATAGATGCTTGATTAGAGAATCGGATCTGCAAAAAATTTTAATTATTTGTGCAAACAATATAAACCTGGAAATAATTGTTTTAACAGTTATTTACATTGAGTAAACCAATGAAATGGTAACAATTTCCACACACATAGATTTTAAAATTCAGAAAAATTAACTAAGTTGATTTCAATGAAATTTTTGGTACTTATTCATTTATTATTTCGATTATATCAGGTCTTTTTCATGTTGGGGGTGCTGAATAAAAAAAATGCATTTTTTTACCATCCTGTAATATTTTCTTACAAAACATGTTTTTTACTTGTCAATCATAGGTTTTAATATAATTGTGCTCCATACACATGGATAAGTTTGAATTTAGCACTTTAGAACAACAGGTATTTCATTGATAAGCTGGAATACAACACAGTCTTTAACCATTCTAGTAGGAAGCAGTATATTTAGCAGTTGGACATGTCCGCACATGTTGAGCTTCCCCCACCTCTAATATACTTTCAGCAGCAAACATATTTCAGTGTGACTAATAATTGACTAGTGTGTAAATTACTTACAGTTGATAGTCTTTTTTATCACAGTGACTTTCACTGAAGTAGTAGTGTTTGTTTTTTTAAGGTGTAGTGGTATTGATTTTTTTTTTCTTTATGGATGAATTAAGATATCATACCACTGTTAACGCTTATATTATGGCATCTCGTGGTTGTGTGAACAGTCTTGAATTTTTTTGCAATATCTGTGGAAATATGTCATAATAAAACAGAGATGGAACTTAACAGATAATGTTGAGAAAGCATGTTACAGCTAGTTTGGAGTTGAATTTGGAGACCAGGAGAAAAACTGGGCACCTCACATTGTCTGCTTTATTTGTGTTGTGTAACTAAGGCAATGGATATAAGGCAAAAAGAAGTCTTTTGCTTTTGGAATTCTGATTATAGTAAGAGTAATGCTATTGTAATTATAGTAACGATTGCTATTTTTGTCCAAACAAAATCCAAGGATAAAACAAGAAAAAATGGGAAAGAAATTATTTATCCCAATCTTCCATCAGCAAAAACATCTGTGACCCATAGATCTGATCTGTTAATCCCTGCTCCACATGTTAGTCTTGATTGGGTAGAAAGTTACTTGGGAAACTTACATGCGATGAGCAACAACCATTAATTCAGGATGAATTTAATAATTTTGTAGAAGATCTTGATCTTTCCAGACATGCTGCAAAGCTTTTGGAATCTTAATTAGATGATTATAAATATTTACACCCTAACACAACTTTTTCTCAGTTGAGAATGTAAAAATGCAATAAAAAGCAGCAAAAAACAAAACAAGAATAAACTGAATGAAAAACAAGTAACGAATTGATGAAAATAGTTCATCTAAGAAATTCAGACAACTTCAAACTATCACATATCAAGATATTTCAAAAGAATTCAAAACTCTACAGATCTCCTATATGTTTTTTAGGTATTTTCTAATGTTCTGTCCATGGTAACTTTTGATGATCTTAGTTCTTTTGAAGGTTATTGAGTGCTGCTGGTTGGTTTCTCTTCTATGTTGCATTTTGAACCATCATGATTAACTGATGGTTGTCAACTTCTGGACTTTATTTCATGGGGAAAGTCTATACACTTGAAATGCTAATACCATTTTTGGACAGTCTGGTCTGATTGTTTCATTTCCTTCCACTTCCTGAATTCTTCAAGCAGCTTCAGTTTTGAGGCCCAGTTCAGAATAATGCCTCAAAATTGTTAGAATTTCAATACTTGTATCCACCATTATAGTATTTGAAACGAATGTTACAGCTGATTAGTATTTATAATATCATATATTATTAATATTCATACTTTGCATAAATGAATCACCATTGCCTGCATGAGTACCAAAACTAATCATCTAAAAGTTATCTAAAATTATCTTTCAAAAATAAAAGCATGAGATTTGGGCATCCAAAAATGAAAATGTTTTTTGATGATGCTTAGTGATGTACTCATGCAAATTTTCAAAGGGTGTTGCCCTAAAAATGTGACAAGGGGCAACAAGAAACACAGACAAGCAAAGAGAGAAGAATTTGTAGCCCACTTGGCTGGTTGGTTGGGCCGACCATTTGTAGGGCTAAAGTGATTCAATGATATAGTAGAGTTGGAGATAGTTTTTAGATGTACACGTGAAATAAGTTTTGGAGTAAAGATTTTTGAAAAATGAAAATACCTTTGATACACCCTAAAATTTCACACCTGAGTTTTCTTGTATCCCTCTTTCATTTTCCCAGATTTTTAACTCTGGGTTTTTTTTCTTCACTCCCTAACTCGGAAACCGCTGATTTTGACAGTGGATCTCTTCAATGAATAGCATAAAAATAGTGGAACTCATCGGTGAATTGAGTTTTTTTTCAAATCACTAAACGGTCGAAGAGGGATAATTTTAATTGGAAGTTATTTCCCTTGAAATTGACATTCTATTTTCTTTGTGAGAATTCAAGAATTGAAAAAATGCAAAAAAAAACCCAGCCAAGGAGCTAACAGAAAAACAACTCAAACAAAACATTATTTTTTGTGCAAAGATTCCTGATGACTTGTATAATAATCTGCTTCTCTTTTGGAAGATGAATTGAGATGTATTTGGAATGGAACTGTCGTCACTCTGAAGAGCTGCTGCTTCAAGTTTAGCAAATATTGTAAATTTAGCTGCTAATAAATTCATTTACCTCTATTTGTTTCCTTTGTGAATCTTGTGTTTTCTAACAAATTCATTTAATGTGAACTTCATTCTGGAAGATGTATGTATAGTCTAGAAAGCTTTACAGCTTTAAACACTAAACATTAAAAAACTTTTTCAATAGATTTTTTTGTATCACTTCAGTCACCCATTTCCCAATATTTGTCTATATGTAATCTTCCAAAGTGTTTTTCCCTGTTTCCCCTGTACTTTGTTATTATGGTACAATATACAAATTTTCTGTTAGTGGGATCATCTGTTTACCATGTAACTGTTTCGGGGATTTTAAAAACAAAACAGTTATATTAACATGGCACCCCAGCAGTGTTGATCAAACACCACCACCTATCTATATATTACATCTCTTGTGATGTTAAAAACATCTTCAATGCTATGATTTGCCAAGGTTGCTACAAGGAATACATTGGGGAAACTTCTATCCTTAGAAATAGGATCACTGTACATAAGCAACAAATCAAAGACCCTTCCATTAGAGTTCTCACAGTCAATAAACATAAATATAAATGCTCTTTATGACAACCAGAATTTTCAGTTTTTCCCTCGTACAAAAAGAATACTAAGAAAGAAAACCAATTTTATTATGACTTTAAAACCTGCTTTGAATTGCAATTAATTGATTTGGAGTTTAAACATTGATTCTTATTTTCTTCATTTTCTAAATCCGAAAGTCATCCTACAGGCAAGTTTCTCATACACACAGATCCCTAATGATCCCCTAATAAAACTTTCCATTTTCCCTACACCCTTTTACACTCACAAATGTACATACCCACTCCTATACACTACTCTCTCTCTCTCTCTCTCTCTCTCTCTATATATATATATATATATATATATATATATATTAACCTCAACCTCTCCTGAATGGATGAGCTAACAGAATAGTCTACTTAACATAACAAGCATTTTATGACTACCATAAAATTTGAATACAAATCAAGATTAATGACTTGTCTGAATGACCTGATACTACCCTTATATATATATATATATATATATATATATATATATATATATATATAGAGAGAGAGAGAGAGATATGACAAATGTTGTCTTATCCAGCAAATTATATAGTATATGTATCAAAATTTTTCTCTCACTGTCCATGCATATATATTCATAAATATATATCTGTGATGACTGAGTGAAAAACCAGACTGGCTGTTGCTGGATTAAACTCTGCTCCTACTACTTCATGTATTTGTATCTTGAATTTTCATTGATTGTGAGACTGTTTGACTCAATTGGTAAGAGAGCTGCCTAACAATCACTTGGTCATGATTTCAAATCATGGAAGAGAAATGTTATTTTCATATATCGGTTTGATTTAGCGTAACTATTTTATTCCCCTTCACTAGGTGAGGATGGTTCTTGTTATGGTGGAAAAACAAAGTCAACCCCGACTTGGACTGGAGTTTGACAAAAAGAAAAACTGTTCAATCAAGTCAAGAATTGTTTTACATCTTGATTGTCTAAGAAGGTGTAATGCTTAATATGTCAGCTTCATACACGGAGGGTCCCAGGTGTTTTTCCTGGTATGAGTAAAGAGTGTGGAAAACTCATCATTTGGATAAATTTCCCAATGCACTCTGCACCTAACTGAGTACATTCTAAGCTGTGTAATTAGGGTGGAGATATTCCTTCAGTGGATTTGCATAAGGCGGTGGTCACAAAAATTTATAGGGATAGAAATCCTGGTCTCCACCAGACGACTGAATATTTAAACATTTACTCCTTATTATATCTACAAAAAATCTTTTTTTTAATCTCTACCTTTAAATTGTTTTTTAGTGGGAGATTCAATTTACAACGTAAGTTTATGCTAAACTGGTCCCTTAATTTTTGTCTGGCAGCATTCACATTTGTTTTTTGAAAATTCAGACTTTTTAGTGATCACTGCCCAACAAAAGGTACAAGAAGTATCTTATTCATTGATCCCCCTTTATTTGATTTTTAATTAATCACCCCCAACACAGCATGCTGCCAAAAGACATTAATTTCTAATGAGTGACTATCCAGATCTGTTTATTTACCACTTAATCCCTGTACAAACCATCACGATACATTTAAATTTCAATAAGATTATTTTTTTAAGAAAAAAAAAACTGAATTTTTTCCTGTGGAAGAGTCCATAGTTTCAAATAGTGTGTAAGAAGAGAAAAATTGTTACCTTCAAGTAGAAAAATCTATGGTTACAGGCAAATGAACTAGAAAAAATACATTGTTCATTATATAAGTATATCAAGTTAGTATCAGACAATTGATACTGGGAGATCTAATGAAAATTGAACCTACTAACAATGGCCTGCAAGATTTGCTTGTTGATCTTTGCTATACAACATGCATACTGATCCATTTCTTTTTTCATATTATTTTTTAACATACTAGTTCTGTATCAGATCATCAATAGTGACAGATCCAATGAGAATTGAACCTACTAACAATGGTCAGCAAGATTAGCTTGCTGATCATTGTTGTAAAGTGAGCTTCCTGATCCATTTCTTTTGTGTATGATTTATTGGTTAATACCAGTGAAAAATTTCAGATATATCTGTATTTTTGTGGATTTTTTTCAAGAAAAAAATACTGAATTTATTTCACTGGAAGAGTCCTTGTGTGTTTATGTCTCTAGATACTCCTGGTGACATTTTTGGGGTTACAACTATGAATATTTGCTTGAGTACTCTGGGCGCCATCAAAAAACTTTTTTTTTTGGTTCTTAAGAAAAGTGCTCTTTTGGGTTTCTATGGTCATTTTGGACTAACAACACCTAAATTTTCTGCTGGTATTCTTGAAGATAATTTTAGATAATTAGTACACTGCTATGGTGATTTATCTATGTGAGGTATGGATATATTGATTAATATTATTATGCATTTTAGTGTGTATTTATAAATCCCCACCAATATGTCATGGGTCAGCATAGTAGGGTAAGGCCTATTGTCCCCATATCCTTTGGGAAGGCCTATGTTCAACAATAGATCTTGAAAGGCTGATAAAAATAAGATTTAAAAAATATATATATATATGTGTGTGCGTGTGTATACAGGTATGCCTAACTTTATGAAAAATTTCTTCACACCACTTGGTTTCTATGAAAGACCTCAGGCCATCATAGCTTTGAATTGTGTCTGTGAGCATATGTGCTTTATCTTCAGATTCATTTTGTGCATTTATAATAAGATGTGTCCTAGGATATTAAAAAAGTCTAAATGAGCTTGTTTGTGTATTATTTTCACTATTACTATGGCTATTATTATTTTAGAGTTTAAAATCTCATCTTGATAATGACTTATGTTTTGTCAAAAACTTTGAACAATTCCTTTATACTTGAAATCCTGCAATAAAACATCTTATTCACTAACAAGAAAAACTATTTAAACTTGACAAACCTTATCGTGTTCAACAAAATGTGTGAAGGAAAAATAATTTGCTGTTCAAATACACACACACACACAACCAAACATCTGTGAAAAACATTGATCCAAGCACCTTTTGCAAACAGATGTAGAGATTATTTTTTCCTTTTAGAATTGATTTCTTAGTGGAATCTTTATTAGAGTTTTGCACAACTAATGCTTTTACAAAAGAAATTTTTTTGGAAAGGGAAGGAAGATTTAGATGACTCATTTGCTTAACTTCCCACTTGGAGGAATCTCTTATAAAAAAAATGATAAATCTACTCGAATAATGGGTGGATGGATGCAGAAACAAGTGAATATCGCTTTCCATTGTAAGTTAGTTCTTACAGCTGTGAAGTTGTGTAAATGAATATATCGCTTAAATTCAAACTTACTGACCATCCAGTTCTGTAGTCCTAGGATATCGGCCTCCGGGTCTAAAGCGAAGGTATCAATCCTGCCTCACGGTACTGGATGGGATAATGGAAAGTCTATAGCCACACTGAAGTGATGTAATACATCGGAATAGCTGTCTGTGGATGACACAATAATAATATATATATATATATATATATATATATATATATATAATTTCTTTTGATTCTTAGTGGCTATTTTATGATTTGCAGCATCTCCTCCTCTTCATGAAGCCCTAAAGCCTTTGGAATGGCTACTTGGCTCTTGGAATTCTACAAATGGAGATGGCAACTTCCCAACAATTTCAGCATTCAAATATGGAGAGAAATTAGAATTCCACCATGTTGGACAGCCTAATATTCAATTCAGGTAGGTTTCCAGGATTTCCTGATTTTTTTTAAACCAAATATTTTAACTTTTAGCCCAGATTTATGAATCTAAATAAATCATAGTTATAACTGGGGGGGGGGGGTCCAAATAGGGTTGGGAGACAAGCTTTGTGAATTTCAAATTGGTTTACATAATGATGGAATAAAGACCTGACTGACTTTTACAATCATATAATTAGGCCTACACAAACCTGGTAATAGGCCCTGGCCAGCTGAGAAATATGGGCCTTATTTCAAACTTCTGATTAACTATTTTTGTAATCAATGCAAAATACATATGATTTATGTATGGGTATATATATGTACATGATGTACTTACAAGTAATATAAGCACTAGAATTATTGATCAAGTAGGAACTGGTGAGCAATTTTATTCAAAATGTATATAAGACAATAAAGTAAGGTACTGTAATAAGAAGCTGCAAATGAAATAGTACATTTGTGTTAATTCTGTATTTGGAATTTATCTGTACTAATCTTTCATGAATCATTACAATATTAATATTCTT
Source organism: Thysanoteuthis rhombus (assembly GCA_963457665.1). Lineage (NCBI taxonomy): Eukaryota > Metazoa > Mollusca > Cephalopoda > Oegopsida > Thysanoteuthidae > Thysanoteuthis > Thysanoteuthis major. The sequence goes on from OY735211.1 coordinate 53,463,840, forward strand.
TACCAAAGGGTCTTTCCTTTGCCTCTCCCAGCGGGGAGTAAGCCCAAGCCGATTTGTGTTCTGGCCTGCATATTATCCTAATTTTTCAGCCTACTTAGCTATATTCTATGATCCCAATTTTTTCAGCTCGTCAGCTCATTACTTTTACATCCAAATTTTCAGCTTATCTATTTCAATTCAAGAATCATTAGTTGAAGTATGAGCCGTTATATTCTATGTTTGTAAGAAGGACTTGCAACCATAAAATCTTTCAAAAAGTCACGCAAATCTTTTCCTTTTGAAACAATTTTTTTTACTTCCTGTTAGTGAAACATTCCGATAAGGCTAACTTTAGGGAGGTCAAAGTTTTGCTTACTGATATCTCTTCAAAACCGTAGATGAAACAGTAGAAAGATAGAAAATGATTGAAGATGGGAGATGATAAAACAGGGGAGATAAATAGTTTGAAAACAGATTTTGATAAAATTTTCCTCCATTTTTCTAAAAACTGGCTCAGGAGAGTAAAGGAGAGATTTTGCGGAAAAAAGACTTGTTTCCCATAAGATTAACAAATATCATTGTTAAAACTGATGCAAATATATTCGACACCTATGCACTCAAGTTTAAATTTGGAGTAATTTTGATTTATAAATTCATATTTCAAAATATTTTCTTTCAAAAATATTGTTTTCTTTCTAAATATTTTCTTTGAAAATTCCAGTGCTTATGCATGGAATTTGGAATCAAAGAAACCCCTTCATCGTGAGATTGGGTTTATTCGAATAAAACCTGGAACGAATCAAATTGCATGGCTTGGAGCACAGAATCTTGGTGAGTTTCTTGTTTTTGTTTTCAGGAAATAAAAAAAGTTCTTTTACCCTTTCACAACTCCTGGGATATTCAAAGTTTCTATGACTGCTAGGATATATATGTCCCATAGAATTCTTTTCATAGTCTACTGAGACATTTTGATTCAGGCATTAAATACCTTAATAGGTTAATTCTGATAGGGTTGAAGTATTAGAATAAGTCAACCAAAACTGTCAACATAGGTTTCTGCAGTTTTTAAGTGGTCCTACTTGGCTATTCTGCATGGACTGCAATTGGAGGCAGAGGGCTGAAAAATTTAACATTCACTCATTGTCTTTTGAGAGACTTTTTTTTTTTTTTTTTTTTTTTTTAAAATTCTCCCCCCCCCAAAAGGTTTTAGTGGAGGAAGTTCAATTTATCATTCAAGTTTGTTATATTGGTCCCTTAGTTTGTGTCTGGCAGTGTTCATGTTTGGACTTTTAAATGACTACTACTGAGAGAAGTAACTTATTCATTGATCACCCCTTTTTTAATTGATCATCCCCAACATTGCATGCTGCCAAAAGATGTTGGTCACATGAGGGTTCCTATTGTGTGACTAACCAGACATGTTTTGTTATAGTAACAATTTAAAAAAAAAGACTGTTGTTCGAAAAATGGCTAAGACATAATTATACAGGGTGTCCCCACCTACCTTCTCCAAAATACATACAAAGAGACCCTCAATCCCAAAAGGTATACAAAATCTGTCAATTGTTGCTCTGTTTTCCTTACCTAAAAGTTAAACACTTTCATGAAGCAGAATAAATGCTTTTGAAAAACATTTTTGGGGACACCATGTATTCCCAAGTGCGTATGTATAAACGAACCAATAACAAACTTGGAATCTCAGAGAGAGCCAAGGAGAGGGTAATACTAGGGTTGACTCTGAGACCATAGTTTTGAAACTGGCGTCTGAGGACTGCTCAGGGTCTATCAAATATTGCTCAGGGATCCACAATGTTCCCTCTAAACCTAACATTGTGAATCTTGTGGCAGAAGAATAACTATCCATCTCACAGCTATAGAAAAGCATGATTATTGTACACAGACCTTCACCACATTTAAGAATTTAGATAAATGTTATCTTAATGAAATAAATGATTTTTAAAGATCAAAAATTGTGTATTATTGTAGTCTATTGATTAGTCAAAAAACTGAATGTTAAAAAAAGGGGTCTGCCATAACAGTGGCCTACTAACCAGGTGACACTATCTGAGGGGTGTCACTATGATGACTGCCTGATTTTTTAAGAAAGCGATATATCTGTTAATCGGATAAATTAAGATTGACTTGGCTTTGCTAACTCTGTAGTGATGCATTATAATTTGCTTTTCATAATAAAATAAGATCTCTGATTTTTCTAGATTCTCCATACTTTATAGGTTGAAAAATTTAGAAAAAAAATTCATTTCTTTAATCTGTAGACTAATGCAGTTCTGTTCTTGGTTGACTATAAATGAGTATATATTTTCAGCAATGAAGTTTGCTGGAAATTAAAAATTTTAGCCAATCTCAGCCATTTTCAGAGACAGTTTCAGAAATTTGCACTTATCGGAAACTTTCTTGAGCCTTGTTGCTCCTCAATTTAATATTCTATTGACAAATCTATGCTGCTATTTAATGTGAGGAACTGCCTTTTGAGTTGATTGAAAATTTCTCCAAATAAAGGCAACTAGAAAAGTTAAGACATTTCTTCTCTCATCTTATCAATCTCTATATCTCAGCATCTATCATGTACTATTTTTGCACTCCTTTAAAACAATTGCAATAGCTGAATATCTTTTTTGAAAGTTTTATTCTGGGGCACAATCCAAGTTCTTTGGTACAGCATTTAGTTCAAGTCAAAGTGTAGAATCTATTCTTTCTCACTTCAATGGAACTTGACATTAACACTCACTTCGTTTTCATCTGAAAACTTATTATAGTTGTATTTTGATAGAATTATTAGTGTATTATAAAGAATCCATAAAAAGTAATGGAGAGTAGAATGATTTAGTCGGTACTTGACTTGATTTAGGGATGAATATATCCGGGTTTTTTTTTGTTCCGTTTTTTCTAGTAATGTATTGAAAAAGAAAAACTTCAACTATTGCTTGAAGTATGATTCCTTGTCTCATAACATTTAAATCCTCTTGGAAGAAATTTCTTAAGGTATGAGCATGCATGAAAAAAATCCCCTCAGATTTTATGCAGTGTATCTTTCGAGGTACATATATCCGTTGTATGAAAAGATCTATCTAGATATCCTGGAAGGAAGGCAAGTTGTGGAAGAGGGCGGAATGACCAGTGTTATCAATTTAGTGCTTTTTGTGCTAAATATGACTTGTTTCTTGCTTTGGCATTACAAAAAATTCTACTTTAAGTACTATTTTTCAGTGATTTTAGCCAATTTTCCTCTATCTTCTGGACAATTCATCCAAGTCTAGCTATTTTTAAATACTAGAAAAGGCCTTAAAAAGGCTAACAGTATTTTTTGCCACTTTGAGTTTTATTGAGTGCAAAAAAAATAGAGTTGCCAATGCTAGAGATGACACCCTGAGTTACCAGCCTGGGTGACACCATCCCAAACAATTCCACAGTGCCAGAATATTCCCTTTATAGAAGACGTCTTTGAGTTTTCAAAGTTTCAAAACCACTGGTCTAAGAGATAGAAAAAGTTCAAGATGGATCAGAGGGAGGATTAGGGTGCAGGATATTATACAAATGATTAAGCAACAAAAATCTTGATGGGCTGGACACTTAGCAAAAATCAATGACAACAGATGCTGCAAAACATTAACATATTGGTGCTCATGGGACAGTAAACACAGTAGGAAAAGACAAGACACGAGTTGGAAGGATGAGATCAAAAGGTTTGCTGGTAAGAAATGACAGTTAAGTGCAGTGACAGTCGTCGTGGAAGGTAACGGGTAAGGCCTTTGTGCAGCTTTAGACTCATAATGGCTAATGATGATGTTGATGATGATGATTTTATATATATATATATGTATATATATATATCAGTGGTAGGTTCCATTCCTGCAGCAGCCTCATTTTCATTAATTGTTTATTCTGTTTATGTTGTCTAGGTTGAGTGGTACATTAACCGTGTAATGATGGGAGATCATTTCAAATGAATTTCGATATAACATAATGCAATTTATACTTCATAGATATATTTAATAAAAATGTAAAGGGTACCCCTTCTGGTAGATGCATTTTATTTGTAAAGTCGAAGGAATGAGTGCGTGAGGTACTCTAGAGAAAGTATTTTTTCATTAATATTGAATGCTTGTGTACTTACTTCCCTGACTAACTTCATACTTATGTAATGGTCAGTTTTTGCATGAAAGTCAAGCCCTGAACTTTAATCATTTTTTTTTTTTTTTTTTCACCTCGCCTTTCAGGTGTGGTAGAAATCGAAGAGGGAACAGTTGAGGAGATGACGATGCATTTAGAATCTCATACAATTGGCCGAATTACATTCGGCAAACAACCAATCACAAAAAAGGCAAGTGCTCTTCTTTTTTTCTCTTTCTCTCCTGTGTTCTCAATGAAGATTTTCATTGAAAGTCTTAAATGGACCAAGTAGAAATGAAATACTTATAAGCAAGGTTATTCTTGAAAGTATCAAGCTATCTTCAATATCTTGAGAACCAGTTGCTTGCCTTTGATTTAACAAGCAACCAATCAAAGGATTCCTTACTGAACATGTGTGAACAGCTTTCATGAGGTCACTCTGTCAACTGTGAGACACCATTGAGTGAGCTTGTGTACTGCATGACTGCTACATTTACAATGACTGAGTGTGTAATTCTTCACTTCTCGTGCAGGATTTTTCAGCCAAACATCACATCACCCAGGTCTTTAAACCCCCAAGTTCAGATCTGGCTTCCTGTGATTTTTGGCTTTTGCTGTTGGAAGGGAAGAGATTAAGGAGATTGTATCTAGATTGCAGATAGCTTCCAGTTGACTGTTTTGAAAAGTAGGAGGGATGCTGGAATAAGTCTGTGTAAGGTTCCAAGGGAAAGTACTTTGAAGTGGACTAAGGAACCATTGCCTTAGGTAGGCTATTGACATACACTACTGTTAATATTAAATGGCTGGATACTTTCTGAACAGATCTCATACTTATGTAAATGTGAATTTTCACACAAAAGTCAATCTTACTTTTTTGAGGGGAAGAAAAAAAATCCCCCCTACACTGTGTCAGTGTCTCTTTTTTTGCCTTTTATGAATCTTTACTATTATTCCACTTGTTTGTATGTATGACCATTACGCTTTTCTACCGAGTATTAGAATGTTGTATTTACCCTATTTCACATCCTATAGACAGATTTTTGAGCCAAATTTCTGAACACTTTGGAAAGATTAGAATTAAAAATAACTTCCTTTAAATTCATCTATTTTCAGATTGTCCGCAAGTTTTCAAGGGTTGGTGACAAGTTGGAACAAATTGTTTATATGCAAACAAGCAACACGGATGAATTGACTAAACATCTAGAAATTTCTTACAATAGATTATAACTTTAACCCAAATGTTTAGATTTGATTAATTGAATGTTGCTAGGGAAATCCAATCTCAGGAAATTTGGTGTCAGAAAATTCAGTCATTGGAAATCTAATCTAAAAGAAAATGGAAATATTATTTATTCAAAAAGAGGAAACTATCAATCCTTGATCAACCCTATTGTCAAAATTTGAAGTCATGGAAAAAAATTCCAGTAAGGAATAAATATGGTCAGAATAAATTCTATTTATGACATCACTATCATTTTCCACTCAAACACATCTAAAATAGAGTAAAATTCTGGAGAATCTTGATGTTAATAATTAATCCATCAGAATATGGCCTCAAAAAGATCAAAAAATCTTTTTTTCCAAGAATCAAAAAGGTTTTCATTAGAAGGTGTATGGTGGAGTACTGATGCCAATTTTTAAAATCAGTAGACAAAACAGTATGTCCTGAAGTGCTACAAAATTTAAAAAAACACATAAGCAAACACACAAACACTTGCACATGTAAAAAGGGATAGAACACTTTGCTACCTTTGATGGCTATGGTTGTTCAATTAAAAGAATAGGAAATATTTTTTTTTTAAAAAGGCATTATAGAAATATTGATGGTAAAAAAAATCAAAAGACCATCATAATATCAAATTTTACAAAAAAAAGTAATTTAGAAATAAGGAAAATTTGGTCTTATGTTATTTAAAGTAGACCAAATTTTCAGACTTGAATTTTCAGACTGAATTTTCTGGCCAACAATTGAGCTCTCAGAGAAGAGAGTATGTTTGTCTATCTCATGGATAAAGGAATTATTATTGAATATGAACTTGAAAATAAAAGCAAGTACAATGGGAATTTCTTTTTATTGATTTTGTTGATATTTCCTTCTCTTTTTGAAGTTTTGCTGCAATGTCTGAATGATTTACCCTGCTACACTTACCAAGTAAGTGAAAGAGGTTGAAAACTATCTATATTATAATTCTGCTTGTCACGTCACTCAAGTGTTATGATCTGGTTGGTCAAAAACAAACCAATCATGACAGAATTAAGGGATGTTTTAATAAAGCAGAGGACAGAGGAACGAAAATTATTTTGTGAAACTGATTTTCTAGGGAGGAGAAAGGTAAATTGAGTGATGTAATGAGGATAGGAAGAGAGGGGAAGAAAGAAAGTTAGGCTGTTTACTCAGGAAATAGGATGCAGGAAAAGAAGAGAGAAAGTGTGGTAGTTTAATAAGAGGGTAGGAAGGGAGAAGGCAGAAAAAGTCAGGTTGTCATCTGAGAAAGTAAGAAAATTTTTGTGTATATAAAGTCAAATGTTTGTTAATTGCATTGATAAGTATAACTGAGTGGGTGTGTACACGTGTGAGTATGTTTGACCTTCAGCCTGTAATCTGATATGGAGAAATTCCTTCCTTCACCTTGATTAAAGCTATCTGAAAATTATGCAACAGTAGTCCTTCTGCTGGTTCGTTCTTGTCAGGGAAGCCTCCATAGTCTTCTCATATCATTTAGTCTGAGCCACCCAAAGCCTTGAAGGTGGGTGGTGATTTTTCCCTCCTTTTGGACCCCTGCCAATATGGACTGACTGTAACTAAATGCAAGCACCCAACAAGCCATGCTGTTCAGAAATGCTATGATCTCATCTTCTGGTGATAAGTTTGGCATTTGTTAAAGTCATTCAAATCTTTCTTCTTGTCCATGACTACGGCATTCAACATACTACAATACTTAAGGCCAGCCTACCTGCTCAGATTCCTCTGACTCCGACATATGCAGTTGTTACAAGACAATAGCTGTCATTCTTGATGCATATTGCTGGTTATAAGGTTTTGGGCTCATCAGTATACTGTGAAAATTTCAGATATAAATTCAGCTTTTACTATGTATCAAGCTTGGAACTTATTGATACCTCCCTGATTTATTTATATTACCACAAGACAGCACAGTAAATCCGAGAAAAGACAAGAGTCAGGGACATCATAGAATCCATTAAAAATCTCAAATGGCGGTGGCCATGTTGCAAGAATGGCAGACAACCGATGGACATCACGACTCACAACATGGATCCCCCGAGATCACATGCGCAACCGAGGCCGGCAGAATATTAGATGGAGAGACGAGCTAGACAAGTTCAGGAAGTACTGGCTCTGCGACGCCCATGATAAACAAGTGTGGCAAATCCTGGGGAAGGTCTATGTCCAACGACGGACGTTAAAAGACTGATGATGATGATGATGATTACTTTGTGCAGTATCTATGGCTTCATTTTCAAATATCCTTGTATTTATGTCATATATTTATCACATAGATACTGTATTTTCATTAATTACAGAGTCGAAATATCAACCCTAATTAAAGATGATAATTAGCTCAGTCCCTCTGAAAGTACTATAGGGCAAATGTTAAATTGATAGCTTGCAAGCATTTGAAAATGGGAGGGGGCTCGTAGCATATGCTACTTTTGCTATATACTTAATCAATTTCACCAGCCTGAGCTTTGCAAGATCGATAGTGGTCATGAATTGTGAAAGTGTTGCAGTTTGTACGAAAGTGATGGTCATGTTTTATCGATTTATTTAAAAAACAAACAAACAAAAACCACTTCAAACTAAAGCCTGTAGGTTACTCTTTCATGTTTTACGATAATTACGCGCATTTAATTCGTAAATCTTCAATTACTAACCCTAAGAAAAAGAAAACGACATCACCCGAATACAAAGTTGTTATGTAACTACTGTAACAATGGAATTGAAGGGTTAATTAGAAAAATAACTCTACGAAAATGAAGAGTTTATTGGGAAAATCTGAAAGTGGAAATAAGATAACCTTGTGAAATCACAACGGTTACCTATGGGATTTTCGAGAGAACCCAGATGTATGAATAATTACCTTTGTTTTAAGAGGTTTAAAAATCCCTGAATTGGGAAAATATCTCTAGTTCCCGGGCAGGCAAGTTGATTGCCAGAGGATCTGGCCCCGCCTATGTATATTTCCAAAGGAAAATCATGGATTCACAAATTCAGAGAGATCGGAATGAAGATTGCTTAGGTTAGCATGATTTCAATATTTACCAGCTGAGAAACGAATAAATCAATCATAAACCCTTCACCCATCGGCCCCACACGCAAAAGAAGCCGAGTATTATATAAGCTACCTATATTTGAGCAGAGACAGAGTGGGTGCAGAGAAACCACGGGGACACTGCATAGAATTCCAAATTCCTTATCACCCCGATATCCTGACCCCAAGAAGATTATATTTTTGAAGCTATACCAATAAATGTACCAAGAGACATCGAGTGGATCCCCCGAACTGACCAGCGTTGTACTCACCAACCGGCTCAGGGTGCCCTATTACACTACCATTGGAAAATTCTGTTTACCACCATCACATCGGATAATACATCTGAAGAAGGTCGTTGAGTGAATTTAACCCTGAATTGGTGCTTAAACTGCCGCGCCAAGTCTTTAGAGTCCAAATGTCTGTCCATTGATACAAGAATAAGGATGAGGTACATGTACGGGTAACGTTAATACGATTGATCGTGAGAAATACTGATAGAAGAGATAGTAAAAAGTCGGAGTTGTCTGAACACGTGGATTCCGTATGGTTGGATTGCTCCCAGATACGTGGAAACCGGGTTCAGTGTGTGAGCTTTACTGCCAAGTAAGTGAGTTAACTAGGGGGCTATTCTCAGACGCTGTTAGACTTTCGACGAACAGACTATGAAAGATAAAACATGAGAGAAGGAAAGAGAGTGGAAGAGTAGCCGGCTGCAAGGGCCAGGGCTAGGAGCGTACCCAGCTAGGGTATCACAGTTGAAAGACTTATTTCTTGAAAGTAATGACAAACATTACAAGTTACTAAACAAAATGAACTTGGTGTAATGAAGATCAAATTGTCGTGTATCAACCGTATTCAAAAAACCAAATATAAGGACTCTTCCACTCTAGAGTAAAGATTTTGCTGATTAAAAAAACACTTTCCGACCATTTGAAACTATGTACACTCCAACTGAAACAAATTCATTATTTTTTCTTACGAAATCGTTTGATAGAAGTTCAAATATATTCGTGATTCATTTCACGGGCTTTAAACTAATCTACTATTTATATAATGGATAGTGTGATCTTTTTGTTTGTTTTTCCTGTCCGTAACAATGGACTTTCCCAGTTAACGGTAAACAAATTTTCTTATAAAAATAACTCCATTTGAAACAATCGAATCTTCCTCCGAAACAAGTTTTTTTTTGTTTCATATAGGATTTAAATACTGATAGTTCTCGCGTTTCAAAAGTCTGTTTTACGCCACTTCTTCTTTCTCAAAAATTGACAAAAAGTGAAAATAGCGTTCAACTTTTGTTTTGCTATGCACACCTTCTTTCTCTAACACCCTAGTCTCCTTTATCTTGCACCACCACGACCACTGATGACTCAACCTGACATACCATCCTCACCATTTATTTGGTCTTTGGTCGCCTAAGAAAATTCCCACGTCAATCAATGGTATTTTTTTTTTTTTTTTTTACGCCATTTCGACTTACGTAAAGTTTTTATAGACACGCCCCATTTTCGGATTGCTGTAGAAATCTACTCATTCCTGATTCTTTTCGTAGAGAATTACTCGTATAATGCGATCTATACACACTGCATACCACAAGTTAATGATTTTGGGACCATAGATCAAGGGCCAACCTATACACAATAAGAGAACATTTTATCCGACCCTGAAAGGAAATTAATAAAACAGGTATACCAAAGCAAAGATTCATTCATTTCTTGTCACTCGTAGCCGAGCCAGTTAAAGGGTTCAGGGGATGGGGCCTTCAGCTAGCGTTATTGAGCTATCAGCGATCGGTCTCCTCTTCGGGAGGATTAACGGGATCACCACAGGAGGCACTGTTCGTGATTCCCAGCTTCTTGAGGCACCTAGTATCCACATACGGTCACCCATCTTGGTATTGACCAAGCTCAACATTGCTTAACTTCGATGATTGTACGAAAATCGGTGTGCTCAACGCGATTTGGCCATAACAATCCCTGTTCGTGAAAGAACGTTACTCACTTATTCCCGAAAAATCCTCTTTTAGGATTGTCATCATCTTCCCTTTTGTGTTCTCCATAATCTTGTCCATGGTCTGAAATCTCGAATCCATCGACTACATATCGACAGTTCAAGGGACTGACTGTGTGTGTGCATGTATATGTGAGAGAGAGAGAAAATGGATTTCAGTCTAAGGATTATGGGACTGATTCCTAGAATAGACAATTACAATGTCGACACGGGCAGTCGCTCAAGGCACCAAGTGCTCGAGGTTGTCTCCCATGTGTCTGAGACAGTGAATAGACACTACCCTCTTCGTTATAATTATGATTCCGTTGCATTTGTCAAATGATGATCTAAAAATCTAAGGCTAAGTTCGAACTGTTTTCGTTACTTGATTATTGTAATAAACTTTTTATTCCCCTACATTTATTTCTCTAACGAGGAAACATAGATAAAATAATAAAAAAATAAATAAGTAAATATCATATTTTAAAGGGTGCCGAAGTACAGCTTGCCCAGGTCACCAGGAACTCGAGAGCCGGCCCTGGTAAAATGGTTAACCTGATGGAATAAAAAAACTATTACAACCGATGTGAAAGTAGAAAATCCAGCAGAAAAATCTACACGTTTAACAGATTTCGAAGGAGCTATGTAACAACTAGCCAACAACTTCTGCTCCCCACGAAACCGAGGAAAAATTTTTCCTTCTGATATATATCAATTTTTTTTCTCTTGGTTTGCTAAAATCTCACCCTGGGGTACACACAGGAAATTTGATGGGCTCATGTTGTGTGGTTTTAACTATGGCTTGTCTGGAATAGAAGGACAGACAGATGGACACTCAACTTTCAGTGGATTATGATAACTAGACCAAGTACTCATCCTAACGGGCGGAGTAAATTGATGCCAACGAAAAAGAATTTATAAAATAGAAAGATAGTATGATGGAAATCAAATAGCATTTGATTTTTAAAAAGAGAATTACTGCAAGAGAAACAGAATTAAATACATCAATTTAAATTATATACTAAACTCAGGCTGGGTTACCTTCAACGGTGAGTAAATGAATTAACATCGCAGATAAGAATGAAAAATGTTACGTGAGAATTGAACTCACTACCCTATATGCCAGAGAATGTCGCGCTTAACGTGCAACCGGTCTTATCACTGAAGTATTAAAAGCAAAAGAAAAATATTGTAACACAGCTCTTACACTTTTATAGTGAGGGGGAGAGTAAGAGCCAGATATCTCAGAGAGGAGGCATAAAGAGGAATTTTCTGATGTTTTGAGAGAAAGAGAGAAAGAAAGATAAAATCTTTCTAAACTGGCTTATTGTCTCCCTCTTAGCCTTTCACCCTCTCAAGACGCAATCTAAGCACTTTACCTCGCTGGCTGGAAAAGCCATCAGTCGATAGAATATTTTGTGCCTAAGACACAAAAATTGTAACTGTGGTGATACAGTTTTTCTCTTCTTAATTGATCAACGCCCCTGAAAATATTTGGGGGTGATTTTCGAAATCTTACTTGATAAGAACCAGCCTCGAGCTCATATGATTGCTCACAAAAAATTCCATGGGTTTTATTGAGTTGTTTTCACATTAGGCTGCCACATGCGGACAGACAGATAGATGAACGGACGGACATTCGGAAAATTATGATAAGATTTCGCCACAAATCTCTATCATGTGCGTCGCGGAGCCAGTATTTCCTGAATTTGTCTAGTTCATCTCTCCATTGTGTTCTGTCGTCCTTGGTTTCTCATGTGATCTCTGGGGATCCATGTTGTGAGTCGTGATGTTCATCAGTTGTCTCTCATTCTTGCAACATGGCCTGCCCATTGCCATTTGAGTTTTTTTGATTGTCTCTATGATGTCTCAGACTCCCGTTTTTGCTTTTTTGTTTGTTTTATTGGGGGTTCCCTACCCGAAAATTTTTTGACAAAAGTAGCATTTGCTACAAGCCCTACATTATCGAAGTCCCCGCACCAAATTCTTGCAAGCTATCGATTCTGATTCAGTGATTCTACTCATGCTCAATCACTACAGTATTATACTGCCCAAACTTTCATAAACGATTTCATAAGCAATTTTAGCAAATCATCCCCTTTAAATGTGGTTATTATCGAAACACAGTTATTAATTGTAGCGTGGTATCTATGTGATACGTGTACGACGAATCATAACAAAGGCGCCTGAAACTGAAGTCATAACCGCTGTATAAAGATCAAAACAAAAACCAACTATTACTGAAATATCAGATATGTTTTTCATATCATCTGGCTGTATGGGAAATGGGAGAATTTGATTACTTTTATCTGCAATTGAAAAATCATGTGTTGTATAAACTATGTGTATTTTTTTTAAATTTAGGGCCCCTTTATAACATATGTAACTGATCCCACACAAGCTTAAACCAGCACTGACCCTTCCCCCGAGGGAAACATACGACTGACTTTTCCTCTTATTCCAATTTTTTATTTATTTATTCTTAGTAATAACTCCAGATACTTATTGGGTTTCTTTGCCGTTCCCTGCAGAAGTAAGATTGAAGTAGCGCTTAATGACATTGGAATCAGCGAGTCAAGTACAAACCCCGATCGAGTCTGTTTACGTTTAAACTTCACTAATGTTTTGGGAAAGGCATGAATCCATTTTCTTCTACCTCTGCCCTCCAAACCAGACAAACAGGACAGACTGGGTTCTCTAGCTTTGGGATACAACAACCAGTTTAGGAGAAGGACAACCCCGATTCAAAACTAGGGAGTAGAGTCCCTTAGATGCCATCTCTGGAGTCCTTCCAGCGGATCCTGAAGTCAAGTTGATGTCAAACCTATCGCGCTCCTCTTTCCATTGGTCAACATCAGCGAGGCTGAGAGGGATGGGCAGTCGACAGGGTATCCTAGGGTCTCCACACATTTCTCCCAGGTTTGTGCCCCGGAGAGGTATCTCCAGTGTCGTTACAAAATGAAGCCTTCTCCTGTCTTCCCCTGTCCTACCACGTCAAAATAAGGCAGTCATGATTATCGTTTTTTTATCCTTCACTTTTTCTATTGTTCAAATGTTTTCAACGTCGATTTTCAAGAGTGGAACAGATGTAAGGTTGTTGCATCTGCATCATTGTTCCCGCAGAGAGAGAGAGAGACGAGGGAGACTGGAGAGGGGGCGGACAGAACAAGGCAAACCTGTTGTTCAAAGAGATGTTCTATTGAACGAAATCCTAACCCTAAAACCTAACCTGTTCCACGTGGACTGCAAGCTATAACAAAAATGACCCGATAGACCATACGTTATAGTAACGTTGGTGTATCCTGCCGTTCAGTATATTGCACCATGGGAAATTTATTTTGAGTAATTTTATTTTTTGTAGATGCTTCTTTGTATTGTTGCTCCAGGCTGTTGATTTGTCCACTTTGTTTTGAATAACGGCGTTTTGAACGCGGTTTGGAAGTATAGTATTCTCGCTGCGTAATTTAAATTGCACCATCGGGTTGCACGTGTCCTCGTCGCGTTTTTGCTGAATTTTGTGAAGAGTCCATAACCGACTTTTCATGAATACTGAACGCGCCTGGGAATTTCTATTTTAAAATTTGACAATGGCATAAGAAGTCGAAATATATCTGTTTCCTTTTAAATACATGCTAGGGGGAACCATTGATATTTATTTATTAAATTGAATTGAATGTTGCAAATTTTTAGTTTTTTTCACTTTATACAACTTGTTTCCAATATCAACGATACAACAGCTGCTATAAAAGTTTTAGAATCAATGCCAGACAGGCCCAACTAAAATGGAATTAAAGATAGTAGTATTTTCTCTCATTTCAACTCCATCTGCCTTTTATCGCAAATATTCAGACTGTCAATCTACGACAGTGAATAAAAAGATCAGATATCTGTGTAAATAAAACAACTGGCTCTTTTTGTTTGTCTCTGTGTCTCCTTAAATATTGGTGTAACATAACCAAATTGGGGATGCATACTTAGGGGACCGAGGGGAATGACTTTTTCCAAACATTTTAAAAGGTTTTTGAGGGCGTTCTATTTATATGTAACTCTAATGCGAAACTGAATTCTTACTCTCCGTCCAATGTACGTGCATACATATACATGCCAAATGAAAACCACCGGATAGGGAGGGTTTTCAGCCACCCAGCAGCTGTTCAGCCAAATGGTAAGAGCAACGCTACATTGAAGCTACCTTATCGGTCTCAGATTCGATTCCTGCAGCAGCCCACTTTTCTTTAATTGTTTATTCTATTTATGCTGTCCAGACCAAATGATACATTCACTGGTTAATAACAGGACATTATTTCAAATAGACTTCCAAAGTAATATAACGCATTCATAATCATTTCTATTGGATTATGTATCCATTTCTCAATAATATATATGTATATATTATTAAGAAATGGATGTATGATCCGACTGAATGATCATAAACTGCATTATATTTCATTGAAACTATATTTGAAATGATGTCCTGTTATTAAACGGTGAATGAGAATAAACCAAAGACCAAATAACTGTTTTAACCCCAAATTTTCATTTTGTTTATTCTCTGTCCACATCTACTTCGTTTGTTTCTTTCAATGCAGCAAATATAGATATAGATCGTAAATAAACAAAATGAGAAATTGGAGTTAGGATAGTTATTTGGGCTTTCGCATTACCGGTGGCTGTTTAACTCAACGTTAAGAGCAACGCTACATTGAAGCGGCTATACTATGGGTTGCAGGTTCAATTCCTGCAGTAGCCCCATTCTCTTTTTTTATTCTATTTACGTTGTCTAAGCCAAATGATATATTCACCATGTAATAACGGGAGATCATTTCAAATAGAGTTTTGAAATAATACGACGCAATTCATAATCAAGCATATATTATGTATATATCTTGTGTTATTTGTTATTTATTTTAGATATCGATAAAAATTATAATCGTATGATCATACAAAACCATTAGTCACTTTTTCAGTTGCGATGTTTGTCTGTTTATGTCACGCTATAGCAAACAAAAAGAAAGGCATTCCTGAAAAACTAACGTTGTGTTTGGGTGTCCGGCCATATTTCAGACTGCTTATTTGTTGACCGATATATATATATATATATATATATATATATATGTATATATATATATATATATAGAGAGAGAGAGAGAGAGAGAGAGAGAGAGAGATGTAAGTTTCTTGTTTTCAAGTTTGAAGAAAACACCTTAAACTAAAAATATACCACAATAATTGAAAAAAAGAAAAGAAAACGAAAAAAACAAACAGGGGGGGGGGCATTATATACAGCCATCTTCGAATAAAAAGCAAAAATCTAGATCCGCCTCATTCAACGGGCGCTAGCAACCTTATCGCTACCTGATGTTTATCCAATTTATACAGATAACATTATCAGAAAACAAAGCGACGAATACCTTGTCCCGAGGAAAACAAATCTTAGTACCACGACTTGTCATCGGACGACGTTGGATCGAAATGTAACATACACTCATATATACATAAGAAACACACCACAAACACACACACAAACACATGCCACATATTCATACACATAGATTCACACACACGTCACAAATACATGCAAACATGCACACGCGTACCCAATAGATACATACCACATACATGCCACATACGCATACACATTCACACATACTACATACGTGAATACATAAGTCACATATACACACAAGCACTGCCTCACACATGAACAACATGCATACATATGCGTACGTGCTTATTTGCGTATATGTGTGTTCATGGTGTGTTTGTATGTGCGTCTATGTGCGTGTATGTATGCGTGTGTGCATTTTGATGAAAAGTCCAGCAGTAGTAAACCTTATTCAAACTTTATTTAACATTTTGTCGATTCCCAATGATTTATGAGCAACGATTACCGGGACGATATCTGAGAGGACACCATTATATAAAATCCCCAAACCCTTGAGAAGTCACACTGAAGCAAGTGAACACAGTACTTATAGCAGCCGAACCTTTCATCTCTGTCACTGGAAGCGACGACGTCTTTTTATCTTGACTCTTCCGCACTGCTTGACGAGCATCAAAATCATCTTCATCAGTGTTGAAAGCACAAAATGGCCGTCTCAGTACTCAGATTACATCTCATTTCGTTAACTCTTTGCGTCCTGAGAGTGTTTGGAGGACCAACCGTTCCAAGTAGGTCTTTTTATCAGTGAAAAAATCATGGATATATTTGAATTCCTATAAGAAATTATTTTTTACAAAAGATTTTTTTTTTACAAAAGATGCTAATTACATTTCAACTTCACAATAGATGTTGGAAGTGATTTCCTCTAACCTAGATGCAGGTTCGTACAAGTTCAATTATATGAACGTCTTATTTCATAGGAGAGCAACACAACATGAATGAATAGGTGCTCGAATGAGGATAGCTCGTTATGCACTCATCGCAACAACTAAATACTGTTGTCTTTGAGTACAGTGTTGTCATATGGCTAATGTTGTAACAGAAAATTAACGTGCGTATAAATTCTACCTTCTTATCCTTACGGTCGAGTCTTTTATGAAACATCCCGTGTGTATCATAATCAGCAGCAGCAGCCATTATAGATCCACTGCTGGACAAAGGCCATTACCATCTCATTCTATGACGACTGCGATTGCGCTAAGCTCTGCCATGTCCCGTAAACTTTTCCATCACATCCCACCATCTACTGTGTTTATAATCCCATGGACACCAATCTGTTAATCTTTTTCTCCATCTGTTGTCACCTCTTTTTGCTAAGTGCCCAGTACATCTCCATTTTTATTGTTTAATAATTTGTATTATATACGTCATCCCAATCTCCCTTGCTCTTTTTATATCTCTTAGAATTTTCCCTTGCATTGCTCTTTCCATGACTCTATGTGTGACTCCGAGTTGGTTCTCGGTACTCTTTATTAAATTCCATGTTTTGCAACCGTTAGTTATAGCTATTATTATGCATTCATTATATATTTTACACTTTAAGCACGTTGGCAATATGTCTCTATTGATACCAGATGATTTCCAGCCGAAGGTTATAGGTCACCTAATTTCGCTTTCATGGTCTTTCTTTATCTTCATTACCAGTCTTTGGTAAATGCTCTCGTCAACCCCTTCTGGAGCCGTGACCTTTATTCTTAGGGTCGTTTTGGAGACTGAATTGTTGAGCACTACTTTTATCTGTTCAACTTTCGGCCTATTTTTACTTTCCTTATTTAGATCAGTCGACATCTTTTGTAGTTCTTGCTATGCTTCTGGCGTCATAGAAATGTCATCGGTTAATCTCAAGTGGTCTAAATATTCCCCGTCTATGTTGAATACAATTCTCTTACAGTCAGTTTTCTGAAAGATGCTTTTGAGGCTTGTCGTGAATAGATTTGGCGATATTATATCCTGTTGTCTCACTCCTTTTTTTATCTTTGTCTTGTTTGGATCTTTATGTCGTCTATTATTGCAGTGCCATTTTTGTTTATATTCTGAATGACTTTCTACCATTTCTGTCCTTTATTGCAATCATCTGTTGATCAGGTGTGTTTCAAACTCTGCCCTTTTCTGATAGATTCTATCCTCTTCAGATTTCCTTCTTTTCTTCTTTTCTCGTTCTTTCGTTTATTAGTTCTGCTCTTTTGGTCTTGCCCTCTTCATTTTCTATTCCCACATTTCTCCAACTTTTGATTAGGTTTAATACTGCTTATTGTTTATGTTTGCTGCTTCATTAGTTATATTTGTCAGACTATAACTCATTCCCTATTTTTTTTACCGTTGATATTCTACAAGGCTTGAAATCTATATCGCTATTCGAAAATTGGTAACATTCTCTATCT
This sequence comes from Thysanoteuthis rhombus, assembly GCA_963457665.1. Lineage (NCBI taxonomy): Eukaryota > Metazoa > Mollusca > Cephalopoda > Oegopsida > Thysanoteuthidae > Thysanoteuthis > Thysanoteuthis major. The sequence continues at coordinate 53,482,037 of OY735211.1, forward strand.
CTATCTTATTTGGAAAGTTCTATTCTTAAGAATCATTTTGTACTTTTCAGTTTTAAAGTTGAATTTCGTTCTGTACACAACCATTCAATGTCGTTTCCTATATTTGCTTTGTTTATAACAGTAACGCCTTATACACATACATACATACATACATACATACATACATACATACATACATACATACATACATACATACTGGAGGCTGAAATGCATTCCGTAAAAAATATCTACATATGTTTCTGTGAGGTTCGAGCATTTACTTCATATTCCCTTATTTACTTCAAGGCTTGATAGTTCACGACTTCAAAGCTGTTGTATAAATAAATGTTTACATCTTATCAATTTCATCTGAGGTTTCACCTGAGGGTTGGATGACGTTTTTGAATAGTCCTCACCCCTCAACTTGGTCACGCTTTTGGTTTTGGCACCTGTTTTCTTCCTGTATATGTTAGAATCCGTCAACCAAAACTATCACCAATGCTGTCTCTAAAACTGTCAACATAGGTTTCTTCAGTTTTCAAGTCAATCCGGCTGACTGGCTATGTACGTGCGTATAATACAAACAGGCCGCACAATCTACTCTTTATTATGTCAATAATAAACTTTTCTTTTTTTTTTAAATTCTTCTTAAAACACCCCCTGTGATGGGTTTTCGTGGATGTGCAATCTACAATGCAAGTTCAGACAAAATTGATTCTATTTTTTTAAATTCAGACTTTTTAGCAATCACAGCTCAAACAAAAGGCGAGAGGAGTAATCAAAGATGGCGAAGGGTTCTATTCCTTTCTATATGTGCGTGTGTTTGTGTGTTTCAGTGCACCTGGTCGTACAGTTTTGTCTACAGACCTGAAAGAAGGCATCAGTACTCGACTAAACTCCTTCTAAAAAGATTTTGTTTTCAAGTCTTTGTATGATAATATAATCCCCCCCCGTGATATAATTGGTTACATAAACAACGAGCTTGTATTAAGTTGTTCGGAAAATGTTGCATGTGGACAAGTTTGTCAATGTCGATGAAAATTAGATTTTTCACGAAAATCTAAAACAAAGTGGTTAGATCGAACACAGCCTCCAACATCACAGCCAAAACAGAATCGATGGGGGGTACTACTTTTTGTGTTTGGCGGGATTCAAAAGAAAATTTCAAGACATGGAAAATTTCTTCGAAGGACCCATCTCATCAAAACCAGGATCGTTTTTTATGATGGAATACACAATCTATCTGAAAGGTGGCGTACGGTCACAGAAAGCTAGAGAGATTACTTTGAAGATTGGATATAGATGCTATGAATTTATAAGAATAAAAGATTTTATCAAAATATGATAGAATATATATATATATATATATATATATATATATATATATATATATATATATATATATACACACACATATATATATATATATATATATATATATATATATATAGAGAGAGAGAGAGAGAGAGAGAGAGAGAGAGAGATCCTATTACACAAGGAATGAGACAATAAAGACCTCGGCAATTACCGCCCTACTACTTTACTACCCAACATTTACAAACTATTACTGAAAATACGTACAAATTGATTACCAAACATTTCAGATGAAAACCAACCGCGCTAACAGGCAGGTTTTAGAAGTGGTCATTCGACTATTGACTACCTACATACTGATCGAAAAAATTGTTCGGCTTATGTAGATAATGAAAAAGCCTTTGATTCAATAGAACACGCGGCAGTATTCAATTCAACAAGAGAACAAGATATGAATGAGAATTATATAAAAGCAATTGAGAATATATGCGAAAATTGTAACTGCAATAATTAAACTTCATAAAGATTCTAACAAGATGAAGATTGGAGGAGTGAGACAAGAGGACATAATATCATCAAAACTCTATAAAGCAAACCTTGAAAGCACCTTTAGGAAAACAGATTGGGGAAACTTGAGAGTAAACATAGGCAGAGGATATCTGAACAATTTAATGTACTGTGATGATAATGCATTAATACCAGACTCAGCGCGTGTTTCATGGTGAATCCATTTTTCAAGGGTAGCATCTCTTGGCCAGAAATTCTCTTTATCAGCGGCTCAGCATTGTCGAGAACTGTCGGGTCATGGATTTTTTTTTTTTTGCATCAACTTGATATTATATTTATTTTCTCTTCTATGTGACATTTTATTATCCAGGCATTATAGCTGTCTGAATTTGTCTTCACAGATACCAATCGTTGCCTTCATTTCAACAATTGCACTTATTTGTTGACTCGAGAGAATTTGAACTGGTTCGAAACGGAGAAGTTCTGTAAGAGATTCCAAGGTCTTCTTCCCATTCCGGTGAACAAAGTCCGAATGGATTTTCTTTCAAACAAAATCGACTGGAAAAAGTTTAAGTATTAACACTTTTTTAATTCTTTCTTTTATACCTCTGCCAACGAAATTGGAAGAGGTATATGCATTGATTCTGTTCTGTCCGTCTGTCTATGCACAGGGGGGGGGTAAGAAAAATTTGAATGAATTTGGGGTGGATCCAGGAATTTGTTTACGATTGAGATATATTTTCAATGAAAGATATTTTTTTTTAAAGTTTATAAACAAACTAGATTCAAATTTTGAAGAAAGTTATGAAATATTTCTATTTTGAAGATTATCTGTTTAGTTGAAAAAATCCATTCAGTTTTTAGTGTACGGTGTTGGAGTAGTGCTTCCCACTTTTTTTATCTTCTTCAGTTAATTTCTTTTCAGATGACCGAGATGGAAAAAAGTCGAAACTTTTCTTTCATTTTCCGGGTTGTATTAGAGTTGGAGATAAAATCAACCGTGATGTATGGATACTGTCGACCAAAAATGCCACTAACAACTACAGTTTTCAAGCTGGCTGGCTGGCTGGGTTGTGTATCATGTTTAGGGGACTGAAAATTTAAACATTTATCCCAGGTCCCTTAGTTTGTGTTCGCAGCATTCACGCTTGTCTTTTTTTTTTTTTCGGTCTTTTTTTTTTTTGGTGATCACCACACAGAAAAAGTGATAGAAGTAACTTATTCATTGATCACCCCTTTTTCCACTTTTTTAATTTGTCACCAATAACACGACGTGCTGCCAAAAGATTTTGGTCACGTGACTTGACTAACCAGACCTGTTTCATTTTCTCTTCTTGCCATCAGAATTTGATGCGTCACGATATACGAAGTCCGTTCGGAACGTATCCATTCGTTTGATATTAACGGAAAATTGCCTGTCCAAAGAAATCGCGCCTTAGTTCCCTTCAAAGTATTTCCCTAAGGATTTCACAAAATTTAGCGTTTAGGTATTTCAAAAGGTATGTGCATGTTTTATAGGGCTCGAATGTGCCCTTTGATCGGAGAGATGGCAGTTGAGACGTCTAGATAATGTAGCAGTGGTATGTCCAATATATGTATTCAAAGATTACGAATGGAAGAATCATTTCCTGAGGGACATGTGAGTTCATATACGACATTAGTTTGGTTTATATTTGTCGGCAAGGGTTATCAACAAAATTAATAAATACTTTTACTAAAGGCTGACAAAAGGCCAACGAAACCCTAACATGAATAATATTTACTAACCCCAACACCTTGAATCCTTTTGGTCCCCAAAACTCATAAATCTTGTACCATAAGAAGTAAACAAACACTTTACCATTCCCGAATTGCAAATTTATAAATAAATAAATTGATACTGTGAAGCGTACAGTAAAAAAAAACTTTATTTTTTCCTGTGACAGATCAGTCAATAATGGCGGAATCGATGTTTTTAGTCCGAAATGTGAAAACAACCTTAATCTGCTCAGAAATCCTCAAATGATTTTTTAATACTAGAATTACTCCCATAATTCCTCTTGCTAATTGTCATTCATGGAGTCGGCGTCCCTTTCCTTTTTTTCACGGCAATTTCAAACTTAACGAATAAGCAGAAAGTTTCCACCACAACAGGTGAATTTACGAAGTGAGAAATTTTCCCAAATGAGTAGGGTTTTTTTTTTCTTTTAGACGTTTTGTTTTTAAATTGACAGTTTGAATTGATAAATATGCAAAAAATGACACATTTTTCCAAAATTAAAAACAATAAAGTGATATATGATCCGGTTTTTCTCAATTATATTTTACACACAGTTTTTTAGCTCTAGAATTGATTGACAAAAAAACAAAACAATAAAAATAGAATAATCAAAGAAATTCAACATAGAATCAATTCTCAAAATATTTTTCTAAGAATCAGACATCTTACTCATATTTTTTTTTAAAAATTCAGTTTTCAAGATTAATTGATGATTACTTGGATCATTTGGGGTTTTTTTATCCGTAGATTTTATTAATCAAGATCATTAAGGAAAATGGTATTTTTGTGTGGTTCAAAGTGGTTGGTAGTAATGCTTATATAATATAATTTAGTTTACTGCCATCTTCTCTTTATATTATCTTGACACAGAACAGGTTATATCAATTGAACTGACTCAGCCCGATTCTTGCTCTGAACAAAATTTCACATAAACAGTTAGAGATCCAAGTTTTTATTCACTGTGAGGTTCAAATGTAAAATTTTGCATTTACGAATACATATGAGGGAGAAACGCTTTTAAAATATCTAAACGATTCAAGTAATACGTGATCCGACATTTTTGACTTACATTTAAATCGTAATTTTCTTGTAACAGACATTTAAACAGACTTTATTTGCAAAAAATGTTTAATGAATTTCACAAAAGAAACATTATATTGAAATTTTAGATACATTCTTACGAACGAGACGAAGACAATACAATTATATATTTTTTCAAAAAGTTGTTGGCTTTCCTTTGACACATATCACCTTTGCGTCAAACTGATTTACAGGTGCCAATATTGACTTGTCGGGTGGAATATATAAAAATACATTTTAGTTTTGAAGTTTGAAGGATTGTTTGGGTTTCTTATTTATGAAATTTTCGCGAAAAGAAAATAATTCTGCAGTTGTAATTTTTCGTGCTTTCAATTCATAACACCTTAACTACCTCCGGAATTTCGATAAAGATTACTTTGTTCTATTAACAATGTAACTATTTACAATGTTTTATTTACAATGTAACTATGTTTACAATGTAACTCTAATGAATCAGTTCATAACTGTAGTCACCTGCTTCCCTTCTTTCTATCAACGGATTCGAAGTTAGTTTTTTTGCGTGTGTTTTTTATTACTTTTGATATTTCCACTTATTGTTTCATACCATGTGGATTTACTAAGAAGGGCGGAAGGTAATAGCGCTGTTTAGTACAGCCCCTATCCCAGTTCAAATACAGGGCGTTAAACGCAGGTAGACCGTGTAGCCCAAGATGTTTTACTAGCCCAACAATACGTAGACATAGCTAAAAAGAATTACCTACATTCAGCTTTAAATTACGTAGTTAAGCACCAAAATAGATACGTTGATTGTGATACGGTTAGAAGGCGGTACTGTGAGTCTTTGTTTCAACGGAGGAGGTCCGTATCGCAATGGGTGCGTAAAAAGAAGCGACCATCAAATACAGACACACGTGCACACATCTGCACGCCTGCACACATTAAAAAATAACGCATTAATTTTTTTTTCATTAAACTGACAAATTTCCTGGGGAAACTTAAGTATTATGGAGTGATGCAATAGGAATTTTCCCGTTTATTATTTACTGCAAATCAGACTTATTCCAACCTTAAACCATATTTGCACGGGCAACGCCGGGTATCCCTACCAATATATATATATATATATATATATATATATATATATATATATATATATATATATATATATATATATATATATATCATAAAGAAATAGATGTATAATCCGATAGAATGATCATAAATGCGTTTTATTTGAAACTCTATTTGAACCGTCATCCCGTTTTTATTCGGTTATTACCAAATTCACAATCTTGAGACATTGTCCTTGGGCTTGTTTACAATTTCCAGATTTGACCTCAGGTGATTTCTTGTGATCTCCAGTATCAAACATGATTGTCTATAACTTTGTCGTGACTTCGAATGACGCCGATGACAAAATCACATTTCTAAATACTTTGGCCGTGAAATGATCTACCTTTATGATAGATTCCAGTTTCATAGGTGCAAAATTATGGCTAACAACCTGGAAAATTTGCTAGAATCGATAAAAAAAATGACCTCAAAAAATGACTTCAAATGAAGTATGTGGTCAATATCACATTGCCTTTGGCCTTCGCCAAGAAAATAGTCACCCCTATGCCAAATTTCAATTATATAGGAGGGAAATTATTGCAAAAAGTTGAAAAATTGAGTAGAAATGACCTCTGGTGATCTTAAATGACCACCAAGTTCAACCTTGCTTAGCCTATCAACTTTGATGTTAGAGGTTGTACCCATATTCTAAATTTCGGCACTCTTAGTGCAAAATTGTAGCCCACAACTCTGGAAATTGGCTAAAAATGACCTTTGGTCACCTCAAATGATCTCAAGGATCAACTCTGCTTATGATCTTTGATACTGAAAGATGTACCAGATGCCAAATTTCATTTTCATGCGTGCAATATTGTGATCAAGACCTTGCAAACTTACTTTAAAATGATCAGAAGTGACCTATGATAACCTAGAATGGCCTCAGAAATCTTAGTCAGATAGATTGCTATCTTCGCAGCGAGAAGATGTACCAATATGCTAATTTTCAGTATCCTTGGTGCAAATTTGTGGCCCATAACTCTAGAAATTGGCAAGAAATGACCAAGAAATCACCTCTGGTGACCTGACTTTGCCTATGTTTTAAATTGACCTCTCCACTCCTACCTACAGAATATTAGGTCTATAGCACTTGTTGTTTTTGCGGAGAAGAGGAACAAATAAACAGACAAACGGCTCAAATATTAGGGCTACACATAAAAAATCAATTTGTGACATAGGCTATGTGAGGTTGACCTAAGAGGTCATTCAAAGTCATCAGAGGACATTTCAAACAACCTCTGATTTAATTTTTTCTTACAACAAAAATAAATTTTCATCAGTTTTTTTTTTTGTTTTTTCTTCTCTTATCGAGGAAAAAGCGCCAATAAAACAATGTAAAAATGATAGTAATATAATGCTGGTGAATTTATTTGTTGAATCGGAATTCTTTTCTCAGTGTTGATCGTTATTGGATTAGTTTAACGAAAGACAGTTCGACTGCCGGGTGGAAATGGAAAAATGCTTCCCCTTTGATCTTTTCTAATTGGAATACCAAATATCCAATTTACGGTTCCTATGGCATGCCTGATTGTGCTTATGTCAGTGTGACTAGCCAGAACAAGTGGGAAGACATGGTTTGTTATCAACGGAAAGGCATTGCAGCCGTGTGTTATCTTGAAAACCGTAAGTATGAAAACCTTAACTCAATCTATCATACTTTTTTTTTACATAGGACCGGATTAAGACCACAATGGGGCCCGACGCCACCCATAATTTGGGGGCCCACCAATATGTATATATATCACAGATTTTTAAGCGAATGGAGACTTACTATTTAATGAATTCTTATTTCTAATTTTACTATGAGAAGTTAATGAAGTAATATTTTTAAAACGCAATACAAACATTTTTTATAAATTTCAAAAATTCATTATCAAACAATGTAAAAAATGTAAGTAATACGCAAGTAAAAGATAGTAATAACAAATTTTGAAATAAGGTTTTTATAGTATAAACTAAAAAGGGGGTATCTTATCTATAAAATAATATTGCTGTTCACTTGCTTAATGTATCAAGTAAATATTTTATTTATGATTGATCTTTTTCCCAAGGGAAAATTGATAAAGTTCTACATGGCTATTTATTTGTTGACCCCTCAATATCTTGGCGTAGTTCACGTATAAGCTAATCTGGCCCTGATTTTACATCTAGTTAATAATACCCGTGAAAAATTATCAGTTATATTTGAATTTCAATGAAATGACTATAAGAAAAAATAGTGTAATTGTTTCAAATGAGGGATAAGGGGTATTTTCATCTGCAAACTTTTACCCCTGGTTTGATTCTCACCGAATGCAGTTTCAATGAAATTCAGAATATCTAAAAGAATCCAATTTTCTTTAAGGAATGTATTTTAGTCTCAGTATTTCTTTTAGAATTATAAAAATAAAACTAAGAAAGTAGAAATGATATTTGGTAATTTGGGAATATGATATAGGTAAAAATATACTCAGTATGTTTATATATATATATATATATATATATATATATATATATATATATATATATATATATATATATATATATATATATATACAGTATACGTGGTACAAATCAGGCTAGCAGTATAACATAATATAATATAATGATATATCAATAATATGAAGCCACTTCTAAAATGCAATGAATTTATTTCGCCTGATGAAGCCCTAAGAGGGCAGAAACATGAGCTAGTTTGTGTAACAAATCCACAATGTACTATATATATATATATATATATATATATATATATATATATATATATTACTGCTGTGTCATCCACAGACAGCTATTTCGTTGTATTACAACTCTTCAGTGTGGCTATAGACTGTCCATTATCCCATCCAGTACCACAATATATATATATATATATATATATATATATGTGTGTGTGTGTGTGTGTGTGTGTGTGTGTGTTGATATCTTCTCGGTCTGTTCATCTCTATTTATATATCTATTAATCTATCTGGGTCTGTTGATATCCTTTTCAATCTGTTCGTAATCTATCTATCTATTTATTTGACAACCGTTACCACCAAAGGTGATAAAGGTTTCTTTCCCACTCCATGTGCACGTGTGTTGATGTTTTTGTCAATTCCGATACTCCTTGTCATACTATTTTGTTTACACACTTGAACATTGACACCAGTACTCCACTAAACCCCTTCTAAATTGTTTTTCACATCTTTGGAGTGTCATTCTGACGGGTTAATTAATAACCTCGAGATTCTCCAGAATCTAGATGTTTCTACTTGTTTTTCGTTTTGGCTTTTATTTTGTTTTTTGTTTTTTACTCCATTTTAGATGTTTCCCAGTGGAAAATGTCAGTGATGTCATAAATAGAATTTATTCTTACCATATTTATTCTTCGATGGATTTTTTTACCTGACTTTTTGACGCAACGGTTGTTCAATTATTGACTGTGAGGGTGAGTCTATATATCTGTCTATTTTCTTGTACAATTATAGATGTCTGGTCTTCGTGGTCAAGTTGGGGTGATTGCAATTGCAATAGTTACATCCAGTTACGCACGAGGATCTGCGGTTTGTCCAATGAAGCGAGATCTATCTGCCCCTGTCCTGGTGATGACTCTGAGAAGAAATTATGTTCTTGTTGTAAGTGAATCATTCAATGGACTAATACGTACATAAACATCAAAATTTGTCTTTTACCTGGGTGTATTTGGTGCATATCGTATTTTCACGTCCACTTAAGAAAAATCGAATTAGGTGAAATCCGGCTGTTGGGGGAGCAGGACCGGTTAAAGGTAACGCAGCGCTTGTAGCATATATCATATTATAGCCTTAAATTGAGAAAATATACATAAATATTAAAACAAACACATTTTTACTTGCAAAGTAATTGTGGTTTTTATATATGTCATACAGTCAGAAGATACAACAAATATGACTTGCACTTCATTGATAGTATTACTTTTCTTTTTTATCTTCGTGCAGCGGCTATGACCTTCGTATTCATGTGTCATATATGCATTAGATAGATATCTTTATTTATGGTATTTGAAATAATAACCTCAAATAAAGATGATAATTGGCTAAAATCGCTTACCTTTAACATCCAATCGTTCATGAATGTTGAGGGCAGTATAGTACTATAATGATAGAGCGAGTTTAGAGTCACTTAATCAGAATTTAGCACAGGGCATTTGAAATTGCAGGGCCCTTGGCATATGTCACTTATACTTTAATCGGCATTGATTACGATACTATTTTAGCTCCTCTGGAGTGTACTTGGGTTTTACTTGTTGCCACCCACTCACGTTACCGCTTCCGTTAAAGTTAGATAATTTTTGAGCTAATGTGTATAAATATAAATATTTCCGGTGGTAAGGAAACGATTTGATGTTTCAATTTTTTACTCTTGTTAAACTTCGATATTCAGTCTGTATATTGTTTATTGAAAATCAGAAAGAAAAAGATTGTCAGTTTTCACGAACTAATGCAAGCCTTACAGACGGAATAGGGATTATAAAGTAAGCGCATTGCTAAGGATTTTACGACCGAAATGCACTGTGAATTATTCTACTATAGATTGAAACATTGATACATCAGTTCATAGGTCAATGGTTCGCAGTGGCAGCTGTCACATTTCCCCTTTGTGATCCCAGATTTACTCAATGTCTCGCCCAATTTTGAATTGTTATCTCCACCCTTTCTCGAGCAAATTGAAAAGTAAAGCAAGCAAATTTTTAGAAAATACGGCCACGAAATTAAAAGCAACAACAAATTAAAAATTACGGCGATCAAATTAGAAAAATAACGCAACCAAATTTTAAAATATGCCATGCCAGTCAAAAAAATACGCCAAGCAAATCGAAAAGTCAAGCAAATCATGGCGTAGATTTTAAATTTGCTTGCTTCAGTTCTTAATTTTGGCACCTGCATTTTTTAATTTTCTTGCTTGACTTTTTAATTTGCTCGGGAGAAGTTAAAGCAATTTTTTTACTATTATTCCCTTCATTATACGTTCCACCCTTGACTGAAATTTCTCCCCTGCCCAAAATTCACCCCCCAGTGAATTTCTCCCCTGAGGGCCAAGTGTCTCTTGTTTTGAAATTGCTGTTTCATATTGCCCCTCTTTTTTTTCTTCAGTGAGCAGATGGAGACAATTCCAGAAAGACGACTCAAGAAAGAAAAATTTTATCCTCATTAAACGACTTTCCACCGAGAACGTCGTCATCTGTTCAATGTTTTGTTTGCAGGAAGACCTTTGCCATCGTTTTTCTTTCCCCGGACGGAATACCTGCAATTTATACAAAAGGTCAAAGTCCCCGGTTCCAGCCCCTACGGACGATGACACAACTGATGCCTATGTAGCAGTGGACGAAGATAAAAGGATATCCAACTTCTAGTTGGGAGGTTCTCAAAGAGCTAACCACAAAAGAGCTGGCTACCAATAAATACGACAAAATAGCTTGGCGATAATTGATAATACATTTTTTCACTTAAGCATAGAAAAGCCTAGGTGACAACTGATAATGCAAAAGACTCTCCTTATTACGTCACCCTAGGGGGATGATATTTTTTAAAGTGGATTAAGAATACTGCATGCATATATAAAAGATACTGCACGTAAATTTAAAAATAAGACAAAAAAAATTTTAAAAATCAAATTATCTGCTTTTTGATTTTCTCGGGGAAAGGTATAACCTCTGCAAATCTTGCAAAAATATAAAAACAAACGTGCTGTTAAAACGCTCGTCAATGAATAATGTCGTTTGTGCTAAATAGATGTGATTACAATTAGAAGTGACGTTCAGGAAATTTGAACTGCACTCTCAGAGCGAATAGAGTACGAACTTTTGCCACTACCCTATGTGAGCTGCATTTTTTGTGAACTCGGTTCGTTGATTCCATTTTCAGGGCTGTGAACAGTTAGGCCAATTCAATAATTAGCTATGGTAGTTCTTCTGGGTCTTTTTTGTCAATCCACACCTGAAGCAAAAGTCCAGAATTTCAAAGTACGGGAGCATAAGGAGAAGAAAAACATATAGTTGCAATTTCTTCATTTCGTCGAAAAAAAAAAGATTCAAAATAGTGTCTTTTTAGTTACTCCCTATGATGGAAAAGAGATCTTTAACCCTAATCCCCAACCCTGGGGGGTGGGGAGTGAGGGGGTGGATAGAATAAACTCAAAATATTAATTTCAACTGTTATTCATTTTTTTTGTCTGTAAAAACCCCAAATGCTATGCCCTATTTTGCTATTTGTTTCTTATTTCAAACTCTTGACAGCACAACCCTCTTCTTCGAGCAAAGCTACAAAAATCTCGACTGATCTGGAACCCAACTCAAAAGATAGATCGATCATTTGGGAGAAATCTTGAAATGTTTTGTTTCTTCAAGATGAAATTGCCTTGAAATAGACCACAAACTGAAAACGCGAATTAAGTTTTCAGCAATAAAAAGAAAATTGGACGTTACCTCTTGTTAGGAACTAACTAAAAAGAACGAGAAGAACCGTGCAGGGTTGCCCTAACAGTTAACAGCACGATATGTAAGCCGAGTTCACGAAAGTTACTAATCAAAAAGGGTACCAGTAGAAGTCTGCACTCTATTCAGTCCGTGCACACAGTTCAAACATATTGTATTTGACCAGCACGTGCCGTTCATATTTCGGTTGAACCTCGGATGAGAATCCTGGCTTGTTTCTCAAATGGAATCCCGCTACTCTGTCAGTGTTACTGCTTAGGATACGAATGAATATATCCACAAATAAAAAATTAATCTATTCGGAACGTCAGATCTTTTGAATTCAGCTTCAATGAATATCCTGTAGTTTTTTTAATTGACAAAAATAAAAAATAAAATCGAGAATAGTTCTTGAACTGAGTTTCTAAATTTTTACATTACCTATTTTTCGAAATTTATTTGATGACACATAAACAACGTTCCTTCTCGGTTGAGCAGCTGTATTTGACGACACATAAGCAACGTTCCTTCTCGGGTGAGCAGCTGTATTTGACGACATATAAGCAACGTTCCTTCTCGGGTGAGCAGCTGTATTTGAAGACATATAAGCAACGTCCTTCTCAAGTGAGCAGCTGTATTTGACGACACATAAGCAACGTTCCTTCTCGGCTGAGCAGCTGTATTTGACGACATATAAGCAACGTTCCTTCACGGGTGAGCAGCTGTATTTGACGACATATAAGTAACGTTCCTTCTCAAGTGAGCAGCTGTATTTGACGACACATAAGCAACGTTCCTCCTCGGGTGAGCAGCTGTATTTGACGACGTATAAGCAACGCCCTTCTCAAGTGAGCAGCTGTATTTGACGACACATAAGCAACGTTCCTTCTCGGCTGAGCAGCTGTATTTGACGACATATAAGCAACGTTCCTTCTCGGGTGAGCTGCTGTATTTGACGACATATAAGCAACGTTCCTTCTCGGGTGAGCAGCTGTATTTGACGACACATAAGCAACGTTCCTTCTCAAGTGAGCAGCTGTATTTGACGACATTTAAGCAACGTCTTTCTCGGTTGAGCTGCTGTATTTGACGACGTATACGCAATGCCCTTGTCGGTTGAGCAGCCGTATTTGACGACATATAAGTAACGTCCTTCTCGGGTGAGCAGCTGTATTTGACGACGTATAAGCAACGCCCTTGTCGGGTAAGCAGCTGTATTTGACGACACGCAAGCAACGTTCCTCTTCGGATGAGCAGCTGTATTTGACAGCATATAAGCAACGTCTTTTTTCGGGTGAGCAGCTGTATTTGACAGCATATAAGCAACGTCCTTCTCGGGAGAGCAGCTGTATTTGACGACACATAAGCAACGCCCTCGTCAGGTGAGCAGTTGTACCCAAGAGAAATTTTAATGCTGCACACAAATCTTGAAAGTGTCACATGTAGAAAAAGGAACTCTAATTTCATCGAAGCGTCCCCCATCAGAAGTAGTTCTTTCAAGACAATTGATTTTCGTAATTGTTAACTATAGCAATATTGAAATATTCTACAAGTTTGTTTGGTTTTTGTTTTTTTCCAATAAAAATCCTTTTTTTCTTGTGTTTTCGCCCTTTTTGGCTATATTTGCCTATATTTGCCTATATTTGGCCTCTGATTGAATAAAGAAATATGGACGTTGGACATTTTATAATGAAATTTTTAGCATCTGGTGAAAGAACTGATTGGGTCGTTGTGCTGATTACAATAACATTTAGTACTTCATGCGAATCTTTAACCGTCGAAATCAAATGATGAAACTCAGGATCTTCAGTTGTTTCGGGTCTTAATCACTATACACCCTCATCCGGTGACCCAGCCGAGGTTGCATGAAGCCCCGACTTTTGTCCAGGTGGCATATTACACTACTTACTCGGCCCAGTTGCGGGGTCAGTTTTACCCGGAGCAGCACTACTCAATTTCACTTAAAGGAGCAGGTCCCCTGGTGAACACTTTCGTGGCAGAGGTTGCTCTAGCTTCTACGGTCGCTTGGCAATCGGAGTCGCGTCGGCTCGAGCCGTTTTTGGAAGGGATGCTCCTATTTTTTCGCACGTTAAGCCTGACCTTGTGTCAAATAT
>OY735211.1:53501269-53693769 GCA_963457665.1 Thysanoteuthis rhombus
AGTTCTGCAGCTTAAGAACGAGCCAGCAATGGTCGAAGGTTCTAGGAAGACTAAAAACGGCAGATACAACATGCGTTTTGGAAACTTCAAACCGACTGTAAAAAAAATTTAAAAAAAAGCTTTTAGAAGATGGAGTCGACAAGAAATGTCGATATTGTTCAATGAAACCAGTATAAAAGAAGAACTGCAACCAAAATGCACTATATATATATATAATATATATATATATATATATATATATCGCATGTCCTTGAGTCAAAGTTGCTACCTCGTCCAGAAACACTTTGAATTTCACTTCAATCGTATAATACATGGCTAATAAGTCTGTACCTCATTATAGAGAAAGCATTCTTTTCAACTGTGACAAAAGTCGACAGTTCCATGAATGCTAAAAACATTTTCGTTCAGATCAAATTCGGATCGGTTTATAGCGTTCATATGAACGGCGGGATAGAGAGAATGGGTGAAGAAAGACGAATTTTGTTCTCTGTTTACGTCATAATACGCCATATTCTTTTTTGAATCAATAAAAAGTTATATAAAAAAGCGTTCGTAATTCAAGGGGCTAAAACATTTTTTAACATACTGTAAGCGTGGAGTTACGACCGTTAACGTATGAAGAATACTAATATATAGACTCCTTGGATAGAAACAAAAATGTACCCTCTGAAACCATCCAGTAACAGTTTCACACTGTTCTTTTCTTTTTCACAAGTAGATTTCTATGGAAACAAATGTTGCTAAATATTCTCAAAATTGTCAAAACAGCGTCGCAAGTTTTAAACAGAGTCTCTTGATTTTCTTATTTCGATTCAACTTTATTTTTATTTATTTTGTGAATTTTTTAGCAAGATGTGCCCTGAGGTATCAGAAAAACCGAAGAGAGCTCGTACGGGTCTCACGCTTAGCAAAAAACTGGCGGACATAGAATTAAGTTTTGATAGGTTCTTGGAACTCTTGATATATAAGTTAACAGTAATTGCTTCTTCTATTTTCTCCATTTCTTCTTACAGAAGGTTTTTATAGTAATGCCCTACTTTCGGATAGCGGGGGGAAACCTGTAAATATGATTAGTTAGAGAATACAGCAATTATTGGAGCGCTGTTGATCGTTGCAACAATCTCATTCAAGGATATATTTTGAGTCTGAGAATGCACAAAGAATTTTCCCACGTGAATCAATGATGACTGCTTCTTCACTTAACGCCATTTTGACTCACTAATGATTTTGTAAGAATGCGCTACTTTTGGATATCGGGGAAACTTTCTTTCATAAACATCGAGTGGTCAACATGGACAAACATGTTTTGACGAATATGCTTGTGTGTCTCCATATTTCCGTTTGAAGACTTGATTAATTTGTTGATAGAACTCATAACAAAAATGCGAAAAATAGTTGGATAAGAACAGAAAAATGTTGTTGATATATTCTATAGGCTCCGTTATCATGGTACCCAAGGGGTATTTAGAGTACCGTTATAACGAATTTGCCGTTATAACGGGTATATTTTATAAGTGCTTTGATGATGAGAAACCGAAAAGTAGAGACAAAAATAACTTTTTTTATATACGAGTTACAGGTCTGCAAATAAAATGAATGAACCAAAAAGTTGTTTGTCTAAATTATGCTCTGAAATCTTCATGCTCTGTTTTCAAAAATACCATTAAAACGAGTGTCGTTACTGAGAGTTCACTGAAAATTGTCCAGTAAATTACTGCGTCATGACACGTCAACAACTGTGGACCTACAGTCAATGGAGATCAACAACGAGTGGCCTTTGATCATTTTTCAACATAATCTCTTTTCTTGTCAATGCATATAATTCAGTGATAATTAATAATGATGAGTGTAAGTGCTGAAACATATATACAATCACAGCAGCTCCTTTATCAGGCTACATAAAGACTCGGATCCCTTTTCAGCTCCAGAAAGGAGTAAGACAAGGTGATACCAGCTCACCCAAACTCTGCACAGCCTGCCTCGAGATGATCTTCAGAAAACTAGACTGGGAGAGTAAAGGAATTAGAATAGACGGCGAGTATCTGAGCAATCTCAGATTTGCAGACGACATTGCCTTTTTCGTAGAGAATCTACACGACCCCCAACTAATGATTGATGAAGTAAATGAAGAGAGCAAGAAAGTCGGCCTACACATGAACTTCAGCAAGACGAAGATCATGTGCAACGACCACATTGGAGAAAAAAACACTAAGATCGAAATCGAGGACACAGAACTGGAGGAAGTAGATCACTACATCTACCTAGGACAACGAATCTCCATGAGACCCTCGAAAGAAGAAATCAAGCGAAGAATCACACTAGGATGGCAAGTCTTTGGCAGAGCAAGCTCAACCTTCAAAAATACGAAGATCCCATTAATCCTAAAAAGAAGGGAGTATAAGCAATGCATTCTCCCGATAGTTACTTATCTGCAAATTGAGAACCATGCAACGTGGAAGAATTATGCTGGGCCTCACATGGAGAGACAACAAGACGGCACAGTACATCCAAGAAAAGACAACAGTCGGGGACCTAATAGAATCCATTAAAAATCTCAAATGGCAGTGGGCTGGCCAAGTTGCAAAAATGGTGGACAACCGATGGACATCACGACTCACGACATGGATTTCTCGAGATCACATGCGCAACCGAGGCTGGCAGAATGTTAGATGGAGAGACGAGTTAGACAAATTCGGAAGGTACTGGCTCTGCGACGCCCATGAAAGAGAAGTGTGGCGAATCCTGGGTAAGCTCTATGTCCAACGACGGACGTTGAAAGACTGATGATAATGATGATGATGATTTTTCTGAAATAACACACACACGCACATTCATATAAACGCACATGTTCAATACATTCTTAAATAACAAGTAAACACACACACACACACACAATTTTTTTTTCTTGTTTGTGTTCAAGAGAACGTAAGCTTTGACCTATAGAGTGTAATAGTTGCCCAAAACTTTGATTACACCTGGCGCTTTCGGCCAAACAGTTTGCCATTTTCAAGGTCTTCGACAATTCCGCAAGAATCTTAAACACGGTTTAGCCATTGGTGTGTTGATGTGACTTCACGTACCAGGCGAGAGGTGTCACTCCGTGTGTGTGTGTGTGTGTGTATCACGCTATAGAAAGCCTCTAAACAACCAAATTTGGCATACATATACAATGGATCTTGGGGAGGGTTCTACAATAGATATTGGGGGGGGGATTGTTATGGATTTTTAGCGGTTGGGTTTCTCTCTACATACACTTTTATACATTCCTTTTTACAAGTTTATATGAGTCAAAAGTGAATTTGAAGTTTACACCCTCAAAAGTGAAGGGAGACTTTTTCTTCCCATTAAGGGACCAAGAGTAAAGGCAGACTCCCCACCAAGGGTCAGAAGAGAAGGAAAACTTTACCCCTTTTAAAGGGTCAGGAGAGGAGGAGAGTCTTTTTTACAAGTCTAAAAGCTGTAGTCCATTTTTACTCATTAGATATTTCACCCGGCGTAGAGTAGTACTCTAGCTACTCTCTCTATCTAAATGTATGTAAGACAATAAAGTGCTGTAATCTACATCATCATCAGCAGCAGCAATTAAAAGTCCACTGCTGGAAAAAGGCCTTTCCCATCTATCTATCTATCTATCTATCTATCTATCTATCTATCTATCTATCTATCTCTATTTATATATATATATATATATATATATATATATATATATATATATATATATATATATATATGATTCCATTTTCAACATTTACTCCTTATTATGTCTCGAATAAAGGATTTTTTTAGAATTGTTATTTGAAAATTTCCCTCATGAATAGGTTTTGAGTCGGGTTTTCAATTTTCGATTCAAGTTTATGCTAAATTGATCCTTCGATTTCTGTCCAACAGCAATCATGTTTATTCTTGAAAATTCAGACTTTTTTAGTGATCACTGCCCAACAAAAGGTGAGAGAAGTGACTTATCTGTTGATCACCACTTTTTCCAATTTTTTCATCGATCACCTCCAATACAGCATGCTACCAAAATACGTTGTCCATGAGAGGGTTTCTATTGGATGACTAACCAGAGCTGTTTGTACATTAATCAGTCTTTCCCTCAGGATATAATGGCGTCAGTGATAATTACAAGAGAAGATTTGTTCTTCCGGTAACGACATTTTTAATCAGAAGTTCATTTGTGTTGCCTGTTCAGTTTGAACCCCATTTGGCATTAATCAACGCTTGTCATGTGTTCCACTGAGATACCGAAAGTATGCCTGTAGCTATGACAAAAATATATGTGGTTGCTTCAAGTCCTGTGCTAAGCTGGTAATAGGCCCAGCCCAGGCCAGATTGGAAATTACTGTTATTTAGTAAGTCTAGCATAGTTAAGCTCAAGGGCACCCAGTGAAGATCAAAATCACTTCAATAGTAATGGCATGTAAGCATTGGTAGTGATTAAATGAGCAAAGGTGACCAAGGCCAAATAGAACATGTAAGCCCCATTTCAAATAGCTCATTGAGCATCTTTGTAATCAGTGCTAAATACACATGAATTATGTATGGGTATATACATGTACTTGTGGTGTACATGGTGGACTTACAAGTAATAGAACATAATGAAAGAACTTAAACGATTTATTAAAAAATGATGGTAAGCAATCTTATTCAAAATGTATGTAAGACAATAAAGTGCTGTAATCTACATCATCATCATCAGCAGCAGTAGCAATTAAAAGTCCACTGCTGGAAAAAGGCCTTTCCCATCTATCTATTTTTTCCACTTAATTATTTGTATCTTTTACCCTGGTCCTTAACTCTCTCTCTCTCTCTCTCTTTCTCTCTCTCGGTGTTATCTTTTGAATACAATGCACTACAATTCCCCTAAAAACCCGTAGGCCAATGCCAACTGGCTCACTTAGTCCCTATTTCACTCTGCCCTGTTGTGGTCAGCATAATGTACTTGGTAGACTAGAGCCGGGGGACACATTTGGCTCCATTTGGAAATTTGTTCATACATTTGTTCGTCGGTAAAAATGTGTGCATATATGTGTGAAATCTTCAACATTTATTCCTTATCATATCTTGGTAAACGTTTTTCAAACTTTCCTCTAAATAGGTTTTAGTGTCGTGTTTTCAGGGGTTTGTTCTGCTAAATTGATCCCTCTATTAGTGTTTTTTGATAATTCAGACTTTTTTAGTGATCACTAACCAACAAAAGGCGAGAGAAGTGACTCATTCATTGATCACCTCTTTTCCAAATGTTTTGATCGATTACGCCCAACACGGCACGCTGCCAAAAGACGTTGGTCATATGAGTTTTATTGTGTGACTAATTTTTTCATTTCATTTGAGACGAAATTGTCCGCACTTCACTGCCATATAGTGAATTAGACGTTCTCTTTTCTTCGTTTCCAAAATCATTTTTCTATCTTTGAGTACCTGGCTCAGTTTCTGAAAAGCGTAATTCATCATTCCTACTCGTCTTTGGATTTTTATGTCACACTTCCCGGCGTTTGTTTCTACACTCCGCAGAGAGTTGCATTTTTGCACCTGCTTATTTGCTTCATTGTTTTTTGTTTTGTTTTTTCAGTGTTAGGTTGCTGTCAGGGTCTTCGTTGTTGGAAATGCATATCGGAGAGTTGTCACCTCCACCCGAGCGACGAATCCCAAGCTGTAAGGGTCGCCTGTCAGCAAGGACAATCTTGTGTGGTACGTGTTCATTTTGCCTAACCATAGTACCCCAAAATTTCAGTACTAGTGTCCCCCGGTTTTCGGTAGTTCGATTTATGCCACTTGTTCAGCGTTTGTGTGGCGGCGAACAGTGACAGAGGCAGCGCAATCTTCCTCTCTCTCTATTTCTTTCTGCCGCAGTCACCTGAACCAACCATTATACTTTCCATTATCTTTCTTCCTCCTTCTTGAAATTCCCCCAATTTTTCCCCAGGTTCAAACCCTCTAGGAGCCTGTTTGAGGATCAATGATATAACATTTATTTTTAATAATTGAAATGTTCAACTAATTGGTGAGGGCCATGACGAAAGCATGTCTTATACAGCGATCCATCTTTCTATCTACAAGTGTCAGATGTGGGCACTGACTGGAGCCCAGGAGAGGAAGATCACTTCCTGTAAGATAAGGTGCCTCAAACGAGCAGCAGATAAGACAAGAAGGGACTTGATTAGTCACGAAAAATCAGGAAAACTGTTGAAGAAATACCTGTCTACAAATTCATCTAGCACCAGTGAATTAGATAATTTGGATACCCGACCGGAAAAGCCATTGACCAACCAATGATCAGAACCTACTGTCTCATAAGTTCAGACAAGAGAACGATCTCGTAGGTGATGGATCGTAAGCGTGGCAGAAATGTCACATGATCTATCCGTCACAGAGACGACCCTACGGGTCATCAACTGCCGTCTCCACCGGTCCAACGGCAGTACGCATAGAAGATAAAAAATGTAAATAAAAAAGATAAAAAACTGATATTGAATTGAAAATGGGGACATGCTCCATCTCGTTGGGAAAAGAATTCATCCCTTCATTAAATAGCTGAAGAATTCCTGGCCCATTAGGTCTTTGAAATATGTGTATAGACATTAGAGGGAGTCATAAATCACTTGGTGAGTTTTTTTCCTAAATTATGATTGTCACACATTATAATCGCCAGATCCTATTATCTAGAGATTCAATCAAATTGAAATATTTTTAAACTCATGAAAAATTCACTGACTTTAATGATTAAATGAGAATATTTTTAAAACAATATTAAAAATATTGACTGTAATAATTGAATAAAAATATTCTTATAACTGTATCAATAAAATATTGACTTAGATAATCGAATCGAATTTGATATATCAATTTTCATAATCAAATTCTGATATTTTCTGCCTTTCAGAAAGCCCTTTATCAAATGGGTCAGACACAGCATCGACATCGTTCAGTTATTCGCACCTGTTCAGCCGGAAGTTGTGTCCCTATGATGGAGGATGAATTTCGTAACTGTTCGTCCAATCCACGCAAGTATAACGTCACCGGATGTGCCCTTCGCCTTTGCTGCAGTGATAAAGATTTTTGCAATGGAACATCCCGGAAAAAATCAATGGCCTATGACATTGGACAATTTGCCTTGTTCTTGGGATTTATCCTATTGTCTTAGAACTATGACATTGGTGTATACGAATCTAAGTAAAAATGGCACGGTGAAATTAGTAACGGTAAAAATGGCACAACTGGAGAACTAGAGAAAATGGCATTCATCTAATTAAAATAGCAGTTATTAGAAAACAGTAATTATATAAAATAGATTATAAATGTAACAGGTAATATTTATTCAAAATCTGAAAATTGGATCTCTGGTCCATTCCTTATCGGCTTTTAAAACTTTTCCAATTTCAGTGGAATCGAATTGAGTTTCAATCTATATTATAAGGTTGCAGATCCTATCAGGAATGTCTTTCTGCTTTAGCCTCTCCATAATTGAAATTACTCAGGCATATTCTAATTATAAAGTTAGATGAAATCCAGTGAAATATATTATCAGACCTATCAAAAGCAAATTGACTGTCACCTAAAATAAACAGATTACACCACTCTGCTATTTTGATTAAATGTGTTATTTTATATTTTTTTCATTTGTGCCATTTTTATTGAGCCTTCTTTACCGAGCCATCTTTTACTGGGCACCTGGTTCGTACATATTCGAAGCCCAATAAATAGGCATTCAATTAGGGAGAAACTGGTATCTTATATATCGAAATAAAATAAAAGGATTTTTTCACAACAGATAACCGAGCGTTATTTTTTTTTAATGGACCACAATAATGGTTTCCTTGTGTTCTGAGATTGAACTTTTTCATTATTGCTTACATTCATTCAGACTTCAAATAAGGTGATTTTGACACAACGTTTCGGTCGATATGTTCGCCAACCTCCCACTATTGACCTTTCCTAGATAAACGGTGCCAAAATAACATGAAATAATTTCACACGTATTCAGTGCACAAATACTTCAGTCAAAGGGAAGAAAATGGAACATCATAAGATTTTTGTGAGAGGGAACATAAGGTCCAATGTATTTGCAGCTACAAGGAACATGAAGATTACTTATAGCGAACATGAAGTGAATGAAAGAACTTGCAAGAGGTGTTTTTTTAGCTCTAGAAATGAGGGTTCACTGCAATTTCAGGAATGGCTAATAAAACTGTATTGACATGTTATAATATAATACGAATATGATTGCATCCTGTAAAGTAACGTTTTATACTTTGAATTAGTTTTTTCTGATTTTGGTTTCGTTTAATAAAACATTAATGTGTATTTCTCATTTAATTTTATGCAATGTTTATAAATGTATCATCTAAAAAAAAATAGTTAGCTGAAACATTCAGCTAAGAAATTACTTCCAATAAAAATAATGATGATTATCCATGTTGTTATTTTTATCAGTATTTTCATTTTCACACCAGTTGTCTTTTGGTCACCGCTGGAGACTTAGTGACAGCAAGTCTCCTCAAGTTTCAAGCACTCCACTTCGCACTCTCACAGTCCACAACAGTGGCATGAATTACAGATTCGCACCAGTTGCCAGGTAGTCATCCCCGAAGGCTGTGACAGTCAGTATCCTCAGGTTTCCAGCCCTCCTTTCCTATCGTCCGCTCTGGTTCGTACCGTCTCCACTGGGCTTTTTTCTTGGCTGTTGCTAACAACTGGGTGTCGTAGATCTCATATTTCTAGTACTCTCCTCAGTATTCGTACAGTCCCCTAAAGTACTGTGGTCTGTATAGTCTAAATCCTTCCTCTTATCCCCAGTTCCTCCAATTTCATTTTCAGTGCCTTTGGTATGGTTCCGGGTGCTACTGCTATTACTGATACAACCCTGAATTTCATTATTCAGAGTGATTAGTGGCTTTTATCTTCCAGGGCTGTCTCCGGTTTGTGCTGATACCATTTGTGTGCATGGTGGAATCCTACTGCGTAGGACAGTTCTCGGTGCAACACTGTTGCTACCCTATCATGTCTGTTTTTGTTCCCTTCCTCAGCGAGATGACAACATTCACTGGTTATGTGGTTTACAGTCTCATTCCTTTCTCCGATTAGGCAGCATTAGCTGTTGGCTTTGGTTCCATTGATTTTCTCCTTGACATAGTTTGCTAATTTGTCCTGATGCATTCGTTTTGGGCTGCCATTATGAGATATACTGTTTCTCTCTTAAGGTTTCTTTTGCGTAGCCATATCCATGATTTCTGGTCTGCGACATTCTGTATCTGTCTTTTGAATTCACCAAGTGGTTTGTTTTGTTTTTTTGTTCCCATTTTTCTTTCTTGTTTTGTCCTCTTGGACACAGTCTTCTATGCATTGTCATGAGCTTTCTTGTTTGCCGGTCCATCTATTGGACTTCTTCCTTTGTCCATCCAAAGAATGGTCCTGGGTATCTTACTACCGATACATCACATGCACCCATTCCTTTTATCAGATTTCTGCTTAGTGCCCTGGGCGACTGCCCGTTTAGCTGATACCCCAAAGATGGTCCTGTACATGAATAACGTTGCTATCAATAAGTTGGCATCTTATGGGATACTGCATTTTGGTACAACACAAAGCCAATCAAAATCCTTCTTTTCTTTCTTCTTGATGAATCGGCTAATTTCTTTCTTTTTTTATCTTTCTCACATCTACACGAATCGTGACCGCCATGTTCTTTGCTTTTTCGCCATTACATCCAAAGCAAATCGTGTGCAATAAATCAAATCAGTCGGTAGCAATCTCAAATCACAAACTGAATGGGTCTTGTTTGTTATTCAAAGAATCGCATTTATCTCACCAACCAATTATGCGTCCCTTAACACAGGAAAGTAGACGACAATTCCTTCTCAGATTTCCATCAGATTTCAAGTGTTCGGTTTCTGTCGGTCCCGGAAAACCGGAACGCATGCGCAAAACATCCATAGCAGAACAGAAAAATTCGTATTCGTTTATTGGCTTGACGTATTTGTACATGCGCAACGGAGATTTATAATTCAATATGAGTTCAAGGTTCATTAGACAAAAAAATACTCAACGATAATAGAATCTTATTCAGGTAACAAACAAAAAAATTAAAATTCTAAGTATGTAAGATTATATTTGCAAAAAGCTACAAATGTTCGATAATGTATGCTTGGCGTCAACAGTTTTCTATGTGTATGAAAATGTCTTTATGTCAGTCATGTGTTGTTTAAAGTGTGGAAATTCGTAAGGATTGTATTGGGGAAAAATTACTCACAAAATTTCATGGATGTGTCGATAGGTGTGTGCTATATGTATTCACCAGTACATGTTTTTGTGGTTGAGTTCTTATATCTGAGGTGACTGCTTTCAGTGTCTTCCCTATCCCTTCTAATCAGTGACTACCGTCGTGGATTGTTACCGACCACTTCATATCAGTGAATAATAATAATAATAATAATAATAATAATAATAATAATAATAATTATTATTATTATTATTATTATTATTATTATTATTATTATTATTATTATTATTATTATTATTATTATTATTAATTTCAACGTACAAACGAGTGTAAGGGGGACAGAACTGATCATAGCTCTCAAACTTGACAGGCAAGTTCTAGTGGGACTCTTACTAAGTCAAGATTTGAAATAAATAAGGGAGAGATATGACAATACCAATAGTACTCAAGTAGTTAATAGCTAACTACAAAGCTTAGTGACATAGGTTCTGAGTAGGTGAGGGAGGACAATAACACAGCCATCCTGTTAAATGCTGACCACACCCATATTCTTTCTCATATGAGAAAGTACTATTGGCACTAAGAGCTGGTGGAGCTCTGAGGTTACTCTGAATGGCATTAGTTCAACCAATCCACCAAGGTCCGGTGCTACTGCAAAGCACCGCGAACGTAACAAATATGACTGTACAACCAAATCAATTTACCACAAAAATGGTGTATAAATTCAAGATTTGAGTGTCATAACCGGTAGGTGCTTCTTTGTTAGCAGTCGGGAGGTACCTGGTCGTTATCCCGCGACTGGTGGCCAAAACCCAAGCTCATGTATCATTTATGGCCTTCAGAGGTGACGCAGTAGTTATTCAGTTACTTTTGGCCAAAACCCCTCCTCATGCTCCACTAATGGCAAACAAGAGGGGTGCAATCGTCACCTAGCGGCTGTTGGCCAGAATAAGAAGAGAAAATGGACGAAAGAGAACGAGTTCGTGAAGTACTGCTACTTCAAAAGAAAACTATCTACGCAACGCTATAGAGAACGCATAACCGAAGAGGGAAAGATTCATCGTGGAGGCATCAAGTGAGCGCGTGGCTGATCAAATGAAACAAACCCTGAAAAACAAATGTCTCTCGGTGATAGAACTACAAGATATCTGCAACGAAATAGCAAAAGGAGAGAGCGGCCCACCCGAAGAGGAACATCTCAATACAACCAACATGACACCTCAACGAAAGAAGAAAAAGCCAGGATACTAACTCTAAAAGAAATCATACCAGAGAAGACAACACTGCTAACTCTTAGAAACAAGGACTGGAAAAATCTAAAAGAGTCAACTCAGCATGTCAACAACCTCCTATAGCATATTTAAACAAATGATGTGACGGAGCCCAACAACCTAATCTGCACTGGAGCAAAAATGGCGAAGGACCTCTTTGCAACACAAGGAGAAACCTCGAATAACAGGAACAAACACTTACCAGAGAAATAAGATTAGATCAATAGATCTCCCAACTACAGAGAGATGAAGGACAACTGAAAATGCACTCTACATGAACAGACCATGTACAAGACTATGGGACAAATACAAGATAAGATAAAAAGGTATCCCTACAGCAGCGGGGGAGATACACCAAAGAAGAGTAGCCGAAGACATATGACTAGGACATTAGTATCAATCTAATGCAAAAAATAGTACTTTTAAAAACATCAAATATAATCAGGAGACATCTTGAACTCGGAGACTGGTTTGGCAGGTGTATTCAAGATCGAGTGCGCAGGTGCAATGCGTTAGCAAGTGAGGGGACACGGAGGCTGCGCATTGATAAGCGCATTAGGAACCTTTGGATTCGTCTTCGGGTTCCCTATTATTACTCGGCCCAGCTGCAGGGAAGTAGTTCGCACTGGGGCGGTGCTGTCCCATCGCACTTAGAGGGACAGGTCGGGCTTGCCCTGACGCTTTTGCGACCTCGGTTGCGTCTGCTGGAGCTATTTTTCATGGGGTGCTGCTTCCCACATTAAACTTGACCTTGTGTCACATCTCGCTCTCGTGGGAGCGCTAGTAAACACATACCTGAAAAGCCCTCCACATATGAAATTTCAAAAAATGGCTCTTACCTCCACTGCACACATTATTTTAATTTTTTGTCAATGCAAATGTATGCACTGCACCCAGCATGTATCACTTTCTGTATATAAAGAAGTATGTTCCGCAAAGTGTTGTATTGTTTGTATATGCAAAAGGCCTGTTCCCTTCTTTTCTTCTCTGTCTAAAGCCCAGACTGTCATAACTTACAAGGTTGCTAGGCTTAGGTCTCAGGTTGTGACCCGGCTGCTGACTAACATAGACGAAAAAAAACAACATCCTTAATGATTAGAAAAGAGGTCATCCTTCATCATGATAGTCTAGGTTCTCATATCATTCGTATGATCAAAGATCTCTTAGAAGCATTCAGCTTGAATGAGAATGATTCATCCACCATACTCTTCCAACCTTACTTCATCTGACTTTTATTTGTTTAGAAGTTTGCAAAACCAATTTGATGGACAAATGCTCACTTCTAGAGAAGATTTTGGAAATCACTCAGTCTCTTCCTTCAGGTCAAAATCTCAGGATTTTCAAAATCTGGTTTCGAAAAACTTGTTGATAGTTGGAGTAAGTTCGTTTGATAGTATGAAAGAATATTGATGTAGCACTCTGATTACGACACTGGTCTTCAAACTTCGAGACACATAAACGGGTAGTGTTATATCTATATGAAAGATACTGCAGTTGGTAGAAAGGAGAGAGAGAGACTTATAATCTATATTATAATAATCTTATTTATGTATCTTTGTTTGTGTGCGTGTTACTGTGACGCAGCAAAACGACACACTATGGAGCAATTTTTGCCAGTGCAACACCGTTGAAATATTATAACTCGGAGAATTAAACAATTTCCTGTCCAATTGGACCACCGGTTTCAGAGTCATTTTTAATCCAGTTCAAACTGACAAACAATACCTGTTCAAGGGAGATAACTCCAAGTTCATCAAATACTAATTACAGAGTTGTCACGATAAATGTTCTTAGAAGAAAACGCCTGGAAGAGCAGGGAAAATCCTTGACTTGTATACACCCTTCTCCATCAAGCATATTTTGATAATTATATATAATTATTAGTGATTATTACCATTTGTGAATTATGATAATATAAATTTTATAAGTAGAAAGTGACTCAACATTAAGAAAAGGCTGCCAAAAGTGGCCTTTAGGCGCATAACAATGATAAAGATATTTGTTGATGCAGTTTATGTGTTAAAATAGTATCACCATTTATATTTAACTGGGTTGTTTTGACAATAATCCAAATGGAGCTCGTAAGAGAATTCACATAAAACTGAGGATGACGCGTATCATGAAGTAACGAACACGGATGTGACCATTTGAGAGACGAAAGGAGCTGACCGCCTCTTGCGTTTTGGAGAGCCGTCTGGACCATAAGGACTTTTTGAGAGAAACGAGTGACGTCTTATATATATCTGTATATAAGTGGGTAGGATCCCAAACAAGTTCGATCAGCGAAAACTGAATGGTTGGAAAAAAAATTCTTTCATCTGCACCGAGATCTTATTCACCAAAATGATGGTACGTTTGGATTATTTTGTTAGTGTAAAAGTAACGAAACACATCAAGGAATTAGTCTCAAGTAGTAAAGAGCCCTGTGTGTTCTATTCGTGGTGACTCATAAATGGGTCATCAGAATATACCAAAAAGTCGATATTAAGATACAAGGAAATTGATTCGTTCTTATTTTCTGAAGAAACATCACTAAATCATATCGTTATGTATGCTTGAATCGCGTTACAGGTCCGTAGCCTGGTGGTTTGAGACCACTGTTTTATACAGCCACTGAAATTATTTACGAATCATACACCCTGACCAGATTCTGCCAAGAGGTGAAACAGCCTTTCATTGTTACTCATCATGTTCGTCATTCGTTATTACAGATCTCCATAGCTTATATTCTGAGTGCTGCGGCCGTCGCGCTGCACTGTACAGTCTGTAGTGATGACGTGCGTTTGGCTTTGAGTAAAGTGAGGGAAAGTTCGCGCCCGTCATCCGTTTCATTCTCTCATTTCTGCGAGTCTGGGTCCAGTGGCAAGGCAGAGTCTGGATGGTTGGAGATAGACTGGGATGCAACGGACAATTAAAGTGATTCGTATGGAACACCGCCGATTTCATTCTCAATTCTTTCAACCGATAAGCTATCCGTAGTATTACTGAATGCCAAGTTCCTAGGGACCTGTCTCTTTGTAATCACCTCCTCATTACTTAAAGGTATTAGATTAAAAGTATGTCTAAGAATATGAGTTGGTCCTAAATCTAAATATTGGCTATGTGGCAAAATTTGTCTAGGGTTTGCAACTAAATACCCTTTCTGCTATCGTCATATATATTGGTGACAGGATAGAACGCGGGAGTATGGATGCATGCTCTACCCAACGGCTTCAGTGCTAAGTTAATTCTCTTTTCTAAGCTGATAACCATTAGGCTACTCTGAATTTTCATCAAATATTCACTAATGCAAAATAAATATCAAAATTTAATCGACTTATCACCTCATATCTATATAACCTTCCTGTGATATTTTTATTACACAGTTTCATACCAGTTGCCTGGTGGTTATCGCTGGAGGCCGATAGCATGTCTCTTTGGGTCTCCAGTGCTCCACTTACATCGTCCTCACCTATCAAAGCAGTTCTGTGGTACATAATGTCTCCATCATGCATTCTACTTGGCTGCTGAGGCTATTGCTTATAATTAGGGGTCATAGATCTCATATTTTGAGTACTCTCCTCAATATTCACGCAGTCTCCAGTAGTGCTGTGATCTGCATAATCTCAATCCTTCCTTTTATCATCAGTTCCTCCAATGTCATTTTTAGTGCATTTATTATGGTTCCGAGTGCACCTACTATTACTGGTACTACCCTGACTGCCATGTTCCATACCTTCAGGTCGTGGTATTTCCTTAGTTTTTCATTCTCTTTCGTATTTACTCTGTGATCGTGAACTATTATTTGGCAGGTTCACTTTCCCTTGTCCTCTACTACCTCGCCTTGTCTTTTCGCTTTAATGGGTTGGTCAATTTGGATGTCAAAGTCCCTAAGTGATTTGTGGCTTCTATTTTCGAGGGAAGTCTCTGCTCAGTCGTTTGCTCAGTTCCCAGTGTAACACTGTTGCTACCCTGTTGTGTCTGTTTTTGTACTCTTTCTGTGCTAGTTGACCACATCCACTAGTTATGTAGTTTACAGTCTCATCCCTTTCTACACAAAGGCGGCATTTGCTGTTTGTTTGAGTTCTGTCGATTTTAGCCGTGACATAGTTTGTCCCGATGCATGATGAGCGATTCTGTTTCTCTCTTTAGGTTTCCTTTGCGTAACCATGTACATGATCTCTCGTCTGCGACACTTTGTACCTGTCTTTTGAATTCCCTGTGTTGTTTTTTCTGTTCCCATTTTCTTTCCTTGTTGTTTGCTGTGCTGCTCCTTGGTTGGTTACTTTTTTATGGTTCGTTCCCCTGCTTCGGGTGCTTTTTACACTGTCTTTACTATTTGCTTTTCTAATCGTGTTTTGGCCTTATCTGTCTTATATGCTGATGAGTTATAATTAGAATTATTTGCTTTTTCACACCACTTACCTGGTGGTACACAACTGAAGGCTGAGTGACAGCAAGTCTTGTTAGCTATCCTCACATCGTCCTCACACATCACAACAGCGCTGTGGTTTGTATCGTCTCGAGGGTGCTTTTTTTTCATCGTGGCTGATAGACCATTGTTGAAAACAACAACAACAACAATAATAATAATTAGAAGAAGAAGAAGAAGAAGAAGAAGAAGAAGAAGAAGAAGAAGAAGAAGAAGAAGAAGAAGAAGAAGTCTTCAACCAACGACTGGGTGATAGAACCATTGAAAAATACGAGAGTAGCCAAAAAAAAACAAACCAGATGCTGACTCATCAAACGAAGAGCAGCCAAGAGGGTTAAAAACAAGGCTAGACAAGAAGGAATGAAAATCCTAGACGAGCGCTGGCGAGAGAAACCACTCCACAGCCAATACCCCTTTCGTACCAAAATGCTGATGTAGATCAGAATGAAACCCAGCCGTGGTTGCAAGGATCAGGATTGAAGGTTGAAACGGAGGGTTTCATAATGGCAGCCCAGGGCCATATTTTAAAAACACGAAACTACCACGCTAACATACTAAGAAATGGTACTGATCCTGATTGTGATGGTAAGACCCAAACAAGTGATCACATAGTGACAGGGTTCTCGGTACTTGTAACAAATGAATATTGGATGAGACACGACAGAATTAGACGCTATCTACACTGGAACATCTGTAAACATTATAACATCCCATACGCTAATAACTGGTACGAGCAACGAACTTTAATTGGTTTATTTTGTTTTGTTATTGTTTTTCATTAAAACTGTGGATTGATACAATCTTAGTTATTACTATTAGATTTAATTACTAGTTTGACACCGTCTTACCACTGTCGCTTTTTTCAGAACAATCTGGATTAATATACTCATCCATGTTTAATAATATTTCATAGCTAGCTTATTCTGTCTTATTGCTGTTGCTTTTCCATACAATGTGTCTCCACCCTGGACTAAGGGTGACTAATACTGTTGCTAGAATCGTAGTATAACACATACGTTTGAATTATTCAAATTGGATGTGTTGCCATCGAGATAGAGTTTAAATTCCAAAGTGCAAATGCAGTATTAAGGTGATTGAAAGATTACATGAACAAAGTGTAAATAAATCCTTCATGGTGTCATCCTGAAACATTCAATTATAAATTACTTAATAAATGTATCAACCCTTAAAAGTATGATTATACAAATAATGTTTTAAAATCATTTGCAGGATAAATTTCATAAATAAGATTTATTTAAAATTGTATGATTGAATTAAAATTGTTTTCAATTCGTTCATATGATTGATTTCAAAATTAGGAATTGAATTAAACCATTCTTGAATCCCTGGAATTCAAATGGTTTCTTCTGTTCAGTTTTCATTGGACAACCGCTGTGTTCAACAGTGACGTCACTTAAGCATCATTTTGGTTCATATCGTAACAAAGGCTTCTAAAAAGCAAAAGTTTATTTGTACAGTTTATTGTTCGTGAAAACTCCGATGGAAACATTCACTTTTATATTCGTATTTGCTGTTAGAAAGCTGTTGGGGGGACCGGGAAGGGCTTCTCACAACTCCCCAAGAATGACGGCACAATATCCAAAAAGTGACAGAATACACACAGGAGGAGAATGGTACTTCTCTAACCATGTCAAACGAACATTCCCTGGTGATATTTCCAGATATCAAATACACGAAAATGAAAGAAGTTGCTTCCAAAAATGACAATGATGCACACACACTGGAAGTTGAGGGTGGTTCTCCAACCATGTAAAACAAACATTCCTTGGTGATATTTCAAGGTACCAAATATACGAAAATGAAAGAGGTTGCTTCCAAAAATGACAACGAAGTACACACACTGGAAGTTGAGGGTGGTTCTCCAACCGTGTCAAACAAACATTCCCTGGTGATATTTCCAGGTATCGAATAGACGAAAATGAAAGAAGTTGCTTCCAAAAATGACAACGATGCACACACACTGGAAGTTGAGGGTGGTTCTTCAACCGTGTCAAACAAACATTCCCTGGTGATATATCCAGATATCAAATACATGAGAATGAGAGAAGTTGCTTCCAAAAATGACAACGATGCGCACACACGGGAAGTTGAGGGTGGTTCTCCAACCGTGTCAAACAAACATTCCCTGGTGATATATTCCCAGATATCAAATACATGAGAATGAGAGAAGTTGCTTCACAAAAAGACAACGATGCACACACACTGGAAGTTGAAGGTGTTTCTTTAACCGTGTCAAACAAACATTCCCTGGTGATATTTCCAGATATCGAATACATGAGGATGAAAGAAGTTGCTTCCAAAAATGACAACAATGCACACGCACTGGAAGTTGAGGGTGGCTCTTTAACAGGGTCAAACGAACATTCCCTAGTGATGTTTCCAGATATCAAAGACATGAGAATGAAAGATGTTGCTTCCAAAAATGACACTGGTGGTTCTTCAACCGTGTCAAACAAACATTCCCTGCTGATATATCCAGATATCAAATACATGAGAATGAAAGAAGTTGCTTCCAAAAAATGACAACGATGCACACACACTGGATGTTGAAGGTGTTTCTTCAACTATGTCAACGAACATTCCCTGGTGATATATTCCCAGATATCAAATATATGAGAATGAA
The DNA here is from genome assembly GCA_963457665.1 of Thysanoteuthis rhombus. Taxonomy (NCBI): domain Eukaryota; kingdom Metazoa; phylum Mollusca; class Cephalopoda; order Oegopsida; family Thysanoteuthidae; genus Thysanoteuthis; species Thysanoteuthis major. The sequence continues at coordinate 53,519,815 of OY735211.1, forward strand.
AGAAGTTGCTTCCAAAAATGACAACAATGCACACACACTGGAAGTTGACGGTGGTTCTTCAACCGTGTCAAACAAACATTCCCTGGTGATATATCCAGATATCAAATACATGAGAATGAAAGAAGTTGCTTCCAAAAAATAACAACGATGCACACACACTGGAAGTTGTGGGTGGTTCTCCAACCGTGTCAAACAAACATTCCCTGGTGATATTTCCAGATATCAAAACACGACTATGAAAGAAGTTGCTTCCGAAAATGACAACGATGCACACACGGTGGAAGTTGAGGGTGGTCCTCCAACGGTGTCAAACGAACATTCCCTGGTGATATTTCCAGATATCAAAACACGAAAGTGAAAGAGGTTGCTTCCAAAAATGACATCGATGCTTACACACTGGAAGTTGGAGGTGTTTCTTCAACCGTGTCAAACAAACATTCCCTGCTGATATATCCAGATATCAAATACATGAGAATGAAAGAAGTTGCTTCCAAAAATGACAACGATGCACACACACTGGAAGTTGAGGGTGGCTCTTCAACTATGTCAAACAAACATTCCTCGGCGATAATTCCAGGTACCAAATATACGAAAATGAAAGAGGTTGCTTCCAAAAATGACAACGATGCACACACACTGGAAGTTGAGGGTGGTTCTCCAACTGTGTGGAACATACATTCCCTGGTGATATTTCCAGATATCAAATACACGAGAATGAAAGGAGTTGCTGCCAAAAATGACAACGATGCACACACACTGGAAGTTGGGGGTAGCTCTTCAACCGTGTCACACAAACATTCTTTGGTGATATTTCCAGATATCAAATATACGAAAATGAAAGAGGTTGCTTCCAAAAATGACAACGATGCACACACACTGGAAGTTGAGGGTGGCTCTTCAACCGTGGCAAACAAACATCTGCGGTGATATTTCCAGGTATTGATCGCGCACGTCCTGTTGGTGAAAGGAGTTGGTCCCAAATTTCCAGAACACTCACTGTAAGTTAAATGCAGTCCTCTATCCGTGTAAAATCGACATTACACAATTGTAATTTCCGAAATAGACGGCATATTTGAGAATGTTGAAAGAAGGTGATCCTAAATTTTGACTACACACACAAACTGGAAGCTGTAGGCGGTTCACTTACCGGATTATGCATAAATGATGATGCACACACTGGAAATTGAGGGTGACTATTTACCTGTGTCGAGCAATGTCACTCGATGATATATCCAGAATTCGACGGCACAAGTAGGAAGAATGAAAGGGGACGATTCCAAAAATGACAACATGCACACTGGGAGTTGGGGGCATTCCTCTAACCGTGTCAAATGGACACTACCCAATGATAATTCCAGAAATAGACGACACTCGTTGAGTGGATTAAAGGGTGCTTATCCCTAAATTGGCTACACACATGCCTGAAGTTAAGGACAGATCTCTAACCGTATCAAATGAACATTTACCGGGGATACTTCCAGATATCGACGGCACGTGTCGTGCTGATGACAGAGGGTGGTAATGATCTTGACGGCATACATACCGTGGAAGTTGAGGGCGGTTCTCTTGCTGTGTCAAATGAATATTTCCTGATGATACTTCCAGAAATCGCCCCCCGATTCCAAATGACGATGACACATACAAAGGAATTTGTCACGCAGTAGTTTTAGGAGATGTCGACACACTGTAGGCTTTTCGTCGACCTTTCGAAAAGACAAATACTGAGGTCTAAGAAGAAATGGATACTGTTGACGTCTCCCGCTGGACTTTCAATGAAATGGCCTACGCAGTGGTCTATAAAGGGTGATTGTTACTTTCCCCTAACCTTAACTCTCAATCTACTAAGTCTAACACTAACCCTTCTAATCGTAAATACTAATACTAACCATAACCGTTAACCCTAAACAACTCGGCACCCTGCACGTTGCTCGATGTTAGGTATTTACCAAAAATGGGGGACACATGTTGAAGATCGATCTCACTCCAGTTGTTTCTGGTTTAGTAGGTTTTCTCAGCCTCAGTTGGTCTCTACACTGAATTCGATCTTGTGTCAGCTGTAGGTAGTAATTCAGAGTGGGTTAATGGGAGCGTTGTTGAACAGTGGGTGGTGGGCTAATCTTTTTGGTAGAATTCGGTTGTTGACCATCCAATGTGCTCCGAGATTTCCCCACATAAAGCATGAATAGAAGCGGCACAAGAGGATAGTCTCTTTGAGCCGGTGGCAGTAGAATACCTCAACAATAGAGCAAGCTAAAAGAAACCTGGAGCAATCGGTAAACAAGCACTACTAAGACCTAGACCTAACTCACCCCCTTTGATATATAACTTACAACCACCAACAAAAATATTCACACTACTAAAACAATAAAACAGAATGAATCACTCCTCCCACTCACAGCAACGCCAACAAGATTCTCACTAAATTCCCCAAACTACAATCCACATACAATTATTTGCCTGATGAAGCCTAGAGAGGGAAGAAACACGAACTTGTTTGTGCAGCGAATCCACAACCTATTACATATTTCCAGCTCTACTCTAAAACAACTTGACTTTCGAAGTATAAAGTTGAATGTATTGAGCACTCTAAGAAATAAATCTGTCACATATCAGACGTTGCTTTATATTATGCTTTATTGCTAATCTGATCTGAACCATGATGATGGGAAGAATCCCGAAACATGTATGGACAGTTTACTTATAAGGATTATTAAACCTTACCCCCAAACACCTCACTCCCGAGCCTGTCTCACTCTCTACAGTACACATTATATATATATATATATATATATATATATATATATGTATATGTATGTGTGTGTGTGTGTGCGTGTGTGTGTGTGTGTGTGTGTATATATATATATTAAGTTTTATGTTTATTTTTTATTTATTTTTCAGAATAACACATGGATGTAAACAGGTGACTAAAATAGTCATTTAAGTAAAAAAAATTGTTGTTTCTCTACGTTGCAGCTCCAGTTATCGAAAAATTTAATCCCCATTAATTGAGTCCACTGCCATTTCATACTTGGTCAGTGGTACATTTTCATCTTCATAATAAGTATACTATTTCATTAGTATCATGTTCTAATTCTACGACTTTCCCCCGTGTGTCTTTCTATTATTCTCGATCCGTCAATGATTCAATGGAAAAAAAAAAAAAACATGAAATCCAACATTTCTAAGGATAAGTTATTTTTTGAAATCTTCATATTTTTTACTTTCGCATTTACAATGCTTGCAACGTCTTTTCCTCGTACTTCAATCCACGGATGACTTCTTTTATGATATCATTCTAAGTGAAGAATAAAATATAGTTTTACTGGCCTCGACAGAAGCTAATAGATTATTCCTGGGATCTGAAATAAAAAATAAACGGTATAAAATATTAAAAGAAACATAATTTACTTCAACAATCAGATTATAATAATTAAAAAAATGAAAAAAAAAACATTATAGATACATAAATTTATACATGTCAAGAATATACTCATAAAAATGATTTGTATTCAAAAGCAGACTATACGTATTAAAATTGATAGCATGTGTATTCATTGAAAGGTGGTTCAAATTTAGACAGATCTGTGCCTACCTGGAAGCTCTCAGGTGCCACAGTCTTCACTCCGAACATTAACATATTTAAATAATATCTCAGAAAAGATATTTGACACCGAATGTTTGAGTGTGAATTTTTGAATTAATTAATAAACCACAATAGGACTCACTAGGTTGATCTGGCTGTCTAATCGTCTTACTTGAGATACGAATTATTGAGATAAATGGGATAACCATTTTGGAAAAGAAAATTTCTTCAACATGAAAAGAGACTGGGATGTGGGATTGAGAAGAAGCTGAAACGGTTTGCTGAAAAACAAATACTGGCCGTTGATTCCGCTAATTTTGTAAAAGCGAAAAAGTAGCGTAAAGCGACCATAAAAAAAAAAAAACAAAAAAAACGTGAGACACATCGTTTCGCAAGCTACTTACGAGGAGTTAACTCTTACAGTACATTTTACATTTGGAACTAGAAAGCACTCAGAGGGCGCATGCTTTTGCCAACGCCACTGTCAGGAAGAATAATTGCACAGGGATTTAATCAGCTCTCTAATAGATTATTGTCCACCCTCCCCCAAAATATTGTTGATATTTATTGTGATCTTTTGGAGATATCGTGTGGACAAACAGGACATTTTGGCGGTATTATCTAGTTTGGATTTATAAATAGCACTTAGGGGAGGTAATTGTGCATGGATCTACTCAAAGATTCTATTGATATTAATTTAGAACTTTCGGATACATCGTGTGGACATTGATGAGCGTGTGTAGATGCGATTGAAAAAAGCAGAAAAATATATCTTAATCAAAATATCAAAATATAATCCCTGAATTCGCCCCCAAATCTCAGCATTCCTTTCTTACCTGATAGAAGAAGATATCAGAGATACCAAGTTGACAGTCATGAAATTTGGGTGATATGAAATGGTTTAGATATATAATTACGAACTGAGGGGTAATTGTTCATGGTTGCAGTTTTGACATCCAACAACGACGTAGGGAAGGTAATTGTGCGCAGATTCGCTCTGATATTTAATCATTTCTCTCTCAGTCTAATGCTCACCCCTCCACAGAATTTCATTGAAATTGATTCAGAACTTTTATAGATATCATGTGCACTCTCCTGATTTATTAACCCATTTTCCACCTTCACAAAATTTCATTGAAATCCATTCAGTGCATTCGAGGATACCGTGTGGACAGACAGACGAACCTACAAACGAACAAACAGACGCCACGAAATACATTTCCTTCTTTTCAACTTCGTTGACGTAGGTAATTAAAAGAAATGTTAATTTCGCTTTTCTGTTCTCGCAAGAAATTTATTGAAACTTTTATAAATGAATTTTCGAAAGTGATATTTTTGTTTCTCCTCCCGAAACAATTTTTTTCCTCTCAAAGGAAACAATTTTTCAGATAAAAATATCTTCTAGCAACCATTTGAAACAATGGACTCTTCCACTTCTTCTGACTAGAACTTCATATGAAATTAATTGCTCAGACATAATCATTTATTCACATTATTAACAGCTTTGAGGTAGGAAACTATCGAGTCACAGAGTAAGTAAGAGAATCGGAGAGTAACTTGTTTTGTAATTATAATGTCATTTAGTAGTAAACTCTGTACGATACAATTTCTTTAAATACGTAGGAATCAAGTTATTATGAATTTCTGACTATATAGCGTGGTTGAAATCAGATAAGTGAGAATGTAGCAATATATCTTAATTTGAATTTTACTTGCTGAGGGGCTTAATCGGCAAAGGCATTGAGTGTTATACAGGTTGCAAGTTCAAATCTCGTTTTGACTATTTCTTTATTTCTGATCCATGCCACTTGCTTTAAGGTTGTGAAATATAAAAATGATCTGAGTATTGTAATTATAAGCAACAAAAATGATTTTAAATGATATCTAGTCAAAAATTGAGTACACATTTACTTCAGTATGAAAATATTTTAACATAGCCGTGGCCAAGGGAGGTAACTTTAACTTTAATGTTGAAAAATGAATTAAGGAAAGCGCATTCGAAATTTAAAAAAAAAAACTTTCTTGCGATGAAGAAAATTACATTATAACAATAGAAATAGAAAAGCAAAGCAAATTATATTTTAACAACAGGAGAACAAAGAAAATTGCACAACATTAATGCCTGGGTGAAGACTTTAGAGATCAATTATTTAATTTAATTCACAACAGACCAGTTTATTCACTGTGGTTGGGTTTTGGTTATCCAAGGGTTCTGATATTTATATCTATTCTGCACACACAATAAGTGGAGAAATTTTTTTTTTTTTTTTGTTCTTTGAAAATTCACCCTAAAATGTTTTTAGTGGGAGTTCAAAATCCAATGTAAGTTTATGGTCAATTGGTCACTATTTTATGCCCACTTGTTTTTTGAAAATTATTACTTTTTTAGTGATAACAGCCAAACATTGGGCGAGATAAAAAATTAAAAAAAAAACTTATTAATTGATCACCCTTTTTTCCATTTTTTCAATTGATCACCCTAAGCACATGGGCGATGGTGATCCATAATTTTATTTCATCAAATTAAATAATTACCTCCCTTGATAGCTAATCGTGTGAAAATATTTCAAGAAGCGAAAGTGTAATTATTAGTCCAATCGAATTTCATCAAAAAATGGTCGGTCCCAGAAGTAAATACACTATAAATAAATTTGGTACCAAACGAAGTGCAATTTCATTTCAATAACAGACATCTGCCACGAAGCTGTGTTCATTTTTACGGTGGTTTATTCAAACAGCCTTTCGGTTGGCTATGAAATGGCTAAAACCGACTTTAAATGGCTATGAAATATCTATCCCGACTGTTTGAGCAAACTACAAAAGAAAAAAAGATAGCATTGTCTATATTTTACAATGTATTTATTTATTTTATTTTTTTTTTTTTTTTTTGTCATTTTTTGGTAAATGAACAGATTATTTTAAAGATAAATACATTGCGTGTTGTGCTGTTGACGAATAGCTCAATCTGAAAGTGAGGCTCTCAGAATGGCGGATGGCACTTTTGTTTCTAGTACATTTCCTAAGTTATAACTTTTTAGAAGTAGAATCTTGGCAACAAAGTTAAATCATATAACCCTGTAAAAAAACATACAGATTAAGGGGAAAGATGTTGCTAGTTTTCCCATGAAATTTAAGGGCCATCATTTTGAAATATTACATATTTGTGAAGAAGTTAGAGCACTTCAGTGGCAATTGTTGTATCATTATTGACAATTTTGTTTTTTTGACTAAAAAGTCAAAACTGACTGAAAAACTAAAAATATTACAATTTTGAATGAGTTGATGAAATTTCACCCAAACATTCAAGTCTTGTTTTTATTTCTGTTATTCCACATGAAATGGAGCAATTTTTTAAGCAAAAATCGCTAATGGTATATTTACTTCCGAGTCCAACTGAACTGAACGAAACACTAAAAATTACGAATGAAAGTTATGTTATATCTAAGAAATTTGAAAAAGAAACAAGCCTAACAAGTTACTTCCATGTTTCTCATAAGGTTACCTCCCTTGGATCACACTTGGCACTGTCTATCCTATTGTTTTAGATCACTCATCTTGAAAAGAAGGTTTTTCAGTCCTCAGTTGTATGACGTCATTAAAGAACAATCATTTATTCCTTGTTTTAATCAATTCTTGTGATAGATATAAAATCATATCATCAGAATTCACAATTACTGATTAAAAAGTTTTTTTTCAATATGATTCATGTAGTTTTTATTTTCGTTTTTGCAATATCCTTATTCACGTTTTCTCTTTCAACGTTAACCCTTATCCAGAGAATCCCTTTCAGTGGTCCTCCCTTACTGCAGGTTACCTTTTCAGTGCCCACCCCCATCTGTAAAATTATTTTCAGTGTCCCTCCCCAATCTGCTAGACCCCTTTCAGTGCCCTCCCTCATCTGCAAAATCCCTTTCAGTGTCCCCCCCATCTGCTGAATCCCTTTCAGTGCCCCCCCATCTGCTAAATCCCTTTCTGTGGTCCCTCCCATCTGCTAAATCCCTTTCAGTGGTCCCCCCATCTGTTAAATCCCTTTCAGTGGTCCCCCCATCAACAAAATCCCTTTCAGTGCCCTCCCCCATCTACAAAATCCTTTTCAGTGGTCCCCCCATCTACAAAATCCCTTTCAGCACCCACCCCCCCATCTGCTAAATCCCTTTCAGTGCCCCCCCCATCTACAAAATCTCTTTCAATGCCCCCCCCCTCTACAAAATCCCTTTCGGTCCAACCCCCAATCTGCTAAATCCCTTTCAGTGGTCCCCCACTATCCATGGTTTACCTTTCAGTTGTATGTGGACACATCATTAGAATTCTGTCCTTGTTTTCAAATAAAGAGATTGCTTAACCGAGTTAGATTTCATCATCACAACCAGTAATATTTAATCTCATTTTACTTTCATTAATCACCCTGATAATGAAAATTGTACACGCTTAGAATCCATCGTTCATCAGAATGAGGATGGAGGTAAAACATAAACATATAGACATAGACTTAGGAACAGATCTCATTGGATAACAGTTTTTTATTTCTCTTTTGTAAACAGTGGATACTTTTTATGTTTAAAGCCAAGCATTTATCTTACCCTTTGTAGCAAAAACTGTTTTCAACCTACCGGAACCTTGGCATAACTTTATATCCCATGACATTTCAGCACAATGACATTTCAACATGACTTTTCATCACAACGACATTTGATCAAAACAATTTTTTATCAAAAAAATTTTTATCAGAATAAGATTTTATCAAGATGACTTTTTATCCAAAACAACTTTTGATCAAAACAAAATGACTGAAAGAGAACAACTTTTTACTGAAATAACTTGTTCAATTTTTAGCTTAGATGAACCAGAATTTTAGAATTATTTCATTAATCAAAATATGAAATTTCCATTTTTTTTTTTTGCTAGATAAAAAGAAAAATATTTTTTCAAAAGAAAGGGACAAAAAATTCCATTAATTATAACATAGAATCGGATTGTCATAAAGTCAATGTTTACTTAATTTTTTGCCTGAATTTATTGACAAAAACATTTACACATGGTCAGTTTTTAAAAAAATCTTCAATTCTTTGGAATTTATTCAGAGAAGTTTTATATCTAATCCATCCCTAATCTTTGTTCTTACTGATGACACAAAGATTTTGACGATAAAATTATCTTTTATACAAGTTTTGGGCTTTTTTGTCTCAGTTTACAGATCATCTGTAAAATTTACAGTTGCAAGAAAGAAGTGCCGGGAACAGAAAGGCAAAGATATGAAAACTGTGGAGTTGGAACATAGAACGAGGCAAAACTGTTTTGAAAATGAATATTTCCTTATGTCAACTGATGAAAAACTACTTGTTTTGAAAATACAAAATGGTTTGGGCAGCTACAAGTGTGAACGTGTATGACTGTTTCAGCCTGACTGCTGAGTTCTTCCACTGCCATCTCTGAACCCACCTGATGCCATCACCCTTTTGCTAGACTAGTCCACCTAAATAAATAGTTTCAGCCTCACTTGGTCATAACAGCCTCAATTTTTGGCTCCCATCCATTAATTAGCTTGACTCTTTTGCCATTTTATCTTATTTTACTGCATTGTTATCATGCGACCTAATTTTGACTACTATTGCCTTTTGACCTTATTCGCCTTAATATACAGATAGCCCCCCCCCCCCATGCCAGTTAATGATGCAAAGAGTAAAGATTTACAGTTTAGGGTTAGGGTTTATGACCTGTCTACTATAATAGTGTCAATCAGTTTGTTATCAAAGTCACCATATTGAAGATGCATCAAATATTCAACAGATACTACCCTTTGCTCATTGCAAAATTAAAATGATGTCAAAATCATTGCCCCAGAGAACTGAAATTTTCAACATTTACTCCATATTACACCTAGAAAAAAAAAATTTTTCCCCCCTTATATATGCTTTTAGTGCAGGGGGCAGTTTGCAATGTAAATTCATGTTGAATTGGTCCCTACTTTGAGTCCAGCAGTGTTTGTGCTTGTTCTTTGAATATTTAAACTTTTTTAAGGATCACAGCACTAAAAAAAATCAAGAGAAGTATCTTTGATTGATCAATCATTTTTCTAATTTTCTAATTGATCACCCCTAACATCGTATGCTGCCAAAAGATGTTCATCACATAACAGTTTGTATTGAATCACTAAGCGTCTGGTTATATGTGTATGTATGTAGGTGTCATGTATACAGGCAGCATCAATGGAGCTTGAGGGCTAAAAATTCAAACATTTCCTCTTTATTATGTCCACAAAATGTTTTTTTTAAAATTCCCCCTCTAGATAAGTTTTTGTGGGGGAGGGGGTTCAGTTTTGCAAAGTAAGCTTATGCTAAATTGGTCTCCACTGGGGTTTTTTTAGAAAAGGCAAAAGAAGTAACTTATTCATTGATCACCCCTCTTTCCAATTTTTTAAGTTGACATTCACCAGATGTATTAGTCGACATGATTACTCGACAAGTGGAGATTGTATGAACTTGGCATTTGCCAGATGTATAAGTCAGTACACAAGGCAGTGTAGTGTTGAGTTTGAATTTTTTTTTTGATCAGCGATTCTTAAAAAATCTAGTGAAAATAAATAATATGTAAAGATAATAGATTTTTCTTACAATAGATTATCTGCCTTGACTTCCTCTCTCAGGAATCATCAAATTTTAAATGTATAATATCTAAATTGGGAACACTGACTAGAAGTGACCAAAATACTTCAAATCTGTAGTTTCGTAAGACAAACAGAAAATTATTTTACAAGACAATTATGGCAGGCTGGGCCACACGTCATTAAGTCCAGTCTCTTCTAAAAAAGTGCACTTTTGGAATGGACACTGCACTGGTTGTTTGTGATTTCAAGACGACTTGTAGTTATTCCAAGAATTGCTCCAACAACTGAATTCATTCAACATTTCAGACGATCCATTCTAAAGCCTCCCTCAGGTATACAATCTATTTGGAAAGATGGTGGTCATTTTTTTTACAGAAAAAAAAGAAAATAAGGGCATGGACACATAGCATAGTGGTTACAGCATCAGACAAAATCACAGCAAAGTAATCTTATGGTTCTAGGTTCAATCCTAGTGTGAGACAATAATAATACTACTACTGCAAAGAGGGGAGTACAGTCAATATATCCCCGTCGGATAAAGAAAGGGTTTGGTTTGTTACTTCCCAAATCTCCCAGATGATACCTGACGAAGGCTGTAGAGTGCAATGGCCGAAACGTTGTATGAAAAACAACAAAGATGAGGATGGTCCGAATATCAATAGAAATAATGATAATACCTCATTTCAAAAATTCAGAGATATACTTACTTCAGTGTCATTCACCTTTGAGTATTTATCGTAAAATTCAGTCACCTCTAACTAAGTTTCCCTATATTTTTGATTATTTTCATCTTATTATCTGTTGTATATAATTTTATATTTGATTCATTTCATATCATGAACAAAAAGCATAAATAAACTCATTTATTAAGTGTTTATCCAATTCATCTTTTCTCAACTCCCAAGAAATATAAGAAGAAAACTTAGAGTGACAAAAAGCTAATACAGAGAAATTATTAGTATTTTTCTAGTTTATATAAAGTTGGTAGATAACAGTCTTAGAACTTGGAATTAAATTTTTGAAAATAATGTTTTAGAATTGTTGTAATTGCTTAAATACTTTTCAAATAATGTTTTCTTGTCGTATATGATTACCACAAAAATTACTTTTTTAAGAATAGGAAAATATAGATACCTGAGTAAATCAAGTCAGTCACCCTTCATGTTTGATACACATTTCATTCACTTCTGCACTTTCATTTACCCTCAAAATAATTTCCTCAATCCCCAGGCTAAAAACCATCAACGATTTTAAAAAGCACTGCTTTGGAATGAAGGAAGGGGTTGTAGTGACTAATTGTCTCCCTTGACTTATAAATTGAGTTTGAAATCTAAAATTACGGTTTTCTGTCTCTTCAAAGTCAACGTTTATAAGTCTAAAAAATGAAATACAATTCAAAAAGAACCGGTCCGATTAGTTACTTAGAAGAAACCGTCATGTGACCAAAATCTTTTGGCAGCATACCGAGTTGGGGGAGTCAATTAAAAAATTAAAAAGGGGCGATCAATGGATAAATTACTATTCTCGTTTCTTGTTGGGCAGTGATCACTGAAAAAGTCTGAATTTTCAAAAAACAAGTATGAATTCAAAATAAATTTGCATTGTAAATTGGAACCCCCTCTAAAAACCTTCAATGGGGAGATTTTCGAAAGAACCTTCTTTGTAGACATATACGCATGATACATATATACATAGCCAGCCAGCCAAACCAACCTAAAAACTGAAGAAATCCATTTTGACAGTTTTTGGTGGCGGTTTCTGATAACAATCTGAAGTTTCTTTACAAATAAAAACGTAAATCACAGTCAATAATTGACAAATGGAGATAGATAGATAGATAGATAGATAGATAGATAGAAAGATGGACAGATAGATAGATAGATAGATAGATAGATAGATAGATAGATAGTAGGATATCTATGAATGTGTCATAATAGATGCAGAATCGTAGAAGCCATGCTCTTAATGTTGATACAGTGTGAATGTGAGATTCACTTGTGTAGTTATCCGTTTATATTATTCTCATTTGTCATTCCCACCATTCTGTCCTGAGGCCTTATCCTATCTTGTCCATATCCCAGGAAGGGAGGGGGCTGATCCCCTCCCATTCAATGACTCACAAGTTTACACCCACTCACCCACTTTCTTCACACCCCCTGCCCTGTGCAGAGAGGGTCGGGGAGGTGTCTAGCCAGCACAGATCTTCCATTCTCTCTCTCTCTCTCTCTCTCTCTCTCTTACAATTGATGACCTGACAGCATGTGGATGCTGAACCCCCTCCCCTACACATCCGGCTCTTCTCGTGGTTCCACGCCCATGCACCACTGAATGAAAGCATGTAACCCTGCTGATGACTGTGGAAGATAGAATGGTCGCTAACTGGAATTCTCCGATGAGAACTCTGCCTTGGAATTCCAAGAATGACATCATTTCTTTCTTTTTTGGTTTTTGGTTTTCAAATCTATAGATTATTTGTATAAAATTGTTAATGCATATGTGTGTATGTGTATATGCTACAGATTGATTGGTTTTCTGCCTGCTCGTGTATGCAATATACATATGCATGTGCACACACGCACACGCACACGCACATACATATGTGTGTGTGTATGTATGTGTGTATATGTATATTTACTTATATAATAAGCCATGTGTATGTCTATGTTTTTGTCTATAACATTTGTCAAGGGAGATAACAATTTAACTCTAACTATAGAGTAGTCTCCCTTATTAACGTTTCATGTTTTTTTTTGCAAATTCATAAAATTCCTGGGTTAATTCTGAGTGAACAAAGAGAAAAAAATGCAGAACAATATAATGTTTTTTATATTTTATCAGCATTTAATGCTATTGCAATATTATTCAATTACTAACATCATTTTTTGAGACCATGGGTAAACTAGTACAGATATATACATATGTATTTATAAATGTGTGCATGTATCTATCTATATATATATCTATATATATATATATATATAAATATATATATATATATATATATATATATATATATATATATATATATATATATATATATATATATATATCAATCTCTAAATATGTATGTATAAAATTCAGTAAGTATTCATATATATACATATATATGTATTCTTTGCATGTAATACTTTCCCATGAGCACACTGATACAATACTCAGATCCTATGCTGAGGATAAGAGAATTGCACATTCCAGCCAATCTATTCTACGGCCTTCTTCAGGTATACTATCCAAACATGATGGTGGTAAACAGCATTTTCTGAGTATTTTTTTAATATAATCATTTTAATTGTCAGTACTTTCAACCCAGTGCTTAACCATTAATCACGTAGATGGAACAAAGTGCTAAAAAGATTTCAAATAGAAATTCAGCTGATAAACCTGTCAGGCTATTCTTTAAAAAAAATTAGGTTTAATGGTTACAGATTCAGTAAAAACATGGTTTATGGCTTTCCCTTTAGTGAGCCTAGGCTAAAAATCAGGTAATGTCTAAGGCTGGATACAGTGAGCTGAGAAGTGTGAAGGTCTGGAACTGTTAAGAGCATTTCCTTCAGTCAATGGAGGGCTAATTTTCCAGCTTTTAAACCTTTTCTATGGCCTTGGGACAATGTGATTTGGTCCCATTGAACATTTAAATTTCCCAGTGCTTCAACCATTGTTCATGGGTCATAGTCTACTGTTGTCAGTAATTCTTCATCATTGAGAACAGGTTTTGGTCTCCTCTAACCTTTATTACTGGTATCCACAATCACAGACATAAACCTATTGAACCAATGCTGAACAGTTCACACTGTAGTAGTGAAAACTTCAAATGCTTTGTTGACGCTATCAGTATCTTGAGCTGCATTATGTTCTAATTTGAAATAGTACTTGAAAATTTGGATAGATGCCATTGCTGTAGAGGCCTAAAAAACCTCCAATATCTCTGTTTGCATAGAATCTGGAAAAAAAATGTATGACATCAGAAAATTTTTCACTTTTAGATTTGTATTCTGCATGATTTAAAAAAGAAACAAAAAATGACATTTCATGCAAAACGACTGAATATGATGTTAATTTTAAGCAGGTTATATTTTTCTCCTCTCTCTCTCTCTCTCTCTCTCTCTCTCTGTCTCTGTTTCTCTGGTTACTTCTCTATCTTTGTCTCTCTTGACACAGGCAAATAATAATGTACTTGGTGTCAATTGCAATTGACACTCTCAGCAACACAAGATTAATGAAGATTAAGAGATAATCCTTCCCTATATTTTAATTGTCTGTTAAGCTTTATTGATCTAACTTTTACAGTTGCCTTTATTTACTCATGTTATTACAATTACTCAGAGCAAAAAAAACCCTGCCTTCTATTTATTTTTCATTACCAAGGGTGTTAACTGCCACTTTTCAGGGGGGGGGGCAAAAAGCATGCATTGAGGTGAGAACGGGCAAAAGAAGAATATATTTTTAGGGGTTGGATGCAAAAGTCTATATTGAGAATATATCTTGATGGCAACCCTGTTTCACAATAAACATTCCCTCTACCATTTGTAGTGAGTGTATGTAAGTACAACCCACTATATGTTACAGATATTACATTATGCATTTGATGCATGACTTGACCCTAGGGTGACACAATAATGAATAGAAATGCTGTCTTCTAAGGATCATTAAGTTGGAGTCACATAAAACAGTTGTATTGCACCATTATTATTGACTATAAGTTTTCAACCTTCAAAATGTCTCACCCTCAGTGAGAAGGCCTGAACCCGGGAAAGGGTGTTAACATCTACCCCCTCCCTCCATGGATGCTTATGCTTACAGTTGATGCACTCTCCAACTGATAAAGTAATCAGGTCTGATTATTCACTCAGTATAAAACTGTCCAACATCTTTTGGTAGCATGATGTATGCTGCCAAAAAATGTTGGGCACATGACATGGGTGATCAATCAAAAAATTGGAAAAGGGGATGACCAATGAATAAGTTACTTCTCTCATCTTTTGTTGGGCAGTGATCACTAAAAAAGTCTGAATTTTTAAAAAAAACATGTATGAATGCTATTAATTCGGCATAAACTTGCATTGCAAATTGACCCCCTCGCACTAAATACCAATTCAAGGGGTAATTTTCAAAAACAAAAAAATTATTCTTTCTACACATGATGAGGAATAGATATTTGAATTTTCAGCCCTCTATCTTCAATGGTGCAGCCTGTATGCATGATACATACATAGCCAGCAAGCCAGTCAGCCAGACTAACCTAACAACTGAAGAAACCTATATTGACAGTTTTGATTGATTGTTTCTAACAGCACAAAATCAGAGTGGCTTGTTGTGAGGACCTTTAGCTGCATACATTCCAGTCAGGGACATTTTGGTGACAGATATTTGGGCCTCATTTTTTTTTTAAAGGTAATGATGAATATGTAAAATTCATATGATTACTTCATTTTTCTTTCATCAGTTCTTTTTTTTTTCTTTCTTTTTCTTTTATTTATGAGCCATTTCAACATTGAGTGTGCATGGTGTGAAACTTTCACACTCACTTGAATTATTTAGGAAAAAAAAATTCCAATTTTTTGCCATTTGATAAAAATGAATCTTGGCCTGTTTTATTTGCCTTTTTCAAAATATGAAAATAAGAAAACAGAAATCAACGATGAAAAGTTTTTTAAAAGATATATGAAGCCCTGAATAAAAAACATGCAAAACATAATTATTGTACATTGCATTAAATTTCTCTATAATGAATATATTTCATTTTAAAATATATGTAGTCTGTCATTCTTTCCTGTAAATACAAAATGAGGCTGAAACATCCATGATAGAAATATCTGAGTCCTAAACATCTACAGCCGGTATATCCAGGTCAGAACATCTGGGTTGAAACATCTGTTTACTGAATTACTATAACCAAAAATGTTACATTTAAAAGCATCAATAAAAAAACTTGTACTGAAACTATTAATAAAACAAAAGCAATGAGGGCAGATCCCAGAATTCCTGGTGCCCTCACCAAGCTGAACTTCAGCACCATTTAAAGTCTGACTGAGCCGTCATTGGTCATTAGAATTTCTAATGCAAATTGTTTCTTAGTTTCACTACAACAGAAAGTACTATATGTCAGATATTCCTGACAATTCTGATTTCACATCAAAGAATTTTCTTCTTTTGACAGTCGAATCACTGTAGCCCCATGAATGGCCAGACTAACCAGCCAAGCAGGCAACAGATTCTTCTTTCTCTGTATCTTTCAATGTACATATCTATGAGTGTATGTATCTGTGTCTCCAGGCACTCCTGGTCTCATTTTTGGGACTACAACCGAGAAAATTTAGATGAGTACACCTCTAGGAACCACCTAAATATGTTTTTTAGGTTTTTTTCAAAAAGTGTTTTTTGGGTTTTTAAGGTTATTTTTGGATTATCAATGCCCAAATCTTGTGCTGGTATTTTTCAGATAATTATAGATGAAAGATCTATTTTTTAGATGACTTTAGATAATTTTCCAGATAATTAGTTCTGGTACATGTGCAGGCTATGGTGATTCACTTATACAAGGTATGGATATTTTTATTATGTTCTATTTGTTTATTCTCCTATTTTTTCTATTTGTATTTGAAAAGTCCTACCATTGCAGACACATGACACTAGCACTTGATGCCCTTGGCAACTACCCTTGTTACTGGTACCTACGGCTGGCTCTTATGATAATAATGGTAACAATGAACCCAGTGTGTCATAATAAAAAACAACAATAAAAAGATGAAGTAGAACTAGTAATAAAGTAATAATAATGATGGAGAGTGTATCCACCCAAAAAGTATCCTATGTCTCACCAATTATTTCCTACATATCTTGAAATCACTCAACTAAGAAATGAAGAGCACTGGATCATCGCTATGATGTCTATTATAGTCAAGAGGTTTGCTTCATAAACTTCCTAGCTATGGCATAACTGGTAGAGCTCATTCTACAATCAAATATTTCAGGAAGAAGACTTGAGGTTGTGGTTAATGGCAAGTCTTCAGAGTTTCATGAAATTAATGCAGGGTGCCCCAATGATCTGTCTTGGGGACCACGATAAAATTCACCATCCAACTATATATTCACCAAGTTTCTTAATATACCACCTTAATTCCTGACAAACTTTGTGATGAGCAAAATGTAGAAATAAAGTGCCATTTGTCTTGAACAGTCTTCTAATATCATCATTTCACTCATACATCTGTCAGATTAACCATTAATCCATAATCAACAGTTTCGTGATGTCTAGATTGGATGTCTACAGAGATAGTAGGGACAATTGCTTCATTTGACATCCCAAGTATGCCTGATACCTGCTTTAATGACACCTGCTGTATGGAGTTCATCTTGCAGACATTTCATTCTAGGATATTCACCAGTTACCGGAGGACCTTGTTTTGCCTCCAGGTATAGCAGCCTTAGGACAGATTTGTTTTGCAGCCGGTGAGGCTTTATATACATGTATTATATTGGATATATACACAAACAAAATATTTTGTTTGTGTGTATACATATATATATATATATATATATATATATATATGTATGTATAATAGTAATTGAATAATTGTGTCATCCACAGACAGCTGTTTCGTTGTATTACAACTCTTCAGTATGGCCATAGACTATCCATTATCCCATCCAGTACCACAAGATAGGATCGAGACCTTATCAGTAAAATTTATCAGTTTGTATAATTCAGAAAACAAGTGTGTTTTTTTTCAACAGCAAAAAAAGAGGGGGGATCACTCTCCCATTGGTACAAAATAAGTATATATATATATATATATATATATATATATATATATATATATTGACAGTGAATAAAAGCCATTACTTCAAGTAGTTCCATAATTAAACACTATTATATTTTAAATTGATTGTTTCATTATTAGATTTGTTGTTTACTTCTCTCTTTTGTGGTTTATCTATTTTTGTCTTTTTATTAAAAAAAATACTTAATGAGCAGTTTAAAATGTGGCCTTCATTTCCCATCTGACCTTGACCAAATACCAGCTTGGCACAGACCTGCGTGTCCTTTAACTGTCAAATGTCCAGACCTCAATGTTTTGTGATATATCCACTCAGCATGACATCACAGTGGGAGGTGAGCCGGAAATGTCTACTTTATCAGTCATTTCAGAGTTTGCATGCATTCATTTGGGGTTATCTTCATGGCTGTAACCCAATAAGGTTCAGATGAACCTAAAATGTGTAAATGTGGAATTGGATAACAATAAAATTGAAGTTACATTTACGTGCATTTGGTGGTAAGCTCTGTTTCAGCTAAGTGTGGCACAAGGACAAATGAAGAAAAATAAACATAGAGAGGTTATGTTATGCCAAATTTGTAGTGACTGTCTGTTTGTAAATCAGGATTCAAAATTCCGGCTTTGACTTCAATACTGATCATGTGACTATTTACATGTGTATATGTGTGTGCATAATAAATATGTATACATATATGTATTATATTATATTGATATACATATATTTGCATGCAAGCCTATTTGCAAAGATATATATATGTGTATGACATCACCTCATCTCATGACAGAAAGAAGACTAGAAGGTGCAGCAACTGAAACATTATGACTAAGACAACAAAGACTGGTCCAAAAGAATCAATGTATAATAGAAAAACTACCTTATAGAAAGAAGTCGGAAGAGTGCAGTTGCTAAAACATTGCAATAAAGAGGACAAAGGTAAGGAGGCTGATCCGTATGAATCAATGTATTAGACTGTAATCCACCAGAAGTTTGACTATCTGTCAGTAAGTGACAGCATAACTCATGAACCACGCATCATATTGCAATGACATTTTCTGTGTGTACTAATGGGACCCATGTTTTTTTAGCAAATTGGTCTTTGAAATTTGAAAAAAAAAGAATAATTGTGTTGGTCAACCTCGCACTTACACCAAAGGTCCCATTCAGGCCTTCTTGCCGAATATTCCGTTTGTGACGCAATTTTTCAGCTAGTAATAATTATAGTATCATCTGGTTTTTGCATTGTTTATTTTTCAAATCAAAAACATCCCCAGACTGAACAAGGATGAAAGTTTTAGGCATTTGTCTGCAATGAAATAATTCTACAATAATTCACCAAATGTCTATCCGTCTGTCTGTATGTGACAGCATGACCCAGGAACCTCTGAACATATCCCATGACATTTTCTGTGCATACTAATGGCACCATCCCCAGGCATATTTTCAATTTAGGCTCATTTTTTTTCATGATGGTGATGACTTTCAATTCAAATCCATGATCTATTGCTGTGGCCAAGGTTCTATTTCGGCCATCAACAGGAGCTAGCAGAAAAAAGCGTGCCTGTAGGGTGGATTTTCAGCTAGTAATGATAATAGAATCATAGTGTCCGTTTATGCATTCTTATCAATACAGAAATACAGAAATATCTCCAGACAGAGAAAGGATCAAAGAATTGGGCATTTTTGTCTGGAGAGAAATAATTGCATTAATATCTAAAATGGATTCTTCTTCCAACACTGGAAAAATTTTTGCTGAGTCATAATTTCTGACTCAACAACGGACAACTGCCTTGCCCATGATTCATGTGGTGCAGGGTGTCCGCCATTAGCGTTACTTACGATAGCAACCGTAATAAATCTTAAATAGGATGTCACAGCATTTTCCTTTTTAGACCCAATTATTGTTTGCAGCAATTGTGAGTTTTTACTGGAACAGGGTGTTAGTCTGATGCCCAAGATGAACTACTTCGGCTAAAAAGTCAGAGTGTCACTCTTGATAATGAAAAAAAGACCTAAACAGTGATGCACACCTGTATATAATTCTTAAATATGTAGAATTACATAATATAAATGAAGACATCAGGATGTGTTCTTATCTTCAATCTTCTTTTAATCAATTGTTTCAAAAATGGATCTCCAGTATCAAGAATTATGCACTGTCAATAAAGGTTTCTTCATTTTCCAAGTTGGTTTGGTTAGCTGTCTGGCTGTTTGGCTGGCTGTTTGGATAGCTGGGTTGCTATATATATATATATATATATATATATATATATATATATATATATATATATATATATATATATCATGCATACAGACTGCACCAATAAAGTAGAAGGCTGAAAATTTTTGTATGTATTCCTTATTATGTCTCGGAAAACCTTTATTGTTTTTTGAAAATTCCCAATCTAAATGGGTTTTTATGGGGGGGGGGAGGTCAATTTGCTATGTAAATTTATGCTAAATTGATCCCTTAGTTTGTGACAAGCAGCATTCAAGTTTGCTATTGAAAAAAACAGACTTTTAAGTGATCACTGCCCAACTAAAGCCAAAATAGTAACGTATTCATTGATCACACCTTCTCTAATTTTTTAATAGATCCTCCATCCCCGACTTGGCATTTTGCCAAAAGACGTTGGTTACAAGACAGTTTCTATTTAGTGACTAACCAGACCTATTATCATTTAGAGATGGGGCACTTTTCCGAAAGTAAGCAATTAGTACTATACGTTATTCTTGGCAGGAAAAGAAAAAAGAAGAGGAGTTGCTTCCTTTGATGCATGTCATATGAGGCAGTGCTTTCTGTATCATCACACATGAGGCAATGCTTTTTGTTTCTTCACACATGAGGCAATGTTTTTAGTCTCCATTTCTCAAATGATCCATGGATACTCAATCATTGTTTGAGGTACTTGTGGGTTTTTACAGGGCCTGGGCTGC
Organism: Thysanoteuthis rhombus; assembly: GCA_963457665.1. Classification (NCBI taxonomy): domain Eukaryota; kingdom Metazoa; phylum Mollusca; class Cephalopoda; order Oegopsida; family Thysanoteuthidae; genus Thysanoteuthis; species Thysanoteuthis major. Next base: position 53,540,715 of record OY735211.1, read on the forward strand.
TAGCCCGACACTCAAGATAGACTGCCTTACGGGGCTAAAGGGCTTCAACTCTAAATGATTAGATTTGATCTGCAGCACTCTTGTAAATGAAGTTGTAGAGCAGCTCCATTCATGGACAAAGGGAGGTATGTTCAACTCTCGCTAAAGATTTGACCTCCTCTTTTGAACCATGCGGTTTACTAATGGCAGTAGAATGAGGGTCTGAATAGTTTCAATGAAAAGCAAATGAAATTTAAATGAAAACAATGCCAATCAACTCCAGACTTGGAGAATTAGGTGAGGATTGTTGTTGTTATCACAGTAGTTTGATAGAACATCTCTGTCCACATAAAGGGGCTTAGCTGAAAAGAACATTTATACTGTTACTGCTGATGCAAAAAGTATGAGTACACAAACACGGAATGCTTTTGTGGGAAACAGTTCTTATTGTTTATAACTTTGTGAAGAATCAGTGACATTCAAACCTTTGTTTGGACAATCAAATCTCTTCTTATTTTTTTTCATGTCATCAACACAATGTTTTGGCTGATTCATTCTTCAGCCCTTTTGGAAGAGAAAAAGTTTTACCCAGTTTTCCTCTTTTCTTGGATTGTACGCCTGATGAGGACTAAATAGATGGATTAACCGAAACGTTGTGTTGACGATATCAAAAAAAAGATCAAAAAAAGACATGGGTGTATGAGCCAGGGGATCAAAGGGACATGTGCCCCCATCCCGATTCAAGCAAAACATGTTAAATTTTAGGCAAATCAGTGTAATTAAGGCGAAGCCATGTCAAATTTTGGGGGTTAATTGAGCCTCTTGCCCTCTTTATAGAAAGGGTTCCCCCATACGCCAATGGGAAGAGATTCAATTGTCTGAATATACATTTGTGTGTCCTAATTGATCTGTCTGGAATGTTGAAATCAAGTACAGCGTTCTTCAAATTGTACTTAGCTGAATGTGGATCTGGGAAAAGTAATATATTTCATTATTCTGATCTTTCATAGGTCACCTTGATCCTCTTGTGCAATTGCAAAACTATTAGTTTAGGAGGAGAAATAGGTCCTTGTACATGGGATAGAGTTTTTGTCACTACTAGTTGGAAGCCATCAACCAAAACTATCTTCAAAACTGTCAACATAGGTTTCTTCAGTTTTCAAAAACATTTTTATGTGTGTTTAAAATTCCCCACACCACTACCACCACCCAGAAGGTTTTTAATGAAAGGTTCAATTAACAATGTATTTTTTTGATATATTGGTCTTTAGGTTTGTGTCTGGCAGTGTTCACGCTTGTTTTTTGTAAAGATTAAGACTTTAATTGTGATCACCATTCAACAAAATGTAAAGTAATTTATTCATTGATCACCCCTCTATCTGTTTTTTAATTGATCACCTCCATGCTGCCAAAAGATGTTTGTCATGTGATGGTTTCTATCAAAGGACCAACCAAACCTGTTTTTTTCTTTATCTTTGAATACCTTGTTTCAAGATTCTGCAAAGTAAAAGGCTGAAATAATATCCCATGGGGTTCATTTCAACCCTTTATTACAACAATCGTGAACCTTAATCTGAATTCCAAAAAAATAGAAAAATCGCATATAAAATTTTGACCCCAAAAGTTTAGTGAAACAGTCATTGTTAAAATTCAAACAAATCTTGACTCTAATTTATTTGAAAATGAACCCCACGGGAAATCATTTCAGCCTGTTACCTGATAGGATCTAAAAATAAAAACTTCAAATATTGAGAAATAAACAACAGGTGTCGGAAAGAAATCTATGCTAAGCATGTGGCCCTATTTTTCCACCTGAACTATACGCAATGCAGTGTTTGGGCTGGAGAGTGGGGACTAACAAAGGATAAATTTGATATTGGCAACAGCTGCAGAGGCTGATATAGTCATTGTTAGTGATTGACAAACAAAGAACAAACAGGTAAAGAAAAAGGTTCCCTTTACATGCTTTCTTCTGACAACTAAATATTGATTCTGATACTTCATACCTACATACTTACATAAGGTGTATGTAAGACTCCATGAGACACAAAGACTCTACTGTCAGTAATCACCATACAATCCATTGATTCTTATCTATCTATGTTGCTAAGAAGTGCATAATGAATTTAGATCAGACATACTCAATGGGGGAGCCATATGGGCAACTTAGGGGACCTGCCACATTTAAAAGGACCATAGACCAAATTACCAATAAATGAATTTTTATCTTTTTGTGTTAATCCTGGTGCTGTAAAAGAGCCCTGTAAGAATTTCGGGATTGACAAATAAAGCCTATCGGACATGCTAGGGGGAATATTTTGGGTTGGCATAGATCAATTGGAAAATTATTTTAGGACAATTTTTCATGATGGCGGATTTCCGCTGTTGTACCCCAGTCAGAACAGAGAATGATTTTATCAAATATGGACATATTGTATAATGCTGGAAATTTTGTCCTGTGCACAATTTACAAAAGAAACATGTATCTCTGAACAATTTATTTCAATCAAATGTCATACACCATTGGAGTTTCTCTCAACTGAACTGGAATGTCTTCCCAAGATATTCTTACTCACTGAAAGTCCCTCTTGCATGTTCAATTGGTTTCATTTGTCAAATCAAAAATTCTTACGGGACTCTTTTATAGTGCCAAGACTTGGTTGAATTACTTTTTGATTGAAGGGACCCTGGAACCTGAGAAGAGCTCTTTTGGTGGCCATGGTAAAAAAAGAATTTTTTAAGCATTCCTCCAAAGATCTTTTTCTGCTGAAAATATTAAAGTTTATAGGCTTCCCTACGCCCAAATAATTATTACTGGTTTAACCCTTTGCGTGTTTTTATCTCCTTATATGTGTACGTATGTATTTTCCTCCTTGTATATGTACATGTATTCATCTCTCATATATATATATATATATATATATATATATATATATATATATATATATATATATATATATATATATATTTCTGTGTAAACAAATATATCACTTAAATTTAGCCTTACTGACTCCTTATTTTAGTTAGAAAGAAAAGTTTTCTTCCCAGTTTGTTTGGATTTGGGGGGATTCACAAATTCAGACTTTTTTTGTTAATCAACACCCAGCAAAAGGCAAGAGAAGTAACTTTTTTTATTAATCACCCCTCTTTCGAATTTTTCAATTGATCACCCCACAACATTTAACAGTTATTATAGAACCCTGTGACCCATTGGGTCTCTATTTGGTGTGAGAGCATGAACATAGACCTCACAATATTATTTTCAGTTGTTAATCATCCAGACTTTTACAGAATCAGACTTTTAATATTAGATAGATAGATAGATAGATAGATAGATAGATAGATAGATGGATAGAAATCAAGTTATTTTTGCTGGGCTGAATGAAAATTTAGACCCAACACAAGTACTAAGTTCCAAATTACATGAACTTTTTTTACATTCTTTAATTCAACACATTTTAGGGGTATCTTAATTCAATATCTCTGGCTACAATGGACTATTTCAGCTATGTAAAGGTCACTTATATGAATAAACAGAATCAGGAGTTCAGTATCATATAGATTTAGAAAGGTGTATTTAGATGCCCCTCCACTCCAACAATGTCATGAGGACTCTTGTGTTTTTGAATAAAAGATTTGTTAAGACTGTAAGTTATTTGGAGCATAAAATGGAAGATACAATGGTTTTGTGGTGAAATACCTGCTGGGAAATCATCCGTGACAGAAAAAAGGAGAGTAACAAGTCAAAACAGTCCTAGAATTACACATATAGAGAGAGACATTCACACACACTCACATATATATATATATATATATATATATATATATATATATATGTTGACGAAAGTGACAATTGGAAGGTAAAAATAAAAACTTAGGAGAAAGCAGGTGTTACTTCTCAAAATTTTTCATCATTCTGTGCGTATTTTTGATGGGTGCCAGCCAACTTTTTCAGAGAAAAATTTGCAGTGGTTCATAGGAAATTTCAAACCAAACTTTACTCTCACCTGCACAGATACTAACACCTCACCTTCCACTCCTAATAAACAACCAAACAACACAGAAATATTTCCATTTCTTTCCTTGACTTAAGCATGTAAATAGCAAAATTTTCTGTGAACTGCTGCAAGATTTATTCTGAAAAAGATGGCCGGCACCCATTGAAATGTATCAAAACTTGTTCATGGATAATAAAATATTTTGAGATATAACCTGCTTTCTCATAAGTTTTTCTCTTCACCTTCCAATTGTCACTTTCATCAGCATTCTGTTAGATCACTTCACATCCGCTATACAGACACATATATAATAATAATAATAATGCACAAATTGAACCTGCGATTGATTTGAAATCGCCTCTGAGTTATCAGTGGGCTGTTTATCTCAATAGTAACAGCAGTCACAATTTCGATTTCTGCAGCAGCCCATTTCTTCAATTGTTTATTCGATTTACACTGTCTAGGCTAAAGGACACAATCAACATTCAATGATGGGAGTTCAATCCAAATAATATAACATATTTATAATTATATATATATACATATATATATGTACTGGAATTCTACAAGAATGTTCCAGTAAATGTATGAGATAAACAAGAAGTTAGGGAAAACCACACTGGTTGGAGGTTATTTTATATTTGAAAACTTGTGCTCCAAGTTGAATTTTTCTCAGCTTACAGAAAAGATTTCTCTGATGAGTTTCAATGAAATTTTAAAGTCTTTTCTATACACATGTATATATATAGAGTGGTGCAGAAGTTTGGACCCATTGGTAGCTTAATATGGGAAGTATATCTAAAGCATTCTGTTCCTTTTCAGATTGTTAATTATACATATATACATATATTCAATAAAAAATCAGGATTACAATATAATATAACACAATATCTGATATGTGATGGGTTTATTTCATTAAGTTTTCAATACATTTAACATTGAACATTAAGTTGAGTTTGAGTAGAACTTAAAATATGATGAAGTAAAAGACTTCATTTTTTCTATTTGACAATTACTTTTTTTTTAATTCTATTGGCAAAAATAAGGATTTCTCATTTCTCATTTAAGCATAGGTAACATGGGGTTTCAGTATTTTGGCATATGCATTTTGTTTTGATATTTTCCATTTTTACAATGGGTTTGAAGTAAGTATCAATTAGTCTCCAATAATATGTTGACAGTGATGTACTGTTTTTGTTTTTTTTGTTTGTTAGTGACGATATATGGTGGTTAATCTTAGCTTAAAGGGTGTTTTTTCAATATTCCTATATAATATTTCACTTCTAAGGGTTTCTTTTGGGTTAATATTTAAGCTTTGTATACAATATTCGATTTGAGATATTTTTGGCAAAGGGCATCCATTTTTGTTTGTATAATTATAGTATGTACAGAATTATTGAAAAGAAAAAAAATGAAGTAATGTTAAAATAATGGCACTGCTCAAAATTCCTATTTACAAACATAAATTAACATCGTACATATAGGTATACTAAAAATTAACCACCAAAGCTATCTCATTCCCTTTGTCATTACTATCAACATAATAATTATTTTGTAATTCCAGCCTCTTTAAAGAACAAGCCCATCACCATAATCATCTTGGATATATAAAAACAGACCAAACTTAAAATAATTGAAATAACAGTTAAGGTCATGTAAAAGTGAACCCTATCAGTGGGAAATAGATTTAAGTGAGAATAAAATACTCTCAGAGAGAAACATACCACAAAGAACTGATGGTTTAACAACATACTGACAAAGAAAATGCTTACGCTATATCTTGCTAATTCATAATTTATTACTACCAACAAGCACAGTATCTCCACTAAATAAAACAGAAAAACATTAAAAAAAAACAATGAACAACCACTGAACAAAGGAGAAGAACAAAAAAAAAAAGAAAAGATATATAAATTGAATGAGAGGAAAATCCTATACCCAAGAAAATATCTTAAATAGGGATCTAAAATAACCTGAATCATTCGCTTGAAGAAGCCCAAACAGGACAGAAACATGAACACGTTTGTGTAGCAAACCCTTCACTTGATCTTATTCATATAAATATATATATATAAGTGAAAAAAAGGGAATAAGAAAAACTCAGAAGTAAAAGTATATGGATACTTTATTTGTTAATCATAAATGAATCAATCAGTATGCTGTAGATGTTTCAGGATGGGTTCCAATCTTCAGTGGCACCTGTCTGAATTTTTGTAGCTAAAAGGTTAGGTTTCCGTTGAAAACAAATTCATCATCAGATGTTTTGCTTTGAAAGCAAATATAGAAATTTAAATCGAGGATTCGTGGAAGGCCTTAGTAATGAGTCTGGACTGTTTAATGTCTGTGAAGGAATCTGTGGTAGTTTGGTTGGATATTTTGTTGGAAGTAGTAGCAGCAGTTATGGATATTTTATTGGTTGTGCTGGTCGAGGAGATGGGCATTCTCAAGAATCAGTTGTCATGGATATTGGGGAGCTGGGTTCTAGATTGTATAGGGGGTTGTTGGGAATAAGAGTATATGTCTATCAAGGGGTTTTGGGGCCTGGGTAGTCTGAGGTGCAGTTATGAGGATACTGAGTTGATTAGTATAGTGTAATTAGGACAGGGTTATGGTGTTAGAGATCAGTGTGGTAAGAATGTTGACTTTTGTGTTGAGTTCGTTTGGAGAGAGTGTTCTAAGTTTATTAATCAATGTGGTGAATGGTTGTAGATCTAGCTTCTGCTCTGAAATTGCGGCTGGGGTGCGGAAGTGTAGTTCTACCGGGTGTAGGTTGGGATGATTGAGTGATTTAATTCTGTGCCTTTACGTATATATATATATATATATATATACATATATAATTACGAAAAAGTTATCAATTATGTATTGAATACCTAAAATGCACAAGATCCAAAAGGTGCTCGCTTTGTTGTAGCCTCTAGAATTTGTAGCACTAAATTTCTTCGCAAAGCCGTTTTTAATTTGATGTACAATCAAATACAGAAATTCCATAATGAAAGTAGATTATATTGTAATTCATATCTCTTTTGGGTAGTAAATAATTCAATGTCTGTGAGAGAAAAAATGGATATCATAAATACCTATAAAGGAGCTAAATCTATCTCAACCTACAATTTGAGTACGCTTTTTAAAAAAATCCCCCGTGAAGATCTTATTGAAAATCAAATTAAATGATAGACTTGGCATTTACTAGCGAAAATAGTAAATATATTGGATAAACAAACTCTAAAGCTTTCTGGTGTAAAACAAAAAAAGGTGAGACTTACTTAACCCTTAATGCGATTGTTAGTCATCTTATTGGGGATTGTTACTTTGAAATCAGCAATAAAATATTTCATCAGATCATGGGTGTTCCTATGGGAATTGATTCTGCGCCTTATTGGGCAAATTTGTTTCCACATTGACATGAATATATATTCATGTCATCTTTAATTAGATCTAATATAAAGCGAGCTCATTCATTTTTAGGTTACACCCGTTTTATTGATGACTTATGTAACTTTGTTATTCTGCTACTATGTGTAAATTTTCTCTTGTTGGAATCATAGGTTGTTTACCATGTAACCGTTTCGAGGATTTTAAAAACAAATCAGTTTTATCAACATGGTACCCCAGTATTACCCCGAAAAAATATTTAATGATGTGGGATCAGTAAGTATAACAACAGACGTGACTCGCTTTTCGTGTCACTTCTATTGAGTGTTCACCACGTGAATATGAAATCTGTTGTGTCGGTTTTAATTTCAGAATGCATGCAAATCAACTTATATAATCTTTAAAAATAATCATTACACAGAAAAACTTCTTCGGGTTGATTCTCTACCAATACATTCAACGGAAGAATTTGACAATTTTTCCCACTAACCATAAAGAAAATTTTTCCACGTTGTAAACCATTTTACTTCCATTAATTTGTTTTTTCCTTTAGATTATCAAATAGATAACACATACAAGGCTCAAACGAAACGGAACCACTTTGTAGTTGATTGTAACACCAAAAGATACTTTTCCTGTACCGGTTGAACTTTGGATAACATAACATATTTGGTTTGGCTAACAAAACTCAGCTAATGTGGCGCAAAAAAACTTGACTATTAATTCAAAAAGTTAGGAAAGCTCTTCTTTCGTCATCATCATCATCAGTCTTTTATCGTCCGTCGTTCAACATTCCAAAGAGTCGCTAGGTCTCTCCATCGTGGGCGCCGCGGAGCCATTACTTTCTGAACTTGTCTAGTTCGTCTCTCCATCTTGTATTCTACCGGCATCGGTTTCGCATGTGATCCTCGGGGATTCATGTTGTTAGTCGTGATGTCCATCAGTTGTCCGCAAATCTCGCAACCTGACCAGCCCATTGCCATTTGAGTTTTCTAATGGGTTCTATGGTGTCTCGGACTCCCGTTTTCTCCCTTATATACTCTGCTGTCTTGTGATCTCTTCTATGTGAGGTTGACCATGATTCTCTCATGTGGCAGTTGCATGGTTCTCAGTTTGCAGACCAGTCTCTCGATTAGGTTCTATGTTTCATCTCCATAGGTGACTATCAGGAGGATGCATTCGTTGTATACTCTTCTTTTTAGAACTATTGGGATTTTCTTGTTTTTGAAGGATGAAATTGTTCCGCCAAAGACTTGCCATCCGAGAGTGATTCTTCGCTTGACTTATTCTGCTTTCGAGGATTTCATGGAGATTTGATGTCCTAGGTAAATGTAGTGGTCTACTTCCTCCAGTTTGTCGTTTCCGATTTTGATTGTTGTGTGTTTATTTCCGTTGTGATTGTTGCAAATGACCTATGTTTTGTTAAAGTTCATTTGAAGGCCGACTTTCTTGCTTTCTTCATTCAGTTTATCTAGCAACAGGTCGTGAAGATTCTCTGCAAAAAGAACGATGTCGTCTGCAAATCTGAGGTTGCTTAGGTATCCGCCATCTATTCTAATTCCTTTATTTTCCCATTCTACGTTTCTAATATCATCTCGAAGCAGGCTGTGAAGAGTTTTAGTGAGCTGGTATCATCTTGTCTTACCCTTTGGGGGAGCTGAAAGGGCTCTGAGTCTTTATGTAGCCTGATAAAAGATCTGCTGCGACTGTATATATGTTTCAGTACTCTGACGTGTACAGCCTCGTTGACCTTTGAAATTTCCACTGAGTCGAAACCAAAGCCTTTTTTCAAGAATTGTTTCAATGATGATTGCTGTCGTGTATCCGCCTTTGTCTTCTCTTCGTTTCTTTTGGATACATTGTTTAGTTCGGTCGTTTCAATTTTCTCTTTTGTTGTTGTCGATGGCTTGAGATTTCTGCGTTTCTTTTTTCATTTTTTAGGGGGTTCTTGGATTCATCTGTGATTTTACTGATGGTTCGTATGCTCTTTGGTTTAAACATAGTGGCGGCTTCAATAAGAGAGGCTGATACTTTGTTATTGAATTTGTCAATGTTGGTGTCGTTCTATTCTGGTTCGGTTAGAATTCAATATCTGCTTTTCAGTTCAAACCTGAAGGATCGAGTGAGCTCTTTTGGTACATTTTGTGGTTACGGTTTGGTATGGAACATCTTTCTGTGGTCTTTGTTGGTGCTAATTTGCATTTTACATCTTACCAATCTGTGGTCACTTCCTACGTGGACTTGATTTAGGACCTGGATGTCTTTGACTGTGTTGCTTTTGTCCATTAAGATGTAGTCTATCTCGTTTCTGGTTTCATGATTGAGGCTCTTCCAAGTTCATTTTTATTGGGTTTCTTCATGAAAAAGGTGTTCATGATTTTGAATCCGTTTGTGGTTGCGAAGTTTTCAAGATTTTCACCTCCCGGTCCGTACTTTATATCCGAACTGGCCGAGGCAATATTCATCTCCTTGTCCAGCCTGTGTGTTGGAGTCTCCTATAATTACATGGAAGTATTTTCTAATATCTTGGAGTAGGAAGTTCAAGTCTTCATAGAAATTCTCTGCTTCGTGTGGGGTGTAGACTTGGGTGATATTCAATTTGTACCTCTTTGGGTGTTGTACGGAGACACTGGCTATGCGGTCAGGGACAGCTTTAAAGCCCACCACGTTGTCTTTTGAGTTCTTTATTGATTAGAAAATTTACTCCGCTTCGTTTTACTTTCTCTTTTCCGTAGTGGTAAAGAAGATGTTTGCTCTTTAATTCGATCTGTTCTTTTCCGGGTCATCTCATTTCGCTAATGCCGACGATATCCCATTTTTGATTTCGTTTTCAAGATCAGTTAGGTGCTTGTCTATTGAGAGTGTTCTGACGTGGTAGGTGAGGGTTATTTTGGTTTTGTTTGGGTAGTCGCTGTTGGAGCACATCACCCCCAACCACAGCAAGTGATATGACTTTTGGGACCGATGACCCTGTAGGAACAGCCGGTGTAATTTTGATTGTGCTGGCCCATGAGGTGTGGAAGGGGGTCTGGTGAATTGGTCTCATCTGACATCAATTGAAGTCAACTGAGATCGCCACCGGCTCTTAGCACCTATTGTATCAGCTCTTGATGAATGCTTACAAGGGTCTTTTTATTGTTATTTGTCACTAACATTTATATTGAATGCAAAAAAGAACTTTAGAACTTATCTTAAACTGCTCCGGTATCCTGTTCTCTACCCCGCCTCAAAGGTGGGCTTAAATTACAGCTATGTCTTGCCAAAAACGAAATCATGCAAGATGGCCACTATAACTGTGAGGAAGGGGATTCTTCCTTCCACCTCCATAAAAGAAAGACACGAGTTGACAGGATCAGCCTATTCTTTTTAACAAAAAGCAAAACAGTTTATTTCTTTCAAAACTACCAATGTTAAAACGAATCCCTTCAACCGAATCCCAGTAAAAATTCGGTTTCCAATTCTTTTGAAAATGCAATTTCTGTGGACTCTCACTACGCTATAAACTGTAAAATAAAGGAGAAATATGATCAAACCCCATCTTCTCACCTAATTACTCAAAAACAAATTTATAGGACCAGTTAGCAAAGTAGAAGGATCGATTCTGATGTGATCACAAATACGCTAAAGTAAACTTGCCCAGCCAACCCCTTGTTTCAATACCCAAGCTCTGCATTAAACGCACAATAATTGTCGAATGAACATCTTATGAAACCCCTACATTTCTCCTAATTGTTTTATTCACAGTAAATGAGCACTCACAATTGACATTAGGGCCACCATTTTGATTCCACTCATTACTATTGTAAGTATACTCTATAACTTATCTGATAGGAAATGCCGCCTGTAGCTTTCACTTTTAAACTTTTGCACTTTAAAGAGGTCATATTTTTCAAAGCCAGTAAAAAGGACATTGAAATCAGCACAAACTTGTTTTATCACCTGATACATACATATGTGTTTCAGTTTATCATTGTTTCTACCTACTCAAGTGGATATGTGTGGGTGTGCAGGGGTATTACGTATCCATTTACATTGTTTATACCTACTCATATGTATTGGCGCGTGTGTCTATGTGCAAGATTAAATAGTGTTCTTATTATAAATTTTCTTGAAGGCCGTTACTCGGTCCAAAAATCTAAATTTAAAAGAAAATAAAACGGATTTGGTTAGTCACACAATAAAAACCGCTTGTGAACAATGTTTTAGCTGCATGCTGAGTTGGAGGTGATCAATTAAAAAATGGGAAAAAACTTCATATCTGAATAAGTAACCTCTCTTGCCTTTGTTGGGATGTGATGACTAATAAAGTCTGAATCGAAAGAGAAAAAAAAACAAGTGTGAATGCCACCGGACACAAACTAAGGGATTAATTTAACGTAAACTTGGATTGTAAATTGAACCCCCCACTAAAAACCTATTTAGAAATAAGAAAATAACTTTTTCTAGAAATAATGAGGAGTAAATGTTTAAATGTTCTGTTCTCTTGCTCCATACATACATAGCCAGACAGACCAACTTAAAAACTGAAGAAACCTCTGTTAACAATTTGGTCAACAGTTTTTATTGTCGGTTTCTAAAAATTCTATTCATTTATTTGGGTTTGTTCAATTAATTTTACGATACTTTCAAATTTGAAACTTAGACGTGGCCTGTTGGGAGTTAACTTAATTGAACCAGGTTAAGTTGATTAACGCATTTATTATGTCTGTAGTGCGTGATCTGATATCTTCGGGTGGGTCAGGAGCGACGGAGGTGACTCATGACGAAACAAGACAGTGTTGCAAAATTTAGATGTTTTTCATCTAAATCTAGATATTTTTAGCTGCTTAAGAATTTGCTGTTTAGATGATTTTTAATAATATATTTTTTCATTTAATTTACAGTAATAAAATAATAATTTTATTCAGTTTATAGTAATAAAATAAGTATAATTTTTGATAAAATAAGTAATATTTTTAATAAAATTAGTGATACTTCTAGTGTTGATGATTAAAATTATATCTAATTTATTAGTAATCGGCGCCGAAACCATGCCTGACCCCAGGATCATCATTTCATGAAGGCTTTGTCTGTAGCACAGCTGCTGTTTTTGCAACAGTAGTTGTATAAATTCATTTATTGTTAATAATAATATATTTCCTAGATTTTAGATACACGTATATTCAGAAGGAGAATCTAGATGTTTCTAGATGTTTTTGACTCATTTTTAAATATAAAAATGAAAATAAATTTGGAAACACTGAAATGAGGGGAGGTAATCCAATGTTTGTAAATAATCGATGACATGAACAAGTGTTGTTATCAGCGTTAGAGCAAGAAGAATTTTCGGTTGGGGGAAAATACACACCCGCTTTCTCGAAGGAAAAAAATCACTCCAACCCTAAAACCCATGAGGACTGAGAGGAAGAGGGAAATACAGCGAATATCCTGAACAAGGAAAATTCTTTTTTTTTTTAAATAAGATCTGGTTTAAAAGTTAGGATCAGAAAAAATATCTAAAAGAGGGTTTTGAAAATTATCGGATTTCCTCGAACAGTCGAACTCTAGTACAGTGCAATCTCGAATATAATGCGGCCCCACTTTCTGTAGCTGAAAATCAGTGATCTATCTCTCTGTATATATTATCATTTTTTTACATTCGAGTCTAATGCTATTCCCACAATTTTGACCCTGATCTTTTAATATCAAAATCGTCGTGTTATACTCGAGTAAAGGCCTGGAAATGATAATTGGTGCGCTATGTGTAAAGAAGGGTTGTTCCTGTGTGGGTTGTGAGAAAGAAGAGGTCCACTACTGCTAGAAGCTACAGTAGTTGTAGTAGTAACGGCTGGATATGCAGCACTGTTGCTACTCTTGGCATAAATTCCTTCTGTGACCAGGAATAAAGAACGAAGGGTAGTGCCATGATTCAGTTATTACAAGAAACAAGTGTTATTCCTTTCGTACGATGAAGGAACAAAATGGATCAATGTGGGACTAAATGTCTTAAAAATTAGATTTTTTAAAAAGACTATGAAAAGCACTTCGTAAGAACAATTACAGTTGGATATACAATTGAATAAGACGAAATCAAGCGAAGAGAGAGAGACGGACAGATTTTTTTTTTTAAAGCAGGGGTCTGGATTTTAATTTTTGAACTTGAACCTTATCTAATAACGTTCATGTGTGGTATCGATGAAATGACAGACAGACCCTGACTGACTCATTAGATATCAAATAATTTAAGATCGTTGAAAAGAGAAAGAAAAGAAAGTGTCCTGATTTTATTAAAAGATAGTTTTCATAAAGGAGAAAGAAAAGACGAACACCTGACTCATAGAAAAATTGTTTCGGGCACTGACTGCACAAGACGGACACGAGAGAGAGAGACATCTTTTACTTTATTGTACTGTTCGGGTAAAAAAACAGAAAACTTGGCTACTTGGGGGAAAAGATCTGTAATAATTTTCCCTTTATTTTAGAAAAATTGCAACACCAAATACTTATGATGTTTAGAATCCAAGTTTTAAAAATATTTTAAAATCAGAGGGTTTTTTCGCCCTCAACGCTGTGATAAAACCATTTTTAAAACCTACCTCCGTCACCAGGATTGATTGCAAAGAGCCACAGGTGAGAATTCGATTTCTTTTTAAAATAATATTTTAAAATACTCATAGCTGCGTTATGTTCTTTTTATGTTTACGCTAAATTGACATCGTTAATGAATATGTAAGTTGAAGTTTTGCCTCAACTTAATATTTCTCTGGTTTAGATTCGATTAAGCAAACGTAAGTGAAAAATATTTTTCATACGTCATTTGAACTGCTTTGACTGAATCTGACCTTTGTTTCCTCCGAAAATTTTCCTAGAAAAAGTGACTTTTATTGGGGAAAAGTGGATTTGGTCTGAAGTAGGTAATCGATTTATAAATGCACGTATAAACTAAAACTGGACCCTTACTTAGTGTCTGTCATTGAGACACCCGATACTTAATTTACAATGTAAATATCTACTAAATCATAATTAACTTGAAAAACTAACTTTTTACGGAACTATATTTAAATTGGGGAAATGAAAACGTTAGATGTTCAAATTAACTGTTTTGATTTTTTTTTCTAGTTCATTTAAGGATTTAGATTTAAATCTTTTTTGCTGGTTTTGGGTTTCCTTTCAATGACCCAACGATAATTTCACTTATTATATTTTACTACAGTCGTTATTTTTAACGATTGCACCTTGTTTGATAACATTAACGAAGTGAGTCGAAACCTTTTCGATATTCTGTAATCTTCATCAGTCATTAAATGAAGTGAAAGTATTTCTAAACTCCAACTGGATTCAAACATCTAAGACGATTTGAACGAATATGATGGAAAACATTTGCTTGCTGATGCAAAAAATAATCTCAATTAGTTATTCATTAATTATTAATTAAGCCAATTGCAATTTCCAACATTTTTGTACAGATTGGTCCCATATCGTAGTTTAACGTCCCCAATTGTTGTTGTGCGGACACTCGACAGACAACAGTTACAAAATACCAAACAGATCAAATCTTATTAAATGAAACTCAAATCATTTTTTAGACTAATTTAATCATAAATGTTTGTAGAATTAGATATTTTGTTATCTACCATTTCAAAATATTGAAGTATACGTTTGCAACAATCAGTTTACTTGTTATGTTTTTGTTTTTTTTTGTTCGTTTTCATTTGGTCAAATAATCAATTTATGATTTGTTTTCTTTTTTTGGCAGGGGGGGGTCCTTATAAAAAATATTTTGACTTTCTGGATAATTCTAATTTGTTTTTTTTTCTATCGAAAATGTATTAGTTTTCCTCAATCCTTTGAACTCTTGTTTTGATTAAATGAGCTCCTAAAGTAGACTACGTTAACAGTGAGTATGGATATCTTCATACGAAATACGTGGATGTAAAAACTCGTATGAGATATTAGATCGTTGCTCATGTATCATTTTATTTTCTGATGAAGAAAAGATTTTTTCTTTCACTCTGAGTGATTAATTTGTGGTAAATAAACCGAGATCCAAATTATAGGAATCTTAATTTTACTGCACCAAGAATCATTGCTTATTAATGAAAAGAAAAATAGCACCTGATTGTCAGTTTATCCGGAGAAGCACTTATGAGTATTATTCTAAAATTGAAATAATTAGATTTTTATAAGGAATTATGTTGAGACTAGACAATACTGGTAGGTGATCTCGTATTTAAGGGTCCCAAATTATCTCGGTTATTGATGCGATGGTAATCAACTATGTGCCTGTTACTTACTACAACGAAATACTTAACAATCGTAAATAGAATCGCCTCCTGCACCGAAGGTCTTTACAGTTTTATTGATTGAAAGTGGTGATGGAAATGAGATGGAGGGTACCGGGGGACACTGCGTTCCCTTACTTTTCAGTTGCCAGGGTGGGGGGTCATAGCGACTACCCCGTACTTCCTCCACAGCCTCAGCCTTACGGATTTAGCGTACCCCTACTTTCTAAAGCCCATTTCCATCACTGATTGAAAGCACTAAGAATATCTTCCGAACGAACTTTATTAATGCACTTCGACTTTTACTCCTTTTCCGAATCTCAACCTAATACTTGGTTATGGTAAATTTTTAGTTTACTCGCAATTATAACCCACGTTTAAATTGATTAAACCTTCTAGACCCTTTTATTCGTAAGGTGCTTGGTGTTTATTTTATTAAATTCAATCCCCACCTAATCAATGAAATATCGATTTGGATACCAATGCGCTAAAATCCTACTTTAGTCCCGCCATAAATAGCCTACTTGAGATTAAAATTATTGATTTTACATGCCTTCATAGGCGAACGTACTGGGTAGTGCAGAGTGATACGGGAACAGCGCCCCTCAAATTTGGGCACGTATGCGTAGATTTAGGGGAAAAATCAGGTCCTCCTCTCCCTTAAACGAATAGTTCCTATATACTCTTCTGTGCATGCCTTTTAAAGTGTTCCAAACCCTTTATACGTGTTTGGTACATGGTGGTTGATAAACCGCTGTTTTTGCAATGGATGCCGACACCTTGGATTATTGGGGGTACGGTTGGTTTAGGATTTTTTGGAAATTATTAAAAGTTTAAAATCAAAAAAAAATCTTTTGCTTCAGAATTAAGGATATGGAACACAAAAAAGTACAGGTATTCCCCGCTTTACGCCTCCATAGCTTTGAAATGTATCTGTGAGCAGCAGCATCCTTCAAGTCGATTTTTGTGTATCCGTTAGCATTATTCAAGATGTGTGATGTGGCATGAGAAAAGAATAAGAATGCTCTTGAGGGTGTAACGCTTTTAGCATAAAAACAACAGGAGCAAACATTGAAGTAGGTTATGGGGGGGGGACTGGGAACGCTCAAAATATTTCGTATATAAATTAATGGTGATCGCTTCTTCGTCCTACATAATTTCGGCCTAAATAAGAAAGATTATTATGATGACGCTCTATTTTCGGATAGCGGAAGCAACCTATTTTTTTAAAAAATCTGTAATTGTACCACCCAAAGGCGTAACTGAAGATGCAAGAAATTCTGGATGATTCCAAATGCCGACAATAATCTTCTTTTGATGCTGATTTAATGCTTAACTTTTGTTCTGCCACTGCATGGAACTCTGTCAATTATTGTACAGAACACATTTGTCGTCACAAGTCACAATGCGATCAAAAAATGGGTCGTTTTTGTTGCGCTATAGTACCACGGAGCTGACTTCGTATCGTCGATTTTGAAAGAAAAAAATTTCTTTAGCTCATGCAGCATCTATTTGTCGAGCTTTGGGGGGTCCTATCTGGTATTAATGTCAAACAACTGTTGAATGGTCAACTGTGCAACCCCTCGAGTTGTCTTGCGGGGCTCCGCCTCGATAATGGCCCTCAATTGGATGTCGTCAATTGCTGAAGGGCGCCCACGACCCTAGTCATCTTCTAGGTTCTCGTTTCCGATTCGTGATTTTGGGAACCAGTTGAGCTTTACGTTCATAGCGGGTTCGCTGGCCTAATACCTGATTGTTATTGCGAGCAATTTCCACTGATTTATATACAATTGTGAACTCTTAAAATGAAATTATTCAATTTTGCTTTTTTTCATCCTTGATTTGACAGCCTCAAATAAACCAGAATAAATACTGAAAATAAAACTTTCAGCTTGAATAAACTGAGCGAAATTTACGCTTTAAACTTGTATATTCCATGAACATAGTTTAATAAAATACTTTATTTCAAAATAAGCATCAGAGTGTAAAATATCAAAAACTGCAACTAGATAAATTTCAGTGTCGAATTGAATTTCTTGAAAAATTGTTGAATTTTTCTTTTCTCTCCTATTTTTGAACAATAAGAAACCGGTGCATGGTGAAATCTCGTTGCAGTCAACACTGAACTATTTTTACTACTACTGTCGGTTGTACTCGGTGGCATGAAGACTTGATTGCTTTTGTCCCTCATTCATTTTCCTGCCCTGGTTAGCGATCATATTGATAACTCTCTCGCTGTAGCACAGGGTGCGGGGAGAACAGTCAAGTGAATGATTAAAAAAAAAAATGGTACTAATTCATTTTGTTACAACAGCATTATTTTTTTTACCGCCATTAAATGCTGTCATGTTTGTTTGTACAAATCATTTGATTCATTGAACAAAGCCCCTACCCCACCCTACGTACCCTCTCGTAATTTTGTTTCTGATTCCATTGATCTGTCTGTTAATAGATGGGGGGGGGAATACAAGGCCACATGTGTTGAGCACCCAGTAAATATTGAACTCACTATCTAGTGCTTCGTAGTCTTCCAATTTCTATAGTGGAGCATATTTTAAATCTGCCACCATTGGATCTGCCAATAAAGTTCATGGATTCATCTCAACCATAATCTTGCAGTTCAGAAGGCATGAGTGCTAAAATCTAATCAGGTTTTGAAATCGAAGAATTCAAAATTTAATTTTTTTGTTTTTGTTTTTTTTTTTGTTTCTATTCTGTGTTTAGTCTACATATTCCATCTTATTTGCAGTCAGTCTAGTCATGTACTGGTGAGAAGAATCTATGCATCTAAATGGTACAAATATTTGTTTTTGGTGTACGATCTACTAAGCCTATTCCTTGGTCCCCGTACATTGCAACTCTTGATTTAGAGCCAAGTGTAGTATCTATTCTTATCAGCTTAATAAGTGATATGTCCTGATTGCGGGGACTTTGATATTAAACTAATTAGCACTAAAAGACTGGTCCCTAATTCTAAACTTTGAGGCCTAACCCTGTGTTGTCAGGTCAGAAATGTATTAATGGATCAGTATCTCTTTGAGTGCTGTTTAGAGTTCTCAATCTTGAAAAAAAATTACTTTGTTTTTTCTTTGACTTCAAATAAATTGTTTTTCCATTACGTACACTATAGTAGCACCAAATGTTTCTTAACTGAACGTTTTCTCTAGCAAAGTTAGTATTGAGTCCTTTTGGAATTGTCTGTAAAAAACATCATGCATGATGACGTCCTTCATTCCTCAAGAGAAATGTCTTTGCAGAAAAGATTTTGGTGCCGGAAGGGCTGCAGAAATCACCACTTGCTCTATCTCGGCTCACACAGTCAGTCTGATGGCATGGAAAAATTTGAGATGACCTGGTGTTGTACAGGGTTGCAGGAGAGTGCTGGATCATCCATCTTTTGATGCTCACCTATTGCAGCTACCCTCTGTGGGTCATCTAGGGTTGTCTTCTCAAGCCTTCCATCTTCCATGACTAACACACAAAGCAGTGGAACAGGAGTTGGTCAACAACAGTACAAAGGGTAGTGGTGTATTAGTTACGAGTAGTGACCCTCTCGGATGATAGACTGCTAACAGGTGTCTTACCTAGTGTAAGGGTGATCTGGAATTGCGCCAGGCCTAGGTGTTCAGCTTCCTGAAGTATCTTTACATACCCACATTCCTAATCTTTTGTAATTAGTATAATCATGTTAGCTGCTTGATTAAAATTATTGGCTTCCTACAAACATTCAATTAATTCTTGGTGCTGTTTAGGCATGGACACTGGAAATGTCTCTAAGAAAACTCATAACTCTGGAATGTCTGTTGACAGAATGGTAATTTTTTTGTGCCTGGAAATCAATTCATTTATTTCTTATTGCCTGCAGCCAAACCAGTCAGAGCATTTAGGGGAGGGGTGGATTTGGTTTGTATTATTGAGTGTAAAGAGCCATTTCCTCCTTAGGATGATTAAGAGGATTGCTGTTGAAGACTCTCTACATGATCCCCAGCTATTTACAGCACCTGGTATTCCCAGATAGTCACCTATCTAGGTACTGACTAGGTTTGACTTTGTTCAACTTTGATGACTGTATAAGAACCAGTGTGACCAATGTAACTTAGCCATAACCCCAGAAATAAATCACTGATCACAATTAACCCTCTTAGTGCTTCTATTTCAGTGTTTAGTTTCATTTTTGCTGTTATGATGTCTGTCCCAAAATTATCCAGCTATTTAATATCACCACCCCCTTAAGGGTGATGAGACCTTAGTCC
Source organism: Thysanoteuthis rhombus (assembly GCA_963457665.1). Classification (NCBI taxonomy): domain Eukaryota; kingdom Metazoa; phylum Mollusca; class Cephalopoda; order Oegopsida; family Thysanoteuthidae; genus Thysanoteuthis; species Thysanoteuthis major. The sequence continues at coordinate 53,560,581 of OY735211.1, forward strand.
CTTCAAAGTACACCCCTTGGGACTTCACACACTCATCTTGGTGTCACTTCCACTTTTCAAAACAGTCAGCAAAGTCCTTTTTTCAGATCCTGTCTGGTGCTTTGTCACATTCTCTGTAGTCTGAAATCTCCCTTTTGATGGTGAAAAGCCAGAAGACACATGGGTGCCAATCTGGATTGTAGAGAATGTTTTGCCAAAAAGAGATGTGACTGTACACGAGCTCACTGAATGGCCTTCCACTGCCGACTGAGTAACCACAAGGGAGAGTTTTCATGCATGTGAAGTAAGATCCCATCTGATCAGTTGCCTAGTTACATCAAGGCTGTGCCACTGGTTATCAAGATATTCAAAATGGCTGGATACTGTCCTGATAGACCTCATAAACCCCTGTACAAGACTAGATAAACCACTTTATATCTTATAAGGTAGATTTTCTCAAACTTTTTCATTTGCTACAACTTTTGTTGAGACAAAATTCTTGGCAACTTATCACTCATTGTTATAAAAGCCAAGGTACTAAAACTAGTTTTAAATCATAATCAATCATTAACTAAACCTAGAAAAAAGACCAAAAATTGCAAAGTATTTTAAAATTTCTCAAAATCATATTACTAAAAAAGATTTTATCAAAAAAATTGTGAATAGCAATGAGCCATTTTCCAATAAACCCTAGAGATTGCATTTTTGTTTTGTGATTAAAAAAAAAAATTCTGGCTACATTTACATATATTTCTGTGACCCCCCCCCCCAAATGATCTTTATGTGACCCTTGAAGGTGTCCATACTCCCACTTTGAGAAGCCCTCTTATGAGGAATCTATATGAAACAACAATGCCATTGGTGCAACTACCAATGATAAAACGAAGGTAAATCTCAAATTTTCGACTAAATCTCACTAAAATTTTTTCTTCCATTTTATCTCTTAAAAATCTATGATAGCCGGTTGTATCTGATATATGAGTGATTTTAGTAATTTGATCTGGACTTTTAGTTATTCTCTTGATAAGTTGGCTGGAAATTAAAAAATCCAGCAGATTTGAGCCATTTTTAAAGACAGTTTTAGCTTTTAATAACAAACCATACTTGGCTACACTGGATTCTGAAAAGCTTGTTTTAGATAAATAATTGGAAACAGTAATTTTTGCAAGATTTGTTTGTTATTTTCTAATTTTATGACTACGTTCTATCTTCATCTTAATTTTACTAATTACTTTTTATCAAGCCAATTGAAACAGATATAACACTTTCAATTTGTCAGTTAGAAGAATTTTTTCAAGCCTTCAGGAGGGGGGAGGGCTTGTATTGACATAGTAACTACGATCCTAAAGTGGACTGATACTTTCTGTCTATCATACAGACAGTACATCTTGGAAGTATTATGTTATTTCCATTAATTCTTTTTGGTTACTTTCTTATTGGTAAAGAGAAAAAAGGTCAATCCTCCATTTTGTGAATGCAAAAATTTTAACCCTGGCTTGAATCAGTTATGGATGCACAAAAGGATAAAAAAATATGTAGTCACACCAGGTAATATTTAAAGCGATAACAATATGATTTATGTATTAACTTCTGTTTTTCTTACATGAATTTTTCCAACAATTTTACATTAGAATTTTAAACCCAAATTTCCGCATTCAAACATTCAATAATGATCACACAAAAAGCTGCATGGACTATGTTCACCTGTCCAGGGGTGCATGCAGGTGTGCAAAGGTCTTTCAGAGTATGCACTTACCTGCCCAGGAGTGTGCAAGACCCACATCAAGATTCTGACTCCCAATGTACCAGTTACTAGACTCCATATACTCAAATCCTTTTGGGCTCACACCACCCTATCTGGTTGTATTGTGTAAGAAGACATGTACTAAAGAATATGCTACCCTGGGATTCCCTGCTGGTTTGATATAAAGAGTATGAAAAACAAATTTTTGAGTGCTATGGTTCCAAGGCCAGGTCAGGTCAGCTATATCAGCTGTTATTGTCATGGACTTAGATTATGTTGTTGCTATCCAGTTTTTACTACCTGCCAGGTCAAGTACCGTAGATTGATAGAAATGTAAACAAATAATGAACATGATTTTTTGAGCAAATGTTGGTCAAATTAAAAGGTTGGACGACCTGACTTGTATCCAATTCTAATTGGATTAAAATCAAGTTTGACTACAGTCCTTGTACTATAAAATACGAATACAAAAAACTGTTTCAAATTAAAAGGTCAAAGTATTGTGTGTGTGAGTGCATATGTGTAGATATATATTAGGTGACCAAAAACATGCCTGTGATTTTGAAGTTGTTCTTTTCTTTTCTTTTTTTTTATCAGCTTAAAAAATAAGATAACTCTCTGAGTCAAAAGTCTATAAGCATTTTCACTTACATGAAACCTACTCAGAATTTATTACCACATAAGTTTCGAAAGAGTATACTTACAATAGTAACAGGTGAAATCAACATGGCCACCCAAATATTGATTGCGTACTCGACGAATTTAAACTCAGAGCAGGTGTGTGTGTATGTGTTGGTTAACCATTGTTCTTCTGTCTGTGGCTGTGCAGAGATTTGTTTTATGAGTTTTTTTGTTTTTTTTCAAGTTAGAGGTTCATTGCATGGAGATAATCTCACTCTGTCAGCCTCTATGATCATCTTTCCAGTTGTATGATGAGATGTCACAACTTGACACTTTTTTGGCTGCAGGAGTTGCCAGGAGGGAGGTAGTTTTGCACCAGTCTACATTGGGGTTTTTTTTCTATCAGAGTGAACATCTCTTAGTCAAACTGCCTCACAAGGCTAAAAGGCTCCATCTGCCCCGCTATTCACTCAAAGCCAGGGGGAAAGTGGATTCATTCCTTTCTCAATAGCATTAGCATGAAGTGAACATAAACAGCATAGAACAAAATTCAAAATTGGTCTTTTGATTCCATTTCACACTCAACTATTACACCACTCTGCACCTCCAGACACATATTTGCTTGTATCTTTTGGGGAAAATATTTCTAAACTCTATGGGAACTAGTATATCTCTGGATTTTTGAGAAGAGGGGAGTGCGGTCAATATACCCCCATCAGTTAAATAAAGGGTTCGGTTCGTTATTTCCCCTCACCTACCAGATGATACCTGATGAAGGCGGTAGAGTACAATGGCCAAAACATTGTATGAAAAACAACCAAGATGAGGATTGTCCGAATAATAATAGAAATAATCTATGGGAACTATTTTACGGATTGAACTTTTTCTGTATTTTTGATTTCTTCGGTATTGGTAAAAAAAATTGTACAGATACTTTTTTTGATTATCTTGTTTTTTGTGGTCATTTTTTTTTTTTTAATTATTTTCTTTTACTTGTTCGCTGCTGTATAGCTAGAGCCTTCAGTGATTTGCCTCTAAACTTTAGTAGTACCAATACATTAAACACAATGTGATATTCAACATTTTTAGAGCCTGCCATATAGGCATGTACATATGTTATTGCTTGCAACATACAAATACTAGTACAAAATTAGTCTGGAAAGTATCCAGCCATTGTTTAAGGACAATGGTGCTTTAGATCCTTCAAAGTGCTACCTTTCGGACCTCACACATTGATCCCAGCATCCCTTCTACTTTCCTCCACAGTCTACTTTCGGGATCACCATCAGCTACCTTGTTGCATTCCCCTTTATCTCGTCCACAGTGTTTCAGTGTTTTTCACATTTGGGCAAAGCCAGAAGTTTTAGGGAGCTAAATCTGGACTGTAGTGAGGCTGATCAATATGGGTGATGAGATGTTTTACCAAAAAATCCTGCACGAAATACGAAGAATGGATGTGCTATTGCTTTGTTGTTGTGAATGCAACAGTCACACAGTACACAAGCTCATTCAATGGCATTTCATTACCAACTTAGTAACCCCACAGAAGAATGTCTGTTCATGCATGTGTAGCAAGGTTCACTCTGATCGGTTACCAAGTTGCACTCAACTATACAACTGGTTAAGATAATTGAAGTGGCTGGATATTTTGCAGACAGACATTGTACAATAGAAACCGAGATTACATTAAACCAATGATTCTCAGACTGTATTGTATGATGGCACATCAAGATGTATATTTGATTAATGTGGTACACCAACTCTTTACTCCATTAAAATATTAATATAAATTGGTATATATCAGACCTCATTTAGGGTACTGAACATCATGTATATCTTGTACATAAAAGTCCTTTAAAATGAACATTTCAATGATCAATGAATGAAACTATTTGTATCAACATACTTGTATATGTATACATCAACCCTTCATTCTTTCATCCGTCTCTAAAAAGGCTGAGATCTTACAAAGTCTTGTGATAAAACCTCTAGATTGGTAACCGTGCGGTGGAAGCAGCACACAGGTAATACCTTTACTGAACATGTTCAAGACTTTAAATACAGGTTTGCATCTTCGGAAATTGAATTTCTTTTCTTTCAATTATTAAAGCCAAAGAATGTTTCATCTCTATGTGAACAGACATTTTGTTGCAAACCATTTTGTCTAATTTTTCAAAATTTTTTAAATCATTAATCAGTCAGCAGATGTTCTGTCAACTATTGAATTTAACTTTTGAACCTATGTATTTTTCTCGAAATATTTATGTTGAATCATATGAAGATATTGCAAAAAAATTAAACTGTATCATGTTTTTATTTATTAGAATGAAAAAAATTATATTTTAATTCCAATTGAAATTAGGCAAATTACCTGGCCATAGTATGGGTATTCAGCTAGAATAGTAATGTGTGTATGTGTCTCTCTCTCTCTTTCTTAATTACCTTTTTAGTAACGTATCTTCCTCTCTTTGCAGAAATGGCTGGTGGTGGATTCCATGTGGAATTTGGTATCAATGAAACGGCCCTAACTCAGTTTTTAGAAAAAGGGGAATTTGCAACGGCTGAAAGTATAATACGGGAGAATAGAAATCCATCCTACCTCGATGAAGGTACGTTGTTACGATCGATGCATTAAGAATCAAAACTGAAAAAAAAAAAAAAAATTCTGATTGTGCTTTTTAATTTATTTTTTTTAATGCAAAGTGGTTTCTACAGGTTGTTTCATAAAGGCAAAATGAAGTCAAGTGTGAACATTTTTGTTTTCAAAACTTTTCAAAATATTCCAGATTTTCTGAAAAAAAAAGTTAGTTTTGACTATCTACTAAAATAGCCCAAACTTTTGATTTATCGAAAAACAAAGATTGAAACATAAAAAATTCTTTGGAAAAATTCCATATTGTGTGATTCAAACATAATGTTTGATTAGTTAAAATAGCATGCTGTAAATCAATAATGAAAGTTGATATGAACAAACAAAATTATCTTTTTTCATATTTTTTGAAGACATGTTTTAAACATAACCATATCTACTGATTTTATCATAATGGTTGTATTCTTTTTTGACTAACAATCACCAGAGAGCAGAAACAGCTTGACAATGTTCACAAAGTTAATTTTTTGTCAAAACTGGAATGTTTCATGTAATATTAAAGTTTCACCTAATATTAGCATATTTGATCATTCTTCTCTGTCAAACTGTACTTACAAACCCAGTCAGAACCCCCCTTTTTTTTTCCCCATGAACAGAGAATATTTTCATACAAACATGCGTTGATGACCACTGAGCTAGATCCTTCATGCACACACGCTAACATGTGTCACATGACAGAAAATGTTTTAGAATAAAACATTTTGCAAATTTAATGCAAAATTATCATTGTATTTTTAAAAAATTTTTATTTTATCGCAATTCCAAATAAAACTAGTAAAATCATAGAAAAGTATCAGATTTTCCGAGTATCAATTAATAGAACCAGATTGCCAGAAAAGAAACTAATCTGGTATGAAAGAACTTGAATCAACTGCCCTGTCAGTGTTTACACGCACTATGATGGATTCATGTTGTCTTAATTATTATCTATTTTTTCCTTCTATTTTCCCAATCCGCTAAATATATAAATAAATGATCATCAATCTCTTACAGTTACATTAGTCAGTTGTTTGTGTCTGTGTGTCAAAAGTTATTTGCAGAATATCAATTTCATGGGGCTTTGTGACATGAGCCCTTTAGAATTCAAGGAAGTATTGTACCAGTTGTCACAAGTTGCTTTCTCTTTTAAACCCCATGTAGATGTAAATCTATCTGAGAGGAATCAATTTATCCAATTTCTTTTTTAATCTGTTGATCATTTTCAGTTGTAAATGGCGAAAATATTTTTTTTCAATCTGTCATCACCTTCTTATGAATGATTTTTATCCATTATTACTTTTTAATAATTTCCCCCTATATATTCTCTACTAGAGTAATATACATGCATTTGTACATTCTTTTTCCCAGACTGAAACACTCCAGAGTCAGAAGAGGTGATGAACATGAATCAATATGAAAGTTCTATTCATTAGCTAGTGAAATATTTTTCTTTAATTATTTCATTTTTACAGTTTGTATCATAAGAACTTATGAAAAATTAAATTGACTTTTTGTTAGCACAGATACACTAGTTATTATACATATGATAGCCTTATTCTGTCAGTGAATGCTTGCATTGAATCCTGACCTTTGACAATCCCTCTCTTCCTCATTTTCAATGCATTTACATTATACATTGGCGTTGTCACTCTGTTACCATGTGCATGAATGAAAATTCCAAAATTTTTCAAATCCCTTTAGCCTCATGAATTGCCTGACCAAACAGCCATGAGGGCTAATGATTCTTCTTTACGTATAAGTGTCCCCCCCAGGTGCTTGTGGTGACATTTTAGGGGCTATAACTTTGAAAATTGGCATGATAAGCACCATTTAAAAATGTTTGGGTTTCTTTTTTTCCCTTTTTTTTTTTTTTTTCTTTTCAAAATTGTTTTTTGGGTTCCTATGGTCATTTTGGGACCAACAATGCCCCCAAATCTTGTACTGGTATTTTTCTTAGATAATTAGTTCTGGTACATGCATGAGTTATGGTGATTCATTTATATACGGTATGGATATATGCATTATAATGGCAATAACCAATAAATGCTAATTGTAATTAACCTCCTTTATTTATTTATTCATTTGCAAATGCATAAAAAATCTGTCCCTTCTGTTCACTTCAGATTCAACAAATTTTTTCTGAAGGATGACCCATTTGGTTTTAAGGTGGTCTTCTAGTAAATCAGTTTTCTATTGCAGGCTGTTATCAAAGGACACCTCTCTACATCATGCTGTGTGGCCTGGATGCTGAGGAGTTGAATGTGAGACCCAGGAATTTATTTCTAGCCAAACTTTGCATTGAGCGAGGAGCAAATGTCAATCACAGAGTCCCTAAGGTAACATATCTGCATTTAAGGGCCTTTTTTTTTCCATTTGGATAACTAAAAGGATATTCATTTCCCAAAACAATTTTTTCCCTGAACTTCCACTGTTTCTTATCAATTTTTTTTTTTTTTTTTTTTAATTCTAAACTTTCATTCAAAATCTGTCCAGAATATATCCAGACATTTAATTTCAATCAAAAAAAATGGCCTATCATGGGCAAAGGCACCTTTTTCCTCTTCATATGATGTTTTACAAGAATAACTTGCTTGGTCATTGTGATGGTCACACAGTACACTAGCTCAATCAATGATATCTCACTGACTAACCCTACTGGAGAGTGTCTTTTTGTTCATGTATCGCCAATGTTTTGCCAAGGCTGTGCTACTAGCATTTGAGATATGTCAGAAAATTTTTGGACCGGCCTTATAGATGGAGCATTTTTCTTTTCATCTTTTTTGTCATCACAAAGCTCAGGTTGTTTAACATTCTTCGCCAATTAAGAAGACAGAAGATTTGTAAATAATTTACTCCTGATGAGATTAAAAGTCTCCTATTTTCAGCTCTGCCTAATATGCTATTCTACAAGAACTCTGAGTTCCAAATCAGGCCACCCATTCTCATTTCTTGAAATTCAATCCGTTAGGATTGGGGGTGAAATTTTAACATTTGATTTTTTTTTTTTTGTAGAAAACATGGATTTCAATATCAAGTGAAATAACTACTGATTAAAGTTACTTTCTTCACACTTTATGTAAAGTTTTTTTGTTTTTTGTTCTATTCTATCCTTAAAAGAATAATTTAATTTCAACACTAGTGGTTACCAGCATTTCCTGAATTTAAGAGATGAATTTCAAAATTGCAAGAGAAATGTTCAATTCACACAAATTAGATTCTTTATGAATTATCAACCATTACTCTATGTATCAAATTTCATAAATTAGTTTGATGAATTTTCCTTTTTTTCATCAAGGTTTACTATGGATCTGAATTTATGGGCCCAGGAAAGTCACCAATGGAACTTCTGATAGATTTCTACAACACTATTACACGGTACTTGGAATGGACAAAAAGTGACAGGTAGTGGTAGGTCCAAAGTTATTTTTAATACACACAGACACATCCCCCCCAGTACAACAAGACACTCAAACACCCCCAGTACAACAAGACACACAGACATACCCACCCAATACAACAAGAACAAGGAGAAAAAAGCATTTTGCCCAGCCCCAATGTATTTGTTCATTTAAAGTTCTCTTCCATGTTTTTTGATATTTCATTTTCATTCAATTTTCAGTTAGTGTATGGTATTAGTGGAGACATGCACTCTGAGTGCTTTCTTGTTATCATAAATTTACGTTCTTTGTTATTAGACTTATTGTTATGAACAGTATGTCCATAAGACTTCTCCAAGCCTGCTGCACTCCCAGTCAGGGTCATTCACTTTTTTGAGATTATAGGACCTTGCTGCTGAGCCTCAACAAGATGGAATCGATTAATACTGTTTATCCCATCCAGTGACTACTTTTCTAAAGCTGGTGAAATCTCACTAAGTGTTGATGTATGGCTTCTTGATAAATTATTGTGTATGTGTTCATTCTCACACATGATTCATTAACTGAAGTTTGCACAGTATAGAGTTATTTCGGAAACTGTCCATGATGCTGTCTTTTATCATTATTTATTTTACAAATTCGACATTACTAAATTTATTACAAAAACTATTCAAAAAGAGCGTGATAACACATCAGCGTTGAACGGGATGGTGCTGAGAAGAATATTGTGTCTATAATTTATTAATTAGTAGTTTTTACAAAGCTAAGCTCTTATTCTGGCCAGATTGGTTAGGTACCCAATGTGGATTGAACAGACTACACTTCCTAATTGGTCTGTGAGATTAGTTTATTAACCATTACAATGTGGTAGGTGCTCATAGATTTTTATTAAACTTACTCAAAAGTGACACCCAATGAGGATCAAACTGCACACTAGTGAATTGGCTTTAAACCCTTCCAAGACTCTGACATAAAGCACCTCAATAAGTTAGTCTTGAAAGTTTGATGTTGATATGCTAACCATTGTGCTATTGTTGGGAGATTTTCTATTTACTTACCTCTGCAATGAAGTTGGAGAGGTATATGTAATCACTCATGTCAGTCTTTCTACACGATATCTCCAAAAGTTCTCAATGAATTTCAATGAAATTATGTCAAATGGTGGGTAATGGGGTGAGGAAAAAATGATTAAATTTTTGAGTCTATCCAGAAAATTGTTTTCAATGAAAGGTATTTTTGTTATTTTGCATAAAGTTAAAAACGACCAGTCAAGTAAATTATGAATTTCATGGAAACAAACTCAATATTTGTAGATATTGTGAAAATTGCATTCTCTCCCTTGTTTTTTGATACATTATTTTCATTCAGTTTTTAGATAGTGTGCAGCATTGACAGAGGTATGCTCTCTCTGAGTGCTTTCTAGTTTGTTATAATACATAGCATATATAATTCAATTTTTTTTCTGTTTTTTATCAGTTTTGGTACCTGCTGATGTGGGGAAACCCTTTTTGTTTCCTTTCAGGTTATCTGTGAGTGAATGCTGGAATCCATATGATGACGTTGTCATTGGCTTCAACAATAAAATTGTGGAGAATCTGCAAGAAATCAAAGAGACCTGTGAACAACTCCTGTTTATCATTCTTGGTAAAAGAAAAAAAAATTTTTTCTTCTGGTTGTGTTTCCTTAAATTTCATTTTTCAAACTGAAAAATACAAAATGTACCTGTCTGAAATTTCATTTGACGGTTTTATTAATCATTGTATGTCTTTTAGTTGGACTATTTGTTTATGTTGCTAATTTTTTAATATCTTGGCCATTTACTCTCCGGCCCTCTTCAGGTGTTCTTGGTTCTGAAATATGGAAACTAGCTCATGTGATGCGTGCTTTGTTTCCTACCTAACCTGTCCTGTCTCGTCCATGTTTTTTTGTTTTTGTTTTTTTCTTCTCTTGGTTTTCCTCTGGAGAAGGCTTGAGGGTGCACAGCTGAAATGTTGTACAAAAATGAGCAACATATTTGAGGAGAAAAGTTCAACTACACAATATACAATGATTAATACAAAACGTAAACAAAAATTTAAGGAAAAATCTTTTTCAATTTTTTCTCATTCAACGCATCTGCCACACAACTCTATACAAACTTATAGGATGTCATAGATATATTCATCTTGTTTTCCCATTGTAATAACTGATACATAAATAGATTTACATTGGTCGGCTTATGTACATGATCTGTATGGAATGTATCCAGCCATTTAATATTAACATAAAAATAACCTATTAGTCCTCATCAAAGTATTTCCCTTGGGATCTCATCCACATCCCAGCATCCCTAGCACTTTTGAAAACAAGCTGCAAAGTCCTCTTTTAGGATCACCATCAGCATTTTCTCATCCAGTCTGAAATCTCTCTTTCAACGGCAATTTTAGCTTTGGGAAAATCCAGAAGTTGCCAGGAGCCAAGTCTGGACCATAGTGGGAAAGATAGATTCACGTGGTACAATGTTTTGTGAGAAAAACCAGCGCAAGATGTGAATAATGGGCAGTATGGCTACAACAGTCACACAGTGCATGAGCTCACTCAAATGGCATCTCACTGCAAATTCAGTAACCTCATGGGAGAGTGTCTGTTCATGCATATGCAGTAAGGTTCCCTCTGGTAGGTTGCCAATTTACGTTAAGTCAACACTACCAGTTCTCAAGATATTCAAAATGGTTGGTTAAAGTATTTCAGGATAGTGCCTGTTCCAATGATTGCTTGTTTGGGAAGGGCAGGACTTTGTTGTGTGGAGCAGCCTGCTGTAATTGTCATGTAAAATAATTTTCCGTCTGTCATATATCAAACAAAACTACTGCTTCAAAGTATTTCAGTTACTTCTCTTCAGTGTTGACAATTGAGATATGAAATATTAAGGGAAATAATTTGAGAAATTATATAGAAAGGTCTGTAATGTTTGTTCTGGGGTTGGGATTTTTTTTTTTTTTTAAATTTATTTTTATTAGATTTCTCGGGAACTGCTGATTCAAAAAAACACTGCACTACCTTGTGTGCCGACTAGTATATTTGGCAAATGAAAACTTTGTACAGTGGTCAGTTGTTGAATAATCACAGCTATTTTACAAAGTTGACATTCACAGACAGATTTCTTCAATAGTAGTTTGATATTGTTTATAGTTAATTAAAATATACAGTAATTAGAAAAGGGATTGTAGCATGTATTCTATTGATTTGAAAATTCAATTTATATGTTCAAACTTGAAGAATTCTTTTGATTAAAAATAATATCATGAAAGATATCTAATATGAAATAAACATTTGTCTGGATACAAATGTCCAGGGACACCAATGAATGGAACACAATTGTTCAGTCCCCATCATTTTATAAATTCTATTTCTGATAAAATGCAATAGAAATTGAGGATACGAAAGCCATCCAATGTGTGATCTATAAGAGTAAGTTCTCAAAGAAAGAAAAAAAAAATAGCCATATCTTACCACAACTATTTAAATTGTTTATCCTATGTATAGTTTCAATAAGGGTCATAAACATTCAAAGAGTTTTTTGGATGACTGAACTCTTGTTTTTGGTGTTGTGAACACATTTTGGACAATTCATCCTATAGTCTTCTTCAGTTGTAATATATGAATGTGATGTTGGTAAATAGAATAAATACTACAATGTAGGATTCGGGTAATGTTGATTTCTTCTCCTTTCCTTGTTAGGCTTTGATTTCCATACCTTGTCCCTATTGAGTCCTGGGAGCCATATCAGATTGAATGCTTATATTACTAAATTATTTTCAGGTTTTCTTTTTCTCTTACCCTTTTCTAGCTCTTGGTGGTAATCCAAACATCTGTGATGAAGATCACCGAACCCCTCTGCATAATCTGGCCATTCGGGGTTATGACACAGAAATGGCCAAATTGCTGTATGAAAATGGTGGAAACCTGAATGCTTTGGACAATGACAGAAACACTCCGCTCTTGTGCCTCTCAGATATTTCAATCTGTGAGACAGACAGCAAACGCATTGAAGACTTGTCCCCCACGTCTAGTGATGACACACTCGAAGACAACCTGACAATTGAAGGCGTGAAGAACGAGTTCTTTCAATTCTTTATCAAGCAGAGAGATGTTGATGTACGTGCTATTTTCTCTCCTTTCTTTCTCATATCTTTTTAACGATGCTGTTTTTTTGTTTTGTTTTTTTAAACATATTATTGTAAAACAAATATGTATAGGGTGTTTCAATAAGGATGCTACCGTATATTGCTATTCATATAGGTCTGGGCTGCCAGGGGGCCGCGAATATGCTAAATTTGCAAATAAATTTTGCTGGCCCCTACCTCCTGCAAAAGACAAAAATCAAATACCATTAACCTGTTGATAAACCAAAACTTCTGCAGCTAAATAAGGAACACCAGAAATTTCATAAGACTACAGAACAGTTAATTGGAAAAAATGTTTTGATGTTCAAGAAACTGATTCACTAACCAATTCGAGAGTATAAACAAGTTTGTTTCCAACCACAATTATCTCTAGGTTTATATTGTCTACATCAATGATTTTTAGTTGATAATTTTCTGCAATCTGTCTTAATGATGACTCCGAGATCATTAGGATAAAATTAATAGATTACAAGTTAGATGTTTTTATCAACACGTCAGTCTTTGAGAAATGTCTGAGGTATTTGTTATACTATTAACATAAATACATTCATGATTTCCTAAAACTATTACGTTTTTTGTTTATACTACACACCATATTTTCTATGAAGAAGTTTTTTGCAGTGCACTGTATAACTCCATGAATGGCAAGGGAGAAATTTATTTCAAATCTAAAGGCTATTCTTTAAAGACCCAAATAACAAAAAGGTTACAAAATGATACTTGTTACTCATACATTTTAACTTTACAATAGTTAATAAAGAGGAAGAAATAGATGCTCAAATGAGGTTTGCTTAAGATGCAATTATTTTAATTGTTGAGTAATGTTTTCTCATAAGTACAGTGTTGCTATGGAACTAATATTGTAGCATGAAATTTTTGTGTTTGTAATTTCTACTCTCTTATCTTTGGAGTTGCATTTTTCTCTTGTTCATAAGTCAATTTGGAATATATTCATCTTGAAAAAGCTGATATTTAGTTGATATTTCAAGTTCTATTTACATCAGATATTTTGCTGAGAGTTGCTTTTTTGAAATATTGATTTAATCACTTGTCATTCTTGTCAATTGAATATTAATTATCTACAAAGGTATGATTTGAAATTAAATCTCTGAAGAATCCAGATGTTATTAATAAACCTGTCAAAATGAGATCCCAAAAGGGATGGGGGCTGCTTTTTTTTTTTCTTTTTTTTTTTTCTCAAAAATCATTCTTATGAAGAATTTAGTGAATGATGGTTCCAATTTTCAAGTCTGTAGACAAAACAGTATGGCCAGAAGCGCTGGAAAACACTAATATATGCATGTATAAAAAAAGGATAGAACTCTTCACCATCTTTGATGGCTACGGTTGTTCAATATACAGAAAAGGCTGTATATCATGAATCATGAAATCAATATTTACTGTTAATATCATCTGAGGATTGCTGAAATAAAAGTTATTCCAAATGAGTCAGATTTCGATTAAGTATTTGCCATTTTCTCTAGTTTATATCATCTTTCATCTTACTATTCAAAAAACGACATTTTCCTACATAAAATCAGTTGTTTTCATTTTATCTATATATTTCTTGTAGCTGAATGTCAAAAACCGAAAGGGCCAGACGGCATTATTCCACTGCATGCTACGAGCAGACCCCAACAGTTGTTACCAGTTACTGAAAAGAGGTGCGGACCCTTCCCTCCGAGCAACTGTCATGCAGAACCCAAAACAGAAAAGGTTAGAAAAATTTTGAGTGAAATAAAAATGATAATTGCCTCTATCTTATTTCTGCAGTCCAGATCAGAATGTGGCTTCTGCAGCATTTAGTTTTGATCAAAGTGTAGTATTAAATCAACAAAATGCAGCATTAACTTCTCATTTTCACTTATAATGTTAGTATGACGTAATGTCAAAATCTCACTCCAAAATAAGATAATTATTTATTTAAAAACATTCTAAGATACAAATTATTTCAATACAAATAATGATAATTTACATACTCTTCAATAAGATTATAACAATTTTTGTTTTTGTTAATTCAAAAAGTTTTTCAAATTGAATTAGGTTCAAGGAGGAAAAAATGTAATCATAATTTTTAAATTGAAAATGAGAAGTTAATGCTATGTTTAGTTGACAAAGTTGTTTTTAATGTAGGGTCTCCATTCTGGGAAAGCTAAAAAAAATTGCTAGTATTGCGAAGGCATCGGGGCAAGCCCAACCCATCCCTTTTAGTGCGATGGGAAGGTACTATCTGGGGGTGTACTGCTCCCCAAAACAGGGCCATCATCAGCCATGTCATTGCAGCAGCATAAAGCAACCATTGCATGTACTGCAAACAGATACTACACTCTGATTCAGGAGCTGCATTATCACCTGAACCACAGTGATATGATAGTCCCAGATAATCTATTTACTGCACTGTGTCTGGGTAAACAGTAGCATTCCAGATTCCTCTGATTCACATTTAAGACCCACGGAATATTTTATTTTTAGTCATTTTGGAAGGAAAAAAATGCTGGTCTTATATGCCCTCATAGTTGGTAGTTTTCATAATTTTGTGGTTCCTGAATGAATTCATCATACATGCAGTCAGAGGTGACCTGAAGGCTCCTCTTCCATTCACAGCTATCCTTTTGCATGAGGAGGAGGGGCAACGACTCCAATCCCAATTTATTTCACCCTAATCACACAGCTTAGGGTACACTTATTTAGCTACTGAGTCCACAGGGAAATGAAGAGTTTTCCACACTCTTTGCCCATACCTGAAATCAAACCGAGATTGAGGCAGATATGCTAATCATTACACCATCATAATGGATATGTCATAAGCTTCCATCAATGGCACAATCTGTTGAATTTCTCCCCCTTAATTTTTAGAGCTTATTCCCAAATAAAAAGGGTTAAATCTGGTCTCCAGAAATTTAGTGACCTAGAGGTATGCTGGTTTCACAGCAAGGTTGTCAGATGACTTTTGCCCCACAAGACCGAATTTGTATGGTTTTGGAACTAAATTAAGTAGCTTCAGTACCAAAATAATCAAATATCTTGAAATCCATAATCAGACTAAGCTTGCTGGAAAAATAAATTAAAATACGTATTTTTAAAAATCTATTTTGGAAAATGGCAACCTTGTATCACAGTTTCCATTGTTGATGAGGTCGATCTTCAATGGGGAGATTATAGGCTCTCTGAAAAGCTACAATTCTTTTGGGTTGATTCTCAAAATTTCAAGACAATGGACGAATTTGATTTGGGGGCTTGAAGATTAATATTTGATAAGGAAAAAATATAGAAGAATAACAGCCGACACAATAGCATGAAGGAATAACTAGTTTTCTCTCTGCTTTTTTTTTTTTTTTTTCAGGAAGTTATCTCCCCTGTTTTCCATGTTTCTTTCCATCCCAGCCCAGAAAGCTCTTTGCTGGCTCAACAACTATCGACGCCTCATTGCTGTACCCAAGAAATTCTACCATCTCGTCGATTCTGGTTAGTTGATTTTTTTTTCTTTGTTCTTCCAATTAATTAATCAATGAAGCCTTTCATTTTTGTTCTATGATTTAGGCTAATTTTCCACAAATAAATCAACCCCATTACATCTAGACAAATTGTACAGATAATAATGACCCTATTTTGAAGGCGACTAAAGCACCTGTGTCGTAGGTAAACTATTTTTTCATTAATTTCGAATAGCTGGATACTTTCTTGTATACATAACCTTATTTCTGCACTAACTAATAAGCAAAATTTATTTTTCAAAACCATACAAAATAAACCTCCAAATTTATACAGAAATTTTTTGCATGATACTTTGTTTAGCATAAGTCAATATTGATGGGGGTGTCTTGTAGAGAGGAAGTTACTTTGGTGCAAATTGCTCTTCAACTAACGCCGTGTAATGCAATTTTTGTCTCTGGTTAATAAGTGTCATTTTCTTATTGCTTATGTGTAAAAACTATAGAAGTGGCTATTATTCTCTTCAAACTTTGCTTTTGTTACTAAGTCAGTGATATTCATATGTAAATGTTTTTTCTTATTTTATATGGATAAAAAATATGCAAATTTGCCTGGTGTTCTATTGAAAATAAGTAGATTTCAAATTATTGCTGTTCTAGTTACTCAAAAAAACTTTGAAGGGAATAATTGACATTTTCTATATTTTTTAGACATCAGTAATTATAGAATAAAACTCATTATCCAAGGACCACTCCCCAAAGCAAACATTCATGGCATAATGTAATAATTCTTCTCTGAATTATTGACAATCTTATAACATTATTCTTTCTTTTTCAGGATATTTCACAACTGCTGATGTTGTATCTGAACTTCAGGAACTTCTAAGAGAAGATTTCCCAGAGTTTTCCCACCTCATTCCTATCGCTAAACAACTTATCCACATGTTGTTTGGCCAGACGACATCATCATTAAAACAACTAACCACTCGGGCAATTTTTGAAGAATATTTCCGTGTTAATGTCCAGCGGATAGCTACACTTTTATCTGACGAAACAAGATTGATCTATGAAAACATGTCGGACATTTGCGACAGTGATGCATACGAAGAGTTTGTGACCACAGTTGTCAACAAGGAACTTCTCAGGCGTTTCATCCGACATTTCTCTCTTCCTTATGATTCTCTTTTAAACTTTGAGACGGAACTTTTGCTGCAAAGAATGCTGGTGCTCTTTTCTTCCTTCCAAAATGGTACCACAAGTCTGTTATTTGAGCGGCAAATTCCTTATGACAGCTCCAGCGAAGACTCAGATCTTTTTGCAAACGAAGTGGAAGGTGATTCTGACTTGGAATATTGGTAGAATGAGGGAGAGAAAAATGTTTTCTCTGTCCCTGCCCCCTTCCAGCAAAAGCAAAAATGTTTAATTAGCAACATTGAGCAAATTTCACCAGCAAAGTTTATTTTATTTATTCATTTCACTTAATTTCTTTTTTTTTTTTAACTCTGTTTAGCCCTTTCTAGACTCCTGGGTCATATATATCCTGAGGTTTCTATGACTGGTCAAATACACTGTGTCCCATAGGTATAAAAGTAATGCCTGATTTATCCCATAACATTTATTCCAGTCTTGTGGGAAGTAACTATTTAATGTGATGTTCAATATGCCAATATGCTTAATTAGTAGTGAAGTTAAAGATTCTTATGAATCAATCAGATAAGTTTGTTGAAAATAGAAAAGAAAATTTTCCCATTCAATTGATTAGTGTTCAATTTTTCTTGTAACTGTTCGTGTACTGGCATGATCCACATTTGAATAAATAGTTATTTCCCTTGGATCAAGCATTTCTGTTGGACAGAATTGTCTATTTAGCACTTATTGTGCTCAATTCAGTATGCTCCTCATTTTGGCAGTATAAAAAAGCGCTAAATCAGCATTAGACTTGTTTATACATTCAGGCAATTTTTTTGTGTGTTTTTGACCGTTTTTAAGTACCTTTTTTTTGTTTCGTTTTGGCAATTTTTAAGATAAATCTAGCACTTTTTGACAGTCCAACTAGCAGGAAAATATTTTTTGAGTTTGCAACACTGGATGGGATAAATCAAGCCTTACCTCTGGGACACTTTGTGAATATCTTTTAGATCTCTTTTAAAAGTCTACTGGGACATTTTAATTCAGGTATTAAGCACCTTAGTAGGTTAATCTTGAAAGGGTTATTGTTTTTCTTCTGTCTCAGGGTAGTAGAACATTTCATTGCAAGCCCACAAAGTCTGGTGCTGGGTTAGTGATGCCCATTATCTTTCATTCACCAAGAACTTAAAGACCAAACAAAGTCTGCTTACCTATTGATGGTCAGTGCACTATTTACAATATTTGTTTGGGATAAATATCAGGGTTTGTTTTTGTTTTTTTATAACTCAAACTTTTTTTTTATTATTGTTGTCACTGTCAAAATATTTGTGAATGATTCAATCAGATTTTTTTTTCTTTTTTTTTTTCCAAACATTGATTTTATGAAGACTATACCTATATTACGTATAGTTCATTCAAAGATCCCATCATTGATACAATCACGATTCTGAGATCCTTTTAGGAATGCAGCTTCTCAGTGTTCTAGTTAAGAGCAAAGTATAGTATCTGTTCTTAGCTAAGAGCACTTGATGAAGATCAGGTGTGTGGTCATGCTTTGGATCTATGAATCACCTGAGTTTTAACCACTTAAGACATTAAAGGAATCTTACCATGATTCACCAAATGTCTGTCCTTCTGTATGTGATCACATAACTCAAAAGCCGCTAGAGTTATGACCACCAAATTTCCTTTGGTAACTAATAGTTCATGATGATTCAATAAATACATGGTTCAAATCCATGATATTTTTTGAGGGCTAAACACCCCATTAAGGCCTGCAAGAACTTGTTGGTTAGGCTTTCAGGTAGTAAGTAGAAAAGTAACTATAAGGAGAGTCCCTTAATATTTCATGTACATATTATATCCTTAGAAATAATCAGGAAAAAAAAATTTGTAGACTTTCCTCTTTGCTCTACAAAAATTATGAAGGAAAGAAAAAGATGTAAAAAGGAAGATTTGGAAGTTAAAAAACTATCTGTGCAAAGCTGTCTAATCAGATGGTTGGTTTTAGGGGCCCAAAAATTCAATTTGAAAAATGAAAATTACAGTTCGTATCATTGAATAACAGATGTAGAGAACCTTCTTTAAACCTATCTGAGTAGGATTCTTGTTTCTTCTTTGACTCTATTCATCTAATATGTGACCAACATGTGACCGTGGAGCATCTATTATGCAGATGGAAACTTACAAAAAATCCTCTTTTATAGTCCAATGGAACAACAGTGGCTGAATCTGCTCTCCCTCATGTGCATTAAAAGTGACATACTCAAAAATATTGACTTTCAATTAATTATGAAGCACTTTTCTGCAATGAAATGCTACACATGTCCCAGTTGGAATACTTAATTTTCATGTGTTGGGGGGGGGCTACATTGCTTTGCTCAGGGGCTTCAAATATTCTTGAGGGATTTCTACAACTCGTCAAAGAAAAGACTTCAAAGAAAAAAAACAAAATGGTGTGCAATACTTGACCTTGTCAAGAAAAATCAATTTTCCCAAGACAACTTCCTTAATTTCCAGGGTTGCTCAAAATGGATGATTTAAGCGCTCATAAAAAAACCTCCCCTAATTAGGAAAGCTCAAGATTCTACTCACATTCCAAAAACACAAGTTTATTGCTCTTCCATAAATGCTGTTTCTCAAGAGACTAGGTAAAATACAAGAAACAACAAGTGAAGCAAAAATATCATTTTTCAACAGTAAAGAATCTGATTGATGAACCATAACCCTACCCCTAACCCCAGGTTATGTAATTAATCACCCCGAACATTTGTATAAAAGCTTTTATAACTCTTAGATTCATGAACAGCTTGAAAATACTGTGGAAATTCTCAATGAATTGAATTTTTAAAAATGGAACACTATTGTGAATTGAATTCAGGAAAAAAAAATTTTTAATTTACCCAAAAGTGTGAGGGAAATAACTCTAATCATAAGTTACTCCTCTTGAATTTGCTTGTATGAATTTAAGAGTTGAAATTACATTCATTTTGCTTCTTGTTGCCTCTTGTATTTTATCATCTCCATTTCTCACCTGAAACTGTTTTAGCTGTCTTTGTTTCTGTTTTTTTTTTTAAATTTTTTTTTCATTGCTTTTTACTCAATTTTACTGCCTGTACGCATCAACCTTTGGCAGCATCCAAACCTGGGCCTTAGTTTGTCTCAATGAATTGTATTTTCTCTATGCACCAATGTTTTGGGCTTCTCGTGGCCAAAATTCATGTTGGCTGTGTGTGCGATTTTATTAGGAATGATCATTCTTCAGCTATTGTGTGTGAATATGAATCGTCATTTATACAAATTTCTTATGTTTCTGTTCATGTAATAATTTTTCATACATCATGCTTGTTAAAAAAATACTACTGCTGTCCCATAACAGTTGTTACATTGAGTTTATGAAATACTTATGCAAATGTTATGGGATAGAGGGAGTATAATTTCATTTGGCCATTAAGCATCCGACAGTTGATAAAAAAAAAACTGCCTTACAATTGGCCTTCAATATTATATTGATAAATAGTAAATCAATTTTTTTATGTTAATAATAAATCATAAATAATCATATAATAATAACTGCCCTATAATTGGTGTGTAGAATATCAATAAATAGTATAATTTTTTGATGATAATAAGATATGATAACTGCCTTATAATTGGTATGTATTTCAGTAATCTCTCCAACTTCACAGGCTAGAAATGTGATTATTATCAGTTTTATTTTCATCAATAAAGGAAAGCTACTGTCTGGACCTTTTTGAGGAAAAATTTTTAAATTTTTATTCAAGGTCTTTCTTGTTTTTGCTAGAAAAAACAAACTCCAAATATTTGTTCAGCAGAAAAACAAATATTCATTAATAACGAAGAATGGGGCAGTTTTAATTTAGTGTTTTTATTCTTTTTTTTTTTTTTTTTTTTTTTTTGGCAGGGGCTCAGTTTTACTGGCAAAACATCAATAATGGGGGTTGACAGCTTATTGACAATCTCTGAACAAATTGCAGTCAAAAGCAGAATGAAACATTGACTTGAAATCGAATTTAAACTTCAATAAAAAGTATAATAGGAAAAACATGATAAAATTGATTAGAGCTGTATCTGAATCATGTATAGAATAATTTGATTTCCTGTTATTCATTTTTTCTATTTATTTTCCCATTGTGTTAAATAAATGATTTAATGAGCATCAATGTATACAGTTATTTTAGTTAGTGTTTTCGTCTAGATTGTGTCAAATTTTGTATCTATGGCAAAGTGTGTGAATGGGGGGGTGGCTATTTAGTGAGGGGTCTGCACCCTGATCATCTGCAAAATTCAAGGGACTGCTGTATCATTAAATGGAATAACATAATAACAATAATAAAATAGTAATAACTGGAGACAAAACCATTGCCCAACATGCCGTTTTATATATATATAAAAAAAAAACACAAACTCACTAAAATGAAGCTGATTTAGTAATTTGAAAATTATATTCTTGAGAAATGGACATATAATCCGACAGAAATAATTATAAATGGGTTATTTTTATTTGAAACTCACTAATTTTCTGCATTGAGAAACAAATAGAGCAGATATAGATGGTGGATGAATAAGAGCATATTTGAAATGTTTTTGATCTTCAACTTGCAACAAATTCAAAAAATTCTTCTAGAATGACTAATTCTGCCACTAAGGTTTTTTTAATAATTATTCAATTGGTTTGAAAGCTCTTGGAGAGGCAAGAGTGAAAAAAATCCCCCACAAAATTATTATAAAATTTTGTCCACTAATTATGGAACTGTATGAAGATCCAAAGGTTACAAAATTTTTGAGATAAGTCAATCTCAAAGACATTAGTAATACAATTTTTTTTACTTAACTAATTTTCATATCATTTTGACTAACAGGTTGTGATATTTCATTATAATCTCTTCTAACATTCATATCGAAGTCATTACTAATCAAAACACAAGCCAATTCAACTGCAAATGGTTCTTTATTATCAGGTGTATCAGAAATTAACGTCATTTTTATTTTAGAAGACAAACATTCTTTATTGTCTAATCAATTACATAATTACCAATGTTATTTAACTTGATTGTTCATTATGAAACCAAATTTTCAATCCCTTTTTTGTAAAAAGAAACTGGTTTTAGGGTCTGATAACCC
This sequence comes from Thysanoteuthis rhombus, assembly GCA_963457665.1. NCBI lineage: Eukaryota > Metazoa > Mollusca > Cephalopoda > Oegopsida > Thysanoteuthidae > Thysanoteuthis > Thysanoteuthis major. Next base: position 53,582,801 of record OY735211.1, read on the forward strand.
ATGTTTGCACTCCTCAATTTCTGATAGTTTTACGATTTTAGAAGTGTTCCAGAGATCTGAACAAGTGATTGTCTGATGGCACAATATCTGGGGAATAGGGTGGATAGGTGTGAGATCAGAAATTTACCAAAGTAATTTTCTGATCTTCTGCAGCATGTTTTTCTTGTCAAATACCGTCTGGCATTATCATACTTCAGAATGACACTCACTCTCTGTTGACCTTCCTGCTCTGCTGAAGATGCTCTTGTACAGTAGACAATATCGAATTAAGTTTTTCTGATAATTCTCCAATCTTTCTCAATGAACACAACAGGTTTTTGTCCAGCTCAACTGGCCTTCTCAAATAATAGGCATCATTGAGGTTGAATTTACCTGATAGGTAATTTGTAAACCAATGTTAGTATTTACGGATATCTAATGCATTTGGATAAACTCTATGAATTCTTTTAGTGGCTGTTATTTATGTAGACAGAATTCATTGAGCATACAATTACGATTATGACCCTCTTCAATTCTTTTGTCTCCTATCTTGTACAATAAGAACTGGGAAAAAAATACAATCATAATTAGTAGAATAAAACCAAATTCAACTGGAAGCATATTTATTTGATTTTTGATGGTGTAAAATACTTAATGAATAAGACCTCAAGTTAGATTTTATAAAAATGGCAATATTTTGGGTCCCCCAAAAAGTACTATTCCTTTAGAAATTGGCAAACCACTAATCTAAAAATTTTATAGGAATCAGCTTAATCTTTCATTTTGAAATATCAGCAGGTTTTTATAATCTATTTGCTCTAAAAACAAATCTTGAGCCAGTGGTTCCCAAACCCATGGTTGCGACCCAAATGACTCACAAAGATGCTCATGAGAGTTGCAGGATGCTTTGGAAAAAAAATAAATAAGAGAAAGAAATAATGTAAATAAAAATATATATACATATTATATATATAATATGAAAATATTTACAGCACAAGTTAGGAAAATTTGGAATATAAAGTGTCATTTAGACTGGAACAGAAAAAGTAAAGAATAATAAAGCTTCCACTAATGTATGAAAACTCCGGATGTATTCCAGTCTGTTCATGTCCGATACTTGTACTTGATTATTAAATTAAAATGGAATTCATCAAAATTATCAGGTAAAAGAGTGAAGAAATGCTGAAATTATGTTTCTACCTTGGGGTTACACCCAAAAAAGTTTAGGAAACATTTTGTCTTGAGCAAATTTTTTTCAACTTGCATGAGGGTAACAATGTATAGATATTTTTTCTTTTTTTTTTTATATTCTTACATTCTACCATTTTTTTTTTTTGTTTGTTTCATTTCAATTTATTATATTCATATTTTTTTTCATTAAAATTGTTAACTTGGAAATTTTTTTGTATTCAATTTTTGTAATTAAATTTCCATTTTTTTTATTTATTTAAATTTTGTTTCTGCGTGTGTGAGAAAGACAGTTTTTTCTCCAACTCTCAAACAAAGCTATGAATGTAATTTTCTCCGCTGTTTCAAACCGTTGTAAATGCTTCTGTTCAATATTGAAAAATAAATAAAACAATAACTTTCTCTTTTATCTTCAAGTATTGATTGATTGATTAATGAAATTAACATTTTAATCTTCTCATATGAAATTTAGTTAAGGACAAACTACTAATTAAAGTTACTTTCCTTCCAACTGTGGATATATTTTTTTTGTATTAATTTTCCATTCCATCTGATGAAAGTTCACTAGATTTTGTTTCCTTCACAGGAGAGTTCCACTGTCAATCAGGAGTGCAAAGCAATATATGAATTTAAGATTTAAAACCAATTTTTTGACATTTTTTTTGCTTCAAAACTGTTCTATTTAATTTCTGTTTTGCAGAACAAAGTTAAAATGTAATTTCATTTGACTGACACCTGAGCCAGTGGTCAGTATAGATAAAGCCAGGATTTTGAATGCTGATTTTCGAGAGAGGCAAACAGGCCCTCTAAAGGCTTTATGCTTACACACATAAATATCAGATAAAGCTATGAATGTAATTTTCTCTATTTGAATTTCGACATAAGCAGAACCCATAGGTACCCTTATGTGAGAACCAAAATTTGTGTTCACTAAGTGGTTTTTCCTTGTAACTAATGTTCAATTTGATCATAATCAATCCTTTGTGTGTGTAATCTCTCTCTCTCTCTCTCTCTCTCTCTCTCTCTCTCTCTCTTATATATATATATATAAACTCTGTCCATCTTTGACTTTGCATCTACGAAGCTGAAATTTGGTATTGGGGTACATCTGTGTGGTTGACCTGGTGGGTCAATTTTAATCATTTCTAATTTTTATTGAGAGGAATTTAAAGGAAAAAATTCATTTTCCTAAAATTTCACCAAAAATTGTAAAAATTAGTTATTTTAGCACATGGGTCTACCTGGGGAGTGTGCACAGGCCAATCAACGGAGTGTGGAACTCCCAAAATTTGGATAACACATTAATCATGGGCAAATTCAAAAATTCTTTGTCTTGTACCAAGTTTTCTTTCAGAACATTTCTATGGTATATTTGTACAGGTTCAACTTTCTTCATAGTTCCTATGAATTATCTCCCTTGACTTCTGATCTTTAGAATTAACAATTATAGCAGGCTGTGCTACACACCATAAACCCACCCCTTTCTAAACATGAACCCTTGGAAGGGGCACTGCCTTAATAATTTGAAATTTAGATTAAATCCTTCCACTACTGAATTAAATTTCAAAATCATTCTCATGATGCTGTCAATTATCCATTAAAAAAATTGATATGTTCTTCATATCCAGCAGAAAAACTTTTGCTATGTTGTAGAAAGTTTTAATGTACATGTCTTTGAATATGAAATGTTTTTGTCCACTTCATTCAAATTTCATATCAAATTACCATCACTTAAAATGCCATTGTTTTTTTTTGGGGGGGGTGCAGTTATACTGTCTAATGTGCCACTTGTTTCCTTAAGATCACCAACTAGAAGGGGGTGCTGGTTGATAACACTTATATGTATGTGAAAAGTGTTTGTGTCATGCTATAAACGACACCAAAACATGGGCATAGCCCAACCAACTTTGGCATGCAACAAAGGTAAAGGTTTCTTATGGAGTTGAAACATGGACCCTGACCAAAAGACTGACAATGATGCAATATTCACATGCTCAACCTCTCATGGAGAGATCACAAGACAGCACAATAGATGAGGGAGAAAACAGGAGTCAGAGACATCATAGAAACTGTTGGAAAACTCAAATGGCAATGGGCTGGCCTTGTTGCAAGAATGGCAGACAACCAATGGACTCACAACATGGATTCCCTGAGATCACATGTGGCAGAAGACAAGATGGAGAGAAGGACTATACAAATTAAAAAAGTATTGGCACCTCAATGTCCATGATGAACAGATCAGTGGGAAGGTCTATATCTAATGACAGCTGTTGAGAAATTACTGATGAATGGGTCTCAGGTGAAGGGATCCCTTAGGAGACTCTCCCCCTTCTAAGGAGTCATTAATGAGGGGGGGGGATCAATTAAAAGCAAAGGGAAATTTTCCTGCTTTTAAGGGGTCAAAAGTGAGGGTATACTTTGACCTCTTTGTAAAAAGGTCAAGTGATGGTGGAGGGAGGGGCTTCAAAAGTGAATTTTATGGGGTCAATACTAACAGAAGATGTCCACTTCCTTTGGGGGTCAAAAATGAAAGAGAATTTCCCCCCTCTCAAAAGTGAAGGGAACTCTCATGTTAGCTTCATGTCTTGATGTTGTTTTGTTGTTGTTGTTGTTTTGTTTTTTGTAAATTCTTTGACTAAGAACAACTTTTTGGACTTTTTGTTATTGAAAGAATATGAAAGTAGTTTTTCCTCCTTTTAATTTTTAAGGGACAGTCCAGTGAGACTACTTCACTTGAAATATGTATCTGATGTCGCTTTTGTGGCGATGTGTGGAAGGCAAGTTATATTTCTTTTAAAAGTGGAAAGGGAAAAAATAGAGAAAGGAAAAAAGAAGAAACAAAAAAAAACTTGACCTGCTCCCTAAGTGATACAGGATCCCAAATGGCGGATTTCACACCTTTAGAATGCAAAGAATGTAGGGTCAGAACAACAGATTTATCCAACTCTTACAATGCCCAGTCAAAAGGGGGTTGGGCTATCGGTCTCCTCCCAGGGAGGAATAACGGAATTGTTTTGAGAGGCTCACTTCTTGACCCCCAGTTGCTTCAGCATGTGATATTCACAATCAGTCACCTATCCAAGTACTGACACCGCGATTTTGGTTGTGTAGGGCAATTGATTAAATATACGGAGACAGGGACAATGAGAGCGAACAGGAATACGCTGAGTTTTCCCGCCAAAAGCTTAGTACATGATTCGAGGGAAGGTAAAGGACGATAGTGTCGCGCCAAACGGAAAGGCAAGCCTTGGAAACCGGTATACGAAATCTTGGCTCTCTCCTCGGCTCCAATCAGTGATGCCCACAATTTTTCCTGCTGAATCGACCTCGGAATACGTGCTAAAAATATTGTTAGCCATTTTATGGCTATTTTTGTTCGCTAAATATGAATGTATAGCCGTAAGGTTGCTGGAAAATAGCTAAAAATAGGCTAAATTGCTAAAAGAAATAGTGCTAGATGGGGAATTTTCACCTACTTGAAACGCTAAAATTAGCGCAAAAAATGCTAAATTGGCAACACTGGCTTCAATGTCATGTATTGGGACACAAAAAACGGACGTAATTGTCCTGTCAACGCTTGGATCATTGCTGTTCAACCCTTTTTACGCCATCGCTCTCATTAGTAAAAGTACTTGTAAATTTATACATATTGAAATTAAGTATATGGAAGCCCCTTTTTAAGAGACGACCAGAAATTGTCGCTTCAGACTGAGATTAAAAAAAAAAAAAAGTGACTTATTAAATTTGTTTTAAAGCAAGTCATTTCGGCCCCAGACGACGTCAACTAACATTAAATTAGCCGTCAAGTCGCTCATGCATATTCATCCATTTATAAAATTAGAAATAAAATAAAATTATATAAAAGTATTCTTGAACCAATGAAATGTTACAAGGAAATGTAAAAGATGGTGTCTATACTGTATTTTACTAAGCTATATAAAACTATTTCTTATAACGGCTCTTTGTCACCATGGCTATTCGAAATTTCCCGGAGACACGTGAACAGCCACTGGCATATCTTTACAATTCTTGAACTATAAAGCACTCAGCGTATACCCGTGCTAACACTAATGACACTCACTGCGGTGGGGTCATGGCTATGATGTAGGGGATGTAACTATGGATTTGTCCGAAAATTTAATCACCTCTTCCATATCCCATTACCTACCCTTCCACAAAAACTTAATTGAAATTCATTCAAAACTTCGGGAAATATTGTATGGTGTGGACGTATACCCATGACATAGAGACGGTAACTGTAGATGTATTCATCCTAAAATTTGACTACTTCTTCCATAGCCAAAAATTTTCATTGAAATTAATTGTGATCCTTTTGTGAGCATACTATATTCCCGACGGACTCAGTTAGTCTTATAGCAAAAATGAAAGCCAAGACTGGCTTCTTAAGTGCTGCAAACTAAATCTTTCATCACGAATTTATGAAAAAACCTCTGAGGTTGAATCATGCCGCTCCGGCCCGTCTTTAAAAAAAAATGTAGAATAAATAAACGGGACGAAATGCATTTCGAAACCTCCCTGGACGAAACCTCTCTAATGACTGCTGTCTTCCCCTATACAATATATTGAGAGGAAGTAAGTATAAATTTTAGCGTCTTAATTCCGTGTTAAGTTCATTCTGACGAATGAGATAATCTTCAAAATTCTCCTTGTAATTAAATTACATTAAATTATGGATATTCATATTTTTCCGTGAATGTGAGCAAAAAATAATGCGTCGTCAAAATGGTACAAGCAATTTTTCTATGAAGTCAAACTTTATACTGTTTAGACTCTGGAAATTGCAGAAGCAATAATATGATTTTTCTGTTGTACATAAGTTTGATGTAGAATACAACTCAATTTATGAGTATTTTTCTATTGATTTCATTGGTCCTGTAGTTTCCAGTGCGTTAATAACGAAATACTGTATAAGTATGTTTAAAAATTTTATATTTGTTCTAAAAAAAGCCTAACCCGAGACAGTCTGGAGAAAAGCAACTTTCTTTTCAGAGATAATTATTGTTGAAAATTTTGATATAGACCATCCTAGAGGACAATGAATTTTGCATTTCACACCACTACCCTTACCCTCTTCTATTGGAAGGGCGAGCACAGCTCGATCTTCGTCCAGTTTTCATTTTGCGTTTAGCTGGTCCAACAACTTTGCTCGACAACCATTTCACTTATGTATGTATGCATGCATCCATACACACACTAACATACGAGCCAACACTTCCTTTATATTTCATGCTCATTTCATTGTATACATTCTTTGTTATTCGAAATCTTGTTCTTTATCTTATTTCATTGCATGCATATTTTAAATGCATCCATGCATGAAAGACTAATGTTCTGTATCGCATGGAGAGACCACAAGACAGCACAATTCATTAGAGAAAGAATAAGAGACCGAGACATCATAGAATCCATCGGAAAAATCAAATAACAATGGGCTGTTAATGCTGCGGGAATGGCAGACAACCGCTGGACATCATGACCCACTATATGGATCCCCAGATATCACATGCGAAACCGAGGCCAGAAGAATAAAAGATAGCAAGACGAACTAGACAAACGGTGCATCGTAGCCAGAAATAATTATTCAAGGTACCCCTAAAACGTTTAGGATTAGAGCATGCAAAAAAATCTGCGATGATTTGAAAGATTTTGAAAGGGTAGTTTCATTTACTACTTGACTATAATTCTAAACTGGACTCCCAGTTTGTGTTTTAAAGCTCAAAACGCCGGGGTGTCTCTTTAAATCAACTCATTCCGGCTACATTTATTCTTGGAATGAAATTATTTACATGGCTTCATATTCTGACGAAACTATTTTTTGTAAGATTTTTATTTCGAGTAAATAATTTTCCAGAACACAGAATTTAGAGGTTAGGGTGGTATGGGGTTTCTATTTACGATGTTTTTTTTTTTCCAATTTCTAGGGGTCAAAATCTAAGAGGATTTTTTTTGTTCTCATCAAATTCGACCAGAATTCTGTTTTCATCTTTGGGAGTCAAATTCGAGGTGTGATTTTTTTTTTTTTTTAGGCGTAAAAAACAAGGTGATTTTTTTTTTCAGGTGTCAATTTCTAGGGGATTTTTTTTTAATGTTTCAGGGGTCAAGTTCAAGGGGATTTTTTCCACTTTTATGGGGCGAATTCGAAAGGATTTTTCCCAAGGGGAAGGGGTAATTTTTACTTTCAAGGATCGAAATCAAGCTGAAGATTCATTTTTCAATTTTAGGCGATCTAAAATCAAGGCGATCTTTTATTTTTCACTTTTAGGGGTCAAAATTGAGAGGAACATTTTTCCACATTCATGGGTTATATTCTTAGGTAACCTTTTTTCCACTTTTGGGGTCAAAATCGACGGATTTTTCTTTCTCCATTCTATGGGTCAAATTCTTGGGTAACACTTTCTTTCACTTTAAGAGGTCAAATCGAACAGGAATTTTTTTTTCCACTTTTGGGAGGAAAATCGAAGAAAAAAAAATTTCAGAATTTGTTCTCCGATTGTTTATGTTTCTAATCTACACATTCCGCTTTATTGTCCCAAAATTATGTGAACTGTTTTATCTTTTATTTTTCATTTTTTTTTAAAGTAATACTAGGCCTTTTTTATATTACAAATTCGTATGATCATTAACATGGAGATTAAACAGAAGAAAAACACACGCAAGTATTTAGACGAACAAATGAAACGTACATTTGATGCATAACGTTTATAAAGATACAGGACTGGAATAGAATACATACGAAACATTGATACGATCGTGAAGAGAACAGGAAGATAAGAGATAGCTTCTACGCGAAAGATGGGAGCTTTGTGCCAGTTAATAGTAGTAGTCGTGTGTTGGAGCGTACATGACTGAACTTTTATAAATCCATAAGACTTGGAGCATACCAAGGAATGGTTATGGAGACCGGGTAACAGTGTGTATAACTAACTGTCAAGTTGTGGGCGATGAATTTGGGATCACATGTGAGCAACTTTGGGGCCATTCTCAGACGCTGAAAAACACATACGAACAGGCTATTTAAGACACTGGAAACACGTGAGGTTTAACCCATGTGTGCTTACCGAAATGAAGAGAATTAAAAGACAGATCATCGTAATTGTTGCGCAGTAAATGTGTTTGACACTGCAATGCGTGGTGTACGGTTGGCATTTTTGTGAAAAGATTTTGGCAATGTTCCTAATGCCATTGTTGTTTGTTGGTTTGTTTTTTTAATTCTTTAAATTCATTTCTGGGGAAATAAGGATCGTTGTCAGACACGATAGAAACGGGAAAACCCATCAGACAGAAAGAATGATGCGGGTTTTTGATGGAGCCCTTATTGCTACGACTCTTGGTAGGAAAAATATTCACTCACTTTGAGTGTTTCTTCTGTACAACCAAAAAGTGTTTGTCTTGTACGGGTCCAACATAAGTCCACGTACAAGCGGTGCCAGTGTTGATTGGGCCATTCCCAAGGATGTGATTCTGCTTTAGCTGGATTTTTGTAATGCTCTTGACATTGGGGAATCCAGATCTCTGTCCAAAGTCGGCCATTGAATGTACCTGTGTACCAACTTTTTAATTTATGGCACTGACATGCCTCCATTGAGTAAAGTTTGGCGATGGGCAGAAGGAACTATTACTCTGTAACCTCATCTTTTACGAAAGAAAGGAAGAAGTTCGGATTGAGAATCACAAATTGAAGTATAACAGCCAAGTTCACAATATTAGAACACTTTGGAAAGACTGTGCCCTTATTTTAGGCAGAGTAGAATTGTCCAAAAAAATCCAGACCAGATTAGCCCACTCAGCAGGAATGGAAATATTTTGAGTAGTTACAGGAAGATGCAATCTGCTGAGAGCATCTGTAGTACCAACGACTGCGCCAGAACGAGGAACTAGATTAAATTCATAAGTCTGAAGAACCAACGACCGACATTTAATTCTACCAGAAGCCATCTGAGATATAGGCTTGTCGGAGAGAAAAAATTGCAAGGAATGGTTTATGTTCAGTGACCAAAAGTAAATAGATAGTGACCCCACTAGTAGTTGTGACACTTCTTTCAGTTTAAGGGTTCTAGAAACAGAAGTAATCGGATATTCCTGACTATTTGTTATGGTTTAACTCTGCACCCATGCGCTGCTATCGGCCACAACAGTGGTTGGCGGGTTAGGGTCAATATGTACTAACACCTTAGAGCACAACAGTAGAACCTTAGAATCTTTGAAGGCCGTGTCTTGACCTGTATCCCACTTCCTTGGAGTATCGTCGTTTAAAAGAGAGATTCTAAAATATGGGATGGTTGTTTCACAAAGCGTCTATAAAAATCAAACATACCAAGGTAAGTCCCTGAACCCACCAACATTAAACAACTCGTTTGATGTTAGTGAGTGTTAGGGCTTCAATTATGGTTTTGACACAATCTTTCAACACCCAGTAAGTTAGTAAGGACTAGCTCCAATATTTGATAGTGCTCAGCCTCTTTTGCCCCACGAGTCAGGATATCATCCTGATAACACAGCACTCCAGGCACACCCTGGAGAAGATGTTCCAGGGATCTCTGAAGAAATTCCAAATCACAGTCTGCTCTACTGAAACAAACCTTTGTTAGTGTTTATCTCGGTGTATTCTTTGGATTAATCATCCAATAGCAGCTTACATACGCCTGGAACATGTCCAATTTTGAAAAATTCACTGCCAGACAAGCTAATGTACTTTCCACTTTTTAGCATTAAAAACATTAGACATATTTGGAGTTATCTGCCCATGGCAGGGATCTACCTGCAGCTCCTAACACAAGTTGAAAAAATATGAAGGAATGGTAAATTCTTTGTCGCTTCCTCTTTGACGTCGCACAGAACTAACAATAAGTGAACCAATAGTTATCTTTACGGTATTTAAGTTTTAGCGACAAAACTTTCTGCCTCTTTCTGTTCTGACGGTAACCTCGCATATTTCGCTCTCTCCTTAGGATAATTTTTGCACACACACTCTCACACACACACCTTTTATATATAAAAAGTAATCCATCCCTTCTCTCCAAAGAACTTTCTTTCTTCATCTCAAAGATCACATCCAAACCAAACTAAGCACTCTCTATGTAGTTATGCCAAACTTCAAAAGATTACATTGGCCATAATTTAGATGACCAAAACTGACGGACATTCCAAGACTCTATCTAGCATTTTATAGGTGACGTCTCTGTTCCTTTATTCTACCCTTCGCCTCATCCTTATCGCGGAAGATCTCTCCTAACAATTTTGTGTCACCAGACACCTCCAGTCTTCCTTTTTAAAATTCCTATGGGAATTACAACTTGGTATTATTGTTAACCAATTCGTTTGTCATTTTTTCCGCGTTTGCTAACAATCAAACTAACTGTGTACTAACCTCGTTTTTGCTTTTTAGCTGTGAACAGTTCATTTTTTAGAATTTATCTTCCTAGATCTATTCTGGTAATTTATTTGTCGGCCAATATGATTAGCAACCCAAAACCAGCAAACAAGTCCAGCTTGACTGCTTTATTAACAGTCAATTTGCAGTCACCACTTGGACGAATGGCATTATCACGTTTTAAAATTTGGACCACAGCAGCAGCAGCCCACTTAGAATGCCCTCGTCAACAAGTCTGTCAAGTTCCTGATGTACTTTAACCGACATTCAATTAGTATTAGCTTTCTTGTAATTATTGCCTGCACAAGGAATGATTCCAGCTTTACAATAAAAAGGGGGTACTTCCTTGTCTACTAGGATGTGGAATTTCCCTCTTCTGCAGCAACGTAGATCTGGAGAGAATATTGTTGGAAATATTTCTGTGACGTCTTTTCCAAAATTAGATTCAAATTTCATCAGAGCACATGTAGTTTCAGACATGGTTTAGATGACCAAAACGTACGATAGGAATGACATAATCAGCAAACGTGTAGCGCCTGTGACTGGCTCCATGTCTATAGATGTGGTGTTCAAAAGAACAGGAACTAATGTAGGTCCGCCTGAACGTCCAGTTGCATTGGAAAAAATGTATAAGTGAGTACCTTTGATTATTCAGAGTGAAATTCAATACTATTAGGAACTTTAGTGTTCTGGTTAGTATTAGCTTTCTTGTAGTTTTTGTCAGTATTTGGAAAAAACACTTTCTTTATGTCTTCTCTTTTTACACTCGCTCTTCAAATGCAATTGTCCTCAACCAAAACACGGATACTTAAGTTTAATTTTTTTTTCTTTTTTGGTGCGAGTTTGACTCGAAAAGTGGCTGACACTGCTTGGACGATTTGTATAACCTTCCTATTCATATTGCTCGGAGAAACGTCTTTAATAGAAATGTACAAAATACATAATTCCAGTCTGTCAACAATTTGTAGAAATAATCCAGACCAGGTACTGTCAGATCTTCGACAAAATAGCATTTGAAAAGTCCTTCCGAACATATTTAAAAATTGTACCAAGTTAAAATACACTTATCAGTAAATAATATTTCAACTTAGTTTAATGGGGTTTTTTTTAAGATTGGCACTTTTAGCAAATTTGAATTTATCCAACAATAATATTTCAAGTTGTGATAAAGAAAAATCTGATAGTACTGAATCTAAGTTTTAATTCTTTGTCTGGAATACCATTACTTCAAGAAAATGTTGAAACAATGGATTTTAATTACGGTCAAATTCGCAAAATTCCAAAAAAGTTTTTTTCACATCATTTATCTTTTTCTTTGAAACTTGTATTTCTGGAAAATAATTACATTCAAGAAATTGAAGACGGTGCCTCTCGGAGTTTGCATAAACATCTCTATTTAAATTCAGAAATGATAACTTGACGATACTAAATAGATTCGCTTTAAGGATTGATGAGCTTAATCTTCTTAAATATAAGTAACAATAAAATTACAGACATTCACTTGTCCCTGGACAAATTAAAAGGTCTTCGGTACCTAAATGAACATGATAATCTTATACCCTCAATCAAACCAAATGCAATCACAGAATCTGTTTCTACATTGAAGCTGCAGTTTAATCAAATTGAAACAGTGGAAGATTTGACCTTTGCAAGATTGATAAATTTTAAAATGTTGATCTGAGAATGAATAGAATTGTTACTGAAAAAAAATTAAACTTAAGAATTGGTTCAAGTGATTTTATGTCCAAATTTATATCTCAGGAAATCTTTTTCAATTTGATTGCAAATAAGAAATTAGAAATAAATTCTGAGTTGAAAATTGGTAACAATTAGCCAGAATTTCGGATCTGGGAATCGTGATGTTCTTCAAACATGGAATACATTGGTTATGGGGTGATGTATTTCACAAGATTGAAGAGAATCAGTTTGCATGCATCTACCATATAACTTGTAGTTTTAATTGCAAATTACTTTTGTTGTGACACGTTCTTAGGAAACTGTTTTAGTACGTGCACACATGACGATGAGAATCGTGTAAATTGCACTTAGGGAAATTTGATTGATGGAACTGGCATAGCCTCCAATGCACCATTTGTCAAACAAATCTTTCATCAGACGAACTTTCTCAGAACCCTTGGTCATGCGACTGTGAAGATTTGAATTCTCTAGGTGAACTTTTAATCTCCCGATCATTCATGATAGATTATAAAACCCTTCTTTGTAATCAGAACCAAATACCAGTCCTTCAATATGATACAGATTTCTGTCGAAACAGATCCTTAAATTCAACTATTCAAATGTTACCCTTGCGAGACACCAGGCTTGTATATGGTTTATCAATTGGCCTGACATTGACTTTGATTATTTTCATAGCAATTACGATTTTGTACTTGTATCGTACTGAAATCCAAATCCTATTTTTCATTCGTTTTGGCTGGAGAATTTTGTCTAAGAAAAACCGATTGGACGAAGAAAGCGAGAAGTATGATGCGTTTGTGTCGTTTCATAATTCACAGGATGACTTTGTGGTCTACGAAATGCTTCCTCGTCTGGAAGGCACCAATCCAGCCTATAAATTGTGTGTCCATTTTAGAGACTTTGCTGTTGGGGCAGCCATTGTAGACAACATCAGTGAAAGCATTGAAAACAGTAAAAGGACGATTCTATTGCTCACCAATCAGTTTCTCACCAGTGAATGGTGCAGATACGAGTTTCAAGCTGCCCACATTGAGGCTTTGTCAAATAAATTGAACAGCCTCATTCTGGTTTTGCTCGAAGACATCAATCTAGATTTGGTAGATGGTGGATTGAAGCTTTACATGAAGACAAAAACCTACTTGAGATATGGTGACCCCAGATTTTGGGACAAACTGTGCTTTGCTTTGCTGATGAAAAAAGAGGAAAACACTGTAAACGAAGAAAACGCTCTAGAAAATCTTGGTCCAGTGGGTGAAAAAACTTACCCCAAAACAAGTTTTTATCAATCAATAATGAAAAGAAATAAGAGGATTCTTGAAAGAAAAACACTATATCGCTATTGCTTTGGATAAATTATGGTTTTTGTTTGTTTTGTTTTGTTTTTGTTCTCATTTCTCATTCAGCCACGGTTGTCCCAATTGGAATTCTAAGTTGCGACAAAAACTTTCAATAAAACCTTATAAAATGGGTACTTTTCCTCCTTGAATAAATTCGTAATGGCCATTGTGGAACAACCCAAAATTCGAGACGGTAAGTGTTTGAAAAAAACAAAAATATTCGTGAATTAGAAACGAAATAAAGATAAGGGATTGATTGGAAAATTATGGGCAGTTTTCCTCCCTTGGGAACTTCTTATCCTATGACATATATGGTTTGGGATGAAATTTGTAATTTTCCTCCTGGTCACTACATGGAGCCAATTTTCATTTTATTCTTTTTTGGGGGATGGGAGTGGCCTTGCTAATCAATGACATCTATATCATTACCATGACACCTAACAGAGTTGTGGTTGAGAACACTCCAGAATGCATACTTACTTATCCATTTCTAAAAATTGACAAATTTCCTGAAGGTTCTAGGGGTCTAATGCATTGAAAGCACTAAATATTACTGTCAGATAAGAAATCTCTTAGGAAAAAGAAACAAATACTTGAAGAGAGTAAATCTCAACCAATATTTGTTCACACAAAAGTTATTTCAACTCTTATAGTTGAAATAAACGAGAAAAAGTTTCTGTTCAAAAACTGCCACGTTGTATTTTTCATCTTTGACAGTATTTGTTTTCAATTGTGTTTTCAAACGTTAAAACGTACGAAACAATAATAATGATTGCATCAAAAATAAAATGAAAAATATCGTCTAAAATTCATTGGCAAATGAAAAAGGTTTAAATGTACATATGAAGTGTATGCATTAGTTATAACACTGTATAGTCTGCTTTCTTTATTTCTTCCCCTCTCTCTTTCTTACTTGTACTTTCTATTTTTTTTCATCTTGAGAATTGATCTGAAAAGGGAATAATATGACGTATTGTGACGCAAGAAAGAAAAAATGTTCCTCTTCCTTCGCACACTCTCTATATCGTATCTTCCTGTCTTCACCAACGGTTTGAGCCGATTAAAACAGAACGCTGTCTATCTCACTTCAAGTATCCACCTTTCAGTTCACTTCATTCCTTACAAATGCTGTTAACTGATTTGAAATTGGTCTTAACATGAAAAGTTCTCCACTCAAAGTACCGTCGACTATCGTCGCAGTTACAAAGAGTTGTACAACAATTTGGTGGTTTATTCTCTGACCAAATGATACCTGTTCACTTAATTGTTTTTAACACTCCTTTATTTCTTTTGAAACGCACTACCGGACTGCGAAGAAAATATCAATATTTTTTTGTTTTCTTTGTAGAATAAAAACATATTCATTTCGTTAGATCTTAGTAATGAATTCGTTAGATAAACCCTTCTAAACTTAAGAAACAAAAGTGAGTGTATTGTCGACTTGAGAACTGTATACATTAGTAATAGACGCTGTATAATCTGCTTTCTCTCTTTCTTCTACTCCCTATTTTTTCATCTTGAGAATTGACCAAAAGAAAATAATGGTGTGACGTCAAATTTCGGTCGTAATTGATTACCCTTGTCCGCTCCTCAATCACTTCACAAGAATCCTGTCAATATGAAACCAGTCCAAAAAGATAAAGAAGGTTCAGTACTAATTTTGTAATTATAGAAATTAGAGAATATTATTTCCCAGTTGTAAAAATTCAACCAGGCCTCAAAAAAATGGATGGATATTTAAGCAAAGAAGATTTTTGGTTAATATTTTATCAAGTTGAATACACGATAAAAGAAAAGAAAAGAAATGCACTATTTGCGCTATAGAGGTTTGCATTTTCCTCGGTAGGCCTTACTTCATAAAAATAGGGGCCAGTACGCACCAAGTTTAGTATTGTAGTTACATAGTAAATAGACCATCCCGTAAAACTTATCTCAAAACTGAAAAATTTACCGAGATAAGTAAAAGTAATAGATTGATTGTACAAAATAATTATTTGCAAAAAAATTGTATCTTTTTTCCCTCGAATATTCGACTTAATCAAACAATGGTGACCCTCTCTAAAGAAGATAAAATCTAAATTCAGGCGTCCACTACACATACTTCGGGTGAGTGGTAGGCCGTTAGAGTCCATGACATCTTTCGTCTTATTGTGGTAAGTAAAACTGTAAAAAAGAAAATGTAAATTCTTTTCAGTGTTGTCGTGTTTCTCTTCGGTTTGTGTCTACAATTGTTTCAAATTATGTCCAGAATTACCAAGTTTTTCATGCCATTTATCTATAAAGTTTTTTGATACTATATTATACGTTAATGCTAAAATAAGTCTTGACGAAGGAATATAATCAAGACAATACTTGAGCTGTTTTCATTTACTATGTTTTGGGTTATAAGCTTAAAGTTGGGTTTTTAAAGGTCACCATTGTTGATAAGAAATTTCTCCTACGTATCATTTGCTGAGAAAAGTGATATACTCTTTAAAATCTATGAATTCTGATGGAGTCTGTTTTATCTGTTTGAATAACTCCCAAAGTGGTCTCCTTATTTGTTGTAATGAATACATCCTTTAATAATGCTTCTATCCTCAATTCAGATTAATAAAGATACATATCTAAATACTTTTCAATATTACAAGAAAAAAAATCAACTATACAGTTTGGGAGGTTGGAGGTATCAGACTTGAGCTGGTGAAAAAAAGACAACGTACAGAAGTTTCCCGGATAAAATTTCACCCCTTAAGCAGGACAAAAAGTCCCTGGTTAGATTAACACATGGCAAAACTTCAAGTAATAAGCGAGAAAAAAAATGATTTGTAACAGGTCTGATAATCTAAATGTGTTATTAAAGGTGTTTTTTGCATTCATTCTAAAAATTTTAAAAAAAACACACGGTATCCAATTTTGTTTAATCTGACACATATTTTCAAAGCTCAACTTTATTTCTAGGAATCCAAAAATCAAGATTTATTAAAACAGTTTTAAATTCTATTTCCTAGCTTGTTTTAATATAGATTTAGATTTGAAAACCATTTATCTAACTAAAAGTTTTGTCATGTTTTCAAGGGTTGAAAGTAATAAAAATACTAGACCAATGACTGGAACTGAAACCACACTTAGAAAATTACAACTACGATTTCACCAAGCTGCACCAAGGGAGCAAGAGGGCCGAAAATGTTATCGATTACTGTTTGATTATGTCCAGAAAAAAACGGTTTGCAAAATTCTCATTATCATAGCTCTAGCAATAAATGAAAACTTTACATATGCTTTTAAAATAGAATTATTTCTAAATTGAATTTAATTGGAATTTAATTTGTTAACTGTAAGTCGGCCATACCTTAGAAAACCGGGAAAGTTAATTTTTTTCAAAAGAAATGAACATCATATTCATTTGAAGCGCATATAAATAAAATTCTCCTATCAAAATATTACCTTTACTCATAGTGGTAGACACGATACATGCGTGCATAAAAAGTACGACCCACATTACAAAACGTTATTTTTCAAATTATTTTTTATGGTGAATTAGGTGATATCTTGTAATTAAGACGGATTTCATCGAATTATCCAGAATCATCTAAATTTTCATTTATGATTATCTAGATTTCTTTCCAGTATTTTCATGATCTAGAATACAACCCGAAATAGCAAGATTTGGATGAAAAAGATATCTCCAGTGGCCAAACTGGTTTTTCTGGTGAAAGGATCAGTGTTTCCAACGAAGCGCTTTTTGCGCTTAATTCAGAGTTTTTCTTGCCTTACAAGTGCGGAAAAACGCATAATTAACGCGAGCGTGCATTTTTTTTCTCTTTTTGACCATTTTCAGCCAATCTTTGATGTTAGAGGGTCTCCTTTTCAAGTGGTGCTTTTTAGCAGTCGAACTAGAGCGACAATATTTTTGAGTTGACAATAACACTGAAAAGATTGGACCGAGTTCAGTATCTCCAGCTCCCATTTCAGCCTTGAACTACATCTGTAGCATCGGGGAAAAGCCCCGAAAGACTCAACACGTAAACTAGTAACTAGGACGTTTTTTCCCAATGAATTGTTTAAAAAATCTATCCTAAGGTTGGGCATGAAAATATTTGTATTTAGGATGGAGAGAGATGTTTGGAAACACTTCACTTTGGGGAACGTTCACAGAAAGATGTAAGTACTTGTTTCATTTTTCCTCGGTAAAATTCCGAATAGGAAATATTGTTACTCTAACCCCAAACCAGGACCAGTCGTAGGGTTCCTGGTGTCCGGGGCGCACAGAATTTCAGCACCCTTCAAAGTATAGTATTATCTTATTTCACAGCGAAGAAAATATACTGGAATAGAAAGTACTTTGGGATTTTTTTTTTTTTTTTTTTGCTAATTTTTTCTCTTAGTTACTGCCAGATATTCCTGAAAAATCTGACTTCACATCAAGGAAATTTTTCACTGTTTTAATCATATTTAATGTATTAATTTTCCCATTTTTTGAAAATCTTATTGTCTTAAGGTGCCATCACTTGTCGCCCTGGGTGACTGCATGTGTTGCCGTTACTTACGGGCCGTTCCTGATCCTACATTTATTACCAATGAACAAAGTATGTGTTTCGGACATTCAAGTTTGGAATTTACCTTCTTTAAAAGGGTCACCTTCGTTTGATAGAGAAGTTTGCTTAAAAGATTCACTGTTTTTAGAGGCCCTGTTTGTAGACTTCTGTTGTTTGCTTACAAAAATTGTTTAAGCACAATGTAGGGAAGGTGGCCCCAATTGCCAAGTTTCACCCTCTCGCTCACTTGGATGGCAAGACGTTTGGCTTTTTCGCTGGACAGTCCAGCTTTTTAACAGTTTGCCCTACTCCGATGCCACCTCGAGCCGGACGTTAATTCATTTTGTCTTTCTCTTGGGTATCTGACAAAAAAAAAACACTCATCACGGGTCTCCAGTACCTAGGTGAACAGAAAAAATTTAATTTATTCAAAGCAATAATAATATGATTTTTGTATTTGCTTCTGTTTTTCTTTGATTGTCTTATATTTCTCAACTTTGAATTTGTATTCAAAAATCGAGTGATTTTTTTTTCACAATCGGGCCCACCTTCCCTATCTTGAGAATATTATTTTTTTAAATTTTTTTATTTGATAGATTGAAAGTTTTATTGTGATTTTATTTTTTCATTTCGGAGCACATGTCACAGAAAGAATAGAATTAGTAATAATTAAAAAAAAAAAAAAGAAAGAAATAGAATAAACCGAGAAGATACCGTGCTTTTCTTCCACTTGCGCACTCTCGCATTTTTTACTGTTTTCCATTTGTCCTAGATTGTATCATTTCCCCTCCCTCTTCCGTCCGAAGGTTGGGTTGGTTTTTCATTGTTAAAGTACAAAAATATAGGATAACGAAATCTACAAGTTCAAGTCTAACAGAAGGGGAGAACACAAAATTCAGCAGTCATAATCAGCGTTCTTTTTCGTTCATGTTCTTCGGGCTTGCCAAGGTTTCGAAATTCTCAGGAGGGAGATTTCCTTTTAAAATACCCAATCCATAGTCGAGGACGGGGCGGAGAAATCTTTCAGTTCAAGAAGCTTGAAACAGCTCAGTGGACTGAGAATCAAATTCAGCATAATTCGAAGTCGTAAAATTCGGGAATACTTGGAAGGTCTGCCGGGCAGTTTGTTTGTTTTTGGTTTTTTTTTTCAATACGAGAGATTAGAATGAATTTATTACATGCAACATCGGGGTGGGTGGCACTTGGTTTCAAAATGCAGTAGTGTTCAGTGTACTTGGTAGGTCTGGTTCTTTTGAATTTAACAACAATGTATATAAGTTTGGATTAGTGTTGTTAGGGTTAGTTGGTGGGGCTAGTTACTTGGTTATAAACAAAAGAGAGAAAAAAATTATCAAAATCATATTTTTTAAATTACTCACTCACAAATTCAAAAATGTGACAAATTCAAAAGTGGAGTTATTATAGAAATTCTTATTTAAAGAAAAAAGTGATAAGATTAGTTCCATCTTGGTTAATTCGTTTATTCATACCCTGAATCTTTTCCTGGGAGAAAAAAAGACTTTTCTCCAAAGAAACCAGTTTATAGAGCAGAAGATATTTACGAGTATGATCTTCTGTAGTGGAAGTCGCCAGTGGTTTAAATTGTTGAAAATGTGTTAGGTACTTCGGCGAACAACTCTGCCTAGCCTAAAGCTGGACGTCTGGCTAACCTACCTACTTTTTGTTCATGATAGTCCCCATCCCAGTCGGCCTATCTCTAAGATATCTCCCGAGTCTTAGATGTGAAAATGACCGGCTTTTTTTCTTCCTTTTTTTTTTCTAAGTACCTCTTCAACTTCGTTGACAGAGGTACGGTCGCGTCTGTTCGTTCGTCTGTTCACGCAATATCTCTGAAAGTTCAGATTGGATTCCAATTAAATTTTGTGGGGAGATGAACAATGGGGTATGAAAGAAGTGGTAAAATTTTGGCGTGGACTCAAAAATCTCTCTTTGGATTGAGAAATATTTTCTTGTTTTTTCTTCGATTTCATTTATGTATACACTCATGAATGTTCAACAATATTTCCCAAAGTTCTCAATGACATTTTGTGGAAGGGTAGACGATAGGCAATGAGAGGACTCATCAAATTTTTGAGCGGATACATGTACAATTACCTTATCGTAATTTATATGTCCAGATCACATAATATCACCTAAATTTCGTGTTCTTTCACACAATACCTTCAAAAGTTCTGAATAAATTCCAATGTTCTGTGGTAGGGTTGACAATAGGCTATGGAAGAATCGATTGAATTTTTGGGTGGATCTATGCACAATTATTTCCCCTGACAGTGGTGTTGGTAGAGTTATGCGATCTCTGAGTGCTTTCTAGTTTTCTCTGGTGAATTACAGAAGTTTTGTTATCAAAAGAATTTTCCACGCCGTCTTAACTGCATGTTTTGTCCGAGTTAAAAAATAACAACCTAAATAGATATCTTCAGTTTTCAAGATGGTCTGGCTGGCTAAATATTTATGTGTATATGTGTAGGCTGCACGAATGGAACTAGAGGGCAGAAAATTTAAACCTTCACTCCTTAGAATGTCAAGAAAAAAACGTTTCTTGTTATTATAAACCATTATTAATTTTATGCTGGAATTTTTTTCATTTTGAAACAAACATTATTTCTATGAACGTCTCCTGTGGAAGGGAAGGTAAAAAGTAGTCATAAAATTTAATACTGTTAATTTATAATACTTCATCGGTTAAAACTGAATGAAAAATATTTCTATTTGACACCCAGTTATGTCGTTTAGACGCGGTAAGACATTTTTTGTATATTTTGTTATGATTTAATTATTTTGATTTTAAAACAAAACAAACTCACAGTAAGGTATAGGGTACATTTGGTTTCATACTTCTGCATGTACCATTGATTTTGTGGGCATTTTCCTCGTACCTAGAGAAAGATTTCAAAATGAAAAATAGGGATTATTCTTTATATGACCGGTCCCGAAATTGAGGATAGAGCTCACTATGGTAGAAATGGTTCATGGCTAACCATTGCTCCATGGTAAGCGTCTCAGATGTTTACTATGCATAGCTTAGTATGATACAAATCAATGCTAAATATTAGAAACTGTCAAAAATGGTTTCTTCAGTTTTTAAGCTGGTCGGGCTGGTTAGTTATCAATGTATCGTGTACATAAGCTGTACCGAGGAGATATTGGGCTGAAATTTTCATACTCCTTACTTCGTCTAAAAAAAAAAATGGGTTTTTTTTGTACGTGTGTGTGTGTGTGTGTGGAGGAACGATTTGCTATGCAAGCATATGCTAAATTTATCCTTTAGTTTGTGTTCACTTATTTTTTGAAAATTCAAACATTTTCTTGTGATCATCGCCCAACAAAATGTGAGAAAAGTAATTCATTCATTGATCATCCCGTGGTTGCCAAAAAACGTTGGTCATATGACGGTTTCTATTGAGTGACTAGCAGAGCTATCTTTTATTTCATTTTAACAATACACTTTTTCACAATCTTTCATTTTTTTATACACTGATTTACTCAGACTAATGTCCTCATCTTGATTGTATTAGTCGCAACGTTAATGTTTCAAGTTTCCACCACTGGGTTGTCCTTGTCAGAATTATGTGAGGCTAGCATGGGCGGTGGAATAAGAGTAATCTATCCCCGTGGATGAAGAGTTCAGTTGGAAATTCTCAGGAAGTTACTGGCTATGACACACACTTGAATAAGGCTGGAGGGTACAACGTGGTTATAACAACAAAGATGAGGATATAAGCCCACGTAAATCGATGTATAATAATGATAATTTCTCATTTCAGAAATTCAGACGAAACAGTTTTTTCATATTTATTTGTTTATTTATTTATTTTTAGATAACAGAGGGCAAAGATGGATAATCTGATATCTAAAATCGGATTCAGTTCTTTGCTGATTGTCTTGGTTCTGCTTGGATTGGCAACCAGTTATAGATGTCCAATGGATTGTGAATGTTATCAGAAAGGAGACAATGTTTCAGTTATTTGCAAGATTCAGGATCTCAATTTTCACTATCGATCGTTCAACTTGGACATTTTAGCACCACAAAATACCACTGCTTTGATGATAATCTGTGACAGATTAAGTTTGTATCGAAGCACATTGCAACCTCGAATGTTTGAAAAATTATACAGATTAGAAGAGATTATTATTTCCAGTTGCTACTTCGACTATATAGACGAAGGTGTGTTTGCTGGTTTGAATAATTTGAAAAACCTTTCCATTTTAAATGCTCAGACACTATCAATACATCCCAAAGCCTTCGTTCCGGTCCCAAATTTGGAAATATTGAAAATAATGAGCTGTGGTTGGCATAAATTGTCACCGAATAGTCTATGCATGTTGAGCAAGATTCACACTTTGGATTTTTCTGGAAATCAAATCAGTAGCATGAACGAAGTTTTAAATCTTTGTTCTCGTGAACAGTCTTTTTTCAGTAAGCTAACATCCTTGCAATTGAACTTTAACCAAATCCAAATTTTAAAATCAGATTTTAAGCAAAGGCTGGCAAATTTATGGATTCTTTCATTCAGAGAGAACAAGATTGAAAAAATTCAAAATAGCACTTTGACTAACTTCAGCCGATTAAAATATTTGGATGTTTCTCACAACAATCTTACACAGCTACCTGATGATTTCCTTTCTGGTAGTACCCAAGTTCAAACCCTGATTATTTCTGACAATCCTATATCTAAACTCCCGCCAGCCATTGGAGAGATGAAGAATTTGTGGATATTGTATGCAGACAATACCTTTATTACTGAAATCAATTTGCTCGAACAAACGTCTTTAATAGAACTCAAAATGCATAATTCTAGTCTGTCAACAATTCCACTAAGACTTTGTGGAACTAATTCTGACCTGACTCGGTTAGAACTTGGGCAAAATTACATTTCAAAAGTCCCTTCATACATATTTAAAAATTGTACCAACTTGAAATTGTTAGACTTATCAGCAAACAATATTTCAACTTTATTTAATGAGTCTTTCAAAGGATTGGAACGTTTAAATATGTTGAGTTTATCCGTCAATGATATTTCAAGTTGTGGTAAACAGACATTTCTCAACACGCCAAATCTGATAAGACTGAATCTGAGTTCTAATTCTCTGTCTGAAATACCACTAATTCCAGAAGAATTAGAAACACTGGATCTTAACAACAATCAAATTTGCAGAATTTTGAAAAAGTTTTTTTCACATCATCCATCTTTTGATTTGAAAAACTTATTACTTGTAAACAATTGTGTTCAAGAAATTGAGGATGGTGCCTTTCAGTTTTTGCATAAACTTTTCATGTTGAATTTGAAAAAGAATAACTTGACGACACTAAATACATTCGCTTTTAGAGGTTTGGAAAACTTATTCGGCTTAAATGTAGCTTACAATAAAATTACTGACATTAATTTGGCCCTGAACAAATTAAAGTTTCTTCGATATTTTTATGCACAACATAATCTTATAACCACACTCAAACCAAATACATTCCCTGAATATGTTTCTACCATAGACCTAAAGTTTAATCAAATTACAACGGTGGGAGGTTTGACCTTTGCAAATTTGATAGATTTAAAAACGGTTGATCTCAGAATGAATAGAATTGTTACGTTGAGCCAATCAAGTGTAAAAGTAGGTTCAAGTAATTTTATATCCAACTTTTATATTTCGGGAAATTCATTTCACTGTAATTGCAAACTAAGTTGGCTGAAAGAGATGTCCAAGGTAAAATTACCTCGAATTGGTAGTAATTACCCAGAATTTCGGGATCTGGGCAACGTGATGTGCTTTAATCATGGGAAACACTGGTCACCAGTTGGTTTATTTCAAAACATTGAAGTAGATTCATTTTTATGCGAGTACGAAAGAAGTCGTTATTTGAAATTGCCTTATTTTTGTGGCATTTTTTGCGATTGTTGTCTTCAAAAAAACTGCTATTGTCAAAACACATGCCCAGAAAACTGTTTTTGTGCACACACATATAATCAGATGGTGAATTTTGTAAATTGTACTTACGGAAATTTGACTGACGGAACTGGTATACCGTCTAATGCTACATTGATCGACCTCAGTGCTAATGATTTGGGAGATTTGTCGAACAAATCTTTCATCAGACAAACAAAGGCTGAGATTTTATATCTAAACCATTCGAAAATTACAGAAATTGGCAAAAGAACATTTATCACTTTCAACTTGCTTAGGGAATTGCATCTAGAATACAATGAGATCAGGATGTTAGACTCAGACAGTTTGTTGGGCTTGCAGAACTTGAAAGAGTTGATTTTAAATCATAATAAAATCGAAAGAATTTTACCTGGAACGTTCCATGTGACACCTACGTTGGAAGTTCTAGATTTGAGCCATAATCATCTTCGACAAATTGACAGCCAAACCTTCAATGTAGACAGTTTGAAGACGATTGTTCTTTCTGAGAACCCTTGGTCATGCGACTGTGAAGATTTGAATTCTCTAGGTGAACTTTTAATCTCCCGATCATTCATGATAGATTATGAAACCCTTCTTTGTAATCAGAGCCAGATACCAGTCCTTCAATATGATACAGATTTCTGTCGAAACAGATCCTTAAATTCAACTATTCAAATGTTACCCTTGCGAGACACCAGGCTTGTATATGGTTTATCAATTGGCCTGACATTGACTTTGATTATTTTCATAGCAATTACAATTTTGTACTTGTATCGTACTGAAATCCAAATTTTATTTTTCATTCGTTTTGGCTGGAGAATTTTGTCTAAGAAAAACCGATTGGACGAAGAAAGCAAGAAGTATGACGCGTTTGTGTCTTTTCATAATTCACAGGATGACTTTGTGGTCTACGAAATGCTTCCTCGTCTGGAAGGTACCAATCCAGCCTATAAATTGTGTGTCCATTTTAGAGACTTTGCTGTTGGGGCAGCCATTGTAGACAACATCAGTGAAAGCATTGAAAACAGTAAAAGGACGATTCTATTGCTCACCAATCAGTTTCTCACCAGTGAATGGTGCAGATACGAGTTTCAAGCTGCCCACATTGAGGCTTTGTCAAATAAATTGAACAGCCTCATTCTGGTTTTGCTCGAAGACATCAATCTAGATTTGGTAGATGGTGGATTGAAGCTTTACATGAAGACAAAAACCTACTTGAGATATGATGACCCCAGATTTTGGGACAAACTGCGCTTCGCTTTGCCAGAGATAGAAGAGGAAAAGACAGTAAATGAAGAGAACGCTCCAGAAATCTTGGACCTGAAAGATGAAAATTAAACCAATAAAGAAACAAATTCAAGGCCGTATTTTTCAGTTCAAATTCCATCCTTTAGTTGACTCTGGAGAATGTTGTATGTAACAATGTAATATAAAGCCACAATCTCAATTTGTGCTGTAAACTTTTATGCAAAAATTTATTATTTATTTACTAATTAAAAATTTTAATTTATCAAACAACTTTTTCACATTTGTTCCGTTTAAAACTCTTCCGGTTGACATTTTCGTAAGCAAATTACGCCAACCCCTACACCTGACCGTGATCATGACCATCTGCCGAAATCCCCACAGGAAGACTTCCCGGGAGCGATGGGTATTGGGACATCATCAGCAAAAATGTTATCGCATTCTCCAACGCCAGAAAGACCTGACCGAGTTTCTCCTGGGGGTCGGGCTTCCTTTTAAGGGGTATATTCAATGTGGTTTGCTTTATTATCATTACTGGATGAAATATCGAAACATCAATTTTATCAAATTTGACTAGTTTTTACCTTCATCCATTTTTTTTTTTTTTTTTTTAGATTTCAGTCAAGTTTTGAGATAGGGTATTGAAGATGTCACAAGTTTCGTGGTCACCGCAATCCTACTGCATATAGCATGAAACCATGTAGTGAGATAGCAGAAAGGAGATTTTACATTAAAATGATAATGAAAAGAATACATTAGAGTAAATAAATAAGCCAGTAACATATGTTTAATATTACTATCAAGTATTATATGCAGAATACACTGCAGATATATACTATGCCATGATAGGTCTGGCTTCACAATCGCTTTGTTAATGTTTTGAAAGCCACAATGTCTACGTCTGTTTACTTCCTGTTTGCCTATTGAGGTTTTTCAACTTCATTAAAACTTTCTGGGAGAGGATATTGCGCGACGGATATCTTCACCAACTAAGACAATTTTTATGGTAAATATATACAACAAGAAAACATCATTTCTAAGAAGAATCGGAGTTCTAAGATTTATTTGCTGACTTTATGTTAAGTAGAAAGATTCTGTTAATATTTTGGAGCACTCCTAGTTTTCTCTACATATTTTTAGGAAATTCAAAAAAAACTTGAATAAGGTGAGCACTTAAGAGATGAGTTGATTAATATCTTTTGCCCATGATACAAAATGAATTATATACACATATGAATACCAGTGTCACCTAATTGGTTTGTATGTGTGTTTGACTGTGCATGTCATAGAGTCATGTGGATACGGGAGAATGATATTTACATCAGTTTTAAGTCCACCCACTTTTTTGTGTGTTTTTTTCTGCTTTTCTACCTGGCTACTGTCGTATGTTGTCTCTTTTCTATTGGCATGGTTATCTATAACCTACATTATATACTAACTTGCATAGAGTGAGAGAGTGAGGAATGACCGGGCTGATGGAAAAGGGACTATGTAAAACAGTGGCTAGCTAGAGAGACGGTCAGAGTGATAAGTTGAAGATTAAATGAAAATTTAAATGTTTGTTTGAAAAGTAGAACTTATTTTGATATCGTTTAATCTACAAGAAAATCTAAATAAAAAAAAACTTTGGGGAGGTGTAAAGTTTCAATCACGAACCACTTGAGATTATTGAATTAGAAATAGACAGAATCATTTATGTTTCCTTGACTTGAAAAATACGTATATGTATATATAAATGCTGGTAGATGTGAGTGGACCAAAGAATTTAAACTGAACTCTTGGAATTTATCTATAAAGAATGTTATCCTCGAAGGATTCCGCAATACATTTATACTGAAACGTATATTTGCATGATTTATGCATCCTTGAATGATCCTGTCATTTTTTATGGTACTATGCAAGCATATAACATGATAGACGAGTGAGAATAAGACGAAAATAATAGAAAAATATTAAGAAATTCGTGGATGAATGGGATTTTGTAATGAAGACCTGAAGGTGGATGAGGCAAAATCTCAATTTACAGGCTTAAAGTAAAGATAACTTCTGTTGGCCTAAAAATTGACTGAGGTTTACAGGATCATCTCCCCCATGTAATTTGGTGATATAGGCTTTTTCAACAACCAAAAAACAACTTTATTTCCATACAAACCTTTAACTTTTCACACAATCGTTAATTTAGATGTTAAAAATGACACACAAATACAAAGTTAATTTGATTAATTCAAAACGATAACAATGTAATTTGTATATTTACTTCTGTCTTGTATTTCATTGGGGAGATAACCTTTTAATTGTAAGCCTTGTTTCATTTTTAGATTGACAGAAGCATATAAACTAAGATTCTACAGGTGAATGTCACCGAAAAATTGAAGAAATATTCGAGTAAACAGGTGACATGTGGGAGTGTAAAGGGATTAAATAACCCTTCTTTCTCGTATTTTTCTGCCTGTATAGTAGTTATGGAAGAGGGGCTTATAAAAGTGATTGCTTACCCACTCTTGTCATTTTGACATGCCAGTGACAAGACATTTATATCAAGATGACTGGCAATGTAAGATATCGCAGGGAGAATTAGCAATGGTTATCATATCATTTTAAGGTGGTCAATTTTCGGTTGAACCATGTCTTTTATTAACTTTCAACTTTACCCAATGCCTAAAAAGGTTACAGTAGACCCCATATAGGCTGTATATGTGTGCAAAAGTGGTATATAGCCTCCCCTACTTTTAGGGATTCAAAAAACTGTTTTAGATTTTGTGGGATCAGAAATCTAAAATGAGTTGGTAACCGAGGTCCTGTCCGACAAATAAACATTCAGTATTTATTAGTGATTTAATTTACTTTTACATTTTTAATGAGATGAATGAGCTTGGCTCTTTCCAATGTGTAACTCAATTCTAGCCAAAGTTTCAGGGACTCACCAGCATTTTTGACAGAGTTGCATTTCGCTCGTACTAAAGATGAGCAATACTGAATCCATTGTGCAATGATATATAAGACACCAGAAGGCCAAGTAGTCACCACTAAGTGAACGAAAGCAGTCTCAGACGGAATTCGAATTGGTTTGCTGATCGGCTGCAATCACTAAGATGATTAACTCGCTGCTATTAGTTATTTATGAGGTGCAAGTAGCACAGTGGTTAACGTCATGGATAATGGAATCAGTAAGCAATGATCAAATTCTGGTTGAGGCTATCCTTGTTTACTTCGTACTAATGCTTCTGAGAAAACATGAACCCATCTCTTCTTCCTTCTGCTAAAAGTACAGGACAGAGTAGGTTCTATAGCTTTAGGAAAGCAATCATGTGAGAAAAGGGGCAACTTACACATCAGGGAATGGAACCCATTTTAGGCAGTTTGATGCCTGCTATGACATCCCTGATGCAAAACTTATCGCATTCTGTGGTCCTTTGGACAACATGATTCTCTTGGACTCAGAATCCTAGGATCTTCATACACTTCTCCGAAGCTTGTACCCTAGTGAGGTCACTTAAGTGTTGTTTCATTGTCTATCAAAACAGAAAGAGGCTTTCTTATATATGTAATAAAGATTAAACGAGTGATATGCAGTTGATCTCATTAGCCAGGAGTTGAAATAAGAGTAAAGAGAGGGTATATTCTTGTGATGCCTAAATCACTCACTTGCAAGAAACAGGGCTGAGTGTACATAGAGTTCTCTTATTTTGTTGCCTCTAATTGGGTGTGTTCATAAAGTTCCTATATATTTCATTACACTGTGACGATACTTTTTATCCCATCTGTCCCAGCCGATTAACTATCCCAGCAAAAAATTCAAACAAGGTTACTATTTTTTTTATTTATTCAAGTTTATCAGTTATCTCTCTTTTAACTTTTCAGAATTTGAGGGAAAAAATTAGTAATCAAATAAGACCAACCGAAAAGTTTTCAAGAAGTGCTACATCTTAGTCAATTTCCCCAATTTTTTTTAAATTCCAAGGTCAGATATTTCAACAGATCTTCAGTAACTTTGTTTTATTGAAGGTGATTAGAATTTGTTGTTTCAAAATAGTGTTTTTTGCTGACAATTGGTAATGTTTTTTGTTATTCGAAGACAATGGGAAAACGGAAACGTAAAATCGAAAGGAATTTTTGAGTAAATATAATTTATAATTCAAAAAGTTAAGAGGGAGATAACCAATCACCACGAGCAGATGAAATAATAGAGTTACCTCCCTTGAATCTTCCACTTGGGGGGAAAATCAATCGGTTAGGATGATTAGGACAAAAAGTAGCGCCCATTATACTGCAAAAATAGATCAGGATTTTTTGAATATTGTATTTGGAAATCTTGTTAATTCCTCCTAAAATTGTGTTTGTTTTGACATTATTTGTATTCTATCTGCTTAACTGAAAAAAAAAAATTACCCGCCAAATTAATATACAATCACCAAAACTCCACAGTTCTCCTCTATCACTGCCAGTCCTTCTTCATGATAAATTAAGATAAGGAGAAGAAAAAGGATCCCTGGCCACCTCACAAAAACATCATCAGGTCGATTAGGGTAAGAATAGAAGATACCAACAACAATGAAGTGGGTGGGGGAAATAGTACTACAGCTGGAACCAACAAATGACCTCTAAGTCAAAAATTGTTGATTCTCAACCTGCCTGAAACGTTAAATCTATCGCCATTTGTAAAGAATGACTGGCATATCTGACTGACAGCAGCACGAGGGAGAGAAGATCTGGACATATACTAAGTCAAAACTATTTTTTTTAAAGTACACAATGATGGTGAGAAGACAGGCCATCCATCAACACCATGCAGTCAAACAACTTAACTCTGAGCGCACACGACAAAAAAAAAAAAAAAACACCCAGCAATTGGAAGGTGAAATTCCAAAGCTTACCAACTGGAATGTCAGAACCATACAGGATTCAGCCTAGCAAAACAGACAGCAGTACTGCTCTGTCCTTCTTGCCCTTGAGCTGGTAAGACTAATCATTGATGTCGTAGCCATCAGCGAGGTCCGTTTCCCAGAGCAAGGAACCTAAAGGGACATAGTCCAGGCTACACACTCTACTGGCCATGAAAACCAAAAATCTAAAAGAGTGTCTCTGGTTTAGGTTCCATGATAAGGAATACCATCGCTGCTTGACTTACCAATCGGCTACTCAGATAGTATCATAATGCTGCACATTTCACTGGCCAAGCAGTGCATCCCCCGACTCTCAGGCAAACCCTGACGAGAAAACTCAGTTCTACTCCGTGGCCTCTGCTGAACACTCCAGAAAACGGCAAAGTCTTTATTCTTGGGAATTTCAACGCAAGAGTGGGCACTGACTCCGTCTCCAGGGGAGGTTGTCTTTAGGAAGCATGGAATAGGCTGGCAAAACGAGAATGGTCAACTTCTTGAATTACTTACAGAGCAACGCCTTTCTATTGCAAACACAGTGTTTCAGCAAAAAGACTGAAAACAATATGGATGCATCTGCGTTCCAAGATACGGCAAAAAGAAAGCAGAAGAGTAATGCCCAGTGCCGAATGCGAAACCGACGCTACCTCGTCTGCTGCAACCTAAAGCTTCATCTTAGCAAAAACCTATTGAGAAAGAGGCATACAGAGGGGTCATCCAGGTCAGTAGCCTCCAAAACAAGGAGACAACAACAGAGTTCAAAAAAAATTGCAAATAAGACTCGAGGCTGTTGAGTGTTTGGAGTAAGATTCTTCCACAGACTCTATGGTAGCATATGAAATGTGTTATGCTCGAAACGGTGTCAATTGTCCGAAGCTTCTCCAAAAAGAAAAACCGTGACGGGTTCGATTAAAACAATCCAGTGATGCAGATCCTCTTGATTAAAAAGGCACATTTCCAAATTCAACGTAGTTCCTGACATAAAACTGGTGGGTCGGGGTAGTAGAAAATGCTCAACTTTGTGCTGATGTCGGCGACTGCAAGGATTCCTACAGGGCGATAAAAGCGACATAGGGCCCTTCCTATCAGTCTCTAAACTCTTTACGCAGCGTGGATGGTTGTCCTGTATAACGACAACGAGACGATTCTAAACCGCTGGTCGGAGCACTTCCACACGCGCTTCGTCGCAAACCATGCTGTCAAGGATAGCGCCACGACTGCATGCTTCAACTTCCAGAAAAAACAAAAACAAAAACACTGGACTCTACACCATCAGCACAAGACATAAAGGGTGCGATCAAAAATCTAAAATGTAGTAAAGCTGCTGGCGGTGACAGCATCCACTCAGTATTCTGGAAGTACGGAGGCCAAGCCCTGTGGGCATGGCTACATGAATTCTTTGCCTCTACAAAAACAAGGGCAAAAAGTCTAACTTCTCAAATCATAAAGGTATCACTCTGCTCTCTATCACCGGTAAGATCGTCACGAAGATACTGCAGGAAAGGCTGGTAAAAGAGGTTGCTGACGAGTATTTTCCCAAGAGCCGGTGTGCTTTCAGAACGAACCGTGGTACAACAGAAATGGTTTTTGTCCTGTGACAAATTCAGGAAAAATGCCGTGAATAAAACAAAGGGCTATACGCAACTATTGCCAACAGAGTCTGACGAAGGCATTCGACACCGTGAGCATATCAGGTCTCTAGCAGAACTGGCAAAAACTCAGCTGTCCTCATATGTGATGCAATTTGGTAGAGTCAGGATCGGAAACGACTTCACAAGCCCCACATATCGGCGCATCTAAGCTAGATGCAGTAGAACACTTCACTTATCTAGTGTGCATCGAATCAGCAGATGCAAAGTTTTAAAAAATAAATTGTAAATAGGCTAGTTAAAGCAAGCGAAGCCTTTGACAGGCTGCAAATTGCATCTAGGCAAACAATAACCTACGGAAAACACTAAACTAAAAGGTGTACTAAGTCGTCATTCTGGCCAAGATCCTACACGGAGCTGAACTGTGGGTGACTTACCGGCACCACTTACGCCTCTTCGAACGTTTTCACCAGCGCTACTTCCAAAATATCTTCGAAGTTCACTGCTCCGATATCATTACAAACAATGAAATCCACAAAACCACAATCCCCAGCATTGAGGCCCTCCTACAAAAATGCAGTTGTGTTGGGCAGGCCACGTATCAGAAGACGTAAGACTACAGATACTCCCCCAAATAGCAATGTTCAGTGAACTATTCACTGGGCAAAGAAACAGAGTGGCCTCAAGAAAAAGATATGAAGACCCTAAAACAATCCTTCACTTCCGCCATTGGTCGATGAAGGCTGCAGGCAGGTAAAGATGACGTCAAAATATCTTCAAGGCCATCTCTGTTGCCGAAGCCGTGCGAAGAGTCAAGTGTAAAGAGCCAGCACCACAAGCATAGTGCCGTCTTCAGTCCCACAAAAGGGGCCAATTACAGTCGTACTCTGATCCAAACAACAATCCTGCGCCCCCTATTCCTTCTCTCACTTCCACCCCTCCTTTGTCTCTGTTCACCTCCATGCCGAGATCAGATCTAAGCCAGTCCGGCCATCTGTCCAATACTCTCAAATGTTAGTCATAACGTTTCAAGCAAACGTCAGTAGTGGTCCATGAGGACTGACCTACTAAATGAAATAAGCATCTCCCCTTAGCTACATGACTGCCACGCCGTGTCAAAGAATAGACACTTAAGGTCCTTGCTGAGTACGAGGATGAACCTGGGCATCCAGCCAGCTACACAGTCGGATCAGGTCAATAATCTTAGGGGTGGCAGACCCTTTGAGTTAGCGCACATCTGGGATCTCTGCTTGAGGCAGCTACACTATCCGGAGATTCAGTGCTTTATGGTGCAGACAGCCGTACTATACCGATTTCCCTTCAAGAGGACATTTGAACTCTATAGCAAGTCCGGTGTCTACCAACTGCAGATTGTGGACCAACTACAGGTAGATCCTACAGTCGGAATAGTCCTGCAGAGGGGGCGGCAGATCCTTACTGCAAGCGCATATCTGCCAGAAGGACGATCCTGTCAAACCCACGTGCCCCCTCGGCGGACCATAGGATGCTAACCTTTGTTTTGAAGGGTGGGATTGGCGCTGGGCAAGCAAGTCTCACCTTGAAGATCCAATGCTCAGGCTGGAGGGAAAATCCACACATAGGCCCCGCCGTTTATGGTCCTATCGATGTGGCAATCTCTCTCCACCAGTCTTCGTCCGCGAAGCCATTCATTCATCATTCATGTTGACGAACTACAGAAAAAAAAAAAAAAAAAAAAAAAAAAAAAAGATACTTCCTTCGAATTGAAAGAGCCCAAAACTTTTGCCTGAATATAGTATAGTAGGTATGAACAATTTCGGCGCAATTTCACCGAGAAAATCGAAATCTGAGAAATTAAAATCTGTCTGAAATCAGCATATTATTCGATTTCAATGAAATTTTTGTTACTAATTAAAGGACGATTTTCTTCTCAGTTTTTCATGTGATTCTTACCATTTTTATGATTCATTTTATTCATACATTGCTGTTATTGATTTTTACACATTTAAAATAAATCCCACGAGATAAGCAGTTCCTGGGCGCTTCTCTAAAAAGGGTAAACATATCTCAAGGGATTAGATGCGTAACAATCGATGAAAATAATCAAAATTAGGATAGAAATCATGAAGTTTTTTTTTCTTTTCCTATACATGGAATGAAAAATTATTGATTCAAACATTTGTCCAAAAATTTCATCAAAATCGGACATGCTGATTTTTTTAATTTCTCAAAAGTCAATTTCCCAGAGAAAATTGCGATCGGGTACCAGACCACAAGTATGGAGCACCCAGTAAGAAATAATCTACGTGACGATCTTGCTAACCGCTCCTTCATGAGATCTTTCGTTTGGGAGAAAACCATTTTTTTTCCCACAAACTCTTGTTTTTGGTGTCCATACAATGTTTTGGCTGATCCATTCTACGGCCTTCCTCAGATGTACATCTGCATCCTATGTTACAAGCGTGGCTGTTATGAACAGATATTCTTAAATTCTGTTTGCTACAGTTACTTGAAACTTTCGGGAGAAAATAGTCCCCTACTTTAAATGCGGATAATACACTTGAGGAAGGCCAAAGAATGGATTAGCCAAAATATTACGTGAACAACAAAAATAAGCAGAATGAGGCTGGGGGTTTACAAATCTGTTAGAATGTTGATAATTCTTCACACGATAACGGACAATGGTTTCCCCTCTCTCAGCGTTCAAGACTATCAATGGGAGGTAACTACAGACTTCATCGTCTCCATACCACTGCTATACACCAGGCATAGGCAGCCTTTTTTATCGAGTGGGCCACATTAATTTTACATTATATATTATAAAATTGATTTTCAGCTCTATCTTTGGTAGTTTCTATCTCTCCCAGCCACCCAACATAATTTTCTCAACTTTTTAACAAGACATGGAATTCGAGGTTAAAAGAAAATCAATAAAAGATATTAAAAAAAAAAAATCATAAGTTCAGTCAAGTAGATGCATTGGGGCCTCCAGTCTATAAATGGGGTTTCTTCTGAAGAAACAAAAATCACCTCATAGAAATTCAGATATATTCGCGAGTTTTTCCATGAGGATATAACTAGCAATGAGAACAATTTAAAAACAAACCTTTCCTGCAGAAACGATGGGCAGCAATTAACAAGCCAACGGTTATTTTTTTTTTTTTTAAACTTTTAGACTATCAAAAATGGATCGTCTGATTAGGTCTGATTTTCAGCTATTACCATATTCTTTTGGAAACATGTTTTCTTTCTTTCTTGAGTTTCTTAAAAGGTTGATTTTGCTCGTAATTCAAGATATATAAGTTGATTTAACTTTTTTTAATATATATCTTTTTAACGAACAATTTTCTCATGTTAAAAAAAAAATATCCCCAATTCCGTAGAAAATTCTGTCGGACAGAAAAACCAAGATGACGATCAGTAGAATTCATAATTATTTCTTGATTATTCTAAACCATAATTCAGATACACATTTCAATATATATTGCTATGGTCCACATTTTTTTTATTCATTTCATCAAAATTTTTTTAAAAATCCATTAAAAAAAGAACTGAAAAGAAATGAGAGCCCCTTTTCAAAATACGGCAATTGCTAAAGATCAGTCCTAAATAGACGATCCATTTTGACGGAGTGATCGTTAAACGTTGACAAAAAAATCAAAGCAGTCTAGATTGGATGAAAATATGGAAAAAAAAGGTCATCAGAGTAGGGTACTCAAAGTGAGGTTCTAATATATATATATATATATATATATATATATATATATTTTTTTTTTTGATTTCAAAGAGAAACTAATAACTTGTGAAGTGAGGGTGTCAAACGTCTGCAAAAGCCAAAAATTTGATCAATCAATTAATGTTGGGTTCAACTGTAGTCTGGTCTATTACTAATTTCTTCTATAATATGCAACCTACTGTTCGCAAACACATACAGGGCATCACAAAAAGTGCCCCAAATCGATACTTCAGTGACAATTATTTTCCAATACGAAAATAATTGTATAAAGTTGATTTTCTTAGATGGCATTGATTTTGTGACAAATCGAGCATTACTTTTGTAACCCCCCCGTATAAGGTTGTACTAAGGATCACTTTTTGTTGAGAAATGACATCAGCTGATTAAGTAAAGGATATATTCAAGGAGGCACCATGTCGTTGATATCATTGCAGAATAAATAAAAATTGTTTGAGGGAGTTTCACTATGAAATATCAATATTTATGGAACATACGGATATTCTTACAATAACAGATCATATGTCACCATTTTGAAACTAAAAATTTGGAAGCTGCTAAAAGCGGCAATTCAGTAGATTTAATTTCCCAGGAACTGTATTGATCTCATTTCCTTTATATTAATGTTATTTTTGAATTTAATGAGTGACCAATAAAATTAGTGGAGGATTGCATTAAAAATGCATAAGTGAGAATTTTTTCAATTTATCTAATTTAGATAGAGTTTCAATTTTTGAATTTCTTCAAAGATTATTAGTTTATAGTTTTAGCCATGCTTAAAAATATGAAGATGAAATAATGCAGAAAAGTAATTGCAAAATAAGAAACACTCACCCTTATCCTAACTAAAATCATTTGAACAATGGTAAAAATTTAGCCATTTCCAGTCATTCAAATTTGCTAATATCAAAATGGCAACACCTGATGAGTTATTACAAGGAATGCTGAATATAGATATAGGAATTGACAAAAACAACATAAGATCAAATAATGCACATGAATTGTTTGAGTTCAAAGGTTGATTGAAAGTTTTGTTGAATTAAAAGAAAATGTAGTAAAAACCAAACAAAACTAAACTAGATGATGAATGGCAAGAAGAATTACTTATCAAATAGTGTGTATGTAGGTATAGTGAGTGAGTTTACAGGTCAACATTTATGTAAGTGGTGAGAAAATATTATCATTCAAATTGCATTGCAATGCTAAGTATCTAAAATAAAGCTAAGAAAGAACCTTAGGATCACTCAAGTTGATTGTTTTCCTTTAATCTCTAAAATTAGTTGCTTACCAGGCAATGATTGAATGCCAATCCATCATGTGCATCAGGCTAGCACCCAGGTTCTGTGAAAACCCACTATTGCTACAATGATTCGGTCAGCATGAATAGTCCAACTATTGGTGACAAATTGTTTTGTGTGCTGAACACCAACCATGCATTGTGAGAGATAATGGCATCAAAACCAAAGGGAATTTACTCACGTGACAATTAGTTGAGCAATTTTAAAAG
Source organism: Thysanoteuthis rhombus (assembly GCA_963457665.1). Classification (NCBI taxonomy): domain Eukaryota; kingdom Metazoa; phylum Mollusca; class Cephalopoda; order Oegopsida; family Thysanoteuthidae; genus Thysanoteuthis; species Thysanoteuthis major. The sequence continues at coordinate 53,619,766 of OY735211.1, forward strand.
GTTAAAAAAAAAAGGGGGGAAAATTTTTCTTCTGTACACAGTAATAAAAGATTCAAGCAAAAAAAGATGAATTTAGGACAATTTTTTTTAATAAATACATAACATAGAAAAAAATTTTAATAATATATAAAAAAAAAAAAAATGTTGATGGTCAGCTGAAATCTTTCAAAATCCCAGCAGAAACATTTTTTGAAATGGTCAGAGTAGTTCCAGAGAGAATGCCATTTTAAAAGTTCTTTTTTTTTTTGTTTTTTTTTTTGTTTTGTTTTTTTAAAAAAGAATGTTCAAACTTTCAGCTTGGAATTCTGGAAACTTATGTACAGTGATTACCCCAATCGCTTGAAAAGAAAGAAAAAAAAAAAGAAAAGAGTCTGGCATTTGGCCATGTGGAATAGGGTCACCAGACTCACCCAACACAAGCACAGGGGATAGCATCAAATTTGAAAATTGAGTGTGTCTAGAGGCAGACATTCAATACAAGCCTTTGGACTATTGATTTCCAAATTTGGCACTTTTCCAATGTCTGTGTTGGGTAAGTCGCGAAGATAAATGTCAGTTTATCTCCCCTTCTGGCCAAATCTGGCAACCCTGATGAGGAAAGTGTTTGTGTGTCAAGAAGTAAGTAGCACTTAAAAATGGCTAATTTTAGTGATGAGCAACAAATAATCCAAAAGAAACATTTAAGGAATGCAAGGAAAGTCAAACAGAAATGCAACAATCAATGAAAGAGGAAGAAAGAACAAAAAAAAAAAGAATAAAATGACAGTTTTTACAATACATTGATTTACTCCGACTTATGTCTTGGTTGTTAGAGTCATAACATTTCGGCTGTGGTACGCTTCGGCCTTCTTCAATTGTCTGGCATAGTTGGTAACCCAACGTGAATTTGAAACCAAACCAAATGCTTGATTGAATCCACAGGGGTAGATTGCTCTCCTTCTGCTGTCCGTGCCAGTAAATTCTCTTTAATTAATTTGTCCAAACGATGTAGCTCGTCTGTCTCTACCACTGAACTAGAGTGTACAACACATGGTCTCTAGCATGGATAGTTGTATGAGAACTATTTACACGTGATGTACTGGATTATCAATCTGGTTGGATTTCCAGTGCCAGACTTATGAAAAATTAATGTTTTTTTTTATAAATCTGGAGCCAGATTTACAAAAAATCATTCCGAACAAATTGATATTCTAGTATATCACTACAATTGACCCCCACTGTTTAAAGGCTTTGGTTCAAAATTCCAAGAAGGTTAGTAACAACAAAAGACATCTGAAGGAGGCCAGAAGGTTTGACTACCGAAACGTTGTTACTATAACAATCGAGATACGGAAACCAATCTGAGTAAAGGAGTGTATAATTAATGATATTTCCTCATCTTAAAACTTCCAATAAAAATGAGAGTTTGTATGACAAGACCACAATGGAATTGACCAAAGAGATGAAAAAGAGTTACTCCAGAAGAAACTCGATTCTACATGTACAAAAGGTGTAAACTGAGGAGTGCTAAAGATGGGCACCTTTCCACTGCCTAAAGCCTTGGAGAGACGAGACACTAAGGAATTTTTGCGCAAAACAATACATAATATATAAAGTATTTGCAATTTTAGGCACATGACTCTTCCTTATGTGCTAAATGTCGAAGCCTCAGTATGAAAGATTAAAAATCGAAGTAAGAAAAACTGTGATAGAGAAGGGGCGCAGTAATTAGCAGTGTCCTGGGGCTGGGCTAACAGCAATGTGGGGGAGGGGGCATTAAGCAGACAGAAAAATCTATTCAGTACTAAAAGTCTGATTTAGTTTACCTGTGACTTTCAAGTGGCAGAAATGGTGCACTCTAGTCAAAGGTGATGAATTACAGTACTTGTAAAATCTAACTTGAAGAATGCAAAAAAAAATTTGATCAGTGATAGTGTGGGGTCAGCATTCAAGATCTCTCAAGGGAGATATCTATGAAATTCCAATTATAGAGTGTTTTCTCTACCTATTCATCTTACAATAATAAGTCCAATTCTATTCATCTGTAAAAGTAGCCAAAACACTGCATTATAATCAGGTGTTGAATAAAGATACTCCTGAAATGCAAAAAAGTCTGTGATTTGCAACTGAATGATAATATTGTGACATCTGCTTTGCACTCACTTATATTGATCTAACACAGAAGATGATTGAAACTAAGGTTGATCACTATTATTCATTTTTGATCAGTATTTTTAAATACTCTAAAAATGGTACTCAATGAATCACTGCTAAAAATAGTAGTATTGAAGGTATCACCTCTCCTCAAAGTCAATGGTCAGGGATAGGGCAAACAATTCCAGTCCGGATAAAAAATTAAAAAAAATCAGTATTACAAAAAAGCTAGCGATGACCTACGTTCCTCATGAGGCAAAAGGCTTGACTAACAAATGTATAGGTGGCTACCAGGAGACTATAGCAAACCATTTCAAACAAACTACCATTTTTACCACACAACCAGAGAGGAATCAAGCAGTAGGTGTGGTGGTATGGTTGAGTTGGAAGGGCAATGGTGTTAATCGATCTAGAGCCAAGTTTATAGTTTGAATAAAATAGAGAATTTGAATAAAACAGACAACATACACCCAAAAAAAGGATTATTTTCTATGGACTTAATCAGTTACATAAAATGAAAATATACATGAGTATCTAGCAGATCACTGTAGTCCACACTTGTACCAGAACTTATTATCTAAAAAAAATTATCTCAATAAAAATAGATCATTTATTTCAAGAATACTAAAAATCTTTCATCTAAAATAGAAAAAAATTTTCTAAAAAATAAAAAAAAATTCCTTCATCTAAAAAATACCAGCACAAGATTTAGACATTGTTGGTCCAAAATGACCATAAAGATAAAAAAAAAATTTTATGGTGTAAATATTCAAGGTTGTAGCCCCCAAAACATGACCTGGAGTGTCCAGAGACACACACACACACATAACGAATAAAAAGAGGAGAAACTGAAGCCCACTCAGCTGGTCAGGCAGGTAATGGCTATTCAGTAAAAGATAAACGATTTTTCTCTCGTGAACAAGTAGCCTTCTTCTATGACAGAATTTACTTTTTTTCATGAGAATGAAAAGACAGGGTTGCCAGCTTTGGCTACAAGGGGGGATAATCCAAGCTCATCTTCAAGACTTACCCAACAAAGACATCAGATTAGCATTGAATTTGGGAATCAAGTAGCTTATCTCAGAAAGGTAGAGTCAAACATCATTCCATTTCCAAATTCACAGCTATTCCAATGCCTGTGTTGTATAAGCCTTGGAGATAAGTTTGGATTATCTACCCTCATAGCCCAATCAAGAAACACTGTGAAAAGACCATCTGTTAATTCAGAAAAACAAATGCAGACAGCTAACAGATGAAGATAATGAGAATATAATTAGGAAGTCATCTTGAAAAAAAGTTAATAGAGATACCTACATCTGCTTCTACATGCCTTGAAAACGGGGTAAAAAAAAATTTTTTTTTAAATTACCATCTTAAAAAAAACAGTAACTCCAACAAGATAATTTTGGGGTCATCTAGCCAGTTCCAAATTGGGTAAAGGAGGAGGGTTGGCTATGGGGCTTACAACTCCACAACAGCACTGCTCCAATGATAGCCTGTCAGGAAGATTCTTTTCAGAATGGCTCATGATGCAGGTTGGAAAGCCAGTTCACTGAACAACCTTTTAATGACAAAGGCAAAAATCAGGATAGCGACCTGGGTCATGGAAAACCCTTGTGGAGAACAGAAATCAGCTCAAGTGGTGGACTGGAATCCATAAGGTGGTGATTTTCAACCTCATTTATCTCATGGCACAAGATTGTTGAGGCATACCATCAGTATTTAAGGATAGATTTGATCATTTAAACAAAAATTAATGACAATAATGTGTTCATAAGTTCAACAAACTGATACTAATTTTATTGCCAAATGTTATCATGGTTTTTAAGATTTTGGAAGTTTTGTGCATATTTGTTATTACTACTACATACTGAAACAAGATGTCATTCATTGAAAAATAATAAGAGATCAGCGATTCTAGACTAAGGAATTCAGTTCAATACGCTCTATAAAAGTACCAAAAATATCAAAACATGGTCAAATGTTATTTTGTATCCATTCTGAGAACACTGTCCCACGGATCATTCAAGGAGAATTGACCCTTCGCAAAACTCACCACAGTACACTTATGTTCTGTGGCACATTGGTTGAAAAATTGCTGTCATAAGAGAAGAGAGAACTTTGCAGACAAAAGCGTAAAGGGGAGGGGGTAAAAGCAGCCAGAATGACACGGACCCAGCTGAGGATAGTTGCCCCGAACCAAGTCTGCTGGTGAAGTGTTGTTGTGGCCCTATGCCTTAAGGAGTTAACAGGAATGAAAAAACAAAACAGTGGTAAACAAGGTAAATGAAAGAATCGCCCTCACCAAATATGAAATGAGACCTAAACAAGTTCAGCAGTCAGAAAATAATTTTACTCACACTTCTTCTATTGGTATTTTGTGAGAAGACCTGTCTAGAGATACGTACCCAAGTTTTGATGTAAGCTATCTTCTTTGGATAAGAATATTTTTTTCAAAACTCAATTGTTTGTGATAATGTATTAGTAGAGTGGAATATGTTAAGAATATATGAGTTCTTATTTATAAATTGAAGAAAATAAAACACTGAAGAACCCCTTTTCCAAGGGAGATAACTTACTTTCCACCTTGGGTATGTCTGTCTGGACCAGTCTTCTCACAAAGTACCCTTTTATTTATATTATATACACAACCTGAAATCAAACTTCCATTCAATTGCATATTTAAAAAGCCTTTTGTCATCTTGTACACTTCTGTTATTTTACATTAATCTTTAGTACTCTGTAGGCAACTTCCTTTACCATACAAAAACTTGGTCCTCCCAATGCAGGCAACTCCTATCGCCAAATAGAAGGTTTGAATTTTGTGGTTGTGTTGTCATGTCAATTTCTTGCATACATGAACAGACACATAAGTTACAGGCTTTGAAAGTTACTTAGTGCACAAAATCTTGGTGACCTTGAAAAAGAATGCAGAGTACTAAAGATCAATCAAACTGATCACAAGTTTGATTTCATATATATATAGAGAGAGAGACATTTATTGTGATGATCAAATAATGAAATTTTCCTAACGTAGAAAGCAGATTGAGGGGGGAAAAGATATTATGCGAGGTATAGAGGAACCTCTGCGGCCAACAGGCACTAACACCATTGCAATGGTCGAGTAATTTACTTCATTGAAGTGAAAAATATTTATGTTGTACATGGGGGTGTCCAGAATTGCCAAACTTTTTCTTGTACTGTCCATCAATCCACACATTCACCCAGACATCCAGTTTGTTAAATAGAGAACCCTAACAAAAACGCACAACTCATTCTTGCAGCATGAATGTTTCTGAAGGAAGTAGGGAAGAAAGGGACAGTTTGTGTTCACTTCACACTAATGCCCTAGGGAAAGGCATGAATCCATCCTCGCTATGGGTAAAATAGTGCAGAGTGAAGTGAGTGACGCCACTTCAGGGGCTTGTCGCTTCAAAGTCTATTTCACATATCGCAAACGGGATCCAAGTAGGTAGTAGGGTGATATGTGGAAAAAGGAGAGCAAGGAGGGGGATTTGTTTGGATTCTAATCAGAGTCAGAAGGAGGGGAGAAAAAATTTAGAAGTGTATAAAGGGAAAGTAGAGCTAGCCAGCAGTAGGTAAATTGTGTATGCGTGTGTGTGTGTGTGTGGGTGAGGAGAGGAGATGGGCGAGTTCTTCATCACATCATAGAGGTGATCATTGACCTAAATTGGTTCTGCTGCAGCTGAGAGAAATGAGAGCAGGCATGAAGCAGGCCAGCCCTCCTGTCTAGGTGGCCAGCAGATCATGAGGCCACCACACCTGGACTACGTAGAAGTAAAGCTGTTGCTGCCGCTGCCTCCACCAAAGGGACTCTTGCTGAAAGAAAAACAAAGAATCAAGATTCAGATTTAAATTCTTCAACCATGGAGTTCACATGGACTATTTCCCTCTTCTATGTTATTTTTTCACAAAATTTGGCTGCGTACCCTCCAGCTTTCATTGGGTGTACCATGTTTTTGAATATGGAAACTCGTTCCTGTGATACATGCTCTTTTCCCTTGACATGTCACGTCTGTTTGTTTTCAAAATTCTATTCAAGGCCAGAGGGTACATGTCAGAAACATAAGAAAATAATCAACATAGACAAGGAAAAATAGTCTAAACCAGATACAATGATCAAAACACTCCATCTAGTAAAATTCAAAGAAGGAATTCTCCAACTTTCAATTAATCTACTTTTACTTCTTGATGAATTTGTTCTGAGGCAAATTTAGTTTCTGTAACGGTTGAGGTGGAATATAGGAAACAACAAAAAGTTAAACAAAGATATCATTAATGATCAGTAAAAATTGCTCCAATCAATGAATAATCCCAACCCTAAATTATTCAATTAATCACCACAAACTTAGAATAAAAGTTTTTTAATTCCATTCCCTTTGCTTCACATTAAAAGAATTTTTACTTTTCTTAAGATAAAAAAGCATTACATGTCAAAAATGTTGCATATTTTCTTCCTATTTCAATGTTAGTAGTAATCAACAATAAATAAATCAATTTTGATCATTATTTTTTCTAAGATAAGGTAGTAGATACAACAGTTATCACAATACAATCAATTTTTTTTAATGTACTTAGTTACAAATAAATGCTCTAATGCCATCTAACCACAAAAACAGAATGAATACATTGAAATAAGAAAAGAATTGCAAAGTAGACATCAAATCAAATGATTATCAAACACAATTCAACAAGATTTCAGAAGAGAACAGAATAATCTCCACTCAACTCCTTAAAGATTAACTCATTAAAGTGATCATGGTCTAAATTTTAAAAGGATATAAAAAACCAAGAGTGTCATTTTTATCTGAAGGCTTGAGAAAACTATTCTTTTATTGAATGAATTATTTCCCCTAATATGAAGAACAAAAATTAAAATCATAATTCCATGAGTTAGGTGACAACTGATAAAAAAAAGTTCTAGAAGCCCCTACTTGCAGTTTTTCAAAAAAGGGGTTTAAGACAAAGCTATTATCACTTACCTTTCCTTTCTCTTAAAAAATAAGTCATGCCAAAAAGAGCTGCCAGTTTTTTCCTATTCCTACAGAAAACATCACCTTTTCCGTCTGAAAAATATAAGTTCATTAGACTTGAAAAATGACAGAAAATTTGATGACATTTCTGTACAAAGACACAAATGAAATTATTTATAATTGTGAAAAAGATCAAATGAAACATTAATGCAGACATTTAGAAGCTAGAGTTTTGTTAACCAAAGGAAATACTGTATTTGCTGGTATATAAGGCAGACATCAAAAAAAAAAAAAAAAAAAAATTATTTCAATTTTTACTGCAACCATAGATTGAACTCCCTTCAACAATGAGTAAATAAAATAAATTAACATCACAGATCAGAATAATTAATAAGTTCAAGTAAGAATCGAACCCACAACCCTCTATGCCAAACTCATTCTTATTCTTTATTTTGATATGCACGATCAACTCATTTACTCACTGCTGAAAAGTTCCAAGTCTCAGTTTAGTAGCGATAAAATGCAACAACAATTAAGAAGGGAAATAGAAACAAAAAAAATGAATAATAATGATTTATAATATTTTGTCTAATAAAATAAATAAAAATATGATAAATTTTTTTAAACTATGAAAATATTACATCTTGTCCGATATGGTGGTATTATGACATGGGGACATTCTTGATATGAATAATTATTTAGCTTTGACAATAAAGGCAGAATTTTTCAAAAAGTCACAAATCCTAACAGCAGAAAATACCAACAACAATCGTATAAAACAAAAGAGAATAAATATCACTCACCTTGTTCGTTTTCTTGTGAATCTAATTTTTCTCTGAAAAAAGTTGCGAAGGGAAGAATTGGTTAAAAATGATAAAATGTTGCAAATAAAAGCATAAATATTATTTAACATCGATTCATGGCAGAACAAAATATCCGAATGAACAGTTTAGTTCTGACATTTTATAAAGAAAACATGAATAAAAGCAAGAGTTTTCCATTAGATGGGATTCTTTCTGACTGATTCCTTTTTAGTAAAATAATGGCAATCACAAAAAATTAAATGAGTGATACTCATACGGAAGAGGGGGGTGTCTTTGGCCGGAATTTCAATCAGGAGAGGGACACTTAATGGAATGTATAATGACAATTCAAAATGAGGGAGGAATGTGAAGAAACTTCTTGCAATATTTCTTTTGATTCTCATATTATTTTAATCAAAAGTTTATCCAAACTCTCAATTCTGAAGATGTACAAGGATGTTAAAATGAACTTTTGGAAATATATCAGATACTTCTGGCATTCACTATATTTGGTTTTCACAATTATAATCAGACCAAACAAATGTAAGAGCCAGTATTTCTAACCATTGGAAAATCAGACAAAAATGTTATAGAGGGAAAAATCCTATCACACGTGTTTAAAAATAACACCTCTGAGTTGCAATGAAAGATCTGTCCAATGTTTCAATTTATTTGGAAATACAAATATAGTGGTGATAGAAGATCTTGCTTGAATGAAGGTCACCTTTCAATTGAGGCACAGGTCTGTCATTGCAACTGACAACGGCACTTGGAATAATTGGAAAAAAAAAAAAAGAGAGAAAAAAGAAAAAAAAGATCCATTTCACATCTAAAAAAGGCACCTGGAGCTGGTGAGAATGCAGTGGCTCAAACAATCCTCATGCAATTTGGGCCTCAGGCACATTTTCAAACCTTTAACATTTACCCCAGCTTCTTCAAATTGCAATAAACAATCTAATATTGGATTGTTCATTAAGTTCCCTGACAGTAACAGGAGGATTTGTTGCAACTTCACAAACAACCAAAAATAAAACCAGACAAATTTAGATAAGAAGTAATACTCACTCTATTTCTCCGGAAACCATTGACCCCTTTCCTCCCAGCGAACGGCTGTCCTAGACAAAAACAAAACTGAGTTAATTTGTGAATAATTAACAAAAGTAATTAATTGTTTTTAAAACCAACACTGAAACGCTTAGAAAACAGTAAAGAAAGAAATGCTGTTATAGTCTCAATGTTTATGACAGGGTTGCCAGATTTACTGAGAAGGGGAGACAAGGCAGAGGTTCGATACAAGCCAATTTCGTATTTTAGAATTAAATGCAAAAACAAATATACTGTGGACATGGTCGTTGTAACATAAAGATGATGCACTATAAAAATGGGTTCCATTTAATTGATTCAATTTAGGGTCCCAGAATTCTCACCACACCAACTTACCAGTTCAAATTTCCCTGACAATATATATACAAGTCAACGTAGGGGTAATTGATAGCCTACCTACCATTCAGTTACTCCTAATCACCTTTTTATTCAAATATATAAAAAACAACATATTGAAAATATGTCATTAACTCATTATTCTTCAGAATATACTTAAATAAGAAAAACAATGCTACAATACCCTTTTTTTTTTTAAAAAAAAAGACTTGCATTTTTAAACGTCAAAATAATTTTTCAACAATTTTCGGAAAACTCAAAAACTCCCCGAAAAATTCCCTGAAAATACCCTGACCTGGAGGAATTGATTTTTTTCCCTGACAGGTGAGAACCCTGGGTCCAATCACCAGTCAATGTATCAAAGTGAATATAATTTTATATCCATGCAAACAGGAAAGAAAAAAACAAAATCATCTTTAACAGAGAGGCTGCCATGCAAGAACAACAGGCTTAGAGAGAGAAAGATTATGAACCTGACTCAACAAATACAAAATGATATCACAATAGATTACTCACCGGCTGATTTTTTATATTTTTCCTTCGGTCCCTTTTATATTTTCTGTTTTTAAAAACTACAACCTCTGTAATAAAAGAAAAACAAACAAACAATTGAATTAGAGATAAGAAGAAAGCTGTACATTAGGTGTGTAGGCTCGATTTAGTTTGGATCAAAATACAGAATAAGCTGCTTATTATCATTATTATTCATTGATCACCAGCCATATATTGTCATTGAAATCAACTGTTGAAAATACCTTCACCAAAGTGATCTCAATAAGCAGCTTCCTTTGTACTTCATACTCTGTAGTGTCTATCTGAAAGGCAATTTAAGCTAACAAGTTACCCAGTAAAATGAGTCTTTATATTACAAGCTGGTGCAATAAATAGTCAACAGTATTTTTTAATTATCTACTTAGGATAAGGCTGAGGACTGCAACTACTGTAACGAAAAAGTAAAATTTAATCCCCCCCCCCAAAAAAAACAACTTTTCATATATATATATATATATATATGTATATATATATATATATATATATATATATATATATATATATATATATATATATATATATATATATATATATATATATACACATTCACATATAGCAGGCATGATATAATGTGGAATTACTTATGACATAGTTCAAGCATGGACCCCAATTTTCAAAACATCAAGTTTGGCTCTCAACAAAAATAGAAAGATCACTAAGGAATCAAGTTAAACCAACGTTAAAAAAGAAATGAATTAAGCAATAACATATCAGTAGTCAATAAACGAATCTCGTCGCCCCTTTCCCTTTCATCTAACGCTAAAAAGATTACAAACATATTGTCAACCCCTCACTATAGACACTCGCTACATATGTAACTAAGTTTTATCAAAATGTAACGTTCTGGTAAGTAGTCACGATTTTTTTCAAATTCATAAATATCCATTTGTCTTCTTGCCAGACAAGCCTCACCCTCCTTCCACCCCTGGTTTTCTCTTCCTTTCTGTACGAATGATATTTTTTTCAGGCCAAGTTGATACTTTCTTTATGGCATAATAATAGTGTATAGTTTTCAATCGAAGTCGGGATGTTTTTTTTCCAGCTCATCCGTCACAAAGTTTATCATAAACCCGAGCTATCGTTCAGAATTATACCTGCTTTAAACATGTGGGTGAGCAGTGACAAACAGAGCTGTTAGTTTTATTTATATGAAATACATACATAGTAGATAGATGAACAGTAAGTAAGGGTTAAGCTTAGCATAATAGTTTCATAGTAAATAGAGCCCCGTCCATATGACAGCAGTGATAATAGAAGATAAACAGATATAATCTGCTAGTGCATTGAATCACTGTAGCCCCACAAACCTATACAATCAACTAGTGTATTAGGCACCAGATTCTTCTCTCTTTTCTTGTCTATATGTGTCTCCAGGCGCTCCCAGTCTCATTTTTTAGGCTACAGCCTCAAAGATTAACATTAATCCACCACAAAGCACCATCTAAATAGATAATTTTAGATAAAAGTTTCATTTTTTTGAAGATAACTTTTGGATAATAGTTCTGGTACATGAGCAGGCAATGTGGATCCATCAATGAAAAGTATGGATATTTCACATACATTGAAATAAACAGGAGGCAAAATACAAATGCCACCAGGACTCATCCGAATGTAACACTGAGAATCTGACAACTGACCTGCAAGTGTCATGAGACCATTCTTTCGGAACCGGAACAATTCTCGAATTCTGTTTTTTAATTCTCTTTCTCCTGAAAAAACAAAATGGAATTGATCATAAAAAAATGTACCAAAGCTTTTAAAAAGACTTAAAAAATAAAGGAAGATGATTGCTTTATCAATTGTAACTGATTCAACATAGAAGGCATACATGAAGGAAAACATACAAACACCCCACCCCAATCATTTTCTCTCAACACTATGAAAATGGTGAACAAAAGTATTTACTTAGTACATCAAAGAATTTGATTTGCCACTGAATTTTCTGGAAGAGATCTTGTTTTGATCCTTATTTAGCTAGACAAGTCTATAAAAGCCATTTTCAAACTTTATCTGGGTCCACAGGCCCCTAAATAACATTTCCCTGTCAAACAAGGATCTAAGAGAAACAGAAAAACAAAAAATGTAGTTATCATTATTTTCCTCTAATCATTAACAGAACATAGGAGTTAAATATCAACAAAAATATGGTAAGATAAAATTAACGGACGTTGAGCTTGGTCATTACCCAGATAGAGGACACATGACAGGAACCGCCATAGTCTTATCTATAAGTCACTGATAAGTGGCTTATACTCTAAATTGTTTCCTAATTGGTTTATCTAATGAATTCAATATCAACAACCAAGTAAATTAATGTTTTCATTTTAAGAAAATAAAAGAATATTTTCACATGGCCAAATCATAGTTTATTCGCAGTCTAGTAGCATATGCTCCAAAGCCCAGTGATTGGATACCACCTTCTTATGAATAATAATATGCATATATTTCGGAAGCCATTTTTATATTGTATTTTCAAAATTCCCCACTGAAGTTGTATTCATAGACTGACGTTTTCGAACAATGACTTGTGAGAAGCGACTTTAATAAATAAACCATTATATTTGTTGACTTACGTGCTAAATTTTCATAATACTGTACATGTTCCTGGAATGTGTTAAACTGTGCAAACACTCGTAATTTTTCTTGGAACTCTCTACCAAAAGGGAAAAGAAATTGCAAAAAATAATAAAACACAAAGGAAAACAGTTTTAGAAATTCTAGAATACAAAAATGTTTACTATCATTAACTCATGTATAATGTGTGGAAAAAAATCAGTGATTTCCGGTCAAGTTGTAGAGAGAGAAATGGATTAGCACCCATTTTTTTCAAAACTCCTATAGAAACTTTCTGTAAGGATTATGAAAAATTAAAAGCACAAACCCATTTTCCTTCCAACAACTTAACCCAAATTCACTGACTTTTTCTCGCATTATAAACAAGTGAATGCAGCAGAATAATTTATTTACAAAGCTATTTAAAACTTGACTCTAGGTCTTCAATGGACTCAATTGTACTAGAGAAAAGCCCAGTCGGTTACATAGTCCACAAGTAAAGAAGTGAATTAGTTATTAAATCCACAGATTATTTAGCTTGAATTTTTCCAACTCACTGGAATTATTGATACAGCTGTTATTATATAACATGATCTCTATAGAAGAAAATATATTTATCTATTGGGATTATGGAGGGGTTTGGAATGAAATTAATGTCTCATTTATGCCGAGGATCATCAAAGTATGGGTTCCAACCCATTACTGGGTCATAGATTCACAATGAATAATTCAAAAGTAAATGAGAAAAATATGGTCACAATGAAATTATCAAGATTTAAAATATGAATGCATCTCATAATTAATCTTATTACATTTGCCATCAATTTTCAATTTATTAAAACATAATAGTAATAGTAGCCTTTGCATGGTCGAATAATAACAACATAGGATTAATGATAGAGAGGAGGGAAAGAGGGAGAGGGATAGTGGGCAAGTTACGATTCATATGTGCAAAATACAAGTATATCCACGGATTGAATCACCGAGTTGCGATCAATAAAAGTTTTAAAAAAACAAAAAAAAAAAAAAAAAAAAAAAGATTTATGCAACAATCCCATTTTTGTAATAAGGGAGTTCATAAAAGACAAAATTAAAATTCTGGAGAGAGAGATGGCTCGATCAATAGCTGAAAATATGTAGTGTAGCCTATCTCTTGACTTTTTAGACTTTGAGGAACCCTCGAGGATTTTCATATCTCAAAGAACCCATGTACAAAAATGCACAGCTAATGAGTAAAAAATTTATATATACTATATTATATAATAAACTACTGACAATATAAATTGATGAAGATCTATAAATATAAAAAATCTTGAAGTCTAATTATAAGTAATTTATTGTATTATCTGATATGGTAGCTTCTTCAAAATTTTCCCTTTAGAAAACTGAAATCTATAACGATGATGAAGAAAAATGAAAGCAACTGGTTTTGCTGCAAGTATGAGATGCCATCAAGACAGGTACTGCTGCTTACTTTAAAAAAAACAAAGCAAAAGTCAGGTGCTTTTCTCACATGTCTAACATTTTCATAGAACTCAAAATGAGAAACGTTGATGTTTGGGGTTTTTTTTCACATTAATTTCCACACAGCAGTTATATGCAATGTTCCCTCATATTCTTTTACAGCCTGCATGGGACCAAAATGCCTGTGAGCGATTGAAGAAGAGCATGGAACCAAAAGTGGCAAAGGGTTCTATCACTTTTTAAATATGTGTGTTCCAACATCCCTGGCCATACTGTATTGACAATTAACTTGAAAATTATCATCAGTACTGCATTAGACCTCCTCTAAAATGAAAAATGCACTTCTGACCTTTTTGGGAACCTTACTTTGTTGGGTTTATTGTTAATATCTAGATTCTCCAGAATAGAACTAGATGATTTTTATGTATAAAAAGGTTTTCCAGTGGAGATAACATCTAGATTCTCTACAATCTAGATGTTCCTATTCTTTATTTCTTTCCTATTGAGAATGCCACTGATGTTACAGATAGAATCAATTTGGACCATATTTCTTCCTTGATAGAATCCTTTATATAAGACTTCAAATTTTGATACAATGGTTGTTCAATTATTGACTGTAAAGGTGAGTTATTATCTAATCCTATATTCTCCATCAATTCATGCACAAATTTGTACATATAATAATCTTTTCATAAACCTTCAGTCAATGCTTATTTGAGCAAAAGCGACATGACAATTCCTTGTTTGGCCATGTAGTTTTATAATTTTTCATCTTGATATGAAACTTTCAAAATTTGAGCACAACATTTAAATTTTACCATGGGGCATAATTTTCATCTTGTGCGTGACCAAACAGCTGCAAGGTAAGACTGGTCATATGATATCTTAGCAAATATATTCTTATGGTTACATATAATGAGCCAGAGTGGAATCAAAAATGATAATCGAGAGAAAAACTGATTCGGTATAATATAGAAAAAAAAAAGAAAAGAAAAAGTCTTGTTAACTTTATGTGAGAAGTGGAGAAACAAAATACCTGTCAATTTTTGTCGTCTTTCGTTTGGAATTTGGAGATTTGAATTTATTACCACCACTACAATGAAATAAGCCATAGTCGTGAGCCACTCTTTTCCTTTGTTCTCGTTCCTGTAACCTCAATCTGTAGTTATCCACCTGAGTGAGTTTGAATGCTGAAACGAGAAATAAAAATAGAGTCCTTCAACGGGAATTGTCAGAGAGGGAGATTTTCTTTAAATTCAAAATCATTAGTTCGATTCCTATCTGTGTTTATAGAGTAAAAGCTGCCCCATTTTCATGCCAGGGATCTATTCCTGGATAAAGTGGAGGAAAAAATTTTTTTTAAATTGGTGCAATCAATGCATCGCACACATCCAAAAATTTATAGATAAACTAATAATAATCATTAGTAAATCATGAAATATCACCTCAAGCAGTTAAAGGACACTTCAATTTAGCAAATGAATAACCAACTTCACTAGTTATTGGATATGAATAGTTATGTATCACTTCAGAACAAGGGAAGGTCCATAAAAACAGCACATTAAAGAAAAGGTTACACATGTAAATATTCGCATTTTTGCTCAGATTGGTGAAAATTACTCCAGCAATAAGAACATTTTTTTTCTTTTTCTAATTTTCAAGAAAAAAATTGGGGATAATTTAAAAAGTGTCGTTTTCATAAATCTGCATAAAATCTGGGCACTCTGTTTTTGACTCTTATCAGGTGAGCCAACAATGAATAACGAATAATGTACAATAAAGGGGGACCTAAAAAGATAATGGAATTAAATGTGGCACATAAACTAGACGTGGTTTGTACATTCTGCTGCTCGGTGTCATGAGTCGACACTATTCTAAGCCAGTCTGGCACATGGCGTGGTTCAGAACTGACAGATTTGTTTTTTTTGGGTTGAAGAGCTACAGCTGAAACTATTGTAATGCTTTAAGAAGCTTTCAAAAAGAAAGCTTTAGGTGAAACACAAGTTTATGGGCGGTATTTGTGTTTCAAATACGGTGAAATGTCGATCAAACAAAATTGGGGCAACCTCCAACAAGCCAAAATGACAAAAATCTTGAAAACATTTGCCAGGCAATCAATGAAAATTATCATCAGACCACAGATGAGATTTCTGAGGTCACTTGTTTGTCTTGGAACTTATGCCAGTAAATGTTGAAGGATTTCAAATTGAAACACAATTCCACAAAATTTGTGCCTCATAAGCGCACAGAAGATTATAAAAGAAAAAAGAAGTCATTTGAATGAGTGCCATGATTTGAAATAACAAGTTTGAAATGACTCACAATCTCTTTATAGGGATGTAACCAAGGAAGAGTCTATAATTCCATTTATTTTTAGTACCCCTTCATGTTAAGCAGACAAAATACTTACCAATATCTATGTCTTCATCATCCAACTCCACAGAAAGTGAACTAATCAAAGATTCAGCATCGTTATCATACTCCTGCAGAAAAAGAAATTAGTGTCGTCAAACAATCAAGAAATGCAAAATCAATCATTTCATTCAAATAGAATTTCCAATTCGTAATCATATACTTGAATTTCATCCTTATATCCAATTCAAAGTAAAGCCTACTCAATATCACTCAATGAAAAGTAATTATCTTAAAATATCAAAGGCCAACTGACAGAAAGCCTCATTGCAATTAGAATTTCTTTAGAATTTGTTTTAGTGTCCTCATTTATGATTACCTTTTTGTTCAGTCTATTGTTAAAAATCTGTTTTTTCATTAAAAATAGAATATCAAGCAATATGTAAATGTAACAAGTTTGCAATATAGAGACTTATTCAATGTATGAATAATGGATATACAAACTGAACCCACAAACTATATCCACACTATACTACATTTCATGGTGACCAAATTTTTCTTTTGAACAGAAAATCTGATATACTAAGAAAAGAAAAAAAAAAGATCAATTCACTACAAATTTATGGGTGCTGTAAACTAATATTATTGATAATATTTTTGCTTATACCAGTAGATTTCTTGTGGAGCACAGAGCAGCTTTATAGTTTCATTAGAGTTTCACAGGATGAATTCATCAGCCCCAAACTCAACCAATTTTGGGGACTGTTTTATTCATCAGAGTAGCTTCTCTTTAGATGGACTGCCTTACATTGCTAAACGGCTCCAACTGCTCTGCTATTTACCCATGGTTGAGGAGAGAAGCGGATTTATGCCCCTCCAATAGTCATTAAGGATAAAAAAATATCATTTCCTCAAAAGCCACAGGGTACACAATGATAACAGTGCAAACTTTTTATAAACAAGGTGGGGGAGGGTGGGGAAATCAAATCAATGCATTAGAGTGGTATGCACAGAAAGTATAGTTGTAATCCTTGGGATGAACATGGAGGCCATTTGGAAGAAAGAAAAACGGGAGAGATTTTTGGTACTGGATTAGACTTTTCCCACGAACAACTCCAACGCTTTTTGTTTTACAAGAATATTGAAAAGCATATACAGATTGGAGGTTTGTGAAGGTTTACAAGGACCCTGATGTTTCGGGCAATCAATTTTATGACCACCCTTATGTGTATTATTCATATGTGAAGAGGAGGACTCCTTTCTCCAGTAGTGTTAAGAAATGATAGCAACAAATTTAGAAAAAAAATCTCACCCCCCAAAACCAGCAATGCTTGTAATGTAGGTTGGAGATGTTTTCAACTAATTTCTTTGTTAGGTCAGGACTTCCATAGCTTGTCCTTATTGAGTAGTAGAAGCCACATCAAATGAATTCCAAACTGGTCTGATTTATACAATTAGCACACATGTGAATGCATGCGGCTTGTTTGAGTTTTTTCATCCTCCAATGATGTTCACCCTTTATAACATTCTTAGCAGGATTCGACTGCCACATGAGACAAGTTTAACAAATAACTGTGTTTATAAAATTCTATCTAAATGTGGGAACATTACAAAGGAGAAACAAATCGAACACAAAAAAGCCACAACCAAAGGTGAATAAGAAAAATCTGGCATGGCTGATCATATCTGGAGGGAGAATGTTGAACACTACACTCTCGGGGGAAGAAGTCCAGATAATAGACAGGGAATGCCACAGAAAAGTGAGGAAACTCAAAGTATGAAAATATTTTTCTAACAAAGAAATGAGTCAAAAACATCTGTATCCTATCCTGATATGTTTGGCTAAGGAATATAAATCTCATAATTCCCGATCATCATACACGCACAAAAAGTTAGGGACTATCTGCATTGATAAAGAGAATTAAAAAATCAAATAATTTAACTTCAAGTCAAATATTGGATAAAACATTTGATCAAATCTATTCATATCAAAGTAACAAATAAAAGCATAAAATCAAAAATATATTTTCCCAGAAGGTCAAAATATCCACAGACAAAAACAGTCACCACAATTGAATTAAACCAGAAATTTTTTGCTATTAAGCCTGTTGAGAATTAGGACTCAGAAAAATCTGAATATGTTCAGGATTCCTCAAAAAGAGAAAAAAACAAAGGAAATTCACCAAAGGAAATATGTTTCATTTTATCCAAAATTTGGAGAAAAAAAATGCCTTAAGTAAAAAATGAATTCATGTATGAGTATTTCCATTTTCTGTTTATTCAAGAGTTGTTCTTTCTATTAAAAGAAACAAATGCTTCAAAATATCCAGAAAATAACGAATAAGCATACATATATACACTCACAACCATTCCCACGCACTGAATATACAACCCTAGCCAAATGGATAAACAAGCCCAACAAGAGATATTCATGCCTTGATAAGAACTTAGTAGGGGTGCCTACCATAGACCAATGGTTAGCACACAGGTTTAGATGGATCATTCACTAATGTAGTTTAATCCTCATCCTTGGTAGCCTATGAATAATCAGATATCAAACTGAATAATCAATTAGCAATTAGAAAGGTGTATCAGTATTTATGAAAATAATCATGAAATGCTGGGGTTTTTTCACACCATAGACAATAAATCACAATCACAGTCAATGATTGACAACCGTAGAATCTAAATCTGGATTCATGTAAAACTAATTCCATCAAAGAATAAATAGGGTCAGAAAAGATTTTTTTTCCCCAAAAATCAAGTCTGTAGACAAAGCAATGTGACCACGGGCTCTGGACAAACAAAACACACACACACTTAAAAAGAGAAGTCTTTGCCATTTTTGGTGGCTACGGTTGTTCAGTGCAAAAAGTGAAAGATTTACAAATGTAATTGCATTTCCTTTTGCAGATTTAATATGAACAGAGATAGAATTTATCATTGGAGGTTGTGCACAAGTACGATTTAAAATAAGGATATAATGCTGTTACAGGTTTAGGCCTGGAAATATGGATACCAATGAAAAATCTCAAGGGAGGTCCAAGCCCATTCTTAATGATAAAGGATTATTTGAAATAATGGCCAACAAACCACAAACAATGGATTGAGAACTTTCAGGGGTTTTTTAGCTGACTGTGTCTGAGCTTAAAGAATTGGGACATGAAATGTGGCAGCCATGATTACTGACCACTAAACCTAAATCATTTTATAGAGATGGAACATTATCATAAGAGGATCATTGGAATGAGGTTATAGTTTCAAATGGAACGTATTTTCATTAAATACTTACTGTTTTTAGTAATTTATATCATCATCTTACTATTGAAAAAGCATGATACAATCAAAGTAGTTTCTATTAAAATGAGGGAAAGAGAAGCAGAATGATTAGCCACTTGATTTCTATCATCTATTTAATACAAGTGTGTGTATGTGTGTTTTGTAGCATGTGTGCATAAAAGACCTGTGTGTGCTCTTGGATGCAGTATGTAGTATATATGTATTCTTGTAGTGTATACATATTTTTCATGAAACAGGGTCAATAAAAAGTTATGATACTACAGTCTAGTGTTATTGCATGCCTGATGATTAAACTTTTATGTGGTTCTGAGGAAACATTTTTGTTCAGTGATCGTTTCTGGACTGTTAAATGCTTCATAATATCAGAAATGAAGTGTAATTATACACAGAAAAATAGATGAATAAATAAAAATAGAAATATATAAAAATAAACAAAAGCAAAATTATAAATAAAACCAAGGCAGACAAAAAATGATTATAAAAAGCTTCTTTTCCCCATGCCACTGAAGGAGGAAGATGCAACAGGCAATAACAGATTTCAAAATAACTTTTTAAAAAACAAATAGAAGCAGAGAGGCCGTGGGAATATTACCAGTTGTTGCGGGAATAAAAATTTACTAAGGAAACAAAGTTCCGTAATACTGAAATTTTCATGATCCATCTTGGAAATAAAACCAGAAATCATGACTAGAGCATTTGATATTTTGGGACTAACATTCTGATTTTTTTAAATTGTATAAATAAAAGTCAGCCAAAAATGTACAAGAAAAAATATGAGAAATGCAGTCAATTTCCCAAGTCCATTTCGGAGCCACGACAATGCAAAACTCGTCAAAGCTAATATCATAAATGGCTAGTTTTCTCTAATTAACATAACTACAGATAGCCAGACTTCTGTTTTTACAAAGTGTACTTATAATGTTCAAGAACAGTGTTTCTTGAATTACAATAGCGTCATTCATCTTTCATGTCTTCATTACAAAATTTCATTCACACGTGATTAAATCAAATCACCATAACCCCACAAATGGTCCACCCAACTCATCAATCAAGTGGGCAGCTAATTCTTCTCTCTTTCTGTGTCTGTATGTCCATTTGTATCTGTCTCCAGTTGCTCTTTGTCACATTTTTGGAGCTACAACCTTGAAAGATTGCATAAGTACACCACTACGCACCATCTATGACGTTTTCTCTTTTAAAAAGGTGTTGGGGGGGGGGGGGGGGGGTCTTTTGTCATTTTGGACCAACTATGCCCAAATCTTGGACAGGCATTTTTTTTATAGATAATTTTGAAAAGATCCATTTTTCAAGATAATTTTGTAAATTATCAAGCTACAGTGATTATTTCATGTGAGGAACAAATATTTCCCTAAGTTTCTGATTATTTTCATCCTATCTTCCTTTGAGTATATTTCTATACATAATTCTTTTTACATGATGAGCAAAAAGCATAAATTGATCCATCTCTTGAGCATTTATTTTATTTTTCGTCTTAAGGACCTAAAAATATGTAAAGAAAACTAAGAGTAACAACAAAATTAACACAAAGAAATTATTAGAATTTCTTATAGTTTACATAAAATTAGCAAATAACTGTCTTGATACTTAGAATTGAGTTTTTTAGAAATTAAGTTTTCTTATTGTATATGATTGGTACAAAAGAATAAAAATCTGAGTAAATGAAGTCATTCATTCTCCACGTTTCATTCAGCCTTCATTCACCCCTAGTTTCATTAACCTTTGGATGAATCATTCACCAATTCAAGAACCACTGCCCTTGAATCAGAGTATAGCCACCTGGCCTTTGGGTAGCACCTTTCATTGCATTATAAGGGGAGGGATGAGAGAAGTCCTGGCACCTTTATGACATGTTGTGACGACTGAGCAATTTCAATCCCTGCCCAAGCAGTGAAAGTTGAATAGAAAATAACTTCTCTCAATATGATGCTCTTCCAACAAAGCATTTCCCAATCATTTGTAAAAAGATTGCAAATTAATAACCTCTTAATCACTGAACAAAAGACAGCAAATTTAGTAACCGTGCTAGTTATTGAGTTAGAGGTATGAGTGGCCAAGCTGTGAAGGCATGGAGAATGGACACAGGGAGCTGGAACTGGCTGAGTCAGTTTGTAACCTCATGCCCATAGGAAAGGCAGGTATCTATCTCCCCAATTCCGGGCCCATCACATCTCCACTAGGAAAGGTAAGTCTATATCTAACACTTAGATGGGAGTGGCAATCTGTCAGAAAAGGATTATGGTAGATTGCCCAAGTGAAGGTGAGTGGAAAAAAGACAAACAAAAGTAATGCAGCTGCTGTTGCTACCTCCCCACAACACCCCAAGTACGGTCAGATGATTAAAAAACAACAGAACTAGTTATTAGATTTAAAAATTGAAAAAAATTTAAAAAGCACCAACATGAAGCAAATCTAATATCAAATAATCTGTCAAGAGTGTGAGCCAGATATTGCCAACAGGTCTATGATACAGTGAGGCAAATTTAAAAAGTATTGGACGAAATTTTGAACCATGCCTTCAGGAACCAAACAACCACAAACAGCTTAGACTACAAAAAGTCATGCAGTTAAGATGATAACCAGAGAAAGTCTGTCTTTTCTTCAGATAATTGATTCTCTCCTTCTGATCTTTGATGTTACCAACTCAACGTTTCGACAGATCCATTCATCAGCCCTCATCAAGTGTATAATTTAAGGAAAAGAGACAAACGTTTTTTTGAGGCCAAAAAAAAAAAAAAAAAAAAAAAAAAAAATGGTGGTGATTTCAATACTGCATTAAAGCAAAGCAAGTGTTGGGAAAACATATGAGTGCTTGGATGGTGGTATGATTACGTCTGCATATCTAGCTCAGCTGAAAATAGACTGTTCTGTTTGGTATATTAATGACCGCTATTTTTCTTCACCTGAAGGAAAAAGGTTTGCTTCTTCTCTAGAACTATACACCTGACAAAGGCGGAAAAATGGATCAGTCAAATCATTGTGTTGACAACATCAAAGATGAGAAGAAGAGATAGGGTTGGCCAAACAAAAGTTAGAATGTTAACAACAAATTTTAAAGTTAGACAAGCACAAGAATTCCAACTTTTGTCTGGACAATCCAATCGCTTCTTCCGATCTTTGATGTTGACACATTTCAGCAGATTAATTTTACAGCCTTCTCCATGTATAATATGTATTATCTGCAAAAGAAAGAGAGAGAAAAAAAAAAGAAGAGACTCTTTCCTTACAAATATTACAGCTGAAGAAAACTGTAGAATGAATTAACCAAAACATATTAATATCAAAGATTGGAAGAAGAGATCTTGTTTGGAATCTTGAAGAATCTTCACCAAGTTATAGACAACCACAGAAAGTACAACAAGCATGCCTTACAAGTCAAGCAGCCTTAAAACTAATTCGTACAGACTCTTACAATGACAACATAAAAAAAGTGAAAACAACCAGTCTACCAAGGGTTATGGGTAGAGGTGGTGATAGTAAAGGTAGCCATAATGGATAGAATACATCACTGAGAGTTTTCAGAAAACTTACAAGCTCACTCCTAGTCACATCATTTAGCAAGAATGAGGATCTCTTCCAAGCACTTTTTTTGTTTGTTTTTTTCTTCCGCCTGCATCTAGATGTTTTTCCCTGAGAAAATTGCCAAAATAATAATTAAAATGCAGTTAACAAACTCCTTTTCTTTTCCCTACTTATTATAATGTGCTTTAAGTCACAGGGTCGTCAGATCCAACCGGGAAAAGAGATGATCCAAGCTTCACCTCAGAGACATACTCAACTGACATTGGAATGGCGTTGATTTTGGATGTCAAGCTCGTCTGAAGATATTGAACCTTTGCTTCTAGACTTGCTCAATTTTCAAATTCAATGCTATTTCAATGCATGTGTTGGGTAAGTCTCTGAAATAAAGCTCAGATTATCTCCCCTTCTAGTCAAATCTGGCAACCCTGACAAACCAGTGTATACAATACTATTTATTTGCTCCTATACTGCAATAAATGCTAAAAAAAAAAAGAAAAAAAAAAGGGCTCATTTCTACTTTATCATCCAATGTTTATGGCTCTGAATTGTATAAAACATACGATCTCATATTCACTAATGAATTTAGATTGTCCAGATATTTTTTTTTTGAGTTTTGACTACTATCTTCTAACTCTAATTTCTCTGAAAATTGTTTTAAGGATTTTCCTCACGAAATTTCTTTCAAATCATAATTAAATTGGTACGGATGAATTTATATCACACACAGTAACCCAAGAATTACAACAATCTAGAATGTTTTTTTACACTATGGATTTTATGTACCAATTTTCAAGAATTCTTTAAAAAAATCTATATGACAGAAGTTTAATTCAGGTCACATGAATCAGTTTTAAAGCATCCTTTTTGTCTTCCATAGATTTCTCATCCCACATAACAATGAGTATGATTGTTACTTCATTAGATGAAAGCATCAGTGTTGTCAAATCTATTTTCAGCCAATCAATTATAATTGAACCTAAGAGCATCTAAAAATGCACATCTACTAACACTTGGATTCTGCAAATATATATTAAAAAAACTAGAAAAATATATACATATAAATAAATCGAAAGTGACATATCACCAACATTTACTTTGATACCATCTACATTTAGATGAAAAAAAAATCTAAATTAGCAATACTGGAAAGCTGTATACTTAGCCTGATGTTACATTTCCATAAGAATATTATTGTCTTTATTTTTTCAACAAAAATTTACAGGTAAATGACAAATAAGTTTTTGTTCCAAATCCCAAATCTAAGGAGCTGGAAGCTTTAATGAATAAAAGTCAATAAAATAAATGAAGCTTGAAATAATTATAATGAATAACATTCAATAAGACAAATCTAGCATGAGTGATCCCAAGTAATATTTGTGGCCACAGATTCTTAAATTGGGAAACACAAGAGGAATTACAAGAGTATGTGAGGTTAGTAAAAAATTTCAAAGTAATCATGACCAACTGGATGTAAGTCGCATCTTGTGAACCTGAAATACAGTTACACATATAATGTCATTCAACTTCTTAAATTAAATTACCAACAAATACTACATGCCTATTGTCAATTCAATGGTATCCATAAGTTTCACACTTGAAGGGTATGACAACACTGCCTGGCACGACAAATGAGTAGGTGTGAAGGAAACGTTTGAGAACACTGTTTGCAGTTCTTGCACCATCCCGAGAAAAAGATAAAAATAGATAATCTAATCTGTTCCCAAGATCCAAATAAGAAAAATCTACCAAGTTATACCCACCTCCCACCTCAAATGATAAATGTAATGTGCTTGTATGCTAAGCAATAATCAAAGTTTAGTTTTAGTGAACTACACATTGAAGTACAAGACTAATGTGAGTAAAAATAAGTATAAATCCATGATTACAGTAGTCTGAAGGATAATTATTTATGGACATGTGATAGTTTGAATTTATTTCTTCGTCGAGGATTACATTTTGCATTTTACTATCAAGAAACAAAATCTTAAAATCAATCACAAAGGATCATGTCAAAAAGCATGACTAAAGAGTCTGTCTAAAGTATTGGAGGGAGAAAGGATTAAAAAAAACAAACTATGATATATGAGAAGAATTGCTGCATATTTTCTAATGCGAGGTCTTTGACCAACACTGACTCACTTACCCCTGATCTGTATTCTATTTTTTAAAATAGAATAGAAATTTTTGTTTTTTTGTTTTTCTTAAAGAAGAAAAAAGATAAGAATTAAATTTCATTATTATGTAATATGGACAGTTCTTAAGTCGATGTTTACTTTTAGTAAAAATGATCAAAACATTTTCAAGGCAACTGACAGAATTTTTACTACCATATCATTACATCTTGTCTACCTTCGTATGGGGTTAGGTAAAAACATAAGTGGGAAGTATATCAGTATTGATGAAAACTGACATCAAAGATCATGCTGCAATTCTCCAAATTTACCAAAACTATATCTAGTTGACACAGTAAAAATTGCTCGCATTTGAGTGAATTTCAAGGCAAATATGGTCTACAGTGAAAGTAGCAAATGAAAGGAACAATTTACATGTGTTTATTAATTCTAAGCATATATTACAGGGAAAGATAGAGAGAAATTTCCCTGCTTGCAATAAATCTCAACATTTAAGAAGCAAAAAGCTACCTTTATACAGAAAATAGAAATAATTGTTCATTACGATTTTAAAGAAAGCAAGGACTGAGAAGGAAAATAAAATAAAATACTTAGGACTGAATCCAAAAACAGTCATCTTGGGAATCAAATGATTGTTGCTGATCCAGTAAGAACTCCTCAATCCAAGGCAATTTTTATACAATATGATACAATATAAAGTAGAAGGAGAGAACTGTGATTTAAGTAAAATGGAGATGGGAAAATACATTTGAATGCTGAACTATGAGATTACCAAACATTGACATCCATAAAGAATACTTTAACAATTATATTTGCATTGTCATCATGTTATTGAAGACGGGAATGATTTAAAATTCCATCTATGAATGGAACAAACCTACACCAATTATTTATTGTATTACATTACGTAGACATAAAAGAAAAAAAACAAAAAAACGAACATTATTATGATACAAATTAAATAGAACTCAACAAATACCATAAAATATGCAGCTAACTCCAATGGTATTACTAACTGATGTACATCATTACTTATAAATAGAATTTCAAATCATTTCCATAAGAAACATCTCAATAATAGCATGATGATGATGATGATTACAATGAAAATAATATCACTTTTATTGTACAGCTAACGTTTGTCAATGTTTGGCAATTTCCTAGCTTAGCGTCAAAACGTGCTTTAGTATCCGTGTCTTGATTATGCTGTAATTCTTCCTTTTCAAGTAATGTGTGTGCAAGGGGGGGGGGGATGTATGTAACAGTCATTTGGGATTCTCAGGTATGATGAGACTACAGGCCCTAACAATGTTACAACATGAATCTAGATACCATGTCCTGAACAGTTAGCAACTTATCTATAACTCAAGTGTTTGTGAGGGTTAAGTTCATATTTCTAGACTAATTCAATCCCTGAATAGACTCCCCTCCATGTCCCATGTTACTGGAAGGTGTTTTTTAGAACCATCAAGATGTAAATGTTACATAATTGGAATAAAGAGGAAATACTTACATAATCATCCCTGAAGAGTACATAACCGAGATCAGGCTGTTCATGTTCAATATGGTTGTTTTCAACAGGTGTCAAGCCCCAGTCTACAATACAAATAAACATTAAGTCAGAAAGTATTTTCAGTTTTTACAGACCACTACTACAAAGTTCATTTCATAAACACACATCTAAAGACTATCTATGATTCCCTATATCAGTAATAATTATTATGATATATGCAAAAAGTATCCAATACATTCAAAAAAGTTTATTTTTACAAACTTATGCACATTCAAAATTGATTGAATTTGCAGAGAAGATTTTTGATTTTTGTATAAAACTCTTTAATGTTCAATCTTGTAAGAAAACCGTTTTGATTTTTGATCCTTAAAATAAAGCAGAGAAGTGAACAACCATCAAGTGTCGATAGTGATGGTTAAAAACAAAAGGTAGAAGAGGAGCCGATCAACGAAGCTCAAAAACTTTCAGAGGAGCTAGGAACATCAAAAAATACACCTACTTAAAAAAACATAGTTGATTGAAAGATCGAAAAAAGATGCTTTCAAACAAGGCATTGAAATTTGTTTAGATAAATATAAATCATGAATGATTTTTATCTACAACAGCAAGATTTCTATACACCAATCTCTCAAAGATTCCGTTAAGCTCCATGACTACAATAGACATACCTACAGATATCTATGTTCAGAGAGATGAAGAGAACACACATGGATTTCACAATGAAAAAAATCTAATAAAGGAGAAGAAGAAGAAAGCACTCAGAGATTGCATACCTCTGCCAATGCTATTGTCATTAAAAACTGAATGGAAATAGCTACGATGTGGGGAAAGTAACTATAAAATTCCTGTTCCTGTCTCAAAATTCAATAAATTATTCAGCCTGTGACCAACCCTTCAAAAAATATCATTGGAATTCATTGATAACCTCTGGAGATATTGTATGGACAAACATGAGTGAGTCCTTACATGTAAGAAAAGAAAAAGAATTCCTGGATCCATCACAAAATTTAAACAATTCTTCCTTACCAAATAGCCTACCCTTCCAGAAAAATTTGATAGAGAACTTTTGGAAGTATTATGTCGATTTATAGTTACGATGCAGGAGAGATAAAACTAAAAATTCATGGATCCCTCCTCCCATTTAATCATCTCTTCCACAAAATGTCATTGAAATTCATTGAGAACTCTTAGAAACAATGAGTGGATAGACAGATGGACAGACAAGTAAATACATATACATATCATATATGTTTTCAAACTCCTTCATTTAGAGGTAAAAACAAAATAAAAAAAATAACAATAATAATAATAATAATAATAATAATAATAATAGTAATAATAAAAAAGACAAAAAAATCAAAAATATGATGATCAATAAAACAATTACTGTCTGGATGAGAAGACACTACTCAGGTGATCACTATGGCAACCATCTGTCGGTCTCCTGCTGAACCAGACGGAGGTGAGATCAATATTTTCTGCAGGAAGAGGCAATATATGCAGCATTCCTTTGTTCATCACTCAGATCTTTCGAAGGCCACCATTCCGTTAACCTTTTCAAACAAATGATTAAACCTAGCTAATCAGTAGTCAAACAGTACAACTAATCATAAAATAGCAATAAAACCAAAGCCAATTGTTGAGATAACCGAACTAGAAAGTGCTCAGAGAGTGCATACCTTCACTAACACAGTATACAAACTAACAAGAACAGAATTCTAATGAAACATACACTGAAGGGGAAACCATGGATAATGGGGACTACATAAAAGGAAACTGTAGACAAGGGGGGACAGCTAGGAGAGAAGTTATAAATCATATAAATTACATCTCAAAAAACAATTTTAACCTGTAAGCCCATGCTTGTGAACACTGATGATGTCATTTTTTTCTTGTAATTCTCCAATGTTTTTTTTAATTATATCACTATTATATCATTTTCCTGGGGTCACAACAAAGTGATTCATAAAGATGAGAGATCACATCTATGAACTGAAGGAAAATGAAACAATTTTTAAAATGGACAGAACTTTAAATGTATGACTATTGTGTTACTTCCCTTAAAATGTAAGTGTATATTACTATTGACTTCTGGTTTTTAATCTCCTTTCCTGCAGGAAGATGAAATACCCTCTCAATTGATTACAAATTCCTGGATCCGCTCCAAAATGCAATCACTTCTTCTATAGCATATTACCCAACTTCTTCAAAATTTCATTCAAATTCATTGAGCACTCTTCAGAATATTGCACAGACAATCAGACAGACAGACAAGTGAATATATATACCTCTCTTGACTGCGTTGATAGGAGTAAATGAAAAAAAACAACAAATCCACATTTTGTACTTACCATGTTCATCACTGTTAGTTGCATTGTTTAAAGGTTTTTGATGATTCAGTAACAGAGATTCTGAAAGAAAAAGTGATAGAAAGAAGATTACAATGAGGATTAATTGCAAAACTGCAATCAGGATGAAGACCCGGTTTTCAAGTGATTCTGCCCAGCTGGCGGGCTATGTATGTATGTATGTATGTATGTGTGTGTGTGTGTATGTATGTGTCACGTGTGCAGATCCCACCTATGGAGCTAGAGAGCTGAAATCAAAACACATACTCCTTACTATGTCAAGAAAAGAACATTTGTTCACCCCTGAATCTTTGAGAATTCAAGATGATGATTTGAATCTGACAGTCATTCAAATATGTGACAAGTGGTATTTTGTGTGCTAAATAAAGTAACAGACACCGGCTTTCATACAAGAAAAACTTGTCATATAAACACAGAAATATAATACACAAAATATTGGAGAGGACTTTATCATTACGCGAGTTAAATCTATATCTGCATGCAAGAAAAAAAAAGAAAAAAAAAAAAGTCTTCTTCAATAGGTCAATGATGATTTCAATCAAAATTCTCAGCCTAGTTTGTCGAGCGTTTTATTTATTCTGGCCATCAAATAAATTGAGAGACAGGGCCTTTTTCTTTTTCCAAACAGTCGACATAAACTTCTGATTATTTTCAACTAAATATATACCTGATAAAATGAATACACAATATGTTTCAAGACAAGATGGGCGATTCTGGATAATGGCTAAAGACCAATTATAAATAGTCTAAGTACCTATTGCTTTTATATAGTGAATGAAGGGTTATAAAATAATTTGTCTCATCATGAGGGTTTGCAAACAAAAAAAGTTTGAGAAGATTCAATCATACAGCATTCCTCTCATTTCTCTCTAATAAAACTAGAAAATTATAAAAACCCACCTGAGTCATCATTATTATTTGTTGCATTGTTGTTTAATGTTATTTTATGATTTGGCACAGAATCTGAAAAAGAAAACAATATTGTTATCTAAATATTTCAATGAACATTGAATAATATTAAGCACTAACAGGATAAGAAGAATTTTTTGTAATTGCTTCAATCACCAAGTTTACTTGACTGAATTTGGTCATCTTGTGCCTATCAAGCCAGAGAAGACAATATGAGAATCATTTTTTATTAAATGTAGAGTTGTTTTATCTAAGTGAGTTTAATTTCATTTTTTTTTTATCTTTGACAATTAAATAATCTTAAGACTAAAATTAATTCACATATCAAGCGTGAAATTTGAACCACCTGATTTGATGATAGATGTGAATAAAATCTGGCAACCTTATTTCAATCCCACCAGGTTTAGATCGAATGCTTTTATTTGTTCTTCGCAATTGAAGTGTTGAGTGATTCATCAAGATGATAAACCATTTTCGGACTAATAGTAATATTAGGGCATCTGTTTGAAATTATTGCACATCATTAATTTAAAAAATGATGCTGGATCTACTAACCTTCATTTGTGAGGCCAAAGCTGTGATTATTGCAGCACGGGACTGAAACTGTAAGAAAAAGAAAAAATGAAGGACATTGTAAGAAGAAGAACATCCATCAAATTAGATAAGAGACAAACTAGAAGGCCAAATGATTTCTTTTTTTCCAAATAACAAGTAATGCATATAATAAATAAAGAATTGGATTACAAATATTGGAGACTGAAATTAGCTCTTAAATTTATACAAAGAAAATAGGATGTTAATTTCATGAGAAATGATGCCTGATTGAAATTAGCTCCCTCTGGCTATTTTGCAGATTTTAAAAAAATTCAATTCATATTGTTTTCTACGCTATTCATTGAGAGGTGAGGACAAATATAATCAAAGTTGAAGGAAGTCCAGTAATGATGTGATGTGATGAATCTGTGATGAAACTCACTCAATGTATGATGACTGTGGTTCATCTTTAATTTTCAAAAACAAAAGAGTACACAAAATAATGAAACAGCTATACAAGAAAGAGTTACGCAGAAAAAAAAAAGAGAAACAAAATAGACTGTAGCATTTTTTTTAGAATTTGAAATTTACTGAAAGGTGGATTCTTTAACCAGTGAATGGTAGGAGCAATGATTTCCTTACCTTTACCAATGTTCCCAAATAAATAAAATGAAACATAATGATCTTGGCACTCTGTAAGACAAAAAGAAAAGATCACATCAGGAAGAAGACATAAACACTGTGGCTAAAATCATATCATCCTTTAATGGGAGTACATCTGCACTTCTCAAGGGGCACATTACTGTAGTTCATTTGCACTTCTCTAGGGGGACATTAATGAGGTAAATTTGCATTTCTCAAGATATACATTAATGGAATAGATTCACACTCCTCGATGGGTACATTGAGGAACAACAACAGAATCCAAATGGTTGTATTTTGTAACCCCCACAACATTGAAGGCATCCTGCTAAGTTGATGACAAATTTGAGTATCTCTAAAATCTTTTCCCTGCTAATGCACTGAGTTTCATGTTGGGACATGTATGCAAGATGAGCTGGTAGAACTCCAGTAAGATGATTCTGCATGTGATGTATTTTCTGGGAAGAAACTTACGTGGATTTTGGTTTGGGATAAGAGAACTCATTCCTATCAATATGACTCTATCAGTCAACATTTTCAATATTGTTCAGAATCGAATTTAAAAACACAGATCAAATTTCAAAACACTTGAACATGACCTTTGTTGTGCAGGTTCTGAATTTTCTTTCACATTAACGGAATAGTTGCCAAAAAAAGGGCTGAACCATCTCACAATCTAAGACAGACATATTCGAAGAATTATTCAATGAGTATCCCATGAAGCTGGAAGAGGAAGTTGAAAGGATATTTACCAAACCTTTCACTTAGAATAAATTTGAATTTTTATCAAAATCAATATAATTTTATCAATTTTTTTACCCTAAATTTTAAGGAGTACATAGGAACCTTTCAGAATGCTCAAGGGATAACAAAAAAAGTTGGGAAGCTCTGCTTCAAGTGAAAATACCTACAAGAAAAAGGATCACAGCCACTCTTGAGGGCATTGAAATACTGTACAATTGTATCAACTTTCTTGTCAATTTGCATTTTATTAACATAACTTTACACTTGCTCAGCTGTAGGAAGAATTACTGAGAAGAAATGACTCTCAGTTAGATGAAAGGGGGCTTCCCCAGTAGATCGACCCCCTGTGGGATGATCAAGAGGGACATGCCTATCTTCAATTAATTTGCTAATTTAGTTTGATTGTAAACGAATAACACAGTGTCATAAGATAAATTATTTTGTCCATGGCAATGGACTAATGACTTGTTAAGATGATGAGTAAACTTGTCTGCAGCAACAAACAGGTTAAAACGAACAGAGACAAAGTTTGTTAATCAATGTTTGATATCCTCACCTGAAGATGGAATCAAATATTCCCGCAGAAAGAATGCAAAATAACATTTTCACATAGGAGTAAAACACGGGGGAGGGGGGGGCGAAACTAAACAAAACAATTACTCTAATGCTGAAATAACACCAAATTTTTTCAATTGCAAAAAAATGAAATCAAAATCAGAGCCAGGTGAGCTGATAAAAAAATAAAAGAACGAAAAGGTATTTTAAAATCATTTTAACGAATGTTCTTCTTCCGCTGTTTCCTTCAGGTACTGGATAAGAGTAATGAGTTTAATTGCAACCAAGTGTGCTTAGAATTTCATTACTAACAGGCAGAACTAAGCCATATTCACACCTCCTCTCCCCTTGCCATACACCACTTCAGATTTAGCAACATGTTGATTAGCACAAAGTATTAATTAGAGTTCTATTCTTGAGAAAAATCGAGTGTGTGTGTATGTGTGTGTATGTCTCTGCGTGTATCCTTTTGAAAGAAATACCAATCATCCATCAAATTAAAGTTAAAAACCTTTTTGAAAGTTTATTAATTCAATTAAAAAAAATAAAAGGCACCAAGTGCATACCTCTAAAAATGCTATAAACTAACTAAACAGTGAATGAAAACAGTTCATATATAACTAAGGAGTAAGAGTAACTGGAAAGTTTTGATTCTTCAATTTGGGGACTATTGTTTTAATATATGAAAAAATCCTCTCAATCAGAAAAAAAAAGTAATTCCTGGATCCGTACCAGAACTTGATCAGTTCTTCCTTTGCCCATAACCAAACCTTCCACAACACTTTGGAGATATTGTGTGGACAGACAGACACAAATGAATACTTATACTTCTTTCAAAGCAGTAAAAGATTTCAAATTTCAAGAAGTTTCTCCCATGTCATGCAACATAAGAACAATCAATTTGTCTACATTTCCCAGAAGATTCCTGGATGCCCATTCATAATTTCCATAGTAATGGTGCATTTTGAAAGGGCCAGGGTTCCAGCCAAATGCCTTAGATGGACCACCTTACAGAGCTAAATGACTCCAGACTGCCCTGCCATTTATCCATTGCTATGAGAAGAGGGTTCATGCCTTTCCTAAGAACATTAGTAAACACAAACCATCCGGCCACAATTTGAATCCTGTTTGCAGACTCAATTCTCTGTGCAATTAAACGCTAAGCCAACTGCACCTTCCTTCTTTTACTATCAATAAAAATTGAGATAAAAAAATGTTTTTGAAATGAGCTGACCCAGTTGAATTTTGCTTTGAAAGGCAGTGGGAAAATGGGAAAAAGTCCCAAACAGGACATGATAGAATTAATGTTTACATTTCAAAATGTACTGGAAACCATCTTTTGTCTATTAACAACCGATTGTTTTGATAAAGTGACCTTAACATGATCTATGAAGTCATTTTGCTAAAGCAGTGATGTACAATTCATTCTCTTCATGTAATGCACCAAGACAAGAGATGCTTGCTTGTTAAATATTGGATAGAAGCTACAAACCTATGAGATACCCAAAGTGCTTGAGTACATTTCTAATATCTAATGAGAAAAAAATGTGCCTGAAATATTTTATTTAAAATTACATCAAACAAGGGTCTAAGGGACAAAATCAACATTTTGAATTTAAATATCTTGCAAGTATGTTTTATTACATGATTCAAACAAAAAAAAGTTGAATTCTGACTTCAAGCTGAGAACCCACCCAATGGCAGAGTTCTCAGCTTGTTCCCATGGAAGGCTCAAATGGGATCTTTGGCCCCCGTAAGAGATCAAAGCTACTTAGAGGCCACATGTTAATAAACAGAATAAGACTTAGTATTAATAGATAAATGTAAATCAGATCATTATTATTGGGGTAAGCATGAATGCAAACCCCACCTAATTATTTTTTCTCAATTTTCAAAAACTCACTTGCTAAGAACACGCCTGTGAATCCCATTACAAATTCCCATGAAATTTTCTGAATTAGGAGATTGACAATTGGTGAATTATAATAGGATGTAGGAATTTATTTGACATATTCACTGGAAGATTTTGCAAACAAGTTCAATACTATGTTCCACAAGTGAGAAAAGGGTCAAAGCTAAGATGGAAATGACCCTCTCAACTTTAAATTGATGTCAATGAGAAAGGATTCCCCAGGTTATTATGTAATTACTCAACCTGAAAAGTTATGTAGGTTTCAAAAGGATTGGTTTTCAGAGTAGAATTAAAGGAAACTAGATTGATGTTAACCCATTGACTGTGTCAGGTATAAAGAGTAATGGATATCCATTGCAAGATAAGAGCCCTTGTCCATTGCAAGATGAAAGCACTGACCCACGGATAGAACTGAATTGTCACCAATCACAAAATGGAAATTTTCACCAAGTTAGTCATAAAACTGCAACGATGGGAATTCTTTTCATTCACAGTCAATGGGGTAATATTAGAAAAAAAACAACTCAGTATGTACCTTACACACCCACACAGACTGAAGCTCTCAATATTGTTTACACCAAGAGTCAACAAAATGACACAGGGCTTAAAAAGACTACATTCCAAGTTAACAAGTTGGTCAACCACATGAAAGAGGCCTGTCAAGTTATGATAGAAAAACGGGACAAAAAGGGGAAAAAAAGTACCATGACTTCAGCCAAACACTCACATTAAAAGCTGCCACTGAAAAAAATCAGGACATAAGTGAACAAATTGCCCACCAGTGTCAGCATAGTGTGGGCAGTTGGTATTAGAAAAATTTTAACAATAAGGACGAAATAACACCTTCATGGTAAGACTGTAAAAAATATTAAGAGAATTAGGGGGGTAATCAGTTTAGGTTTGTGAAGCTGAAATCATGGTATTCCAGATATACATTGAGTATTTCCCTCCAATAATTCTTGTCAGCTTAGACTGAGAAATTACTGATCACCATAGGCCAGTGGTAGAGTGCTTACCTCCATTTTGATAGGAAGTGGTTCAATCAACTGCAGATCAAGACCAAAGACTTTAAAAATGGTACTAAATGCCTGTTTGCTAAGCACTCAGCACAAGGACTAGGATTAAGGAACCTTTCACTGAGGCTAAAGGTTTACAGCTAAATTATATTGGATATACCAGTTCAAATTTAAACGATGTTGAGTCTAGGCAGCATGGGTGACCACTGAGAAATATCAGATGCTGTAAGCAGAACGAGGCTTTGACTGGCTTGGCTAACCAGGTCTTACTAGTAATTGCCTCTTCATACCTAAGCCTGCAACACCCTGGATGAGGGTATAAACATAGAATGAGGACATACATACAGAGAAACTGGTGAAAGCCTCTGACATCCTACAAAGAGTGATGAGGCATACCATGCCTTGATTATGCAAACAAAGAATTTAAGAGGGTTTTCAACATCAGCTGCAGACTCTCAAGTGGTCTGTGAAGCCCAATCTTGAGGAGTGCAGAATAGCTCTAAAGTCTGTGCTATAAAAGTTCACATTTTTTAGAGTGAATACCCACCAGCAATGAAAGAAAAAATAAGCCAACAAAAGTTCATTTTAGATATGGAAGAATTTCCAAAAGCCAAGGGAGTGAATCAAGGTCAACTTGACACCAGATAAAACTAGAAAGCACTCAGAGAGTGCATACCTCTGCAAACGCTGTATACCAACAAAACATCTTTTGGCAGCTTGTTAGGGGGTGATCAATTAAAGAATTGGAGAAAGGGGTGATCAATGGATCAATTACTTCTCACAC
Source organism: Thysanoteuthis rhombus (assembly GCA_963457665.1). NCBI lineage: Eukaryota > Metazoa > Mollusca > Cephalopoda > Oegopsida > Thysanoteuthidae > Thysanoteuthis > Thysanoteuthis major. Next base: position 53,656,007 of record OY735211.1, read on the forward strand.
TTTTGCCCAGCATTGATCATTAAAAAAGAAAAAAAAAGTTTTGTGTAGACATAATAATGATAAATGTTTGAATTTTCAGTCCCCTAGCTCCATTGGTTTGTGTCTGTGTACATGACACATACAAAAGCAGCTAGACCAACTTAAAACCTGAAGAAATCTTGAAGAAATGTTGAATTTCGGTTTATAGATTCTAAAAGAGACAGCAGGATTTTTATCATTTCTTAACTTTTTAAAAAAATTTTTGATTGATCATATTTGAATAATTCAATAGAGTCTTTGGGAAGAAGTACTTTCATAGTTATTACCAAGTCAAGATATTTTTAGTATGCTTTATGGAGGGGCTAAATAGTTTACAAATGGGCAATGGACTCAACAAGCAGAGTTCAAACTGAGTTTGTTTTCACTAAACGCTAATGCCCTTTGGAAAAGCATGAATCCATCCTTCTCAGCAGGTATGGGGAAAATAGCACAGGGTGGAGTAAGTGATACAACTTCAGGTACTTGTTTCCCAGTCAAATTCACATATGGTTAACCGGGTCCAAAACAGGGATACTTGCAATTTCTGTAGTCCAGGCAAGGACGGCTGAAGCCATAGCACTAACTAAACAAATTAAAGCTCTCGACATGTTGAAAATTCTATAATTATCAAGGAACCCCATCAAGAAAAATTCCATAAGTGGATAAGTGCTTATTCAACAAAAAAAATTTTTTTCATAGAAAATTGAGAGCGAGAAAAAGAAAAAGAATTCAACTTTCAAAACCAGAAGGAATCTGTGAATCAACTGAAATGAAATAACTGACCGAAGATCAAAGGTTTACTTACCAGCTGCCGTTCGGGACTCAACATGATTTGCAACATCATGCCTGGAAAGAAAACAAAAGAAAAAGAGATGAGCAGTTAGACAAACAAAAAGACTAGAAATTTAAAATATAATTTTAACCCTTTTTTGCTCTGAATTTTTGATACATGGAACGTCCGTTTTTTGTTTTTTTTTGTCCGAAGGAACAAATGGGTAAGTGGATAACAACCTTCATTAAATATTATGGGTGCCTGTTGCCACTTTTCCTGCGAGGGTGGGGAAAAAGAATATACTCAAAATATAATCCCATTACCAGCGAAGAATCTTTTTATATGGGTACACCATTATATATATATATATATATATATATATATATATATACATACATACATGGAACTTTCGAACCTCCTAATCTAAGGTGAGAAGGCCTGAACCAGAATGAGACGAATGCCCCATTCACAAACAAGATCCCCGCCCCCTGGCATGAACAATGGAATGAAAACAATCTACCCCATAAATTAGATAGAAAGTTTGGTTGGAAATTCCCAGACGCTTACCAAGTACAACACACACCTGAAGAAAGATACACTGGATATATCAATAAATAATACTTTATGTTCCCTTCACAGGATTTTGTTAAGGTGATCCGTGATCAACTAATAATGAATTCAATGGTTTCTTTTGAACAAAGTTTTTCAAAGATTTTCATTACATTTCCCTTCAAAGTTTCTAAGAAGTATTTAGATCAGTGTTTCCGAAACGTTTCTTAGGCTGCTGCACAGAATCATTTTTTTGGTCTAGCAACCCTTGTGGCAGAAATATAATTTCAGTGTTTCTTTATTTAATTTCATCAAATATATTTCACTGAACTTCATTTTAATTTAGTAATCAAGTACAGGAATTGGACTGGCCAGACTTGAATACGTCAGGAGTTTTGGTATATTAGTAGACATTATATCATTCACAGCTATTTCCCTGTTCTCAATGATGCTTTATATCTGGAAATTTTTTCAAACCATCCCGCAACCCTTGGGAGCATCTTTGCAACCCTCATAAGTTAAGGAATCACTGGTTTAGATTATGAATGAATTCTATTCAAGGCAATATTGAGACCCAAGAACCTTCAGTGATAGGAATATATGGTATTTCAATTCTCAATTGTAATATGTGAATAAAATTTATTACCAAGATTTATTGCACTCAATATTAGGGTTCAACTCCTGCCTAACTCAATTTTTTACATGGACACAGGAAGATTAGAGATAATAGGCGCAAATTGCTCGCATACTATTCAGTGGGTTTTCAGTTATTGTATTACAAGCTGATCGTGAAGCAATTCTATCATCATCTATTTCTATTAGATGAAATATTTTGAATCATTATCATTAATTTTTTTACAACTATTTACCTTCATCTTAATTTTTTTCGGTTGCTTTTTACCGAAGCTTTACTCACGCTGCTAGTTCTCGTAGCTCGGTTGGTAAGAGCAGCAGGGCGTTAACCTGGCTTCCCTCCGGCATTGAAAGACGTGAATTAAAGTCTCACTGTGAGCTTATTCTTTATTTCCAATCCACACTATTCACTCACTACCGTAGGATGATGGCCTGAATGAAGTTGCGATAAAAAGCAACTGAAAAAAATCAAGATGAATGTAAATAGTAGTCAAAAGTTAATAATGCAGATCATTAATTGGAATATCACCTGAAACCAAAAGGTTTCACATTTGTCTGATAATGTAGATTCGCCCATAGTTGACAAGTCATTCTATTGATTAAGCTGGTAAAAACTGTGAACTGTGAAAATAAAAATTATATGGTGCACTGTGATTTTTGTTTCTGGGTAGTGCATGTTCTTTTCTTATTGTTTAGGAGTAAAAAGTATAGTAAATGGCCATTATTCCCTTCAAACATAGCTTTTTGGGCCAAGACAGTGATATTCATGTCTAATTGTTTACCATACTTCACATGATTAAAAAATGTGCAAATTCACCTGGTATCCAAAAAAGTAGATTTCAAATTATCAATATCCTGATCACCAGAGCAAAGTTTCAAGAGAATAATTGATATTTTCTAGACTTTTTACACATTATCAATTAGAAAATAATACTTCTTACCCAGGAAAATAAAAGTTTAAAAAAAGTTGCAGTGTTAATAGCAAGAAACCATTGTTAGAAGGTGAAGTAATGCATAAAATCAAAGAGTGAAATTGGTTACTTGATACCAAATTACCATTATTCTGCTTGTTTTCAGATTAATATGCATCCTCCTATCTTTCATCCTCTCTCTTATCCCTTCCCTTAGCCTTGAAAAGTAATGAACAAAGGTAGGAATGAAAGAGGGTATTTATGCTCGAAAGGGACTCAACCATCACTATAACTGTCAGTCATTCATTACCTCTCCTAGAAGTCAAAAGCCTAAAAATTAAGTTAGAGAAATAGTAAACCAGATATATAGGCAGACAGCAAAGGTAATCAATGATAATAATAATAATACTGATAATAATAATATTAATAATAATAATAATAATAATAGATATAGTTTCATTTTCCTTTGCATGTTATTGAAGTTAATATGGATGCATTCCATAAGTAATAAATTACTTTAACAAAGTTATAAGCTTCACTTACAGAAATTTATATGCCAGAGCAATGATAATATTTCAGTTGACAACTACCGTGGATTTTCTATGGATGCAGCTAGTTACTAATATTAACTTACCAGTTGCCAAATCCATACTGCTCCACTGCATCCAACAACATTGTTTCCTCAACTAAAGACCAAGGTTTGGGGATGTCAAATGGACCAAGCATATCACCCTGAAAAAGGAATTCATTCTCAAGTCATTCTCATAGCATCACATACAAGTTGGTTTTAGAGTTTGAAAATATTTAGAAATACAATAAAAATTAAAACCAGATGTTTAACCAAAAACAAAAACAACAGGGCTGTGGAATCAAAAATAGAAGTAATTATTAGGTAATTGGATCTGACTAAAAGTAGATGTAATTTGTAATATAATGCTTAAAATTCCTAATTTCACAGATTCTAATTCAATTAACCTATTTTCTTCTTTTTAGGATGTATCTTAATTTACACAGAAGGTTGATTCCAAGTGCTTTGCAAATTCCGAAACATTACAATGGCAAAAAAGAATCAACAATGCAAATGGTATTCTAAATAACTGAGTTCAAATTTTCCTGTCAGCAGACCACAATCATGGCATTTTCAAAGTCAATTTCTAATGACAAAATCGACATTCAAAACAGTCTGAAACCTGCTACAGATATGTAAAAGTCATTTTTCTGATACAATGATTCACTTGAGGCTATTTTCTTCCAATTAAATCCCAAAACTGATAATTCAAAGATATCTAAAATTATTTTCATGAGTTCGAAAACTTTCATTAAAAATGTCTGATCATGTTTACTATTTGTTATGTTTTTGGTACCTTCCTAGTTTAGATTAGCAACATGTAAATTATACCATTTTATGCAGACAAATTTTGGGGCAATGTACGTAAAATTTGAAAGGTGCATCTGGTTTACACTCATAGATAAGAACAAAAACACAGTGTGGTATAGTTTGTGAGTTTCAAAGCAACAGATACTGGCTCTTATAAATACAATACTAAGAGATAAAAAATAAATCAGAACTCTTAGATATTAGTTTATGGGATATTTTTCTTACAAAACAATAGAAAAAGGTTGTTGTATACTAGTTCTAGCTGTACACTACAATTCATGTCCAAAATTCTTTTAGTATAACCAACTGATTTTTTGATCGATTGAAGAATAACAAAATCTAAAAGCTGAGCGATTAAGAACTTTTTCGGTACAGTAGGATCAATTAAGTAGAAGTCACCTGATCACAGAAAATCTGAAAATGTACATTTTGGTTATTGTGCCATGTGTAATGAACACACTCAGAATGATTAATCAAGTAGTAACATACATCGACACTAACTGATATTCGATCAGGTCCAGAAAGTACCTACCAGATAATATACAAAGCACTAATCCATTCAATCTTATTGTGGCTCAACAACATCAGATATTTTGAAATGATTGCTAACACAATTTCTATGCTATTTTAATGACCCCATACACCACGGTTTTGTTTAGCACTGCTGTTTTAGAGCACTAACCACAGGATATTTCCAGAATCATCAGAAAATTAAGTTCAACAAATGCAGGCTTACCCCACAATCCATAAGTAGAATGTTTCTTAAAAAAACAACCTTCTGTAAGCCAAAATGGCACAAAATGAAGAAGCAAATACCATTATTCTATAAGGGGGAAATTATTGAGCTATTCAAGACCCCCAAAATGATGATGATGATGGTATGTTACAGTCACAGGAGGTTGGGGTGGTGGAAAATACTGGAGACTAAGGTATAAGAAACTAAGAAAGAGAGGGTGCACGCTGCTCCTATACCGACTCAGTACAAAAGCTGAATGCTATTTTCGCCTTTTTTTCGTAAAATCGAAAAGTGGCGTAAAACGAACTTCCGAAAAGTGGAGTATTTACCCGTACTTGTTGACAAGGATTATTTTCAAATATCAAGGGGAGATAACTTGGTTATTGAGTGCCGCGAATTTAAAAAGAAAAATGTATTTGTCTTGTGTTGGGAGATCTCTTTCTCTCAATATTCATTTCCCGCCATTCGTAATGATGGTGAATGGGGAAAGCGAGATAAGAGTGCCAGATGTACGCCCGAAGTACGGCTGCCATTTTTAGCCACATTTGACTAATCTGGCCTTTTTGGCAAAGCATTTCGCCATCAACTTCTTGGTTAGATCATATTTATTTTCAGTTTTCCTTTAATTGAAGAAATAAGACAGAAAGAAAGAGAACAAAAATGTATGAACTGCACGTCTATTTAATTATTTTTTACAAACATACTACTATGACGCATGGATCAAAGATTGCAGGAAGGGGTCAATAAAGGTCTAAAAAGATTGAGGGCTCTTGCTCTAGAACTTTGAAAAATAGGATTGATCAAGATGAGTTGAATTGGAGGTAGTAGTATTTTCAAATAAATTCTTTCTTAGGTGTGTTCTACAGTATATTAATGTTGAAAAACACAATTTCATTGGGCCATTTTTGGCGAGTTTTTGACCAGAAACGTCTCCGACTATCTGGCAACCCTGATCTGGAGAAGAAAGTACTAAACGGATGTCCGGGGGTAAGGGAGATTTGGGTGAGAGAAGTTGAAGAAAAACGAGAGGCAAGGGGGTGAAACGGAGAAGAGAAAAGACCTGAAAGGAAGGAACACATGGGCCTTTCTCAACATAATGCAATTCAGGCATATTAACGTTCAAAAACGACTTTTCTTCTGTGTATCATTTAGGCAAATAGGATCGAACTTGTAAAATCAATAGTCGACACATCTTTTTAGTAACTGCCTTTCTCCCTTTTCAAACTGTGTCAATGTGCATCATGATAGAAGGTGTAGCTAGATCATTTAAGTGATCCTTGGCCCTACGTGCGTAAAATACTGTTAAAAAATTTGAGCCGCAAAAAGAAATTATGACGGCATTTTGGACCATCGGGTGCACTGTTTCCGTATCTAAACCGTATCATAGAGTGCAAAAGACCAAAAAAAAAGACATTATTGCGTTGATATTCGCTCAATACATTGTACTGAAGCCTCTCAAAGATAGGATTTTTCTGTTATTTTTTTAAACGAACGTGGGGCCCAAGGGTTACCTTTTAAAACGAAGAAGAAAGTTTCAATTCTCCAATGAAAAAAAAGTCATCCAAAGGTAAGAAATTGTTACAGTCAGCAATTACAAATAAAGTTGAAGTCTACAAGGTGACGGGGGTTGAGAGGAAGAGACGGAGAGAGAGAGAGAGAGCGAGCGTGCTAAAAACGTGCTTTTTTTTTTAAAGATATATTGATTTGAAGAGAAACGAAGGGCGGTATATATGAATAGTTGATTGTAGAGGATGAGTGAACTGTGTTGGCACACACAGACACAGAGCGGGTTCAAGCTAGAATAGTTGGAAGTAACATAGAATGTGAGAGAGGAGGGTAGAAGAAAGGAAAAGAAGGTGTAACTCTGGAGAAGAAAAAGAGAGAGTGCAGACCAGTCACCCACACACGTTCAATCAACCAACGGACACATGCCAGTCACATTCGCAGAGAGTAGGTGGTATTTTGAAACATTACACATGAAGAGGTGGTGGTTGCGAGCTGCCTCGGTTGGTGGCTAGGGCAATGGCAGTGATATTAAGAAGAAAAACGAATAAAGAAATTATTAAAAAGGAAAAAAAAGAGGTCAGATGGATTTTTAAAAATAAATGCACAAAGGGGGAAAAAGCAAGAGAAAAAATGTGAATGATGCGATAGGAGAGTCACGTTTTCTGATGCAGGGAAGAAACGGGAAAGAAAGGTTCAACATATTTTTGCAGAGAAATAAAAATGCTGAAAATGTAGGTAATAAAAATCGGGAGGGGAGGGGAGGATTTTTTAAAACTCCCACCCGAATAAAAGACAGATTTGTGAGGTAGTAATATGAACAACTTATGTGAATATCTTGGTCTGTAAATAATGGACTAGTCCACTTTCGAAGGTGACACAATTTTGTTGGTAAGTATCTCTTACCCACCAGAAAAAAGGACTCTTCCTCTGAAAGGAGTTCAGTAGTTTCTTCTAAAGAAAGAAATCAATTGAAATATGGTATTATTTCAGTGGATGAGACGGTCCTTGAAGCATACCCCCCCATGGGGTCGTGAGTGACTAACATAAAACGGTGAGATGAAACCATGGAATTCAGACTGAAATGGGGGGAGCATCTTATCTGAAGGTCGCTTTGTACGCTGAAATATACGGTATATCTGATTTTTTTTCACCAGGATTAACTAGTAATACTTATCACACACACACATACATACACACACACACACAGTACAGGTGCGTACGAGCGCAACTGTGCTTGCTACTTTATATTACTACTACTACTACTACTACCCGTGCTCTCTCTACACGGAGAAATGTATAAGCACACGGAAGAAGGTATTTAAATGGGAAAAGAAAGAGGCAGAGTCAGTTCAAAATGATCGTTGATACCAAATGATAAAGAGAAAAGAGAGACCGGGTAAGAAATGAGGCAGTTTTGTGGAGTAGTAGGTAGCAAAAGGCAGGAGAGAAGGAAGAAGAAAGTACGACGGTCGGTGGTAGAGAAGGCTGAAAACATTATTGCTAGCAGCGAGAGAGCCTTGCTTTACTAAACGATCAAGCTAGTTGACTAGCAACTTTCATGTCGTCCGTCTACAACAAGAACAAGAGAAGAGAGCCAAATAGCTGGCTTAGCAAGAGAAGAGGACACGACCAGACCAGACCTGACTAGAAAATGAACACGAGGAGGAAAAATGGTAACGCCCTTTCACAACGAGACAAAAAAAAATAACAAGATGAGTAGCTGATGTGTAAAACCTTGAGCTATGGCAGATTTTAGAAGACCGCGTACTTGTAAAATAGAGCAAGGTCTTGAAAGATTAGTTTAAGATGCAGTGGCTAACCAAACCATTTAACCAACATGATATATAAAAAAGGAAAGGACACAAGCTTAGATAAGATGACAGGTCACAGTAACAACAGGGCTGGCTCGTCCATTTAAGCGGATTTAAGCGATCGCCTAGTGCGCTAAGATCTCAGGGACGCACAAAATTGAAAGAAAAAAATAGTCGTTAGAATTAATACAAACAGGGGCGCCAATTTTAGGTCTTGCCTAGGGAGTATGAAAACCTTGCTCTGGTCCCACACACTGATTATGATGATGAGGATAAACTGACATTAGAATCATAATAGAAAGAACATGAAAATTTGTAATAATGAATGTTATTACTGGGTGAGACTGTTAGACAAGACGGTGTTTTTAGTGTGCATGATTGTTGACATCTCTACAACACATGACCACCACAACCACAGAATCTACCAATCAGAAAAGAGAGGACTTATTTTTAGTAGGCCAGTTAACTACAGCTGTAAACACAACTAACTAAGCTTTGTGTGAAGCCAAAAATAACACTTCCAAAAGGATACTTACAAATTGGCTCACTAATAAATCGGCTGGACCAATGGTCCAGAGAATTTGCTTTTACCAACTCACATTCAGGGCCAGCCCTAGGGTTACAAGTGCCTCAGGCAAGCAGTTGAATGCCTGATTCTCAAAAAATCTACCTTCACATCTTATTTTAACTGTTTTTATTGTTTTATTAATTTCTCCATTTGTATTCAGATAGTTCTACTGTTTCAGACATGACAGGCACCCCCTAGTATTTACGGTCCTGGGTCAGTTGCAGTGTAGCCAGTAACTAAGGCCAGCCCTACCCACATTGGAAGTTATTCAAATTGTCGTCAAAAACGATCAGTTGCACATTTGAGAGACTAGTAAACCCAATACAGACAGTAAAAACTAGGCCAAGAAAAGCATTTTTTTTCCCTTTTAAACTTTGTAATATGCAAATTTCCATGACTAACAACAATTGAAGAAATCTATGTATACACTGTAATTACCCGGCAACCAGCCAATGTATAGAGTTGACATTCGTCAGATATATTTGTCAGCAAACACAACAACGCAGTGTTAAACTTTAAGTTGTTTGAGTCAAAAATCCTTGAGAAATCTAATAGAAATCAATAAAAAAATTGAAGATCATAGGCCTTTTTTTCAAGTTACTACTAATTATCTCCCTTGACTAATGCCCTTTAGAATCATCTAAATTTAGATGTAAAATATCTAAATTGACAACTGTAGAGAAGTTTCAGAATTACTTTGAAAAGGAAGGAAAATTATTTTATAAAACGATTATGGGGAGCACGTTTGGAAAGGGCATTGCCCTAGCGTAACTGAAATCCTAATTAATTAAACACTAGATATCTCCATAAAGTAATACTGTATTCAACTGCATATAAGACACTCAACCGGACTTAAAATGTAATTGTAACAGTTGATGTCTGTTTCCATGTTGGCCAGAACTTAGAGTTGGAAAAACTGGGAGATAAATGAAGGGAATTAAAGAAAATACAATCCCTTCTCAGTATTCCGAACTAAAATGAGGAAGTGGGGTGCTTTACATACCATCAAGCACTATACCTTCACGCTGGATGTGTGAATGCGTGAATGTTGCTAAATTCTTGAAGAGCAGAAACTATTTACAGAATGAAGTAAGATATTTCCAACTAAACCCCTCCAAGAAAAAATTTTCAGAACTTTTCATCTCAGAAAAAAGACATACATATTCAACAAGTGGGAATCAGATTGAAAGGAGTCGACTCTAACCTGTCTGAAATGTAAAAGGTTGTAAAAAGTTATTTTTATGAAAAATAACTTCTAATTTCAGACGCCCCCCCCCCTACCAAGACCAATGTTGAGAATATTTTCAAGAGATCGGAGAAGATCAACATGGATCCAAGAGTAGACCAGAAGTCATTAAGCGACATGAGATGGGCTGGACACAGAAAAAGAAGAAAGGATAACAGATGGTGCAAGAAGTTATCAGATAGGTGCCCAACAGCAAGCAAATACAGTAGGAGAAGACCAGACAGAAGATGAAGAGACAAAATAGAAAGGTTGGCCAGTAAGACATTGTAGAGGTAAGCGCAGTTATGGTTGGCATGGAAGGAGCTGGGAAAGGTCTTTGTCCAGCAGCAGGCATAAAATAGCAGATTAAGTATCGAGTCTTACATAGTCAGTGCCAAGAAGAAAATAACTTCATCAAATTATGAAGGAAAGTCAATAACCATTATTAATTTTTGACTAGTATTTCCCTTCTTGAATATTTCAATTGCTTTTTGATCGCAACTAAATTATACTATAAAAATATGGCACTGAATGATAGAGGGTGGATGAGTTTAAGGTTAGATTTGATCTTCTACCAACTGTAAAAGCTTAGGAGCTCATTTGGTGGAGCAGTGCCATATATAGGTAACTTCCCGAGGTAAAAGGGGCTCTAGTTAGATTTTTTTAGAGCTTATTTATTTCTGACCTGCACTATTAACTCTCATGCATAGAATGATGGACTATGTAAGCTGTGACGAAAAGCAACTGAAAAAATGATGAAAGAAAATACAAGATGAAAATTAATAATGGTTGATAATGCTTCATCTAATAATAAGCCTGAAAGTCAGACCATAGATGTGCTAATTTTAACCTTTAGTGCCTTTAAAAGCCTTTTTCTCTGGAAGTACCTTCATTCAACACTAATATTGGAGTAAGATGACATTTCATTCAAGCGATTGAGGAGTGTTTGTATTCTGACATAGTAAAATAGAATGTTCTAATGATGTAATAAATAATAAAATGTCACTTAAGGGACATCAGATTCATAGAAGGAATGCTTTGTGGAGATGGTAAGATTTGTCAGTCAGTCATCTGGGGCATCTAAAAATTAGATCAGATTGATATTACTACTAGTCAATAATTAGATGAAGGTGAGACATGAGTATTTATCATAAAAATATTATAACTAAACAATAAAAAAAATTATTTCGAAGTGTTAAAATATCCAAGTTTCATTTCTTTGTTTAGTCAAACTTGCTTGAAGCATAATCTATAATTCAACAATAAAGCTTTCACGGTTCAATGCCCCAGACAGAAGGCCACTTCTTGTCTCAGTAGATGATGGAACAACAATAAAGTGATGCCTGGATGTGGTGAATGGTGATCATGGGATGCCTAGTCAACAGAATCCTCTTCTAGCATCATTGATGTAACCAAAAGGAAAGCAGACAAAAAAGCTTGTCCATGCAATCAAGTGCTATGGCACTAATACTTCAATAATACTTTACAAGTCATTTGTTAAGCATCCAATTTCAGATGATTGATGAGAAAATGAATTTGAAAGTGTGTAATACTGACAAAATAAAATATCTTATCTATTTAGGTAGTCAAATCCAACAACATTCGACACTAGCCGAAAATCCACCATGGGCAGGATTTCCATCTAGTTACTACTGAAAGCTTATGTGGGGTTTTAGGCCTCAATAAATGATCATGGACTTGAAAATGTATTTATTGAATAATACTCCATTTGTATAAACACCATCATGAACTCTCGGATCACATTTCATTTAAATATTTGGGGGTTTTGGACAAAAGATAAGTGAATGATAGAAAGATGGAAATCAGATCAATATTATCGGGGTGAGCGCAAATGCAGACCCAACAATTTTTTTTTTAAATTTTAAAAAACTGACATGCTAAAAAATATACCTGAGGTCCCATTTGTACACTAAGAATTTTATGGGGATATGTTATGTGGTTCCAGAGTTACCGGTCACATACATTTGATGAATTATGGTAGGATTTAACCTATCACTCGACTTTTGACTTGTGTCTCATACCTTGGTAGATAAGTGGAGGGATTTCTCTTCACAGATTTTTCTTATATAGCAATTGATTAGTGATACTCACAACTTGATTTACATTCAAAACAGTAGACAATTCTAACAGAAATTTCAAAAACATTTCCCCTCCAGTGGCAGCCAAATTTATGTCAAGTAAATAAAGTTTGATCAAATGAAGTTAACCCTTTCATGATATCAATGACTGCTTGGATATATATATTTCCCATAGATCTTTGATCACTGTTTACTGAGACATTAAAATTCAGACATTAAACCCCTGTAATGGTTCAAGAAAAACATAACACAATGAAGAAGTCAACAAGAATTAGAATGGTGAGAGAAAATGGCAAGAGAGTGTAAATCTAGAGCAGTGACTCAACATAGAATTCATGCCCCACACAAGGGCAATTTAAATAAGGTGGGAGCGAGCAATTTTAAGTTTGGTTTTGAAGACTAAGAAGCATTCCATAGCTCAAAACAGCTGAAGCTGACTATATTAGAGCCTGGAATCAAGACCATTTCTAGTAAACATCAGGTTCAAGGATTTCACTAGATTATCAAATTTGAAAATTGGAATTCGTAATTTTTTTTAGATGATATTATAAATTTAAACAGGTATTATTAAGGCAGGTCATATTCAATGAAATTTTAGAACTTGATTAGTAATTTTTTTTTGATTTTGATATAATTAGTCATTTGAATCTATTCTTACCAATTTAAAATTCTAAATTTTAGTAAACTTATGAATTCATCAATACTTTTTCAGCATCAAATTTGTTTTATTAGAGTAAGGAGAAATCAAATTTTTACAGTTAGCAACGTGGAGCATGGAGCAAAAAAGTTCAAGAACCATTGTTGCAGGTTTCATTCTTTTTCCTACTATATTGACTCTGAACAGGTGAAAAAAGAAATGGACTTACCATAATCCGATATCTGTGATCTTTCTTATGTGGTCCAACTTCAGCACCAAGGGAAAAACACTGTCAGTCACAAGGATTGAGAATGAAAGTTATAAAAAAAAAAAAAGAAAAAGAAAAGATACATCATTAGTATATTAAGTACAGAACAAATGCACAAATTGCATCTAGTCTAATCTTCAATTATATCATTTTTTTAGTTTTGTTTTTTAGTATCATGCTTAATAAACCCTTTCAAGACACCTGGGATCTTGAAAGAGTTATGTGCAAAACAATAGTTTTAAAAGCGTGATTTAAAACCAGTATTAAATACTAGGATGTTGCTAATAATGTAAAATTTCAATACATGAAATTTAATTTGAATGCAAATGTTTGCTGAAAGCAAAGGGAGGCAATAGCCTCTCTTACATGAAAAAATTACAAATCCTTAACTACTAAATCTTTTTTTTTCCCATATTTACTAAGCCTAGTTTAGTATGGCACAAGACTACATGGGAGAAGAAAGATTGAGCTGAGTCAATCTTCTTGATGGGGAGGGTCTACCTGATCAGAAAATAAGTCAGTCTACATTCTGATTAATATTTGGACTTGAACATTGGCTTAGTCGCTACACTCAACCCCTCCTCCTCCTGGATTAGTTTATTTTCATACTGAAATTACTATTTTCACTTTCATAATGAAGTATACAATATTAACCCATTCACAGTGATGGAGGGTGTAAGTTATCTATTTTAGGATGAAAGTCTTTTTCTACTGCAAGATATAAGCCCTGACTTACAGGTAGAAAGGAGTTGGTCTCAATCATCATAAAATAGAAATTTCATTGAGTGAACCATAGAACTGCAAAGACAGAAATTTCAGACATTCCCAGTTAATGGGTTTTGAATAAACTATTTTTTTCCAGGTCAAAATTCTGATCTCATACAATGACAAAAAAAAAAAGCAATGACTAGATTACTCGATGCCCAATAACATTGTAGATTTCCCAGTGGTTGGTGTGTGAATTTTTTTTCCTTCTTTACCTGGCAGATTGGCATAACACCGCCTTCTTACTCTTATCTGGCCTTATGCCAGACTAAGCTTAGTGAATATAGAGTAGAAACGAGTATTATCTCATCAAATCTCTCTCCTTTTTGTTAGGACAGGAATTCTTAACCTTTCCATTACCAATGAACTCTTTAATTAAATGAAATTTCCCACAGACCCCCCCCATCTTTTTAAAGGTCTGCCAACTCAACAACCTCACATCAGACCCCCAGCATCACCTTTGCAGACCCCCCCCCTCCTCGGGGTCCGCAGACCCTAGGTTGGGGACCAATCAGTTAGGATTATTAGAGGAGGAATGTTATTATTCACTCTTGAAACATGCCAAGAATAAAAAACAAAAACCCATATAAATAAATATAATCTTCACTGACAGAGGAAAGGCTGTCTGCCTTGCCAATATAATCTAGCACTGACTGGAGACCGAGGAGAAGAGTGATATAGGTATTTTTAAAAAGCATCAACATATCAATCCAGTCCTCCATATTTTTGTGTTGAATGAGAGAAGCCAGAAATGGGGGAAAGAGAAATAAAAATGAGTTGAACGAGAAAGAAAGGCGCATAGGATCATAACCCAGCCATTACTACAATGTACTCTACTCTCTGATGATTATTCGTGATTATTTATTAGAGGTGGACAGCAGAGGAAATAATTCAGTAGAGAGAATAAGAAAATAGACTAGGTTAAAGCAGAGGAAGCAATGTTGCTAATTTAGATGTTTATCCACTAAATCTAGATGTTTTTGCTTGCATCTAGATGGTTTTTAATAAAAAATAAAGAGTATTTTTATTTGATTTATAGTAATAAAATGTAATAATTCAATAGATGCTTATGATTAAAGTCACATTTAATTTATCGATAATATGCATTGTATTTCCTAGACTTTAGATATATATCTGGGGAGTCTAGATGTTTCCAGGTGTTTTTAGATATTTTTTTATTCAGTTTTAGATGTAAAGTAGAGATTACATTTGGCAACACGGGGAGGAAGACATTACTACATCTGTCCCATAATAGTTGCTATATTTGCATATATGAATGTAAATATAAACGTAACGAATATTATGGGACAAAGGTAGTATTATCACTCTGTTCCTTATACTTTCCCTAAATTTAAAAAAAAATGGAGCTGACATGATAGAAGAAAGAGTTCATTCTTCTTCTCTGTTCATTATTACACAGGAAACCGTTTGTTATCACTTATGGATAATAACCGGCTGATCACTTTATGCGAATGAAATATAGGAAGTAGCTTATTGTTATCAGATCACTTTAAAGAGTTTGAGACCGACTTATTATGATGATACTGACCATTTGATGACATTATTCGTGATTATAATAAGCGGCTTCCCGTGTATATATTTTCTTCCTTAATATAGATATTATTAAGTTAGTAAGAGCTTTCTTCTTTCTAGCTTTTAAAAATGTAGGAAGACAGGAAAAATGCAACGGCGGACGGAGGAATGAAGTGTTTTTTTCCCAATCTAATGAGAAGAAATAGGCTCACTTATATTTGATTTTAATAACTCAAATACCTAAATAATAGGAATATTTCAATTTTAAATATTAAAGGGTTATTCACTATAGTTAACCAAGTCGGTAAAAAAGAAAAAGATTTTTTTCACAAGTAATTTTTGTGCTCATAATCCACTAGACTCTAGAACGTTCCAGGAATTGGTTAGTCTTTTAAAATAGATCGATTTTTAAGGTTTTAGCAGGGGAGTTCTACTTACAATGTGACTTGAATAGTAAACTGGACCATTACTTTTCGTCCGTTGTGTGAAAGTGAGGATTCGAAGTAATCAGTTACTTCCCTTGTGAAGATTGTTATCTAGGCTTCTTATTTTGATGATCATTTTTGTGCTTCCATAAACAAAAGTAAATCTTCTTAACCGATATAAAAATGAAGTTAATTTTAAAACGAGGGACAAATCCAGACATTTTCTTTATTTTGAGGAGTTCAACAAGAAAAATTGAAGCATCTTTCTTGGTGCATCGTTGGATTGACAAACAAGATTGAGTTTTTAAAATAATTTTAGGGGGAAATAAATGAACCAATAAAATCATAATTTTGAATTGAACAAGTGACTTTCGAACATTGATTTAAATTTCAAAAATGTAAACAGGCCCTAATCTTCTGGGAGTAAACACCCCAAACCGGTGTATAGAGAAGTTGGTTTGATTTTCTAATTATTTCAATTTTAATTCATTATTTTAATTACCATTAATTGAAGTGTATAATGATACGAAGAAATAAAATCAAGTTAACAAATTAATTTAAAACACACCAAAACTAAACTTCCATCTTTAAAAAATTATATATTTTATAGTAAAGTACCAAGGTAGTATTTTTATAAAAAATCCAAAGAGAAATGTCTCAAATATCCTTTTTTCAAACTAGTAAAAACCTAGACAGTTTTTTTTTAAATAAATGCGAATAAAGTAAAATCTTTTCATGAAAATTGCTTAACTAAGATCATCATCATTTACACGAGCATTTTTCCTGAAATAACATGTCTAAATAAATTTTGCTCTTCCTCGTGAACACTATGAGGGTAGTATTTTTTATGAAAAAAAAAACTCTAAAGATAAGAGATATAAAATTATCTTTGGAGCATATTTATCTTTAGAAAATACACTAAATTTACTAAAGATAAATAAATACTGATGAAATATATATATATATATATATATATATATATATAGTAAGTAGTAAAGCGGCATTTTTATTTGAAAAAAAAAACGAACTCCCAAGATAACAGAAGTGAAATTATCTCGAGTAATATTTAAGATGAGGTACCACGATAGTATTTTTTAAACTCCTTGGATAAGAATAATACAATTAGCAATAATTAATGGAAAAAATAAACAAAAAGAAGGAAAACAAACACAGGTGGGCATTTTTTTAGGAGAACAGTAAAAATATTTACAAAGTTTCGTAGGTAGAAAAAAGACTAGATATATAGTGTATATTTAGTCCAAAGTTCTCTTTAATTTCTCTTAAATTGGAAGATATTTATAAAAACACTACCGAACAGTACAGTATTTAACAATAAATATATTTTTTATTCATCTTCAGTAAATTTTCAATTTAGTATATCTATCTCAGAAAGTATGATTTCTCTAATCTTGGGATTTTTTTATAATGAAAAATACTACCTTGGTGCTTCACAATGAAAATAAAGGCAACAAAAATCCATTTCATTTTTAAATTCTCGAGAGCAAGACCAGAGCAAGGTTTAAAATAAATTCAAAATCAGAAGCGTAAAAACAAGAGAAGCAACTAAGTTTAGTCACTGGCCATTAGTAAATAGAAGTAATAGTAGTTGGGTACACTAAGCGGAGAAGTTTTTGGCCATTTAAAGTAAGCAATATCAGTAGATTTTATTTTAAATCCCACGGAGAAGAAGAAAGATCGGTTGAATGGAGCCATATTTGACAAAAGCTAAACAACGTAAAGGATGAGCAGTGTTGTCGACTTTATTAAGTTTACATCTAAAATTGAGTCAAAAACATCTAGATTCTCCAGATATAGATCTAAAATCTAGGGAATATTTAAAACTTGAATCACTTCAATCTGCACAAATTACCATCTAAAAATATTACTTATAGTATCAAAAATCACATTCATTTTATCAGCATAAATTGAACAAAATATGCAATTTATATTTATTAGAAACCATCCAAATGGCAATTTCTGACATCTAGACGCCACCAGAACATCTAGTTTTAGATGAAAAACATCTAAATTGGCAACAGTAGATGAGTTTGATCATCATTTTGAATAAAGAAGAAAGCAAAGATGAGGGGAAAAAATAGCTATTTAGACATATAAAAATGCATATGTAAGTAAAGATCTTAGTTAAGCAATTTCCATAGAGAGATTTTACTTTACTTGCAATATTTTCTTTCAAGAATGGGGTCTCTTTTTTCCATTCATTTTAAAAGTAAGAATATAGGAGTAAGTATATGAATAATCAAATAATATAAATAATACAGAATCATCTTTGATTTTTTGATTTATTTAAATTGAATAAATAATTGAACTGGTCAATTACATATTTCTCCTCAAAGTGCATTTAATCTCTATCTGAGATGAAGATGATTTCATCAACTGGGTTTTTAAAAAATCTACCATTTTTTCAAGTAAAGTTTAGTTATAGTTAATTCAAACATTAAACATTCATTTCTAGAGATCAACGACTGAAAAGGGGGTTGTAAAGGGTTCATCAAATGTCATAATTATATATAACACTGAAAATAATCTAATTAGAGATTTAAAAGGCTAACAAAAGTATATCTAAGCACCTACCTTATATTTTGGCTTGTATGATAACAATAACATGCGTTCATTAGGAAAAATAAGTCAAGAATTGAAAATCCTTGAATTTGATTCTAAAGTAAAATGTGCAGATAGACCAATCTAAAAAATGCTGATCGATACAAGGTACAAAACTAATATGTATCTAAAAATGTAATCTCTGCCAGCATTTGACAGAGGGGCAATGATTTAGCATGCTAGTTTTACCACGGATTGGTCAGTTTGATCCTCACAGGGGACCCTATTCTGGTGTTTCTCTAAGATCATGATCAGTAGAAAAAAATGCTGATTTAATTATAAAGCAGACCCTATGTAAGTGTGTATGAATGACTTTTATGCACACTGGATGCTCCATTACTCGTAGTCTTGGACCAGACTAAACTGAGATAAGTAAATAAGAGTGCGACGCTGTGGAGTAATAGCATATAGCAGACCATTACCCTGAACAGAGTTCAATCCTCACTGAATTCTCTCATATTTGTAGCCTTGAGCCTGACTAAGTTGAGTTTAATTACAGACATAGATATGTTCTTTACTAACTAGAATTTAGTTTTAGCACAAGGCTACACACTTGGGGCACCCAGTAGGGATCAAACACACTGCTCAGTGGTAATGATTACAAGGTACCCAAATACACGGTGTCCATAAAAACCTTATTTTCGTTTTATACAGTGTGATAAAATAGGAATGAACTCTACCGCTTCTTCATTTCTACCTCTCCCCCCTTCTTAGTGTTGACATCAACCGTCCTTCATTTATTCGTTCTTTGCGTCCATCTCTCTATCTGTACAGAGTGTCCATAAAGTCCTTGTCTATTTTATAACTCAGTTTCAAACAAACATAGGTAGAGATTTTATGGACACTCTTTACAGATAGAGAGATGTCCACATAGTCTTAATCTATTTTATAACACTATCCTTAACAAAATAGATAGAAACTTTCCGAACATCTCCATCTGTAAAGGGTGTCCATGAAGTCCTTTTCTATTTTTGTTTAAGACAGTGTAATGATATAAGATAGAGATTTTATGGACACAGTTACAGATAGAGAGATGGACGTAATGAACGAATAATTGGAGGACAATTGATGTCAACACTGGGGGAGGGGTAGAAAGGAAGAAGAGAATAACAAGGAACATAACAATAATAATAATGATAATGAGAAAAAGAAGACTACTTGCCTCCAAACAGAGGTCGATGTCCGCACACTGGTCGCATTTGATGGCAAATCCGACGATGTCACACTGACAACAACAGCAGGGCCGGCTCCTCGCCATGACCCCCCCAGC
The DNA here is from genome assembly GCA_963457665.1 of Thysanoteuthis rhombus. Lineage (NCBI taxonomy): Eukaryota > Metazoa > Mollusca > Cephalopoda > Oegopsida > Thysanoteuthidae > Thysanoteuthis > Thysanoteuthis major. The sequence goes on from OY735211.1 coordinate 53,675,730, forward strand.
ACGGCCCCCCTGTTCCTTGTGACCAGGATGGCAACCTGGAGACGACGAAGAAGATGAAGAGGGATCAGCAGCACCACGGCCGAAGCAAAGACGACGACAACGACGACTAGGGGATGGAGAGGCTGGAGATGATGAAGATGGAGGAAGAAAAGACGATGATGTTGATGAAGATGAAACCGGAGGGACGGTACTGCTGGTCGTTGGGGTACGACGAGCACGGGTCGGCGGACTAGCCACCACCAAAGTGGGAGTCGCGGCCCTCGACGTCGTCGTGGCTTTTTCGTGGAAAGAGGCGAGCAGACAGCAGTAACGATAATGGCAGCAGTTGGCAATGGCCTTCGTGTGGCTTTCGTCGTCGTTTCGAGGAGGAGGGCAGCAATGGGACAACGACGATGAAGAAGAAGAAGAACGGGTATTATTGGCAGCATAGCAAGTCATTCGCATGCTTTCTTCTTCGCCATCTTTTGTTTGGTTCGAACTGACGTCACTGACACCCATTCTGCACTTCAGAAAGGATTTTTTCCAGTCCCGGGCTGACGATTAATAAATAACCCCAAGGCCCGGGGCTTAGATGATTATACACAACACTTCAAAATCCAGTGCGATTAAATTCAATTTTTTTTCTCCAGGTATTAGAAAAATCCGCCTTTAGAAAAAAACCGTAGCACTTTATTCACCCTCCCATACAATTCTGAAATCGACATACATTTACATTTCCTTATTCAAACACTCACACAACCACATGTAAATAATAATGCATTGCTTTGTTTTGATTCTTATTATGCTAGTGTTGTTTGTTGTTGTTGCTGTGCATAAAACGTTGCCGTTATTATTATCACTGGTGTACCTTTACCATCAAAAAATGACGGCATATATGAAATTGATTATCTCATAAACGTACAGTATACAGAGATTGTGTATTGACTATTCAAATGAAATGTTATAGTCTAATTCATTTCATTACTACAGTAGGTAAAAATTAAATTGAATTGGAGGTGTTGTTGCAGACAAAAAAATAAATATACAAATACACGTGGCGTATTGTTATTCTAGTAGATAATTATTACACCGATCAAGGCAAATAGTTATGTCTAACAAAGAAGAGAGTATTCATAGAGCATACAAGAAAGAATCTATATATAGTTTTTCAGCTGCTAATTGTGTTGTAAGGTTGTGAGTGTGGTTGCATGTCGTGCTCTCCTTTTTCCACCATTGATCAATAATACTCTCCACTTGGCAAAAATCACATGGAGGATTCCTGTCCCTGTAAGCGCTTTATAGCGTCAAAAAAGGCAGATTCACTTTTCAAAACGTAGGCAGAACTCAATGGCCATTACAAATCTGGTAAAATCCAAATAAAACAAGGTCTTTAAGGGCCTTGTTTTATTAACAGGCGCCAATTTTCAAGGGAGTTATTCCGAGGCTTTTAATAATAAAGAGGCGGTAAGTACAGTTTCCGGTTTGTGGATCCAACGAATAACTTCCGGTTTAATAATGGCCACACAAGAATAAGTTTTTACAATTTTTCTCTTTCTCTGTTTGGAAAGGACAGAGCCAGATGGTCCATTTTTTGTTATTTCCCAGACTTTTGGAAAGCAAGCGCTTGGATCTACAAAATCAGAATTCATTTGCGTCAAGAACAGCACAAATTTAAAGTAGACATTCCTCAGTTTCCAAAAAGGAGAGTAGTAAACATAGTGTGTTGTAGAAGAGAAGAAAAACAACTTGATTTTTTATTCTCTTGGCTTTTCTACCAGAATAGAGTCGTTTTTGTTTTTTTCTGTGTTTTTTTTTTTAATTATCTGCAGAATTCACAATCTGACCAGTTCCATGTATTGTGCTGAATCTTTAAAATCCTAAAAAGCTGCAACGGCGACTTTCTTCAATTCAAACAGAGCGTTTTTTTAAATGGGGAAAAAAAGAGTCTCTATTAAAAACGATGATGAGTTGTTTGAAAACATCACTTTTTTCTTTTGTAATAATCCACGTTTGAGTTTAAGAAAAAGAAAATTTTTCATGCTTCCCTCAAGTTTTTTTCCTTCACATAGCGTGTCTGGCTTGAAAAATAATTAGTTAAATTACTAAAGATATACTACTATACTGCACTATTTTTAGAGAGGGTAAAATCCAGGGCTTTTTTTTTCCTCTTTCTTTCAACCTCAACTGCTTCGCTCTGTCTTCTCAGCGCTGTCGGCAACGTATAATGAGAGAGAAGACTAGAGTGAATAATAATGGAGATTTTTCCTCTTCTCATCTGCTGAACTAAGCCAATAATGTCTCCTGATGCTTTTCAGAGCCACGAATGATTCATACAGTAGTAAATTGTCAAAGAAAGCGGTTTTAAGCGTCGGTAAAGGCAGGGTTCCCCCTATTGCGCTGTGTGCCATAAAATGCTTTCTTCTTTTTAATGAAGGCGGGGTACCCTATTGTGTAATTGTGTTACATTTTTAGCATTCAGCGAGGCAGTGTACCCTTTCCCCTGATCATGATAGCACGGTATAGGACAAGGAACCCCAGTTAACCGCCTTTATGAATAATTTGCAAAATGATAAGTTTAACGAGCTGAAAAGGGTATCCCCGTTTTACGCGTACTAGCCATGTTGATTTTAATCCTATGGTCGACTACTAGCAAATTGCTTCATGTGGATTATTATTCTATTATCCTCGTAAACTTTTGTGAACCTCCAAAATAAAATACATAGTACAAACCTTTTATAAGATGTACGCTATTTTGAGCATCCTGTGTATCGTGTATAATTTTACGATGACGTTCATTTTGAATATCATTGATATAAAACATTACAATAAAACATTAGCAACGAATGATTCATTTGATAGAATGATTATTGATAGATAAACTTGTAATCTCACCAACTCCGCTGAATAATTTCGGGTATTATTAGAGGGTCAGTTGTAGGTTAAGAGATGTTGAAGTTCCCATGAAGTTTGTTATGTCTCGGTTGCGGTATATTCCAACGTTTTTCAATGGGTAAATTCCATGGATTTTAAAAATAGCGTAGTCAAGGCAGGGCATCATCGTAGTCAACGAATAATTCCCAACTGCATGTCTCTCTCTCTCCTTTGGGTAAAGTTGAAAAACCGCCCGAGTGTTGCCTTGTTCAGGGCAGGGGGGGGAATGACTCTTTAACCTCTCTTTTCTGGCCCCACCCCACCCAAGATACACGCTCTAACATTTCTCTCTCTATTCCGTCCCCCTCCGTCGTTCCCTCTACCGTGCGCTCTCTTTCCCGCTCCCTCCCCGTCTACGACCATCACGCGCGAACGCGTATGAACAGAAAGCATCTCTCTTGTACGTAAAAATTATTGGCGCGTACTGCTGAATAAAGACGGCATGGAGTTGGTATAGTACTGTGTATATATCCATGTATAAAAAGAAAGTATTTTGCTTTGTCTGTCCGGGTAGGGAAAAGAAATTTTAAAAATGCTGTTGTTCATTCAGGAATTATCTGAGAGCGTTTTTTTGTTTGAGGGATATGGATGATAACGTTATTCAGAATTCTTCAATAAAACACAGGCACACTACTCTTTAACTACATTTTAAAACTAATGCTACACTTATTTAAAATTTACTCTCATCATTATGAGGTTGTGAAGTAAACACTGATCTAGAAGATTTAACTACTTCTAATGATTAAAATAAAATAAATAATACCCTGGAAAACCTGTCTGTCTCATGCTGTTTACACACATACTAATGTATAGTTCTCTTGAACTAAATGGGAAATTTACAAGAATTATACTTATGTGTCTGTATACACAATTTGTATACTTTTTTCGCACTAAATTGATGTACCATATATTTAAGAGTAATAATAATGTACTTGAATTCAGAGTTCAAGTTTACACTTACCTTTGTTTAAACAGCTGTGGTTATTACCTGAAAGTCAAGTTGATAAAGTCTAAAGAAAATATATTAATAAACAATAAAAAGCAACAAAACGAATATTCCTTGTAATTGCTGAGAAATTTTCGATTTAAAGAAAAAACAGTTTGACTTAGTAACGCCTTTTCTCTGAACATTTTAAACTTTGAATAAAGCGTCATTTAAACATCGAATGCTTTTCTTTTTCTTAACTTCATTAAAAAAGAATTATTCTTCATGTAAAAACGTTTAATTAACTTTAAGGAGCAAACCATGCCTGCAATACAACCAAGCGAAGGTCTGTATATTTTTATTTCGGGGATATACCGTGTAGTGTATATATATGGAAAGCAAGATTGCCAGATACTTGAGGACGTTTCTGGCCAAAAAAAAATTAAAAGTGGCCATAAAATAGCCAAATGCCAAACTTGTTTATAAAACATTACACTCTGCAGTATTAACCAACAATTAGAATTTATAAAAAAATACTGCTGCATCGAAGTCAAAGTTTTGTTTCGTAAGACTAGCAGAAAGTAAGAGACTAATTCAACGCTAAAATTACATAGTAAAAATAGAACATCCCCCTCTGCATAGCCTTCAAAATTAACTTCTCTAAACTGACGTATTCTTGGGGTTGGAAAGTACCTAAAATTACTTAGTATTTTTTCTATTCTTCAAAATCAAATGTTCGAAGGAAATGAAAAAAATGCTAAAAATGGCCAAAAAATTTATAAGGGCAAAATCAATAAGTTCATGGCATGCGTTTCAAAATAGCCAAATTTGGCTATAATATGGCCAAAATAGCAATCCTGATAGAAAGAAAGAAGTTATTTATTTACCCAAACCTTTCAGTCATTTCGAAAATGATGCTTAAAATATGATCAATATTGATTTAAAAATTCGGGAGAATAAACAATAAAAAATTTTTATAGTCAGCTTTTGCTTAGCTTAAAATGATCCGTTAAAAAAGTGATGTGTTAGCATATATATTTTGGACTACATCTAAAATTGAGTGAAAAAAATCTAGAAACATCTAGATTATCCAGATAGATATGTAAATGGAAATGAATTGAATGTAACTTTAATCGTCTTCATATATGACATCAAGATTCAACCCAAAACATCTGGATTAAGAAGAAATACATCTAAATTGGCAGCGCTTGTATGTTTGTTGATCTGGATCGGGAGTTGGCAACCTACGACTCGCGGGCCAGATCCGACCAGCATAGGGATTTTGACCAGCCAAAGATCAATAAGCAAATATATTAGGATACTATACTTAATTGTTATGTTTTAAAGATTCTCTGTTTCTCTTTGATAGATTCAAAAGATATCTTGATAGGGATTAATTGCAACTAGATCAAGTATTTTAATTGTTATCCTAGTTTAAGCACAAATGGTTTTATTGCATGCGTTATTCAGTGATTTGGAGCAAATTATAGCTTGATGAATTTATATGGATAATTCTTATATTTCAAACCTTTAATGGCACTTATCTTAATCGCCACTAATCTATAAGCGATCCGGCCCACGAAGGCAAAAAGCGCCTCCTTTTGTTTTTTGCCGATCATCACTAAAAAAAATGGCAGTATTTTTATCCCTGCCATTCCCTGTCGCACGTTAATAGAATATTTCGATATCAAAACTATCCCTGTCACCTCTTAATACTAAAACGTTAATGAAACATATGGTAGGGGTTGTTTATGCTTGAGAATTAGTAGTATTGAAAAGTGGCAGGGAATGGCAGGGAGCTTGTTTATGTTTGAGAACTAGAAATATCAAGAGGTAGCCAGAATAAAAGTAGTGCTCCTAGAGAAATGTGTAAAGCCAATAATAGAGTTATACCAGTCCCATCATAGTTGTTATATTTAATGTTTGAAATATATATATGAGCACGTAACAGCTGCTATAGATCAGAGGAAGTACATAAATTGGCTAAGTCTGGTACAAGGCCGACGCCTGCAGGAGAGCGATAGTCGATTATTAGCAATCTCTTCTCTCAAACCAATTAACTAGGATTGTTTTTGTTTTGTTTTTTTCATTCAGATCTCCGGAGGGTTCCCCACTATAACAGCCGATCTTTTTTCAGTACCCCAAAACCTAACGTCCATGATTTTGAAATATGGAAGCCTGATAATAAAATGAGAAGAAATTAGATTAAGTTCATCGTATTTCCCTTTTCTTGTCAAAAAAAATGCTATGCCCTATGTTGCTACTTTTTTTCTTATTCAAAACTTTTGACAAGATTATCTTCTTCAAGCAAAGTTACAAAAATCAGACAACTTGACTGAATTGGGACCCAACTCAAAAGACATACAAGACTGACGGTTCTGGAAAAAGGTTGAAATATTTTAATTCTCCAAGACATTTTGAACAACACGGAAAATTTGGAAACGAATTAACCGCACTAATCATAGTGGGGCCCCCAGGGGATCGAACTGGTTTGAGCCCCAATCAATTTTTCTTGCCAACATTTGCCACTGAAGAGGACACATTATTAATTTTTAGAATACTAAAATACAGGTTATACCTCTCTAATCCGTCGTTTTGTGGTCCGTCAACTCCCATAGTTCAGCACGTTTTGAATCTGCCGCCATTAATTTGTGATTCCACCACTAGAGTTCTTTGATTCAGTTTCAAACCACGGCTCGAACCATAATTTAGCTGAATATAAACTGACTCGTTACACCGAATGTGTAAAAACATAACTGTGTAATGTGGTCAGACTATTTTCCACGTCTATGTATCCATCTGTTCACAACGTTTTGGCTGTGTATCCTGCGGCCTTCACTGGGTGTTGTTGGTTCTCTAGAGTGTGTAAGCACTTCTTAGAGCGCATGAACTGGATACGTCACATCTGTTCTTGTATATCAGGGTTATGTTTTTAGAGTCAACTTGCGAGATCCCACATTCTAGAACCAACAACACTCGACAATGGCCCTAGGGCACACGGCCGAAACGTTGTGAACAAATGAACATGAGGAAAATAGTCCGGCCATATCGTACATAATGATTAATACAGCTCGTCTAACAAAATTCAAATAAGAACCTGTGTTTTGAAACTGAATCGAAGAAGAAACAAAGAAAAAGAAGAAAGTCATAAAGGTTTCCAAACTGAACTTCGAGCTTTTTTTTTTTTTGATTTTCCGGCTAAGTCAACCACCCCCCTCTCTTTCTCTCTCTCCTTCTCTCTCTTTGAGTCTCTTCTTTATCGCTCTCTCTCGCTCTCTCTTTGTTTCTCTCTCTACTTCTCGTTTCTCTTTCTATGTCTCTTTTCTTTGTCCCTCTCCTTCTATGTCTCGTTTCTCTCTGTGTGTCTCTTTTCTTTCCCTCTTACTTTATCTCTCTTTCTCTGTCTCTCTCAGACAAGGCTGACTTTGTTTTACTCAAGCCCCCTTCTCCTCTACCCCACTCCTCTTATTTCCCCCACTTCTCCTTTCAAACATGACGCAATTGCTGATGTGCTTTCTCCCTTTACGAGACCTCTTCCCATCTAATTCCCCGTCCACCTCATACGCTCACACCAAGGGTTGCCAACTCGAATATAGATTTTAGAGCTAGATCTACAAGAAAAGGGAGCCAAATACAGGCGTTCTTCGTTATAGCTCGGGTCGCGATATCAGGCGGCTGGATCGTGGACCATAACATTTTTACCTATACAATTATGAGGAAGACAAATTAGATAAATTGACTTGGGGCTATATTAGGAGTAACGTGAATGCAGACTTGTAGGGGCTAAATGTACTAAAAAAAGCAAGATCTAGCTTTAAAATAGCTGAATTGGCAACCCTGCTTACACCCTATTTTTTTGATAACAAATAATTAGGTCACATGTTAGTCAGGTTTCAATTTTTATAGGAATACGGTCGGGAGATCTGGGCGAGCAGGAAGGGGTCGTTTGAAAAGAGGGGAAAGAAAAAAATGCAGAGAGAAGGATCGAAACGCAACGACCTGAGGAGATAGAGGGTGGGTATACAGGTATGTCCCGCTTTTCGAAAGTTCACTTTACGCCACTTTTTCGATTTACGAAAAAACGGCGAAAAATAAGGCTCAGCTATGTTTTGCACCGTTTTAAAGGCAGCGCACACTATCTTCTCTTTCTCTCTCATTCAACACAGTTGCGTGTAACACGCGCCAATTCAACTTCAGGCGACTGACTCAGCTCATCATCACCATTTTCGGATCTGGGAATGCTCCAAAAAGTCTCCGATATGAATTTATGGTATATGCTTCTGCGCTTTGCGCCATTTCGACCGTCGAAAGTTTTCCATTATTGGAAAACTACTTTCAGATATCGAGGAAACTTTCGTGATGGGCCTGCAATACCACTCTTCATCTTTACAGCAAAACGCACATATACTAGTCATATCATGTCATGGCTCAGCCTTGCAGTCAAGTATTTGAGAGAGGATTCCACGCCTGTCGCAGGTACGCCGATGACCGACAAAGCTCGCGCGGGACAGACAGATTTTTCTACATAGAGCGCAGAAGAATGACTGACGATTGGAGGGAACACCAAGCTTACGTTGCTGCCCTTTCATCAACGCCTTAATCCGGTTGAATGCAGCAGTAGGGATGGTCTAGAAGATCTTGTGGCACCGCGTCTGCCTGTCTGCAGCCTCCGTTGTCCAATTATGACAGTCCAGGTGTGGGGAACCTGCAGCCTTATAGACTAGCGTTGATATTCCAATGCTTTCTCACGAAAAGCAAAATAAAAAAAGGCCAATAAAAAGCTAATAAAGTTTTCCATTTCTCCCAAATAGCATATTCTGATTGAATTTGGACGTTATTCACCAAATGTATAGAACTTAGAATTTTGCTATAAACGTACTAAAAATATTCTTGAGTGTAGCCTTAATAGAAGACAAATTTCCATGTGGCCTTCATACATGAAAAGGTTCCCCATCCTTGTGTTGGTCGATTCCACTGAATGCAAGGGTCTCTCCGAGGGCCAGTGTGATTTCAGAGCAAACCGTGACACAGCCAATACTATTAGTACTACTGTGGCAACCCCTATATTTTTAGTCAAGAATTAAATACGAAACTTTTCTTTTAGCTAGTTATCTAAAACGTCTCTTCCTTTGATGACCACCTTAACGCACTTAAGCCCTGAACGCATGTGGCCAATCACCTTTTTGCCCCAGCATCTTGAGCCGGTTATCTTCCTTTACCCCTCTCTAAACTCGCAACCGGCGTAGTTCCTTCTTTGACATTGACTATGAATATATTGACTTGTCACTTATCTTCCTCGGTGTGAGTATTCGCAAGAACTTTACAACTAATAAATGCAAACACTGCAGTTACTATTTTTGACGGGCATGCAAACGCTGCGTTCATTATTTCGCCTCTTTAGCTCCTTCTCGCACCTATCCTGACTAACCACCTTTTTATAATCTAGCTTGGTCAACTATACCACTCATTATAACAGGCATGACTCACCCAGCTCCATTCGATAGATTGACCAAACAACATTAGACCCTTTATGTCACATGTCCCTTAAATTCTTATTCTTTTTTATGTTTCAGTTTTACGCCTTGGAATAACCTAAAGCTAACAGGCTCCACACTTCTCTTCTTTACTCAATCGAATGTATTAATGTCTCCATTCCATGTATTTCATTTACATTCTTCATTTTTGCATTAAACGTATCTCTTATTTTTCACTTCTAAATATGTGTGTCTTTTTGCTCCTTTCAATACCTGCATCCACATTGTACTTGACGCGCATGCTTTCTATACGTCTCCCTTTCTTCATCATATCTTTTTCCACCGACGCCCACCTGGTCCGTCTAATACAGCGAGCGCCCATTCTTCGACGGCAACTACTAGAACTATCGAGAACCATAATTTCAACGAACAGTTAACTTTCCAAGTTTTTTGTAATCTACACTACTACTTAACCTAACACCAAACTCTATCATTTTCACCATTTAAGTTCAACTTCGCATGGCCAAAGTTTGAAGGCTGGGTGGGGGATGATATCAAAAACTGTAAGAATAGCTTTGAAAATGAGCATACGAAATCTTGTTTTTTTCACCTGGGCTCGAACGCCAGCCTCTGGTACTGGTATGAAATACGTAACTTTCTCAAGCACGAAGCAGGCCACAGCGTTCCTTACCCTAAATTGATTTATTGCACACGAAAATGAATTATCTACCGCAGTAAACCTTTAAAGCATCGATCCACAGACCGACGTGTCTCCCCAATTGTTACACGCACAAAAAAAAAATAGTCTTTTTGCATACGTCACACTTGGACACCATTACCACCAAAAAGTCAAATAATCCCGTTCAATTCAGCAACGTTATCTCGGGGCCATTATGAAGATGAAATGGGATCATTACATCAGTAATGAAGAAGTGCTAGCCAAAGCAGATGTGAGAGACATGGGGCAAAGGTTTGCTGTAGGGTTAGCTGATAGACGGAATGCAGTCGCACCCCAGTGGATAAGGAATGTAGATAATCGTCGATCGGGGACAATTGATTCATCAAACTTGCGAGAAAATCAACAAGAAAAGAATTTATGAATATGAGAGAAAGAGACAAAAGATGGAGAAAGAAAACATTCTCTTGAACTTTTAAAGGACTACCAATTAATGTTTCATGTAACACTTGTTTTGGGTTTGAGATGGCATATATTACTCAATGTGGTCATCTCTCCCATACTGGAGGTTAATTTTACATGTACGCATAAAACAAATCGCAGATTTCTGATTAATCAAATGTTTTAAAGGGACTTTGTGGTTCCAAACCCCTCAATTCAGTGGTTCCCAAATTCATTTACGTGCATGACCCACAAGTGGGTTGCAAGGATGCCCTTGAACTTTGTGGGGTGGTTTAAAAAAGGGGGGAGCAATTCATTTTTTTTTTCTAAATTAAGAAATGTTTAAAGTAAAAAAAATATTGCAAATTTCTTTTCATCACAATTTTGGAATATAAAGCATCTTTGAACCCTGGAACTGAGGAATGGTTGTGAATAATAACGCATCAATAATTTTGTGAAAATTTTTTACCTATTCCACTCTGTCCGCTGTGCGTAATTGGTATAATTAAAGAAAAAAATTAATTACATTTATTTGATAAAATTGAATGGAGAAACGCAGAAATTATGTTTCCATCCTGTTTTATCAGATCTCAACTCAAAGATCAAGAGCCCTTTGGCCATAGCAATTATCCTGGAAAATATCAGTTGCATGTTCAAAGTATATTGTCATTTAGAGCCTACTTGGAATCCAAGAAAGTTGCCGATGGATCAGAGTTTAAGCCCAGGTATTGGGTAACCTAAAAATAGTTGTTGTTTTGCCATTAGGACTTCATTCAAAAACAACGCTTCTGGGTGTTAGTCGTAGCGCTGTGATAGAAGCCCCGAATGAATTTTGGAGTTGAGTCATGAAACCAATTGGACATGCTAGGGGGACCTTCAGTGAGTAAAATATTTTGTGTAGATATTCCAGATAAGTTGAAAAATCTGTATTATGATACAATATCAGCATGCATCTTGTAAAAGAATAGTTAAAATTGAGGCGTTTTTGTTTATTGATTTTAATATCGTAGATAGAAGAAAATAATCGATTTTCTCCGGTATATCATTATTTTCTTATTTAAAGAAGGGTAAAAATGGTACCCAAATAGAAATAGATCTACACAGTTTATGGAGAAAGTACTGTGACTGATCAAACGAGTCAAAAGCGGTTTGCGAAGTTTTGTGCTGGTGATTTCTCGCTGGTGGTCGAGTAGACCGGTTCAGGTTGATGATGATCAAATCAAGACATTAACTGAAAATAATCAACAATGTACATCGCAGGAGAGAGTCAACATATTAAAAACATCCAAATTATGAGTTGAAAATAATTTGCACCAATTCGGTTGTTAGTCGCTTTGATGTGTGGCTTTCACATTAACGGGAGAAATGCACTGGAGTATAACAATTCCAACTGGTTGTGTAAGTTTAGGTCTCGTGGGAACTAACGAATATGGCTTTCATTTTCGTGGTGGGGACTAACGAAAAAGACCCAAATACGCAACTCCTTCTGTCATGAAACAGGACCCAAAACCTCTTGCCTTGTTAGCATTCTTTTGAACAGTTATGAATAGAAGCCCGTCATATACATGAGGACATACGTTCCTACCTCCCACTTCTGTCTCTGTCTCTCTGTGTCTTTCTATCTAGCACAAACAAAATGCACACTACTGAATTGTCACACGATTAAAAAAATGTTTGACCTCAACTTGCAAACTCTACTAAGAAGAAAAAGAAGGAACAAAAAGCGAACGTGTGTTTGTTCCATTTTTGCATGTAATCACACGTTTGTGACCTGAATGTCTTTCTCTGCTCAGAGGACTCTGCTAAATACGACAACGCGTTTACATGACTACCCCAAATCTTTCGTTCTGTCATCCTTTTTCTCTTTTGAACACCGTCCCTTTTGCCTTGTTTTGTCTATACATTTGTCACCCTTATTACTTTTCAGCTCTTTCTCTTAACTCTTTTTTCCGGATCACTACCCCCCCCTCTCTCTCTAATCACAAGCTATTTATATCTCTCCCTAACTTTCCTCTAAATTGGAGTGTTCGTACCTCTTTCTTTACTTTTTTATCACACACATACACACACACACACACACACACACTCACGGACACTCTTTGCTTTTGAAGCCTCTAGACCCAACTTCCTGCTTCGCTACTTAGGATTCTATAATCTCTTCATCTCATTTCTGGGACGGTTTATCGATGTTTTTCGGATCATAGAAGACAGTTTAGTATGTGTTTATGTTGCGAATGAAAGAAGAATAAAAACTGAAAGACAAGCGAATTAGAAACAAGGTAAAAGAAAGTAAAAGAGAGGAAGAAAGAATTCGAGAAAAAAGAAAGTAATGAGAGAAACAAAGACAGAATTTGAAGCTAAGAGCACAATGAAGAAGGAAAGAAAGAAAAAAGAACAATTGAATAAGAAATTTAGTAGAAAAGGAGAGCAAAAAAAGAAAAGAAAAGAAAGAGTGGACATTAGGCAACAAAAAGATCACTTCTTCCGTAACTTTCCACTAGTTTCATTGAAAACCACTGAGAAAATTTGGAGATATCATGAGGACTGTTATCTCCAAAGGTTCTCGTGTCTAATCTCTAAAAGTTCTCAATTAATTTCAATGATTTTTTTGCAGAACGGTGTACAATAGGCTTCAAATGAAATTATCATATTTCGGGTGGATCCATGCATAATTACCTCACCACATGGTACATAATACCGTTAAAAATGCATGTCAGTTCACTTGATATCTCCAAAAACTTTCAGTGACTTTGTGGAAAGGTGGACAATCGGTTAGGGTAGAAGTGATTAGATTTTGGCGCAGATCCAATTACTTCCTCTGACAAAGGCGTTGGTAGAGGTATGCACTCTCCAAGTGCTTTGTAGTTTTCTGAATGAACAAATATAAGCCGACACCCAAAAGTTCCTTTGAGGTTGAACGTCTGTCTCTTCTCAGAGCAATGTCTCGACAAGTCAAATTGACGTCTTGAAGTGATGTTGGCGCTGCGGTTAGCAGCACGGAAAATGGAATCGGTGCACCGACTTCAAACTCCGATTGAGATCTGCGTTCACTTCACACAAATGCGCTTAGGAGAGATAAAATCCATTTCTTTTCTATCTTTTTTTTCTGTTGAATTGAATGACGCCACTTCGGGTCCTAGTTGCCTCTTAGTGAAGCCCGGACAGGTACGGCTGAAATCAATGCCAGCGTAAGGGCAATATATACTTTTACTGCAATTTTTCTGAAATTTCAGGCCAGATCAAATGGTTTCTTTTGGGACAAGATGCATTTCATTATACATTGGGCAGAGTTTTCAAAACATTTTGCTTTGGCGATACACGTTTTAAAACAAAAATACCATTTTTGCAACATATTACTCAAGGTTTTTGGCAAAATCAGATATATAATGTTACCCTATCAGTTCAACTGACTCAGAAAAAGTATCTCTTGGAAAACCGAGATATTTTCGCAGACACACTAGATATGCCGCAAAATTGAGTATAATCTTTCAAAAGATATTTTTCTTTAATCAGTTGAACTGATGGGTTGACAATATGTATTTGGCTTTGCTAATAAAAAAAATAAGTTCAGGAAAGTCGCCAATGCAAAAAGTTTGGAAAGCTCTGCGCTGAAGTGCTGCGACTCATAGTTTGAAAAGCTCAGACATAGGGTAATTCCTTTCTTTTTTCTCTTCTTCTACGACTTCCCTGTTCAAGATTTTCTTCACTAAAGCGTCACGACTTTTCCCTTATTGTTGTTGTTGCTGCTGCTGCTGTTTGTATTAAGCTTGTCTCCGAGTCACAGCCACGCCCTTCGACATGCAACCACGTGAATCTGCTTTTTCGGTGTGATCCTTTCAATTCTGGGTTCCCAATCTCTCGTGGCTAGAAACCTACGATCATTAGGTTGTTAAAATTGAAATGTCGTTTTCAGAAATCGTTGACCAAAACTGTTGACATAGGTTGCTTTAGTTTTTAAGTTGGTCTGACTGGCTATGTATCACACATACGCAACCCCATCAATGGAGCTAGAGGGCTGAAAATTTAAATATTCACCCCTTTTTTTGTTTTTTTAAACCCTCCCTAAGAAAGTTATTCGTGGGAGTTCAATTTGCAATGTAGATTTATGCTAAACCAATGCATTTGCTTGTATCCAGCAGCATTTACGCTTGTTTTTTGTTTTTTATTATCATTTAGACTTTTGTCGTGATCACTGCCCCAAAAAAGGCGGAGGAAGTTATTCATTGATAATCACAATATCAATTTTTTTAATTGATCAGCCTCAACGTGATATGTTGCCAGAAGATGTTGATCGCTTTGTGGTCTCTATTGAGTGACCAACCAGACAGTTTTTCAATGTTTCATTCACGTAAATGTCTACTAACTTCATCTGAGTCTGGTACAGGGCCACGACAATAGAGCAAGCAATGAAGATCAAACTCGCTACATTAGCGAATGCTCTGAGCGACAAGCTTGCTTGCCATTGTTTTACGGCAGGCGCCTTAAATCATTATGATATCTATAAAATTTACATCCGTACGACACAGCCAAATAAAGAGAAATGGAGGTAGGAAGACTATGTAGCTTCATTCAACGTCTCAAACTGCACAACTTCATTTCTCTACCTTGGATGCAATACATATATATATATATATATATATATATATATATATATATATATATATATATCACTTTTGTGGTAATTGTGTTTTTCACCGATTCAATGTAAATAGAGATAACTCATGGTTATAGGATGTTTTGAGTTCTTAACAGCAGTAGTGTCTACCCAATAAGTTAGACACATTTTCAAGCACGAATTCAAATTACGACATGACGCTTCTCAAGCTGCTGATAACGTCAACAATGCATTTGGAGTAAACGCTGACACACCGGAAACTGTTCTGCGTTTGTTCAATAGGTTTGGTTGTGGAAATAATAATTAATCATAAAGCTCGGGGGAGTCCAAAACCTGTTCTTAATTATGAAGAATTATCGACAAGAGCGGCCAATGATCCACGAACAAGCACTTTCCAGAGACTTTAGGACTTCAATGCCAACCATATCATGTAATCTCAAGGTAATTGGAAAAGTCGAAATGGGTCTCACTGAATGAAATGCTTCATGATAGTTCCCCACCTCTCAGCAGACTGTCCCAAGATTAGAGAATTGAAATACGTCTTGCAGCATCCTACATATTCACCTGACATTTCTGTGACAGATTATCATCTTTTTGAGCATTTTGAATTTCATATCTGTAATTAGAGGTTAGAAAATAGCGAGGTCATAATTCGTGTTTCTACTGGATTTGTAACCACTACATTTAAAAAAAAGTTTAATTTTATTTTTATCATTTTGGGATCGTTTGAAAAATGTTATTGTTTCAAATGGGTCATATTTTGAGTAGATATTTAGTGTTCTTTCCCTTTATATCATTAATCCTTGCAATTCAAAAATGACATTTCATATGTAACAACCTAACAGTTGAACCCTGGTGACCGGTGATCTCTCTCTATCGATCAGCACTCCTTCCTTGCAGTAAGATGGTAGGGTTAGAAATGTACCCTGATGTCTACAGCAATGGCTGAGGAACTAGGCTATTTTTGGATGACTCGCCATAAATGTGATCCTGATTTATATACCGTATCGGATCGAAAAATGATCCCCCACCCACTGCTATAAAGTGGCATGTGACGTATTTTGCCTTGGTAGAGTGGGAAATGAATATTCTCTTACTTGGACATTTATTCGCCTCCTTTCGAGGGCTTAACGTGACCCAAGGCTGAGTTTAGCGCGGGGATTCTCACGCACACGTTTAGGTAGGTTAAATTACCCAGTTTTCTTGGCACTTGTCTTTTGGTACACCTTAAATATCGGGAATTGACCCTTACTTTACCCTCTTCAAGTGCAATAGGGAATGGTAATTGTAGCCTGCGGGATCGCCACTCCCACCTTGGAATTAGACATTATACTGTTCATACCGCAGATGACTGAGGTTTTGGTATAAGTGTGCTCTCTCTCTCTCTCTCTCTCTCTCTCTCTCTCTCTCTCTCTCTCTCTCTCTCTCTCTCTCTCTCTGGGTGGGTAGGGGTGTCAAACTGAGCATTTGCCTTCCCTTCTGGATCACTGAAGGTGATATTGTTAGGAAGTTGGAAACTTATATGGTGGGGTCAATATGAACAGTGACGGCTTAGACGCCCCCTGGTCCCTTAGCTGACAAACAATACCCGGATATATCCCTTCCCACTCCATATATCTTTTTACTACCCCTTCTGAGAAAGTGGGAGCGGACGCCCATGTTGCTAGCAATTGTTCCACGCCAAGCGCCTGTCATTATATCTATTATATTACATTCAACCAAATATGGGGGAATGGAGGTAGGAAGACAGTGTAGCCCTATTAAGCCTCCCCAACAACGTTCTGGAAAATTTTATTGGTGTAGATCAGACACTACAACTATATTTTTCATACATCATCTTGTGTTGCACCTGGACATATTATCAATGAGGTTTCCCTTTGGGTCAATTGGTGTTTTTGGTCTTTCTACTGGCTTCTGTCATGTCAGACATGTTGCAGCAACTTTGTAGGGACCAGTTTGCGACCCCCACTTGCATCCTACCTTGAGAGTCTTGCAACTCACTCGCCACCCATTGCTTCTGCATTCTTCCACAAGCACAGCGTCTTCTGTCCTCTTCCTTTCTTTGGTCTCCTAAATGTAATTCCCCAAGGGAAGAGTGAGTTCCAACAGAATGATCATCACTATGTCTGGCCTTAACGTCTCTGGGAACTCTAGTCGCTTCCCTATGTTGATTTTCAGCACCCTGTCTTGTGACTTTACTAGCGGACTGGCAGATGATGGTAGCTACATATTAGAATCGAGTAAAAATTTGCTCTACTATCTTTTATACAATTCAATGGAGACCTTAAGTGTGTCCTTTCTTGTACATGCAGATAATGAAAGCTTTTTTTGCGTAAGTTTGACAATGAAAATTATGGCTGAATATAAAATGCACATTGGATACTTTTTACCGTTCTTATTAAGAGAACTGTTGAGAACATCCAACTAGTCGTGACGAACCAACTGAAGATAGTGTCAGTTGAAGACTTCCAGCATTGTTCCAAGAGTGTGAACAACATCTTCGGTGAGTGGTTTCCCACAGGAACTATTTTGAAGGGGATAAAGCTGACTTATAATCGCGTTAATAATATATATTTGCACGCAATGTCTCTTTACTTTCTTTTTCCTTGTAAATAAAAGAATTAAGAATTGAATGAAATATCGCATTTTTTTACATATATAGTCATGATTTGAAATATTGCTTTTTCATTTATTTCTTTGATTTTCCACGTGATGTGCGAGGTGTCGTGGGGTGTTTGATACGGCAGTCGTTGCCTTGGTGGGATGCTTTTGAGACGGACTGGTCATGAGACTTGATCGTTTCTGCCACACGCTCGATCCAACGCCTGCACAGTAGTCCCTTGCTTCTTGAAACATTGAAGAAGATGAAAAAAATGAATCAACTTCCATCAACATGAATTCAAGGGAAATATATAAGCACCAACTCTTGAAGTTATTTATTTCGCATATCCAGAGATGAAAAATACGACGCCCTAGTCTTCGTTGCGAACTTCAGGACG
>OY735211.1:53703769-53803769 GCA_963457665.1 Thysanoteuthis rhombus
GATAAATGGCTTGATCATTTGAAGCACAATGGATAGCATTTTGAAAAACTTGTTGAATTTTGTAATGCTTAAATGCATAGATGATATATTCAATAAATCTTATTTTAATCAATGGATATTCAAGGCAATACTTTATATATATATGGAGAGAGAGAGAGAGAGAGAGAGAGAGAGAGAGAGAGAGAGAGAGAGAGAGAGATTGCATTATATTGAAACTCCATTTTGAAATGATTTCTCATTATTACACGGTGGGTGTATCTTTTAGCTCAGACTGCGTAAATAGAATGAATAATTCAAGAAAATGGGTTTGCATTACTCTTAGCATTGTGCTAAACTGCCACCGGTAATGGTGGGTGTTTAGCTCCATGGTAAGAGCAACCCTACCTTGAAGTGACTACCCCATCTGCCACAAGTTCTATTCCTGCAGCAGCTCCATTTTCTTAAATTATTTATTCTATTTACGATGTCTTAGCTGAATGATACATTCACTGTGTAATAACGAGAGATCATTTCAAATAAGAGTTTCAATATGTTATAACGCAATTTTTTTTATCATCCTGTCGGATCATGTATCCATTTCTTAATAACATATGATCGGTATATTGGTATGGATTATGGTTAATCCGACAATATGATCGTGAAATAACAATAACAGAAGGCCATGCCGTATTGATAATTTCTTTTCATTTCAACCGTATGCCAAACTTGGCTTCATCAAGAAATGTGATGGTTGTACAAGAAAATGTATTTATCAGTGATCCATGACTTGTGGTGGGTAGGATAGTAGTTAATTAAGTGGAGGGCGGAGCAGAGATATGTGTCTCATCCCAAGGGATGTAGGAGGTCATAAACAAATTCATTTCTTTAAGCTGATGCTTAGATATCAATGACTGTGTGTGTAAGTAGATAAAAATTCGAGTAGTGGATAATTGAGGTCAAATGAGGAGCTACTCCATTAGAGTAGGGTGATGGTGTCTGATGTGAAGTACTGCTGGATGCAATGACCTTTGGTTAGAAAAGTTTATTTATATATATATCATATGAAGATATATATATCATGTGAAGATTCAAGCACGTATTCATGAATGCATAAAAAAAAATGGAAAAATATCCCTAAATTAAAAAGAATTCCTTGATCCCCAATCAAGAAAAAATTCAATCAACTCTTCCTTATCCGATTGTCAACATATCCATAAAATTATAATGGAATTTATTCAGTACTTTTGAGATATCTTGTAGAAAGACAGACGGAAAGATGGAATGTGAGAAAGACAGAGAGGAAAATGCAACTGAATACATATACCTCTTCAACCATTGAAACGGTGGGGACGTAGGGGTACGGCGCATACATACTTTCAATTTCCAGTTCTTTTTTGTATGTTCATTTTGTGAATCATTTCAAGATTTCGGCTCTTTTTTCACCTTTTTCAAACCTTGGGTCTTGGAAGCCATCCGAAATCCATTTTTTTCGTTTTTACTCTTCCGCGTCAGAGCCACGAACTCGTAAATTTTAGTAACTCACGTTACGCGTGGCCTTGTTCCCCATTTCATGTTTGTACATCAAGACAACTTCCACTGGACTTGACCTCTTGCTGACAAGCTCCCATCTTGCATTCAGATTGTTTGCCTCTCTGATCAACTATGCCTCTATGACAGGATTTTCACTATCCAACGATAGTGTATCCCTCGTTTCAATTTGCCGATAACTTTCCCTTGCAATGTGGGGACGCCCCACTTTGGGAGAACTATCAAGAAACTCAATCATCACATCCAATTTCAAGGATAATTTTCATTTTTTAATCAGTCAAAACGTCAGCGAATCAGCTATGTTGCCCTTCTTTTAGATTTTATTTTAGCTAAAAATGCGATAGAGCAAGATCGACCGTCAATAATAAAAAGATCCTGTTGATTTCAAAAAGAAGGTTCTACAACCAATGAATTCACCTGGTAGAACATGTCTAAAAAAACAAAAACAACCTGAGTCAGAGATATCATAAAAAAAACATTAAGCACGGGGCAGGCCACGTTACAAGGATGTCAGACAACCACCAGACATCCACTCTGAACGTGGATCCTCCGAGATCACATGTGAAATTGTGACAAGCAAAATAAGATGCTGTAATTATTTAGACAAGTTCAGAAGATACGGGCGCGGTGACGTTATGTAGTGAGAGACCTGGCGGATCTTGAGGAAGGTCTATGTCCAAACGCAAAAAGGCAGCTGCTGCTGCTAATGATTTGAAAATCAATTCATTTTGTTTCATCCTGTCGTAGTAAAGTTGTGGATTTGGTTGGGTGAATGAAGATAAATTACATCAGAACATTTGACCGAGAAATAAATAAAAGGTTACCTGCCATGACCTGCAGAGACATGTTATAACAATATCAGTCGATGACATTGACCGACTAAAGCTGGAAAGGAAATTGTTATCTATAAATAACAAACCTTTTATTATTTACGCGTTAATCCCCGTGGAAAAAAAAATCACGGACATACAGGTTTCCCCACTATCCGAAAGTAGAACTTCCGAGAAGCGGGGACGACCTGTTTTTGAATTCTATTTGACGTTTAGAAAATAAAATAAAAACTCGTTACAGTCGAAGAGTTCATTGTTTAAAATTGGTCGGATACATTTTTCATCAACTAAATTGTTACCTTCAAGTGGAAAAATCTATGCTTACAGATAGCGAACAAAGATAATTACACTGTTCATTATTAGAGTACATTTTTAGTTGATGAACAATTGTGGATCATTGTTATGAATTTTTGTCAAGCTCAAGTCCAAGTTGGAGTTGACTTTATCCCCCCCCCAAACAAGAACAAGAACAATCCTCACCTCATTTAGGGAGGTAAAATCTTCACTGTTTGTTAATCCGGTCACGTCAAACCGATGCATAGAATTAATATTTCCCTACCCTGATTCGAAACCACTGACAAGTGATTAGTAGGTGACTCACTTACCAACTGAATCAAACTGACAAGTCTTACATGTATATAAATTTATCTATCATATATAAAATACAGATGTTTCAGTTATCATCTTCAGTCTGAATAGAAGTAAGAGGTGAATTTCCCCTGAGCAGCTAGGCTTGGTTTCTACTATTTTCTCCATCTTGATTTTTTAAAGTTGTTTTTTAAATTTCAATATTACTCAGGCCGTCGCCCCACGACGAAATAATGGTTAAAGAAACGGAAATAATTGGGATAAAGGTCCGTAGTAACGAAAAAATATCAGTAAATGGCCATTGCAGTCATTAATTGAACAATGGTAGCGTTAAAATTTGAAATCATGTAAATAAAATCCACTGAAGAATATATATAGTCAGAATGAATTCTATCAATGACATCACTACTGTTTTCTACTGGAAAACTTCTAAAACAAACAAGCCTCCGGTGAGACTCGTACTCGTATTCCTTATACCTATGAGACTGCATCTCTGTGGCAGCTGCTTGTAGAGTAGTCTAACCGACAGGAATCACCCGAATCTAGCCCTATAGCCATATCCCTTATCTCACTGGACGCAAATACGCAGCCATCTTTGTTTACTTTTAGATATGAGCGTCTGCTGCCAATTTTCCAGGGGATATATTCGGAATATATCTTAGTGGCAACCACTTTACTAGTGAAGAATGATACCAACTTTTTATATGGGTGCAACTTAGTTGAGGTTTAAATGAAACCGATCGTAAAGTCCAATCATCATTTATCGACAATAAAATTCTAACTTCCAAACCCCCTCCTCCTTGGTGAGAAGGCTTCATCAGTGAGTGTGGGGGAGGCAAATGCACCATTTGCACCCCCTCCCTTCAGCGGACGCCGATGTGCTCGAGACTGAACTTAGTTTAGTAAATAACACCTGCGTGTGATGAACTTAGTAATTGCGAATGCCAGTGTCCATGAATTATTTTTAGCCTTGCTGACAAATAAAGCTATTATGTATAATGTAAATGCATATCTAAATGATTTCTCTGAAGAAAATTGCATTAAAATAAGTAAAAAAGGAGGTGTCTTTTCTCCGCTGAAATAAGTCACATAAGCCAAACTGTTAGCAAATCCGAACCAGCTGCGAGCTTATGACTCGTATGTAAGTTTGATAAAAAAATGAGGAATATATTCAATTTGATTAGATCTATCACTTCAAATACGTGTTAACAACACAAATAACAAGGAATTCGATTCAAAACTAATGACTTTTTTGAAAACTATAAACATGTCTTGGCACAGTTTGAAAAACAAGCAGGGGCTTTAACAAGCAGGGGCAAAGCTGAGGCGTGAGGTTACATGAGCGATTTGGAGATGCCCCTGGTTCCCCTAAAAACTTTATAAATAGTAGTTCACCTGCTGTATTTGACATCATACAATAATGTATGTTGAGGCTGGGGGGGGGGGGGTGTCTCAGGAAGCCAAACCCCAGGTCGTCAAATCCCTAATTATGCCCCTGTTTACAAGTGTACTTCCCCATCTATTTATCGAAAATTCTCTGACTTATTCTAAACCGATAAGCCTTTAGTAGGAGTTTAGTTCATCTGTGGAGGTCCTGTCGGGGTTGCCAGAAAGTTGACGACGTTTCTGGCCGAAAAGATACAATGCAGCCAAAAATTGCCAAAATGGCAACCCTGGGTCTTGTGTGCATCACTACTTTTGTGCACAAGCACACCTGCTGCTTGATCACCTGTTGTTTAGAAGGACCGCAGGTACCACAATAGTGGTTTAGGAGGTAAAATAGGTCTCCGTCAATGGAGTGAGTTTTTTTTTCACCACCTGCTTTTTCTTAATCCTTCAAGTGTCTATTTCAAGATTCTTCCTCGTAACAGACAGAAATAACAACCCTTAGGGTGTATTTTAAAATGAAACAGTCTTAACAATCACCATTTCACGGAAATTCTTGGCTCAAAATTGTATCGGAAAATGTGTTCATTTGTCTCTGTTTGCTATATTCTATTTTTTCGGAGTTTGCGGTTCGGGTTCATTATTTCAGTTATTTTCCACCCCGTGTGCGTAGACCTAATTTTCATTCTGAATTATAACGAGCAGCCTACCGGACACATATAGCGTGCGTTCTAGCAAGATATTATATATTCAGAAGTGGATGTATGGAGGGGAGTATCCAGGTGACCCCAGATACCCACCTGCTCGAGCAGAGCACGACAAGAAAGAATTTAAAAAAAAGAAAATCTAAATTAGAAAAAAACAAAATGAAAAAAAAAACCAAAACAAAACAAAAACAAAACCCGAACAAAGATTTTAGTTCTGTGACGGTTTCTTTCTAGTGATTAATCAGATCTGTTTTGTTTTTTTATCTAATATGAGTAAAATAGCTTTCATTCTATTCGTTAAAAATATAGAAGGACCCCCTCCATATATATATATATATATATATATATATATATATATATATATATATATATATATATATATATATATATATATAAGAAATGAATGAACTTGAACACAACCCCTCTTATTACATCGTAACACACCAAAATCAGGCTAACGATATATTGTTCCTTTGTCTCCTATTAATAAAAGATTCAAATTTCTGTGACACAATTACACACCTTTTCCACCATCCCTCCATACGCAGTGCCACTTACATTTCTATTCAAGTCCGCCACATGTCCAACACATAACAGCTTGAAAAAAACTGCTCACAATTCAAATTGCACTTAAAAGCAAGGGTATCCTTTATTTCTCATTTCATTTACCCATGAAGAAGTCCAGATAATGGACGAAATGTCAGATTAAAATTTCAATGATTTTAAAACAAAATTTCCAATATTGTCATTCATGCTTCGTATTGTCAGAATAACCAAAATCGAGGGCGGCATTTTTTTCCATTTTTGGTGGGCACATTTCTCCATTTAGGTTCAAAATTAGGTTTTTTTCTCTCTCCACTTGAAGAGGTCAAAATCGATGTTGAACTTTTCTTCTTTGTTAGTGTCAAAATCGTAGCATAACTTTCCTTTCACTTCTAGAGATCAAAATAGAGAGTGAACCTTTTAAAACTTATTTTTCCCGTGAAGGGATCGAAATCGGAGTGGTAGAACTATTCCTTTTCCTTTAGGGGTCAAAATCGAGGGGGAATTATTTTTTTTACCTTTAAGGATCAAAATCGAGTCAATTCGTGATCAGTTCATGCGTCTCCGTCAACGGTCAAGTGCGCCGTCTGGAGTTGATCGCACTTCTTTTACTACAAATAGCGGTGCGTGCAACAACGACATCACAAGTGGAATGTCTTTTGTGTGACAGGGTTGCGACTAAGATACATTCTGAATATACCCTTGTGTCCCCCCCCCCCTGGAAATGTATATTTTTGCTCTGCTCCGAAGTACATGCTCCCCGCTCACCTGGAAAAGTGGTAACGAACGCTCATACATATAATATCTTTCGATGATCCGATCTCTTTTTCTTTTGAACGTTTCTGAGTTCTGATGATTAAGTTTTCCTCTATCTTGAATCATAATCGACAACTGATAGTCGTCCGCTTTTAAGCTTTATTTCAAGCGACAAGTCTCCCTTCTAAAAATGCTAATATAGTGGAATCACCGAAAGTGTACTTGAATAAGTCTTGGAGTAAAGGGCAGTAAAAATCGAAAGTACTTTAGATAAACCCAGGGCTACTAATTAGACTCCTTTGACATCTGTTTCTCTTAGTTTCACCAGAAAAAAAAATGTTAAACAGAAAATCTGACTTCACATCCAGGATTTTTCTTATTTTCATTATTATTATTCTGTTCAATTTATTTTCCCCAAATAGTATTTGGAAAGTCTTACACTTTGGGGCATCCCCAGCTCTTGGTGCCCTTGGCGACTCTCCATGTTGCTGGTGCCAAGGGTCGGCCCTGGATATCTTAATAATTAATCTGACTACAATTGAAGAAATCTTTTTCTGTGTATGTACCACGATTACTCGACAACTAGCCATTGTACGATGTTGGTCATCATCACAATAGGTAGCGCAGGGTGTGAAGTTATTTGGATCAGCCATCCCCGAGAAACATAACAAAAATAAATAAAAATTGCAGATTGCAGATTGTAGATTTTCATCGTGGTCTATGAATTATCTTTCTTGATTTCGCACAATTATATAATATATCTAACTTGGCAACACTGAAAAGGAGCCCGAAATGTTTCGTAGCCATAGTTTCGTAGGACGGACGAAAAATTATTTCACATGACAATTATGTCAGGCTGCCCTACACCCGGTAAAGTCCAGCCCTTTCCAAACATGCACCATTGGAACGGACATTGTTCCAGATTTATTAATTTCACGAAGAACGCTCATCATGGAAGGGAAGGGCCGTTTCTCTCTACGGGTCCCTTGTGAAATGGTGACCTTATTAAACATCTTCCACCGAAGATCAGAATGAACTTTCTCTCCTCTCAGCGATCCCCGATGCCCTGACCTGGCTTTGACCTAACTAGCATGTGATCACCTTGGTACCATGCCAAGAGTGTTGTTCAAGTTCAAGTCCCGGAGCCATACTTGATCCGAAGGTCATCACCTGTGATTGTTTCAGTAATAGCTGTATGCCCCCCTGTCCCAGTTTGTGTGTGTGTGTATGTGTGTGTGAGTCTGTCTGTCTGTCTGTCTGTCTGTCTGTCTGTCTGTCTCTCTCTCTCTCTCTCTCTCTCTCTCTCTCTCTCTCTCTCTCTCTCTATATATATATATATATATATATATATATTTATGGATGTGTGTGTACATATGAGTGCATTGTCCGGAAAAAAATAAACCTAAAATTTGACAACATGAGCGAAAGAAATAATGCTAAATTGTGAGCGGGAGGATGCGGAATGTACGAGAAGTTATATTATCCTTGGGCATCGGCGGGATTCCCAGCTAGTTTAACATATTCATTTAATTGAATCTTAAAATTCAGGATCTTCCATCGATGCTTGCACTTACCATCTCCCGCGAGAAACAATAAATGAAACTGAATAATCTGACAGATAAATACTTCCTGCTGGCAGAGGAAATTTCTCAGTGAAATAGCTCCTACCTGAGATGGAAAGTAAGATGGGTGAGGCGAAGTCGCAAGTAAATGAATGATACTATACTTTAAAGGATGCCGAAGTTCAACTTGCCCAAGTCATCTGCAACCTCAAGACCGACCCTGATGTGCATATCAAATATCATATCGACTGAGGACACGAACATAAGCTGGATACATAAAAAGATCAGCGAGATTCCATAAGACATTGCTGGATAACTAATTGTTTTCTATGGAAATGGAATGTTTTTTTTCCGTCAACACGACTTCGGCATCATTGTTGCCAATTAAGCAAAAATTAGTGCGTTTCTTGGTTTGACAGTGCGAAAATTCAACAATTAGTGCTATTTCTAGCCCACTTTTTAGCTTTCCCCAGCAATTTCAACCATTTTAAGCTATTTCTTAGCCATTTAAAGACCGATACATTCATTTTCAGCTATTAAAATGGCTAAAATAATGGTTAATGGAGCTTTTTAGTGCGTTTTGGTATCTATTGACACTTTTCGACGTCGATCTATCGCTTAAAGTTTGCCAACACTATCTGGGTATCAAGTAACATTTGGTGTAACTACATGAAAAGGAGGACCTATATCAAGAGGCTCTAAAATCGCACAGAGGTTGCACCTGCAAAGACCTGGCATTGTCAGATTGGAAGAGATATTTCTGGGATTCCTCCCTGGATCGATTTGGTAGGATTAAAAGTTCGATCGGATGACGTTTAGAACATATGCAATGCCGGATTATCTATGTAGCAAAAAGAGCATGTATTTGGGGGCCCCTCTATTTAAACAGCCCTGCGCTAAATGCATCGTCATCATCGTAAGTAATTCAACGTCCATCGTTGGACATAGACCTTCCCCAAGGATTCGCCACACCTCTCTATCGTGGGCGTCGCAGAGTCAATATTTTCAAAATTTGTCTAGTTCTTCACTCCATTTAGTATTCTGCCAGCCTCAGTTGCGTATGTGATCTATGGGGAGCCATGTTGTGAGTCGTAATGTCCATCGGTTGTCTGTCATTCTTACAACATACCTAGCCCATTGCTATTTGAGTTTTCTAATGGATCCTACTATCGCTGACCCCAGTCTTTCCTCTGATATATTGTGCTGTCTTGTGATCCCTCCACGTGAAGTTGAGCATCATTCTTTCATGTGCACGTTACATGTTTCTCAGTTTGCAAACCAGTCGCTTGATTAGGTTCCATGTTTCAGCTCCGTAGGTGACTATCGGGAAACGCTTGCAAGCTATTCCGATTCAGTGATTCTGTCCATGCTCTATTGTTATACGTACTACTTTCTGTCTTTAACTTTTATGAACGAGTGGGGTTAAAGGTTAGCGATGTTAGCAAATCATTACCTTTAATTGGGTTTGTTATGTTACTTCAGTAATTAATGGAAATGTAGTATCTATACGATCCATATATGACTCGTTAACATGAAGGCATTTCAAACTGGAGTCATAGCCACTGCACAACGATCAATACGAAAACAGTGATATCATTACAAAAATTCAGATGTACTTGACGCATTATCTAGTTGATATGTGTTTTAATATCCAAAGGTGCATTTTCTTATCATTCAGGGCTCCTTATAAAACATATGTTACAGACAGGCCCTGCGCTTGCCTAATCCGGTCCTGATCAAATGTTGATCGGATTAAAACGTCAGTCGGACTACATTACCTGTAGAATATAAAATTATCTGATGATTTGCCTTCTGCCCTCTCTCACGTTTCCTCTTTTCTTCTTTCTTTTCGTCTCTGTCCCCCCCCCACTTATTTCCCTCTCTTCTTTCTATCTGTTTCCCTCTTTTTCTTCTTCTCGCTGTTCCTATCTGTTTCTCTTACAAACCTATATTTTGTTTTGTTCAGCGAAGAGTCGCACGTGACGATGAAGAATGAAAACACTCCGTCGATTGGCTGAAAAGCATGTTGAGAACGGAACAAAAGGAGGCGAAAAAAAAAGAAGGATTTTTGTTGGTTGGATTTTAAAGCAAGAAAGATTCGAACATAGACCCACTAATTTGTTGTTGTTGTTGTTGTTGTTGTCGGTATCTTTCGTTTTATGTCACCGGAAATGGCAAATCACTATGAATTTGTGGTTCGCCGAAAAAAAATTATATTCGGTAATTGACTCCGATGTATTTTTTCTTTTATTCACTGAACTGACCCTGCTCAGGGCCTCGATACTGGGGCTAAGATCGAACTCGAGCTCTGGCGTAAGACAGAGATAGGATTTCGAATTCATGAAATTGAAGGCCTGCAACGTCTTCTCAGTTGGGAACATGCTGCAACACGATCTCCTGAATCTCAATTTGGCCCTGGGCAGGAGAAAGCTAAGCTTTGTACAATAATTCATATCATATTACACGCTCTTTTAAATCAAAATTAGCGTCTAAAAATGTAGCTGTGCAAATAGCGTTTGTTTGTGGCGAGCTGTTAGAGAAGAAGCGTCTTCCCTCTTCCCCCCCTCTCTCTCTTACACCACAGTAAATTGTACCATTTACCACGCTAATCTCCGACGACTCAGCCTAACACACCATCATCATTTTGAGGTTAGGGAACGCCCAAAAGATTGTCTCATATAAGTTATATGAAAAATATTTTGCCTTTTTTTTCTTTGTGAATTTTACCTTGAAGATTAGGACGGGCATTATATTGGAGAAAGTGTTATACGATGTGAAATACGGCATCCATTCACATTTAGTACACAATCCAATAATAACGCGATTAAACGAAGAAAATGTCGATGTCGATGAATACAGGAAGGGAAGTAACTCTTACCGTACAGAAAATTAACAGCCGTGGACTGACTTTACGGCTTTATCGTCAGTGTGATAATTGTAAATGAAAAAGTAAATAAGTAGTACCCTTACGCTGGCTATGACTTCATTCATCCCTGCCTGGGCTCCACATATTAAAAGGATCTTTACTCGGTTTGCGATACGGATGTGACAATCATCCGAAAGGGTGGCACTCACTCCCCCTCCGCTATTTAACCTGTAACTGACCACACTGACCCCCCCCAATGAGGTCAAAAAGCGTGGGAATGATTGATTCATACTTTCCCCAAGCGCATTAGTGCAAAGTGAACACTGTCTCAGTGGGAGTTCTTTTTCTCTTGAAATGACGTTAGAACATGATTTGAATCATTTTTGCTGAACGCCTTGATTTGATGGACTGACTGTTTGCGAGTTAGTTCAGTGGTTTCAATCCTCGTAGAATCCTGTGACCTGGTGCTAGACCATCAGGCATGAGCAACCTTTTCGGTCACGCCCCAGGTCACACAAAACATTTTTCATCTTTATTTGGGACACACACACACACACACACACACACACACACACACACACACACACACACACACACATTCACTTAGACAGTGACAAGTGTTGTGCGTAATATTTTCATATTCCTCATATCAAAATCATGACAGTTATTTAATATTTGAATTGATAATAAAATTCCAAACAATACAAATTTTACAATAAATTATGAAATTGACTTACTGTGAAAAACTTATGTAAAATTTTATTCCTAGAACGAGTATGGGCTACAAAAAATGTTTCAGAGAACCAAATAAATGGACGTCTCGCCGGGGAACAATGGTTAGCAAGCTAGTCTAATTGATAATTCCTCCTATCAAGTTTGATCCTCTCTCATACTTAAGGTATGGTGCCATACTTAGGGTATGGTACCATACTCAGGTTATGGTGCCAGATTTAGCTAAGCTTATAAAGATAGAGAGAGAAAAATTGAAAAGAAAGAAAGAATGAAAGAGGAAAAAAGAGAGAAAGAAGTGGAAAATTGAAAGAAAGAACGAAAGAAAGAACTGGAAAGAGTGAGAAAGAATGAAAGAAAGTAAAACAGACGAAAAAAATATTTTCGTACAAAGAAAGGGAAGTTTTCAACACTTTCCACACCAACCACCCTGCCTTCTCTTTTCTCCCACCCTGTCGGGTGGAAGTAACGAACAACTATTGTTTGAATAACGGCGAGAAATAAAACTGAAAACCGAAAAATAATTTCTATTTTCACACGTGTGCGCGTCTGGTAGTCAGAAATTATTTAGTATTGCGTTCGTTCAACTAACTTTTTTTTTTTATTGAAGCTACTCTTACATACTTGTAAGCGAGCAGCCCGTTGTTAGACCAGGTCTTCTCAAACTAGGGGTCGCGATCACTAAGTGGGTTGCGTTAGGATTTGGTGTTCGCAGGAACGTCCAAAGGAAGGAGAAAAAAAAAAAAACTGATTTTAACTCTTGGCCGCCATTGTCGCCAAATCGCTACATGTAACCATAGCAACTATAAATCAATGACATCAAAATTTCCAGAAAGATTCAGCACCGAAATAACAATTTTAATGAAGTTTCTTACTTTGGTCTCCATTTGTTTTTCGTAAGTGCTTGTTGCCCTCAAGTCTATTTCACGTCTCAAACAACCAATCGAGACAGATAATTTGAGATGAAACCTTGACAGTGACAGCTGATGCCATAGCCTGTGTGAGGGCAATTCACTTTATATTTGTTTCTTATAGTCAGGTTACGACTAAGTACTAATTATACACAGACTTAGTAGTAATGTTACGAATTTTACGCTTTTCATGTTAAATTTAGTGCATTTCTTGTTTCAACATTTGGTGCTATTTTTAGCAAATTTTAGCGATATTTTCACAATATAGCCGTACGTATGTTAAGGGTCAGGAGTGTGATTTAAACTTGGGGTTAAAAAAAATTACTAGAAGGGAAAAAGGTCACAGGAAAAGAGTCACGTTCAATTGAGTTAAAAAAGTGGGTAATGTGGCCCGAGTAACTAACTAGCTAATACCGACGAAAAAATTCACGGAATAATTTGAATTTCTTTGAGGAAGAGGACGTGCCGGTGGTCAATCGGTTAACAGGGCCAGAATGAACGGCACAAGCCGAATAAAAACTCAGGCAAAGCCCGTACAGCGTAACTCATTTACTATTTTTTTTTAAAGAAAAGAGACTGCTGTTATAGTAGAGTTATCCATTGTTTCAAATGATGGGTTGGGGCTATTTTATCAGTAGAATTGTTACCTTAAAGTGGAAGAGTCTATTCTCACGGAGAGGGAGACAGCTGCTCATTTAGTAGACTGTACGTAATACATTTGCCCGTTTATTCAAAGATTTAATTTAAGCAACACACTCAATAATTTGTTGTGAATTTTATGACTCTTTTTTACAAACATCGAAGTAAACATGGATTTTATCTCTTTTTAACGTCCCTCTTAAGGTTAATAGTATTGAAATCTCTAGAACACAAGGGAAGGGGGTATATTTTGAAGCAATAGTCAGTCCTTCACCACGTGCGACCAATGGCAACACGTGGTTGCAGCTTGATGCCGGCTTTAAAAAAAATTCCATTCCATTTCTTTGTCAACAACTCAGTCACGTCTGGTTCATTACATGATCAATGAGAAAATACTTTTCTTGGGGCCCTTTGTATTTAAAGAGGCCTCCCCACAAAACCAATGTTAAATATAACCCTGCAAGCAGTGAACAGGTTGTCAGCAACACTGTGTGTGTATGTGTGTGTGTGGGGGAGGTCACCTTCTTTATATCGTAACCATAGAAACATTTCACAAAGTATTTACAATAAGTTACTAAGAAGCTCTTACTCAGCTAGCTAAAAATACCTATATTTATAATAAAATAAATAGATATACAAATAAAAAAGGCCATTACAATACTCACTTTCTGACAAGAATATACTTGACCGCATACCACTTATGTCCACCTTCAACTACACTCTCTCACCCTTGGCACATTTAATCAACAAGAGATGGAATATATTCACACTCAAAACAGAACTCAAAGAAATATTTGCAGAACCATGAGTCATCGCCTAACGCAGACCCCGAAACATCAAAGATATGATTAGCAGCAACTCAATGATAAACAATGAAGTCTCACATAATATCATCTCTAAAACCATTAAATTCTTTCAACCGTGCAACAAAAGAAATAATCTATGCTGCAACCACCTTAAGTACACCAACAACTTCACTAACTCTTCCATTAACAAGACTTTCTACATAACTCTAATTGACGTTACAAAATATCATATACCTCCTAGAGTGCAATGGATGCAAATGACAATACCCCTACTTATCAAAACCTTTGTATTGTATTTCATTTGTACAACTCATTGCCATCAAACTTTCCATAACCAGTGAGGATATCACTTATGAAATTCCTTGACTCTATCACCCCACCATCTGTACTATCTCCAACTTACCCGCACAATCTAAAACTAAGCCACTATCCTACAATCCTGACGTCTTATACCCTCTCCAAGACCTACTGCTGCTATTACTATTAGATCCTATCACAGACCTACACAGACTTCACCACAGACAGAAAGTCCCTCACACCATGATGACCCTACAGGAATCCTCTTCCTTGATTCCATTTTTTACTTCCAAAGTGAAAAATTAGATGTTATATTCATTTTCTACGGAGGCCTTTCAACCACTGAAAGACACACACACACACACACACACACACACACACACACACACACACACACACACACACACACACACACACAAACTACTGAAGATGGGAATAACTCCCGGAATATGTATAGTACATCAATTAATCCATTTATAGATTAATTAATAAACGAAGTCTCCACACACTCTTATTCCTGAGTCAGCTGCATTACCTATCGTTGATATATATATATATATATATATATATATATATATATATATCTTGGTCTGCTAAGGTGACAGAGACAGTTCTTCCCAGGGGTCAGTAATAAAATTCAGTATATGTGAATATACATCCAACTTCTGACAAAGTTCCATCCTGACTAGGTCTCCCCCGTACGTGGCCTTGCTTTAAAATTTAGCTATGCATCGTATATAACTATCTATGCAATGTTGCCAACATTCGGTTTATCGATCTGAAGAGAAAAAAATTAAGATTATGAAAAAATATATTTCTATGTTGTTTGATTTGCTTTGATTTGCTCTGACTGACCTTCAAAACGGCCTAATTCTTCCCATTTTCAGCTAACTTCATGGATAGAAATACTAAACAGATATACGAGTAGGCAATATAATAAAATCAAATCGGCTGATTATTTTTAAAAAATGGCCAGATTTGTGGCTGTCGGCTATTGTATATTTTTATCAATTCAATGAGGGAAATCAGATATATCAAACCGAAAAATAGCTGGTTTGCTATCCCAGCGTCTATGCCAGTTTGTTCGTTCGATCTATCTATCTATCTATCTATCTATCTATTTTTTATACTTTCATCTATCTATTTTGCACTCACTACCAATCTTATCTATTGAGTAGCATTTTTATTTCATCAACCTTTTCATCGCCTTTTATTTATTACATCTTCTATTCTCTTATACTTGTATTTTTATTTAAATGGTACATTTGAAACCGTCTTTCTTTGAAAAGCTGGTAACCCGAACCCGCAACCTCCCCATTTTTCTTTTTGTTCTTTCGGGATAGTCACATTACTACGTACGATGGCGGTTAGGTTAGGTAAGGGTGTGCGTTACAATGACTGACTGTCATTGTTATACGGGTTGACGAAACGACGCGGGATGAATGAATGAAGGGCTAATAATAGCCTTGTTTTTTTTTCCCTGAGAGTGAAGGGCGAAGGGTGAAGAAGGATTTTTAATGGTTGTCCTTAAACAAAAGTACAGAACAATAGAACAGGGGACTGGGGCTGGTAGGACAATGGTGACTAAATAAGAAGGTAGTGATGATGATGAGGATCATGCTGATCGGGTCGATGATGATAGTTAGGGTGGCCCTGATGGTGATGACAGGAGACGGGGGAACGGAGGAGAGTACGAGGTTGGACTATGATGCTGATGATGATAGTAGTAATGATACTGATGGTGATGGGGAGGGGAGGTAGGGGAATAGGCGGATGGTTGGATGATGATGATGATGATTGCTGTAGTGATACTGATGGTGATGGCAGAAGCTGGGGAGGAATGGGATAGTTAGACAATGATGATGATAGTTGGGGTGACAATGATGGTGATGGCGGAAGGGGAACATGAGAAGATGTTAAGATCATGCTAATGATGATGTTAGGGTGACAATGATGGTGATGGTGGAAGAGGAGGAGGTGGAGGGGGAGTATGACAAGATTTTAAGATGCTCATGATGCTGATGCTGATTGCTGGGGTGACAATGATGGATTCCCGTTTCGTTTTTGGCCTGTGGCTTCGGAAGTTAGAGATTAAAGAGAACGTGACCGAGAAACTTGTGTACTGTGTGACCGACGCATTTAAAAACTACAACGTTTGGCCATCCTTCACGTCTCGCAAAGAATTAGGGGGGGGGGGCAAAAATCGCATTATCTGTGGACCTCGCCCCGGCAGACAAGAATCGGGCTCTTCTCAAAGCGATTTCAGACCGTGGACATGATTAAGGAGAACGCAACGAAGCATCTGATGGCGATCTTGAGAGATGACTTTGAAGGCTGTTTTTAACTTTCAAGGGGATACTTTGAAATAGATTAAGGTGCCATACTGGTTGATTTCTTATTATTGATTTGTTCAAATAGACAATTTCAGCAGTATTCAGATGAGTGAGGAAACGTCCCAACCCGCTAAAAAAGTAAGGGAACTCTGTTCCCATGTGCTGTATATACGACATTCTTCATTAACCATTAATCGTCCATTATTTTTCACGACAGAATTGAAAAGCTGTTTAAAGGTGTCATCTCGTAAAAAGTATAAAATTAGAGGTTGCTCTTCAAGGAGAGACATTTTTTACTTTTGTCACATAGGGTTTGATCAGGTGATTTTTTTTTTGTTTCAGTGCTATTTTTACTTTTTTTCCGTTAAAATAGTGAACCAATGCATTTTAATGTTTTTCATATTTGCATGAAAGGTGGTCTCCCTTGTAGGCAGTTGTCTCCCTTTTGAGATTATCAGTCTTTTCAAAAAATAAGAATGAAAATCTTGAATTTATCCAAGTTTCATTTGTAGTTTCTTGGGAAAGAATTGTATTTGATGGAAGAATTATTTTCTACGACTATTTCCCAAACCTCATTTGACACTGTTATTTATGAATTTAAAAATGTACTATTCACTTTTCTTCATCATATTTTATCAGATAACTCCCTTATTTTTCTTTCTTTCTTTTTTGATCAGAGCGATCGTCATCATACTTTCAATTCATTATCATCATCACCACAACACCAACGATGACCACAATCAATATCTTCTTCTTCTTCTTCTTCTTCTTCTTCTTCTTCCTCTTCGTAGTCTTCTTCTTCTTCTTCTTCTTCTTCTTCTTCTTCTTCTTCTTCTTCTTCTTCTTCTTCCTCTTCGTAGTCTTCTTCTTCTTCTTCTTCTCAGACTCTCAACCGTTTACACCCCCTTTCTCCCCCCCCATGACTGACCATCAATCAAAATTCTCATCTTTCGGCGCCACCCACCTCTTCACACAACTCTCAGTTCTTTGCACCCTCTATGATCCCATTCTACCCGGATCCGTCTCAAGCATTTAAGAGGACTCTCTAAGCACCTCCATCATAAGCCTGCCTTTGCTTCTCGTTCTCTTTTAAGCTTCTTTAATCGTAAGACACCAACCATCTCTACTTCAGTTCTTGTCTGAGTTTTGTAAGGCGGGATGTTTTTATCATTTCATGAGGTATCGTTGGACTATTTCCCTTGCCTATGTTGTTCATTTTCCCACGACGTTTCCGTGTACCCCTTGGCCTTTTTCGGGTGTCCTTTGTTCTGGATCTCTACTTCAGTTCATCCGAAAATCCTCCTGCCAGCACTCAGTCGCCGTCGAAATGCAGAGAATAACAAAGTTGTTTTCCATGTCGCATGACACATGAGACAACGATTTTTGTCTCCTCGAACATTCCACAGAGGAGAGTTCCAATCATTGTTTGTTACAACAGTGGGTTTTTACAGGACCAGGCAGCAAGCCCGACCAACTGCTCAACTACTTACCCTTGGCTGGAGGAAGAAGTGGATCTATGCCTTTCCCAAGGGCATGAATGGGAAGTAAACTGAAGCAGTCCAATTGGTTCACCGATCCCATTCTGCGTGCCATAAACCGTTGGGCCAACTTTATCTCCAACAGTCCCCCATCCTATTATTGTCATTATTGAATGACCGTAGCCATCAAAGATGATGACAGGTTCTATCCTTTTTATTACGTGTGAGTGTTCGTGCGTTTGTTGATTTCAGTCATATTCTGGCCGTACCATGTCGTCTCTAGATTTGGCACCAGTACTCCACCAGACCCTGCCTATGGGGGATTTTTTTTTTTGAAAGAAACAATTTTTTTTTTACCTTTTTGGATGTAATTGTTTGTGTGTTTCACTGCTCTTGGCCACACCGCTTTGTCTACACACTTGAAAATTGGCATCAATTCTCCATTAGACCCTTTCCAAAAAAAATTTTTCGTTTTTAGAAAAAAGCCTTTTTGACACCTTATTCTCACGGGTTTATTAATAGCGTATACTTTCTCCAGGATGTAGATGCTTGTTTTCTTTACTCTATTTCGATGTTTCTCTCAGCTCATCATAAGTAGAAGAGAGAGAGAGAGAGAGAGAGAGAGAGAGAGAGAGAGAGAGAGAGAGAGAGAGAGAGAGAGAGAGAGAGAGAGAATAGTTGAGTAAAGCTTACTATTTATTATCTATAAGTTTGATAACTGTTGTCTGAAGTTCTGAGATAAAGTATTTTCAGGATTCCAGTGACTAATCTGACGAGGAGCCGACGTACAGCATTTGATTTTTTTTTGCTGTATGGCAGATCCACCAAAATCAATTGAATTTCAAATACATAGTACAGGTCTGTTCAATAATCTAAAGAAAAACAAAATTGCAGCTCCCGAAGACCTCCAAATAAACTGCTTTTATATGTCATATACAATCTTAGAGTAGCAGTTTGTGGGCTGAGGGATCCAGCAGTATTCTCTTTGACATGGCGAATTTCGTGATGGAGGAACCACATCATCCATTATACAGCTATCAAAAAACAATAATTGTACACAGACCTGTACCTGTATTAGAAATTCGAATGAATATAATCTATAATGAATGAATATCATTTTGAAGGTCAAAGGTACTTTTTCATTGTAGTTCACTAATTGATCTAAGAAATAGATGCTGGATATAGGAGTCCGTCAGAATATTTCCTTTGTAGGTCCTTGAGTTTTCAAAATGTCGAAACCACTGCCTCAGAAGATTGTTCATCCAGACTGTGAGATCGCCAGACGAACACCTCCATAATATAGGAAGTCAGATTTTGTTTGTGTGTTTGTGACCTCTAAGAATTTGAAACGCTGCATTGTAGTGAGACGTAATGAATTAAGGTACACGAAAATACGCAAAACAAAAGAATGTCTCGTATTATAGTATTAGATAGGAAACAACGCTGTAGGGTGCGAAAATTGAAAAAAAGGAACATTTGTCGACTCATCAGATGTATAGATCAGACCAATTTGGATTTCGGTGTAGTGTGGATTTCTTTGCCCAGGAGGGAAGAAATTGAAGTGAGTTTGAGGTTTTTAATCTACTCACATTAAAATAACCTTTAAGCAACAAATTCACAATTTGAGTAAAATATTTTATTTCTTCACACAGGGAACATTACAAAGAAAAGGGGAAAAAAGAAATTGAAAAAATCTTCGAATTAGAGTGACTGAAAAGCAAATGTTTTTGTTGGCACCTTTTAGGAAAGCGTTATTGCTGAGATACAATCTTATTTGTTGTAAATGAAATATACTTGGAGTATATTGAAATAACAGACATTCGTTTATTCATTAAAAGTATTTCTAAGAGTAACTTGCTGTTATCGGCTGTTCTTGTTGAACTTCTAATTTGTCGCCATATTTGTCAACAGTTTTTTTTACTTATACAATAAGCCACTTGCATGACAAGATATTTTGTCTATAACATTTATCAAGGGAGATAACTATTCAATGCTAAACACAATAGTCTCGCTTATAAGGTCAAGGTTTATTCTGGTTGAATATTAGCGAGAAAATGCAAGGTAATATAACGTTTTTAATATTTGTTTCAAGTACAATATAGTTACGAGGATATCTGAATACAGTCGTCATTTTTTGACGGCAAGGGTAAACTAATTAGGAAATAATGAATAAAGAGCTGGATTAATACTGATGGTGTTTGTTTGATAAGGATAGGAACATCACTGATCCGTTTCTGGTCTGCTTTCTGTCAAATGATCCCCTTTATGCAAAAGACACAGAAATCTGGTCAGTTCATATGTATATAAGGTTAAGAAATGACAGTATAATTATTTAGAACTTGATATTAAACATGATACAAGTCAATGTCCGGCAATGAAAGTCGCCTGCTTCATTTACACGTCCATAACCTTTCTTGGAAGTAAGGAATCCACCATGTTATCTACTTGTATAATACGTCTGGTGTACGTCCACACATTTGTCAAGGGAGATAACTATTAAATGCTTATTACAAAGTAGTCTCAACCCTTTTTGGCAAATCTATTTGAAAATCTGGGTTCATTCTGGTTGAAAAAAATATTTTTTCAAGTACAATGCAATTAGATTAAAAAAAAATACAAGTTTAGTGAGGAATAAAGGCTAATAAGTTCTGATTATATCTTTTTTTCACTTCTCTGTTTTACTTGTATGATATAATGCAAGTAATGTTAGTCCATGCTAAATAAGTTTAAAAGCTGAAACGTTCCCAATAACGGAAGCTTCACACTCGTTTGATGATCTGTGTCTTCAATCAAGATTCTCAGTGTTTTGAACTTTTCACGCAACCGTTGGGCTAAGTTTTTGCATAGCATCCTCCAAGAGGGTCACATCAGCTGTATAACGGAAGAGAAAAAATGAATAAAATTAAATAAAATAAAGAAATAAAAAAGAAAGAGAAGAAAATTAAAACAAGAGTAAAATGAAATCAAATTAAATAATTCAAAAATCAAATAAAAAAAAATTAATAAGCTAAATAATTGATTTTGGTTTTATGATACATGCAAAGGACTCAGTGATTTGTGAGTTCGAGTCTTTCGATGTCATACACCGTCACCCCAGGATTGATCAAGTACTGGCTTGTATCCCAGCGGAATAAATAATCCATATATATATATATATATATATATATATATATATATATATATATATATATATATATATATTGTATCCCTGCGGAATAAACACATAAACACACACACACACACGCACTCACATATATACATATATATGCAGTGAATATATATATAGGTGAAATATATACCACATTATATATATCATTCCAAAAGTCTCTTTTCCAACTGTGCTCAAATATTGACAATATTTCGATTAAATATATAATTTTGTCTATGACAATGGTGTACCCTCGATTCGCTTTATTCAGCTCCTCAGATTGATTATGTAAATGAGTCACACAGTTGTATATCTACTCAGAAGATAATATCCAGAATAATTTGAAATGTGACAGTTGGAATGAGTTAGAATTACTTACCTTGCAAACATTATTTGAGATTGTTCTATCAGGGCTTGCTAACTGGAGTTACATTACAATTAGTTGCTTTGTTTTAAATTGTTCTCAGATTTTTGTTTCTTTACTTTTTTGTGAATACATATTTTATATGTTTGTTAAATTGAAAAATATTATTCGTTTGAGGATTATTTACTTGTGTTCAAACATGCTTTTAATTCTTTGATATTCCGTTTTTTTTTACTGAAAGAAAATTGTTACCTAACTTGTTTTCGGTTGTTCTGTTTTTTTTAAAGGTTTGTATTATTCTCTTTATTCTAATCTGCTTCACAGTTTTTCTTTATCGCTTTATTACAAAGTTTATGATTAACTCAAATTATTTTCAATTTAATTCCTATCACTAGTTATTTTCAATTTTTTTGAATTTGTATAATTTCCTTTCTTTATAGTTTTACAGTTTTTTTTTGGTATTTTGTAAGCTGTACTGGGGTGTTAAGTACATTCTTATTTTTTATTTTCTTCGTTTATAAAATTTTTTTCCGAGTAA
Source organism: Thysanoteuthis rhombus (assembly GCA_963457665.1). Taxonomy (NCBI): domain Eukaryota; kingdom Metazoa; phylum Mollusca; class Cephalopoda; order Oegopsida; family Thysanoteuthidae; genus Thysanoteuthis; species Thysanoteuthis major. The sequence continues at coordinate 53,725,778 of OY735211.1, forward strand.
ACCTCTTCCTGTGTCGACATTTGACTCTGATCTCTGACTTCGAATTGAGTAATTTTATTTTTATCCCTAGATTTTAAAATTTCATTTTTTTTTCGAGGCACCGATTTCATCATGAATCAAAATTTCTACCCACGTTTTTTGTAAAAATATTCCCCATTCTATCGTTGGATTTTATCCTCTATGCCCAAGTTTCTAGAAATGAACAGATTGTGAGATGTCGTTTTCGTACTTTTCAAGATTAAAGGAGGTATTATGGTTAGCAAATTTACCCTTTAGATTTAATTTAGATATTCCTATGTAGAATTTAGAATCACTTTTATCTGTCTGTGTATATATTTGTGCTTTACATAAACTTTCTGGTGTTAAAATCTTATCATTGTGGTTACGGATTATCGTATGACAATTTTAATTCATTTGTGCTGAAAATTCGGTGTAATTTACTGTTTGGTGGGAAATACTTTTCAACTAGATCTAAGAAAAAATTTACCGACGTTTGTTATTATCTGCTCATAGAAGGATGGACTAAACCATATTATATTTCCTTTTCTACATCTTTTGTTAGTTTTGGTATTTTTTTCGTTCATTTTTTATTTCATTATTAAATTTTAGTTTATATTATACAAATCCACTATCTTCAAGTGCATTTTTGAGAAGTACTTTAATGAAAAAATGAGATAAATAATGAATAATAAAAAAATAAAATGAATAATAGATTGGGAAATATTAAATAAATTAAAAATAAAAATAAAATCATAATAGAATGATAAAATAAAATGATAAAAGATGAATAAAATTGAATTGAAATAATTTAAATAATATTGAAATAAAAATGCAATACAACTAAATAATAAAATGATAATGAAACATTATTAAACAATTTTATTAAAATAGAATAAAATGGCAAATGAAACAGTTTTAAATAATAACAATATATGGCAGAAAAAAAAACTTGAATGATAATTAATTAATGATTAGAATGAATTATTAATTGCAGTAAATTCGTAATTATAATCAAAATGAATGATGAAATTTTCTGTCGATAAAAATCAATCAATAAAAAAAAAATTTACATGAAGAACAAACTAGAACCAGCTTTAAGTTTGCAAAAGTAGGTCTTCTTATTTTTACGACTAATTTTATGCTTTATGCTTTTAATGAAAACCAAAATAAAACCCGGAGGAAGTTATTTGAATTATTGCAATGTATTTCAAATCTTTTTTTATGAAAAAAGTCAGTGATAATTGCTTCAATTTGCAATGTTTCTGTTACCTACCCAATTGAGATGAGCAACATAAGAATTATACTATTTTCAGCAGCATGCAATATATATATATATATATATATATATATATATATATATATATATATATATATATATATATATATTATTACGAAATTGATGTATAATCCGACAGAAATAATCATGAATGCGTTATATCACTTTGAAACTCTATTTGAAATAATCCCCTGTTATCACGCTGTGAATGCATCATTTGGCGAAGACAGCGTAAATAGGATAAACAATGGAAGAAAAAGGTGTGCTGCATGAATCAGGTATGTATTCTTGTAAATCTTATCTATTTACTTTCATGGATATCATCAAAAATGGATAAAAACAGTTTTCTATTTCTCTCTTTTTTGTTTTCTTACAAATTGGAAAAATATCATAATATATATATAGTGTTATACTCCCTGAAATACGTAAGTAAGCCTTGTTTCAAAAAATAATTATTTAGTATAAAATAATATCAACATACAATACGCATGAAACCTTGTATGAAATGACAACTACATGCAAGGCCAAAACTATATAATGAAGGGAGTTGGTGTTTGATCAACACTGCTGGGGTGCCATATTAAAATGACTGTTTTGTTTTTAAAATTCCCGAAACAGCTACTCGGCAAACTGCTGCTGATCCCTATAAGACAATTTATATATTGCACCATAATAACAAACATACGTGAAACAGGGAAAAACCCAGAAGAAAATTACATAAATTGCATTGACAGGTATCGGGAAATAGGTGACTGAAGCGACACAAAAAAATCTTCTGACAAAGTTTTTTAGTGTTTAAAGCTGTAAAGCTTTCTATACAATATTTATATATGATCGCTCTTATATATATATATATATATATATATATATATATATATATATATATATATATATATATATATATAATCGGAATATTAATATCAATATCAATATTGAACTCACATCGAATACTTTTGCAAAGGCTGCTCAATCGATCTTTGCTGTTGATCATTTCCATTGCTTGGGTATAAGCGTTGTATCGAACGGTAAACGGACGAGGGATAAGGCCAGCGTAATCTCTGGAAAATCAAGGAAAAAATGGAGTAAGAAATGAAAAACTAATTGTGTATATTTGCTTAGAAACCACATTCAATAGCCACCAGGCTCAATGTCAAGTCACTTCCTATTTAAAGAATTTATACTAAATATAGATAATAGTATTTAAATCAAATTTTTTATTCTAATATGTTTCGCCTTCTGAGAAACTACTCTATAATTAGGATTCAATATATCTGAAGCTATTTCTTTTGAGAAACCAAGTCGATTATCGGGGTAAGCACGACAGAGACCCCACACTATTTATATCGAGCTGCAAATTGCTTCACGGTACGATTTACCGTTTCTGCTTTGTTACAGTAACAAACATAACGAAATCAGATCATTGTAATATTGATTCATTTGAAACTAGCATCAATTTTTTTCATCCCGATTTTTCCGTCTACGTGGTTTCCCAAGCAAGTTTAGAAATAAAGCAGTAAATTATAAAACATACCTAACGCCGCCCCAAAATAAACCAACTGAAATGACCAGCTAACTGTATCGTGGCCTGGATTTTTTAATTTGATGGCGTATTTCAAAATTTGGTTGCCCTTTTTTTACATTTGTTTACTTTACTTTTTAATTTGCTTCGAAGAAAGTATATTCTTCAAGCGTTGCTTTTGTTCTTACCTTATTTTCTGTTTCGCATCTTGGAAGCTGTCTGCAACATAATAGACAGGTTGATAACTAGTGATCGGGTAAGACTGTTCTGCTGTCTTATCTGGCTCGAAAGGGCGAATTTCAGGTTTGTCACTCAGGCAATACTTTACGGAAAAAGAAAAGGAAACGTATTTTATAATGTTTAATTCGATAATCAAGTTTTAATATAATGGAATAAATAAAAATAACATTTATTTAAAAATCAAATTTTATAATTTAATTATATTTGAATTACTGTATTTCCCGGCGTCGAGAACACGATTTTTCCCCTCTTTAAGCCTTGGAAATTTGCCCTGCGTTTATAGACTGAAGAAACTTTTTCGTAATCCCCCAGAAAGGCAATATATACCAGACAGTAATCTAAACTCTTTTATATGATCTCTGAATGAAGTGTATATATTATACTTAGTATTAAACTGTAAATGAATAAGTATCATAAATGATTTAAAAAATACACGTCGTCATAAAGAAAATATTCATGTATCAGTTTAATGCGGTAAACAAGCCAACGGATTAGTAGTAATCAAGATTACCAGAGTAGGTATTATGAAAAAAGCCATCTATAAGTAAGATGATTTACATGTCACTATGCAACCCACAGAATAGCTTGGTAAGTAATATGAAAGTGGTGAGATTTGATTCACGGTAAATTCATCGCGGGAAATTATATTGCAGTGAATTCATTGCCTGCAATTTAATCGCAAGGTAATTACACCGCCAGCTAATACATCACTGGTAAATTTAGCCTTAACCTAAACTTAACCAGCTCAAAAAAGGGTAAATACCCTTTAAAAATACTTCTGAGAGTTAGAATAGGAACCTGGAATAAGTAAATATTGATCTGTTTATAGTTCACTTCCTACTGAACTTAATTTTTCCAAATGACGTATCGATTTCACCTCAAAAGTTTAATGTACAAATATATAAATGTATTAATAGTGAATAAATATGATGAATGAATAATGCTTACCAGTGTATTCCATCGCGATGGAATTACTTGGTGATGAATTTACCGGACACACTATTGTTTTTTATCAAAATTTTGCAAGTCAAAATTACGGTGCGTCCTCGACACCCGGAAATACAGAACATAACAAAAAGCCTACCTCCAATTCTCCGAAAGAAGAGAGCAAACCTGCACCATAAGCTTTCAGTTCATTTCCATCCTGACATAAACCGAATTCTACTGTGAACCAATAACACTGCAAAACAAATACATTCAAGTCAGCAAAACCTAATATAATGTATGTCTTTTTTATGGGTCTGAAGTCATACCTGCTGTATAGTTCTGAAACTTAGAAAACGGTCTAGACAGTAAGATATCTCTAGGATACGATGTTTGTCTGAGAGTATCCAGCCATTTTTAATATCTCTAGAATCATTTCTGCAGGCTAAATGAAACTTAGCAGCCAATTATCGGAGAACTTTGAAAACCCGAAAGGCCTTATAAAATGGTTGGCAGAATCGGGAACCAAGAGAAGAATTGAAAGCATCCAGAGATTAGAAAGAGTGAAGACAGAAAAGAAAGGTAATTCAACAAAAAGGTAAGGAGAAAGAGGATAAAAGAAAGTTAAATTGCTTAATAAAAGGCTAGGAAGAGATGACAGAGAAGAAGGTCCGGTAGTTCAATAAGAGGGTAGAAAGAGAAAGGACAGAAAAAGTTACGTAGTTTATTGAGGGATGAGGAAGATTTTTACATAGGAAACTAATCCATGTTTAAATAACATTTAGATAAAAAACATGGACGGGCAACGAAGATTGGACTGGATAGGGGATGGATGAGAAAATATAGGCAAAGGGTGAGAGAAGAGTAGAGACATGAAATGATGGATAATCTTGGTCTTCAGAACCCATGGAATTTCCATGAGTCCATTAAAATTAAAATTAAATTAAATGATTTCTTCAGAGGAAATACGAACCGTTGCTAGTTTCTGTACATAATCATCCGGGGCACCCAAGCTGGCCAATCCGATCTCTTGGGAAAACTGAGCAAATTCGGGGTCAGCAAACAAAGGCACGTGACCCAATAATTCGTGACATACGTCTCTGGAATAAGAGAAGAAAAATATTAATTTTCTTTCACGAATAGGTCCGGTCAGTGAGTTGATAAAAACCATCACGTGACCAATATCTTTTCGATGCATATCGTATTGAGAGTGATCATGTGAAACTTTTAAAAAGGGGGTGATCAGTGAATAAGTTTCTTCTCTCTTTTTTTTGTTGGGCAGTGATATTTCCACGTTTACAAATTTTCTCCCTTGGGACACTGTTATTGGAGTTTTCTTTATTTGTCAACTGATCACAGGGTTATCTAACCATGATGATATCTTGAATGAAGCTGATTAAGGGAAAGTCATCACTTAGCAACAACGCTGTATTTGGATTCATTTTGATATTTTGACGCCATTTCTTTCGACGGGAAGCCATGAGGATAGGCCCCCAAATTGTTTAGCTTCATCTAGCACAGGGCACAGTAGTGGGGTACCCAGTTAAGATCGACCGCAGTACATCGGGAACAGCGTGAGACCAGCTTGCAAAACAATGCGTGCAGATAGGCACCCAAGTTATTTACCAAGTCGACCTTCGTCAAGGGCACCTGGTGAGGATAGACATCAGTACATTGGAAATAATTCAAGCAATCATACTAACGTAACTGTCCTCCATCTGCCACTTCCAATCGTACTCAGGGTTGCCAAGTGGTTCTTTCCAAGACCAAAGCATGAGCAAATTTAGTACTGAACAAAGCTATTTGATTCTGAATGTAAAGATTTGGTTCTGAAGGAAAAATTACTAAAGATAACAATGCCTGACACACAAATTTTATAAGACGACATAAATATACATGAAGTATACATAAGAAATATTTGAATCCATTTGAATCCAGCAAGCTCAATCTGGTGATGGAGCTCTAGCACTGAATCTACTTAATTCTTGTCTCATGCGGCAAAAGATATCTGGCAACTTTGCTGTGCCATTCATGCTTACGGTTCTGGAGTATACATTGGCTTGGATGGATGACGTATGTATTGGGTGGAGTGGAAGACCCGGAACGCTAGGCCTGCAAGAAAATCCCGGGAAGACAAGAGACCAGCCACTGGTCGGAGACGGAAACCGGTGCAATCTGTAACGGAGAAAAAAATACAATAAAATAAATGCTTTGTACTATAGTCCTCCTATATAACGTGGATCTTTGGGTTCTAAAGAAGACAACTGCATTATAACTAAATTGAAGATAATCAAAACTGATTTACAAGTTCATCAGTGAACGAAGGTGCTGTTTTCATTAGAAAATCACAGAAATTATGCATTTAATTATATGTTCTCGGTTGCAAATTGAAGAAATCACTGAACATTTCAGTAATTTCATTAAATTCATTGTTTCACAATCAGTGTTGTAATGGTTAACGAGCTTGTGATACGAACTGTTACTACCGTAATAAGTTTGATCCTAACTGGATGACCCACTTCTGTCGTCTTGTGAAAACTCAAGCTAAACTTAGTAAATATTAAGTATATTCTGATTCAGTATTCACAATTTATACACATCTTAGTTTGACATAAGGCCAAGGTAGTGGGGCACCCTGAGAGGATCTATTTCATAACAATTAGCTTGTGAACCATTGCCAAACTGGATGTGAAACTAGGGATTTTATGAAATCACTGAAATGTTCAGGGATTTCTCAAAATCCTCAATGGATTTCACGAAATCATTAGTTTTACATTCTTACTGTTACACATATATAATGTCTGTAAAAATATGCAGCATTCAAAATGGGAATAACTAATTGAAAGAAACTTACCTCCCTTGAAAATGGCTGATTATTAGTTATTTCCCTTTCGAATTTTATATTTTTTTACAAACACCCTGTGTGTGCATCTCGAAGGATCCAACGTTTAGAAGTGAAACTAGTAGAACTTACCCTGAAGAAAATTGGACACATCTTCGAGTTGAGGTATATTATCTTCTCGATAGCCACAATTGTCCATTAAAAGAGGGAAAACATGACAGAATTGTTTGCATGCGTGTGTTGGATATAATTTGGTCAGCTCTTTAAAAATGGTTTTCCTGAAAGAAATATTATAGAGGAAATCCTTATCTGACAAACACGTTAAATGACCAATCAGAGCGTTCATAAGAAACAGAACATTAACAAGAAATCTCTCAGAGAGAACATACCTTTTCCAACGATATACATTAACTAAAAATATATAAAAAAAGAAACAAAACAAAAAACAAGGGACAGAATGTTACACAGAGAAATACTGAGTTACTTCTCTTTGAATTTGAATTAAGCCCTTTTATTGATGTTTGTTCATAACCCTTTTTTGCAGAATAATAAAAAAAAAAAATCAATTGAAAGCAAATTCCTGGATTCGGCCCAAATTCTCATCAGCTTTTTCGTAGTTCGTGGTCCACTCTTTCACAAAGTTTCATTGACATTGATTGAGAACTTTCGGAGATATCGTGTGAATGAACGGACGCTTATGAGTGAATACATATATCTCTCCCAACTTGGTTAGCAAAGATAATGAAAAGTCGTCAACTATGTTATCATAACTAGTTTAAAGGAAAGAAAGTTTAACAAGAGGATACGAAGGGATAAGATCTGATGGCTGCTGCTGATACTATAAGCGTGACGGACACTGTAAAGTAGGAGAGGACAAAAAATGTTTAATTAGAACACAGGAAGAGAGAGACAGTGAGGAAAGATGGTTACGTAGTTTGATGAGAAGGTAGAAGGGGAGAAGGAAGAAAGGAAATGTAGTTTAATGAGTGAGCAGGAAGGGAAAATAGCTTATGGTTGCTACTGATACTATGTGTGACAGACATGATAGGAACGTAGAGGAAATAAAAGAATGTTAGGTAGTTTAATAAGAGGATAGGAATGGGTAAGGGTAGATGTCAACCACTGCTGTTATGTGTGATAGACACAGTTCACACACACACACACACACACACACACACACACATATATATATATATATATATATATATATATATATATATATATATATATATATATATATATATATTTAAGAAAAGTGTAAAAAAAGAAAGCCAACCTTTTTCATCATGGTTTTGAGGTATAAGAGTTTTTAATAAGCCTAACCGGTTCTCGTACAGGTCTTAAGAAGGCTGATGTGATTCTGAATTACATCAGCATTCTGAAGACGTGTACGAAAACCGGTTAAGGCTTATTGAAAACTATTTCACCCCCAAACCATAACTAAACCCTTATTGTGGAATTTACCTACCTATTTTCATATATATATATATATATATATATATATATATATATATATATATATATATATATATATATATATATATATATATATGTATATATATATATAATCGCTATTATTATGTTAGACCGTAAGTCATACAAATAGCGTATGCAGCAAGCTGACTCAAAATGAGACGTGACTGATTAGGAAAGGTTTTTTATCAGAAGTTGTTCGAACGACTGGGATTGGAACGTGCCAAGCAAAGTCTATTCTTGCACCAGAACCAGTTCTAGAGAATAAAAAACTAAATTCATGAAATTTGAAATCCAAACGGATCATCCATTGGACCCGATCAAACTAGTGAGGGACCCATTGCATATGTTATAAGGGGGTCCCAAATTTTAAAAGTACACCGAAAGAGAGAGTGGAAGAAAAGGAGGCCAATAAGTTTAATAAGAGGGCAGGAAAGGAGAGGGACGAAAGGAAAGGTTGTTTCGTATACTTGCGCTCCACCAGGCATAATAGAGTGCGGCAGAAGTTATTATTCCAAGACGACCTTGGCTCGACCCACGCCACACAGTTGTGTCTCGGTTACCTTATTAATGAAACACGACTTTGCTACTCTCAGATGTTTTGTTCTGTGCGATTATTAATGGCAACGAAAGTCGTCAGGGAAATTTCATCTCCAGTTTTCGAACCGGTCAATGGTGTTTGTAAGGAATTAAGTACCCCGAAGATAGAGTTGGAAATGTTAAAAAAGGGCTGAACAGTAAGAGTGAGAAGCAGGAAAGAAAGCATTTGTCATTATCAATGCATTCCCTGTACTATCATTCTATAATCCGAAAGATTCTGGATTTCAAAAAATGTCTGGTCCCAAGAGATTCAGATTAGAGATTCAAACCTTTAGCCATTTTCCCTGTGAAGAACAGACTGATTTTCCCAACCCCTTAACCTCAAGTACAGTTGATACCCTCAACACATGCATTGAGTACCAATTTAAAAGTATTTGATATGACTCGACTAGAGATTGATTCTGGTAGCCCACAGCACCTGGTATTCTCAGGCGGTCGCCCACCTTAATATCGGTGATCTTACAAGAATCGTTGTATCCATCCAACGTGATTTGGCCGTAAAGATAGGAAAGTGTCTACTTGTTATAAAGGAAGCTTGAAATAGAGTGAGGGATCAATTCCATTCACGAATGCATTTTCGGTCGAAAGAGATTTCTTTTATAGATTCTGTTAGAATACTGAGAAAGGTGAAAAACTAGTTCGGCTTTTTTTTTTACCCTGTTTACCATGTTCGGACATCGGTTGAAATTTGGCTCCTGGCTTCTGGAGGCAAAAAATAGATAATACTGAACATTTTCAAGTAAAATATCATTGGAAAGGTATTGATGTGCTGATAATTTTTTACAAAAAGACCAAGGTCCTAAAACCAAGATAAACCAAGTATGCAGGAAGACAGTGGGGATTGCCGTGCACTACCTGGCATCCTCTCTCATATAGTTTTTTGGTCGGAATATAATTGTACGTTATGGTTTGGATAGTTACTCAAAAGATTTTGGGATGGACTATGAGTTTTCAGTGTATTTTTAGGGGGTACTGTTGTCTCGAAAATTGAGGAATTGAAAATACTGATTATTTGGAAATGTTTCTTTTGACACAAAATTGTACCACAATCGGGGGCTGAGGTAGAATTGGGAGGTGTATCCTTGTAAGCCCCTCCCTCCAGAATTTAGTGCAGTATACCAATCTGGGTACTGCAAATCCCTAATGGTCCACAAAGTTATTGAATTAATAATATTTACAATTATGAGTAGAAAGAATGATTTACTTACCATGTTGATGTCTCTGATTCCGTATATTCCACGCGGGGAATGGGTTGTCCACTGTTTGAAAAGAAAAAAATGTTGGTAAACAATCCTGGTTGTTGCAGGGGCAAATTCCACTCCTACTTCTAAAAGTTCAAAAGGGAAAGAGTCAACAACACCGATTACTTACTGCCTGTAGTTATAAGCAATATCTGCAAATTCTTTCCTCCGAGCTCTGTACACTGGATCCGTGAATCCCTGAAAAACAAGAAAAAAGTTCATTTGTTTCTTTATATATATATATATATATATATATATATATATATATATATATATATATATATATCGGATTACGCCGAATTACTAGTAGTAATATTGTCTAACTCCATGTAAAGTTGAATTTTGACTGTTTTCCTTCCCTCACCAAAAACCAATGAGCCATACACTTAAGGCGATGATGTACACACATTTCCATGACGTGGTAGCTTATTTACTCGAAGAGTCAGATTTCATCGACACGATGCTTTCGCATTTACTATAATTTTTTTTCTTTCTTCTCAACTCATGTCAGCTCTAACCGTCCATAGTAGAAACTTAAATCGGCCTAGTGGCCGAAATAGTTGCTTTCAGAATGGAGTCTGACCCTGAAGCAGCCAGCGTCGTTATAATTGGAGTTTAAGAATCTAAGAACTCAAATGACCTTTTCGAATCTCTACAAAAAGGTCAGTTCAGGGTTTATCTGTCAGTACAACCCGTTCCATGGTCGGATGGTAGGCGACTTAGCCAGATCTCTCATTCCACTTCAGTGTTATTCAGTTTTTAGCAACCTAGGAGGAATAAAAACAAGATCTATCAAAGGGTGAATGATTCCCAAGAGTCAACGGCCATCGAAGTAGAGATGTAGTCTCGATAAAAAAAATCACCGTAGAAAGGCAACGGAAAATCACTCCCCTATTTATTCCAAGAACAATGTAATTACAACAGCTTGAATACGTGAGTGTGGGGTAGGTGGGTCAGCTCCCTTGGAACTGATTCCTCAGATGGTCAGTCAATTGAAGAAACAGCTCAGATAGGGAATAAAGAACCAATTAGGCGAGACTCGAAGTCACTTCCCTTCTGCTCCAGGGAAGCCAATTCATCCATACCAGCTGCTCTGCTGCTTGAGCTACGGCTGATCAAATCTTAACCATATATCCTTTAACCCTTTTATTATGTTCCAATCGCTGGGCGCCATAGTTGTTATTATTTTTGCGTACACTTGTTATTTTAGTAGCAGTGAATTTATCTTGATTTTATTTTTTGATATCAGATGAAGCATTGTCAAACATTTTTCATTTTTTTGTTTAGTATTTCCTCCATTCTAATTTCAGTTACTTTTTGCTGCAACCTTTCGTCTACTACAGCAGTAAGTAAATATCACAGATCGGAAATATGATATTGTATACTTATTAGTCCTCCCCTGTCTATCAGTAAGGTTTGCGTTCACTCCTGACCAACCGACAATCCCCTTCTCTCTGGATTTCAATGTATTTCTACAGTAAATTAATATACAATGAATTCCCATATCAATTTTTTTCTCGAAGCATTTTAATTATGATTATAATGATTATCAATGCGTTTACACTACACATATAACTGTCATGTTTTGCTCATCTTTTGGCAGCATGCTGTGTTGGGGTGATCAATGAAAAATAGGAAAAATAGGTTATCAATGAAAAAGATACTTCTCTCGTCGTTTGTTTGGCAGAGATCACAAAAAAGTCCGAATTTTCAATTTTCCAAAATCAAGCGTGAATGCAGCTGAATACAAACTAAGGGGCCAATTCAGCATAAACTTACATTTTACAAATTGAACCCCCACTAAAAACCTGTTTAGGGTGGGGGTTCAAAAACAAAAACCGTTATTTCTAGACATCATCATCAGACTTTTAACGTCCGTCGTTTGACATAGACCTTCCCCTGGATCCGCCACATTTCTCATGGGCGTCGCAGAGCCAGTATTTTCTAAATTTGTTTAGTTCGTCTCTCCATCTTGTTTTCTGTCGGCCTCAGTTTCGCATGTGATCTCTTGGGATCCATGTTGTGAGTCGCGATGTCCATCGGTTGTCTGTCATTCTTGCAACATGGCCTGCCCATTGCCATTTAAGATTTTTAAACAGATTCTATGATGTCTCGGACTCCCGTTTTGTTACTGAGATCACAAGACAGCACAGTGTTTCTGGACATCATCATCATCATCATCATCATCATCATCATCAGTCTTTTAGCGTCCGTCGTTGGACATAGACCTTCCCCAGGATTTGCCACACTTCTCTATCATGGGCGTCACGGAGCCAGTACTTCCTGAACCTGTCTAGCTCGTCTCTCCATCTAACATTTTGCCGGCCTCGGTTGCGCATGTGGTCTCGGGGAATCCACGTTGTGAGTCGTGATGTCCATCGATTGTCTGCCATTCTTGCAACATGGCCAGCCCACCGCCAGTTAAGATTTTTTATGGATTCTATGATGTCTCTAACTCTTGTCTTTTCCCGGATGTACTGTGCTGTTTTGTGGTCTCTCCATTATTCTTTCATGTGCACGTTGCATGGTTCTCAGTTTACGGGTCTGTCTCTTGGTTAGGTTCCATGTTTCAGCTCCATAAGTGACTATTAGGAGGATGCATTGGTTATACACCCTTCTCTTTAGGATTAATGGGATCTTATTATTTTTGAAGGTTGAGCTAGCTCTGCCAAAGGCTTGCCATCCTAGTGTGATTCTTTCTGGACATAATAAACAGCGAATGTCTTAATTTACAACCCTCTTGCTCCATTGGCGCAGCCTGAACACACGCTACATACATAGACAGACAGACCAACTTAAAAACTGAAGATACCAATGCTGACAGTTTCCATGGCAGTTTTGGTTGACGGTTGATTAATTATGATGAAAGAAAATACTAGTAAGAAAGCTAGTAATGATTGGCAATACTTCATCTAAAAAGTATAAAATAAAGATATCTCAAGCATCCATTATTGACCTTTGCAGTGCTTCAAGAAAAAAAGTTGAACAGACACGCGTCAGACAGTCAGGGCCTTAACGTGACACACCCGGTCAAGTCACATGAGTGGCGCTGGGTGACTAGCGACACCGATCCTGCTGTCCTGCGATTGTTCGAGCATCATGCTCGCTGCTGTTTTCATCTTAGTTTTTGCCTGCTCCTTGGGGTCGGAGATAGGAGACGGGGGAGAAAGGCCTAGTTGGTAGCCACGGCAGTTGGTAGAAAAAAGGAAAAAAAGAATAAAGGGTGTACGCGATATGAATGAAAAAATAAATGATTTAATAAATAAAGAGCCCCCACCCTCTAGAAATAAATAATTAAAGAAAGAAAGATTGAAAAATATTCCATGAAAGGAAAAAAGAGAGAAATAGAAGAAAAGGAAGAAAGAAAAGACTGAAAAGAAAGAGACACCATTAAAGGAAAAAGAGAGGTAAAAAAGAAAAGAAAGCTTCCACGAAAGGAAGGAAGAAAGAGAGAAAGGAAGAAAAAAAGAAAGGAAGAAAGAAAGAAAAAAGAAAGCCCCCGCTAAAGAAAGGAAGGGAGGAAAGAAGAAAGAAGAAATAGAAAGAAAGAGCATCCACAGGAGAAGGAAAACAAAGAAAAAAGAATGAAAGAAAGAAAGATTGAAGAGCTTCTCATAAAGAAAAAAAAAGAAAAAGAAAAGAAAAGCTTCCACGAAAGAAAGAAAGATAAATAGGGAGGAAGAAAGAGAAAAAGGGAAGATAACCGGTTGTGGACATATTTGAAAGGGTTAATGAGATAATAGCAAAAAAAAAAAAAAAGAAGCAAAACAAGAACAAATTGGAAAAAGAAAGAAAAAACATCCATCTCGTCTTCAATTAGAGAAAAAGTATTATCAAGTAGTGGATAGTAAAGACAGGATGGAACCATAGCACCCACCGGTCAGTCAGTCAGTCAGTCGGTCGGTCATGTGTCCCTGGGAGTTGATTTTTTATTCCTCTTGCCACTAACGGTCAGTAATTATCTGGTGTCGCTAATAAGTATTTTTCAAGTCCATTTGTCCACGGAAAGTCTTTTATACCTGCCCCACCACACGTACCCATTCAGTCTCCCACTTTCTCCTTCGCCTAACCGGCATCTACAAAGCAAGAACGGTAAATACAGGTTTAACCTCTTTAATCCGGCTAGCTGGGCACCTGGACACTGCCGGACTACATACAATACTGGACTACAATAATTACGGATTACAGAGAATGTTGAACTACAGTAATTGACCTTTAAGACCCATTTTTCCAACAAAAACTTGGAAAATTGCTTCTTTTATTACTTTCAATTGTACACAGTACACGGTTCGATCCTATCGTACTCACACTGACTCTCAACAGAAGTTCCTTCGTCTATTTCTCTCAGTCACCCCACCTTTCCAAGCATTAATAATGTTATTTGCACTTGCATCATCTTCCATAACTCTTCGTCTCTTGAATAACATAAACAATAGACTATTTGAAATTAACAAGACCGTGTCACAAAACCCCCCAACATAACCTGGATGCAGTGTGAACCAAGTTTGGTGCCTTTGCGCTGCTAACAAAGCCGTCCAGGTGGTAGATTTACCAACTAACGGAGGTAGATTTAAAACGTGCCGGACCAAGGAAGTTGCAGGAGAACAGAATGCCAGACTGGAGTTTGATATGTACTTACCCAAATGGAAAGAAAAAACTACTAGTGACTATAACAACATGATGAGAAAGTGGTTATTTTGTTCCATTCCCCACTTTGACAGTTCCAAAAATGCGTTGTCCCCCTTTCTATAAAAAAAAAAGATTAATAAAAGCGAGTGTAAAAATGTATCCGATACATTCCACAATGTTAATTTCACCATCCATATTCACACCTTAAAAATTGATAGAATTTGAATCAAAGATTTCCGATTTTTGTTCAAAACTTTCCAATGATCAATCATGTGTCTATGCTTTTCGAGTTTTGTACTTTTTAAAATATTTGGTCCATATTCTGGTAATTTTGTAGCTGTGTAAATGTTCGAATGAATCTTTCGAAATTTAAGGGATACTTTTTGCACTCACCGTATATATCATGTTTAAACGTTCAAAACCACTGAGAAACAGATCATTATCATCACATTTCCCGTCCACGCCCTTGCATCAATATCAGTTGTTAGGGTTATCCAGTCCTTGTACTAAATGCATTGATTACTATTCAAGAAGTCTTCGGTAAGATTCATCAGTGGATTGAACAACAGCATACCGGACAAGAGGCGAGCATTCTATCACTGGGCCACAGCGGTCGGTTGCATGGGGGTCTGTTGCCACTTTTCCAGGGGGAGGGGGCAAAAGAATATATTTGGTGGAGGGAAAAGTTTATATTCAGAATGTATTGGGGGGGGGTCAAAGGGAATATTCAGAATATATTTTAACAACAGCCCTGTTACAAGCGAACAATAATACCATCTTTTTATATAGGGACATCAAGTTGCAACTACATAAAACAATTGATCAGTACCATAATCTTTTATTGAGAGTAAGGTTCCAACTTTCTAACCCCATCACCCCTGGCCTGATCCAGGGTGGGGGAAATACCCTGTTCCCCCAGCAGACGCCCATGGTCGGTAGGTTATTTGTAATATATCCTTTTTATTCGCTCCGTGTAGGACGAAAGGGTAATTTTCTAGAGCCTGCTTCATCTTAATCATTCTTTCTCTTAGAGCTGCTCAATTACCGTACACCTTTGCATACAGTGTAACTTGCAAGTTTCAGAGGTCGGTAAACTTTTTACTTCTGCAGGCTGAATCACATATCCATAAGTGGCTTAGGGGCCAGATAGATGCCACAAAATGCTTGATATATGGCAATTATCGATTTCAATGCATTTAGTTATATTTTGCCCCAAACCAATGAATAATGCATGTTAGAAATCGATTTGTGCTTAAACAAGGATGCTAATTAGTAATCAAAGAACTTTATCAGTCAACGCATTTGAATCTATCAAAAAGACACGAAGTGTGTTTAAAAACTCTGACATGAACCTCCCTCCCCTTATACGGGTAAATAACAGGGCAATTGAAGTCTTGTATCCCTATGTGGCTGTCCATCTTGGGTGCTGGGCAAATGCCTCGACTCCGTAAAAACCTGCAATTGCTCCAAACAATGATTGGATATCGATGGATCATTCGAGAATGGGGGTTTAGGTGGAAGCTCTCAAATCTCTTGGACAACCCGTGTTCAGCTGGACAAAAACACCGAACGCGATTAGGCAGCACGAAGGAATTGCAAGATAGATTTGTAAAGGGTTATTTCTTTCAGACAATGCCTGTGGAGAACAGGGATGTAAAATAGGGAGGAGGAGGCTGTAAAGGTAAAAAGCGACAAAAAAGACCAGACTAAAAAGTCATGGAGGACCATGAAAGCAAGAAAGACACTGTCAGATGGAAGAATTAGAACAACATTAACAAAAACTTTTAGGGAGGAATGGAGATTAAGTACCAGATTTGACGGTATACAAGTCTCCCTTTCCCACTCAAAATGGCTCAAAAGGTAAAAGTAATCTTCGTTGTCCAGCCCCCACCCTCATAGGCCAAAACTTGAGGATAAGTAAAAAAAAATTGGAGATAAGTGTGAGGAATTCAGGGAAATGCCAATTGAATCATCGTAACCACGCTCACCGACCCAAATGAACAGCAACTTAAGTGGCGAGTTTTTCTTCCCTTTTCACTCTGTTGTTTTTGTTGTGTCAGTGCTACCGGACACACCAGTTGGTCTACACCTCTGGAAATGCCTACAATAGCCAGATTCTGAAACTTTTTTTTGTGAGTAGGGGTGGAAAATGCTTTTTCATGAAAAGGGCAATTTTTGGTGTACGAGTATCGTTTTTTCAAGTGAAATAGTAGAAGTAGTAACAAAGACATACACAAATATAAGCACATAGTCCGTCCTATTTTCCTTTCGGCAAAGTCAGGCCAGAGAGTTGAAAGCAATTTAACTCTGATTGACGCATGAATTGTTGACTCAGACGAAGTATTCATGTAATAGTCGATTTCTCAAATGTAAAAAATAAAGTACAGGGTGTTTCGAAATAGATGCGAACGCTTTTTTAATTTTTTTCCAAAATTTAGCCACCATTTTTTAATATTCAATTCAAATTATAAAAATGGGCTAAATACTCATACAATTTAACTTTACGGTGGATATTGAAAGGGATTTCCTTTCATCTGAACCCAGGTTCGTACCTGTTTCATTACACTGAAAATAACATAGCTGACATCCAATCTCTGATTATAGCGTTGTCATGTGACTAATAATGTAGCATAAAATTTACATATAATTAAATTCTACCCACTGATCTTTCGGGTTTCTTTGTGAAAAACCCAGGTAAAGTAAAGAAAGAATTCACAAGTACACATGGCATTATTTACTTGCATGCGCATCACAGAGAGAGGGAGAGAGAGAGAGAGAGAGAGAGAGAGAGAGAGAGAGAGAGAGAGAGAGAGAGAGAGAGATTTATTAATCGAGTGGCAAAAGGCTACATACTGGATGATCCGCGTCCAATTCTGATCCATATGTCAAAATAGAATTTGCAAATTTGTCAAGATCTGCAATTTTGCGCGGGAACCACGGAACTGGAATATAACAAGAAAAAGCAATATAGTTACTGTTTATGTAAACTACGATATCACGGGTAGGATTCATTGAACAAACCTGTTAACACTTTCGTTCGGTCTAATGCTTACATGTATGACACTATTAGAAGCAAACAAGTTCTTTGAAAAATTATTTTACTATGGACGTGCATTGGGGATTATTTCACAATAGAAATGTATTGGAAATTATTATAGTAGATTTGCATTGAAAATATTTTTACAATAGAAATACATTGCAATTTATTTTATGGGAAATATGTGAAGACAGTGGGAAAGAAAGGGATGATGAAAGAAGGCGAGCAACTGAAAAAGGAAGAGAGTGATATTCAGAAGATAGAAATAGTGGTAGAAGAGAAACTCATTTTGCAGCAATGGAGAATTCACTTACTTTCGGTTTTGTTTCCGTCCTCTGGTTGTCTGGAGAGAATTTGGATGGAACTTGCTTTCGTTTTCAGAGCGTTAATGGCCCCCTTTAACCCATTCTGACTGTCGTCACAAGTCACGAAAAAATCGTAGCCGCTGTAGCCCTCTCGCGAGATCCGAGATTCAATATGGCCGAGAGTTACGCCATGTTCCTGTTATACAAATTGAGAAGGAATTGATAACAACTTGTCAAGCAATAGACTTTGCTGTGCCTGCGGATCACAGAAAGAGATTATGAAAGAGAATGAAAAGCTTGGAAAATACTAGGACTTTGAAAAGGAACAGAAGAAGGTGTGGAACATTACGGTCAGGGTAGTACCAACGAACTTAGCCAAAGACACTAAAAACGAGACGGGAGATGAAAGGAAGGATCGAGACTATACACACTAGAGCACTCCTGGGTGCCTGCACGAATACTGAGGAGAGTTCTGGACCTATGAAATCTACGACCTCCAGTCGTCAGCAATGGTTTATCAGTCACGGCGAGAGGGCGTGGTCGAGACGGTACAAACCACCGCTGATGTGATGGCAATGAGGTGAGGGATGGAGACCCGAAGTGACTTACGGTCAGCCTTCAGCGACGACCACCCGGAAACTGATGTGAAGATGCGAATAAAACCGGAGACAGTCCTGGAAAATAGAAGCCACAAATCATTCTGAGACTTTGACATCCAAACCGACCACCCCACCCAAGCGAGAAGACCATACCTGGTAATTGTGGAAAGAGAACCTGCCAAATAATATACGTGGCTGTGCCTGTAGATCAGAGTAAATACGAAGGAGAGTGAAAAGCTAGGGAAATACCTGGACCTGGCAAGGGAACATAAGGAGGTAATTAGGGTAGTACCAACAATAGTAGGTGCACTCGGAACCGTACCAAATTAACTAAAAATGAGATTAGAGGAAATGGAGATAAGAGGAAGGATTGGGACTATGCAAACTACAGCACTGCTAAGGTCTACACAAATACTGGAATTATGGGATTTACGACCTACAGTTGTTAAGAATGGCCTAACAGTCAGGAAAAAGGGATGGTGGACACGGCACAAACCACAGCGCTACTTTGATATGTGAGGGCAATCGGAGAGGAAGGCTGGGAACCTGGGGAGATTTACTGTCACCCAGCCTTCAGCAATAACCACCAGACAACTGGTGTGAAACTGTAAACCACAGCACTGCTGTGGACTGTGAAAGTGTGGAAAGGAGAGATCGAGACCTGAGGAGAATTGCTGTCACCCAGTCTCCAGCGGCGACAACCAGGCAACTGTTATGAAAATCAAATAATAATAATAATAATAATAATAATAATAATAATAATAATAATAATAATAATAATAATAATAATAATAACATAATTATATAGATAGAATAATAATATCATAAGTCAATATAGGAATGATTAGAAATATTGATAATAAGAATTATGATATGAAAAAATAAGATACTCAGGAACCTTAACATCAAACCCAATCATTTCATCCGAACGAGAAAAATGGATCCAACAGTCGAAGAGAAGAAAAGATGATCTGCCAGATTGCAAACGAAGATGTGAGAACGAAGACGAAGGAAGGCAAACAAATGTAGTGACGAGGACAACTGATGAAGAACTGATCAGAAGAGAATAAAGATGAGGGAAGAGGTCTGAAAGACTCCGAGAGTGATTGTAGCAACAAATCATCCCAGAGTATTCTGACTGAAAGAAGAGCGGTGAGTATGGCTGCCGAAACTGGTCAGAATTAATGTTATTCAGTAACAGTAACCGGTCTCATTTTTGCAGAAAGAAAGGAAGTTAGGGGTGAACATTTTGATTAGGCGAGTGAAAACAAGGAAAGTTGTCTGAAAGATTCACTGAATGATAGTAAGAAGACCACGTCTCAGTAGTTCTAACAAAAGAAAAACCTTTCTTGTTATCCATGCATTCGTCTTTTGTCATGTTCACACAGAGCGACGTTTTTAGGCCAAGGAACTCACCTGAAAGACGTTAAGGGCTTCAGCAAGGGCACCAACTTTCTCCGGTAGCGTGAAATGAAGACTGACCTGTTTTTCCAAGTCATCGGATTCTCCAATGTAACTGTGATGAGACTTTAATTCTTTCTTGTTCACAACAGACTGTCAATAGAAAAAATAAAACAGGTCTTGTTAGTCATTTAATAGAAATGGTCACGTGACATGATTTGGACAAAAGATTAAAAAATACAAAACTCAAAAAATATTGAAACAAGAATGAACATTGAAAAGTCATGTACAAAAATCAGAAAACTTTTGTCCAAATTCTATCAATTTGAAAATGTGAAGGTCTAAATGATTTTTTTGAAAATCTATCGAATACTTTTTGCTCTCATTCTATGTAAAATGCTTTAATTACGTTTGTATGTAACTGCATTGTTTTATACTTTCTAAATGCCCCACGGACATATAATGAAGTAAGTGTGTTTTAAGTAATGCATCAATCACTGAAGATGATTTTTTTTTCTAAATGCATTTCTCGAATCAAAGAAAAATTCTGTATGGCACATGCAAATGATTATTTGGAAAGTGTGACCCAGGGAAAAACAGCTTAGGAACCACTACTGTAATCTGTACTCAGCCAAATATATTTTCCAACCCTGTAAGTCATGTGCCGAGGTTTTCTCGTAAAAAAACTCGTGAAAATAGTAAGTCTTCATCGGATGTTCAAAACAGTTTTATTGTCCTACAAATCAAGAGAATGTGTAATATTCGTAATGCATAACATGTTGGCGTGTACGTAGTTGTGTCTGTGAGAGTTAAATAAGTTCGTAGAGTGACACCGTTATTAGCTGAATTTTGATCAGTAATTTACAATGTGTAATGTTCGCCTCACGTGAGAAGGGTTGAGTGCATAGGCAAGGAAGGAAAATTTGTCGTATGGAATAAATACTTTTTCCATCACCAGAGTAAGGACTCATTGATTTACCCTTGCGTATGTTTATAGAATAGGACCATTAGAATAGCACTCTATATATATATATATATATATATATATATATATATATATATATATAGAGAGAGAGAGAGAGGGGGTGAGAGAGAGAGGGTGAGAGAGGGGGGATAACCCTATTCTATCTATCAGCCTCAATGGAAAAGAGCAATGTTAGAATGTAGGGCATTAGGGATGAAGTCACAAATTTTAGAACCTGTTATGTGATGTTCATCTTTTCGTACCCCAACCCATGACAAGCTTGAAAGCAAATTTCAAATCGGGACAAGATTTTCCTACCCCCATCCCCTGCAGGCACATATGTACTTTAGTGCCTCTCTTTATGAACATCTGTTTGCGCCACAGTATACATATAGTGCTGGCAGGCATTTCCGAAATGGTTAGCATTGGCGCACATACGCTGGTGCGTATATGCATCTAAGGCCCGGGAAAAGTTGTCATAAGTAGGGAACAGGTTTGGAGAATAGGGAAGGTGAGACAGGACTCCGATGCCTGACTGTTTCTTATTTTTGTTTTTTGGTGGTTTGTGAAGTATAGAGTCTTAGATTATCCTACAACAGAACAGACATCATGTTTACATCTTCTGATGTATAACTTTCATAACACCACAATAAGACTGTCGTAATGAACGAATCAGATTGCAAGAGGTTACTTCATTACTGCAACAACAGACGGCCTGGGTGATCTTCTTGGGGGTGAAGATTGAGTTTTGGGTAGGTTAAGAAAGTGAAAGTTAGTCGACCCAAAGGGTCATTTTGGAAGGAACAAGCAAATTGCAGCAAACTGTGCAAGTTCTTGATCGTTAGTCGAATCATAGGGTACCACCTTCGGCATTTTCTTCATTTGCCGATTTGTGTTAGATGTTTTATTATTGTTCTATGGACTAACCCCAGTTTTGCTTCCTGTACCTGAGTGTTTGTTGCCGGATGAACCTTCATGGTTGCCCTCAGTTCTCTATTGTCAAGTTTTGGGTGATCCATTCTTCGGCCTTCCTCATGTGTTCAGTCAATATGGAAAGATGTCATCATCATTGAAAGAGTTGTATCATGAATCACCCCATTCTCTTTTCTGTTTCTGTGGTTACTAGAACCTTTCGGTCGATCCACTTTTCGGCCTTCCTCAGAGGTATAATCCGTATGAAATGAGGAGACAATTATCATTCCGAGAATTATTCTAGAAATTGATCTCATTCTTTTGTTGCCCTGATGTCTGCATAACGTTTCAGCTGAGAGGGAAGTGCAACCCCTTCTCCATCCAAACGTGGTTTGTCATGATAGATTTTTTGTCTTTCATATTTTCATATGACTTTACAGTTATTTCCTATAATCTGATTTTAAGGGATGAGCAGTTTCTACTTTGTAATCGTTTTCACATTTGCGTGCAATGTTATAAATGCAACCTTTTTCACTCTCTTGATTCTTCGTAAATTTGTAAAAGCGATCGTTAGCTACAGGAAAGTGGATAATGTGCAGTCAACTTTGGGCAAAACATTTTTAAAGGAATATTTCAGTTATGATGTAATCATAAAATAAATGAAAAACAACCCCGTTTAGTGAAGGTATCCTTTCCTGGCGAGTAGGTATTCTTAAAAACTCTTTGTAAGGGTCCATAAGATAATACATGCAAAAGAAAGTAGGATGTCGTCACCGGGCGTCATACTCCATTCAGGGTAGCCTTTTAAGAAAAGTGACGCTTGACCTTCACCACTAGATACCTAGTTATGGGCAAATATTCAAAGAACAATAAAAGTGTTTTTCTAAACAAATAACGGGTAAATATTCAAATTCTCATCTGCATTAGTGTAGCCTAAACGCGTGACACACAGATAGATGGCCAGTCAGCCAGCAAGCCAACCAGCCAGCCAGCCAGCCAGCCAGCAAGCCAGCCAGCCAGACTCTCTTGAAAACTGAAGAAACCTATGTTGACTGTTTTGATGATAGTTTTGGTTGACGGTCTCTAATATAGATATTGTTGTTAACTTCCTCAGTTTGGTATTATATAAAGGTATAGAATGTTTTTAAAACACATTGTATAAGTCTTGATGGACGATATGAAAGGATGGGCATTCTTTATAATCAGTTTTCAATTCTTTTTTCCAGTGTAAAATGTATGGATATCATGGAACAGACAATAATGCAGCATTTTCTCAGCAATTCCACTGAATAAACGTTACACACATTTTGATACATTGTCATGTTCTCTCACAGATAAGAAAAATTCTCACGCATTTTATTAAAAAAGTTTTAAATCTATTAAATGTTTGATTATCAAATTAGTTTGAAAGATCACAAACAAAACTTTTGAAACATGTTTTGAATAAACTTCTAGACAACATTTGATTTCACTGAAAAGACCTGAAACGCAATTTTAGCCTATCTCAGACATCCTTTTAGAAATATTCTTAGGGACCGTTCACCAGACTATCTAGAAGTTCCCCTCACCCACAGTGGAAATTTTTGTGTGATAGGTAGACGATTCTCACTGATTCTCAACATTGAAACTTGACAGGTGTGTTTTTACTGATATGGATTTAATCAGCATCTTCCAACATGTAACTCGACTCTATGTCAAGTTGCAGAGAGACACAATCGCATATTATTGTCAATCGACGATTTTGCATTGAATTTGTTTTATGCTAGAAAGAAACATGAAGACAATGAAATAGGTGTGGGACAGAGAGAAAGAGTTCAGTAAATATGTGATTATAAATTGCGTTATATTAAATAGAAACTTATTTGAGATGATCTCCAGTCATTACACGGTTAATGTATCACTTGTCCAAGACAACGTAAATAGAATAAACAATTAATGAAAATGAGGCTCCAGCAGGAAACGAACCTGCCACAGATAGGGTATCCGCTCCAACACAGCGATGCTCTTTCCAGTGAGCTAAACCTGCAGCAGCCCAATTTTTTTCAATTGTTTATTCTTTCTACGTTGTCGATGGCGAGTGATACTTTAACAATGTAATGACGGGAGATCATCGTAAATAAGTTTCTACATGATATAACGCAATTAATAATCATTTTATCGGACTACATATGTCCATTTCTTAAAATATACATATGTGTGTGTGTGTGTGTGTGTGTGTGTGTGTGTGTGTGCATGAGTGGATAGATAGATAGATAGATATAAAGAGATTGAGATGGTTCGATTGAATCAATCCCATGTGTAATGTTTCTCTCTTATAATTGGTTATATAATATTTTCACCCGCTGTAAAATAATAATGTCTTACTTACGGGATCAGCGTGTCCATTTGTAGTGAACAGTGCGTCCATTTTCCGATCTTTCACTTTTTTATTACAAGTTTTTCCAAAATCTTCCAAAACCTGGTGTTGTTTTTGCCACCTTCTGGCGCTGAGAAAAACTAATCAAACCGTGCGATTTTCGCCCCACATGAGAGCCTTAACAATAAACAGAATTTGACACGCCCACTGGTTCGGCAGTTTTCATTGGTTAGCAAAACTACACTCCTCACACCAAATCAGATTATTATCCACCCAATACTTCTTCACCCGTCCCTGGTTAAGAATCTAACCTAATTTTCTATTTCGCAGCTTTGATATACCCACGTCAGCAGAATAAATAACTAATTACTTACTTTGTCTCTGTGTTATCATTCTTACGACTTCCAAGAAATATTCTTTTGTCAAAGTGTGAAGTAGTTGATGTTACTAGCAATATAGGCTTTATTTTATAACGATTCTATTTAATACATATGTCTTCTTAAGCTGCAGCGTATGAAGTAGCGAGTTCAAGACGGTTCATGATTTCTACCCAGTGCTCTTACGCTGGCAACGACTATCCCTACCCGAACTTCCCATATCACAAGTTTCTCTTGTCTCGGTCTGCGATACATGAAATTGACTTGGAGGTGACAAGCACCCGAAATGGTGTCACTCACTTCACCATTCTCACTTATGGCACCTAATTTTCCCAATTGGTCACCCATCTAGGAACCTTGCTCAATGTTGCTCAACTTAAGTGATCGTACGAGAATCGGTGTATCCAACATGATTTGGCTAGAAGCCTAATTCATGATTTAGCTCTATGAAAATGGATTTAGATTGGTGTGAAGCATATTGTATCATTTGCTATTGTATTACATTGCAGCCAATAAATTTCCAGATTTACAACCATTCATGATTTAGTGCTATGAAAATAATATCAAATCAAAATGGATTCAAAGGTGTGGGTCGAAACGGTTTGCAGCTTGGGGAATGGATTTGACGAACTTAGTTCAAAATCTGGCCGAGAGGGCATTCACTTCGCTCTAATGCCTTTGGGAAATACACGAATCCATCTCTTATCCCCCTACGATTGGTAAATAGTCAACAGACCAGTCTATGAGACGAAGAGATGAGAATTAAAACGGGGAAGTCTCATTCCTTGTCCATCGTCGTGTTAGACTGGCTACGGACAAAGTAGGGAATGTGTTCCGAAAAAGTAAAAGGAAGCTTCGACTGGCTTAGAAACTCCGAAATGGGTCACATCAAATTGCTGGAGTAAAATAGAAGCAAATAAAAAAAGAATGAATGAAATAACGTGACAGCTATCTCCACCTCCCCACGACACTTCGTATACAGGTGAAAGAATGAAAAATAAAAATGAATTTCAGTTGGTGTGAATTATGTATCATTTGCAACTGTAAATCTGGCCATTCTACTGCTGTTGTAAATTGTTCAACATGGGATTTCATGGAGAAGAGACGACCCACTGATCAAAATAGTTACCACTTTTTCAGGAGGCGGGAAGGATATATTCAGAGGAGGAGGTGTCAAGAGATATATCGGAATATCGGTTTTCAGGTAAGGGACAAAGGTATGTATAAGTTGTGGCGTGTCCTAAGCCGTCACTGTTCATAGTAAACCTCTGATCCCCGGTCTCTAAAACGTTGAGAAGGCCTGAACCAGGGGATGGGGAAAATGCTTTGTTTGCCCCCAACTTTCAGCGGGCATTCATGTCCACGAGCTATACTACCGCTGGAAAGGCCACGCGTCGAGAACGGAAGATTACCGTTTTCCAAAGATTTCCACTGCTCGATGAGCTGTCTGTGGGTCGTCGTAGTAATTGAGAACCAAAGACATAGGCGTATGATTAAGGGGGCTGGGTGGGGGAATCCCCAGATTTGGGCAAAACAATGTCATTCGGACAAAATCATGTAAATTTTCGGGAAAATCGACCCCCTGCCCGCTGACCTCTTGACCAAAAAGTTCCCATACGCTCATGGCTTCCGGTGACATCAAATGCTGGGAGTGGTAAACCCAAGCTGCTAAGAATGCGACTGGTAATCATCCAAGCTATCTCTTTTTTTGAGACGAACCAAAAGATCAGAGTTGAAAAGGAAAGACAGAACCTTAAAACCGAGTCTCAGTAAAAAAAATCATCCTATCAGAACCGTAGTACACATTTGCGTGCACACACTTTTTGCAAGTTGCACACAAAGGAAATTAATGTGTACACAAATGGTTAGTAACCTGAACTATTGTAGTAATTGTAATTATGAATATAAGTATAATAAGGATTATACATCATAGTTTTAGCTGTTTTGGTTGTCTATCAAGTATTACACTTGTACAACACTATTTTTTTGTTCCGGTTTGTACAGCAATGTAGCATCCATACTTGGTGGACAGTGTTCACGTCGTAAAGTTTATGAGAATCTGTTTCAAATTCTGTTAATAACTTACTGAGTTTTTATTGGGAAAAGAATTTGACTCACTATGTCGAATTCCAAAAGGCATAAAGTGCTAAAGAATTGCTCGTTAAGTTTGTTCAAAGTTAAATAGCTTGACAAAATAATAGATATTGCCAACCCAGAAAGTCCAGTAGTCATGGACGTTATTTTTTTAATTTGCAGAAGCATTCAGTGTGCTCTGCCGTTATGGTAGGACATGTCTCCTCCATATTGACTCCATCAATTGGCCAGTGACAGAAGTGGAGCACTTTCATAGATGTTCGTTCGCAAGTCAACGACAACATTGGATCCCAAAGCCTACTGTAGCTGAAGAAGTTGCATTTTGTTTGAAAGGAGTTTAAAATCGTTCACATTCGCAGAAAGTTTTCCAACGTATGCAAAATATTGCTTTCTCTGCCCCCCCAAGAAACAAAACCAAAACTAACAAAAAAAAACAACCCCAAACAAACGTCATCCATCTCTGATGAGAGAGGGCATAAGTGCAAAGCGAACGCAGATCGTCTGAGCCGGGGTTTGAACTTGGTTCACCGATTCCATTTTTCATGCTGTCAACCATTTTTTCATCCGTACCTCCTGTTTTCTCTGAGAGGTCCCGGAATCTCTGTACGGTACGTTAGAAGACAAAACAAACGACAATAAGAGGACGGAGATTGCGTTAGATCAGTCCTCCAAAGTCGGGATGGCTTGTCTGCGTGCTTTGAAAATCGTATTGAAAATTGTGAACTTTCACCTGGGCTCGAACAACGACATCGAGTGGTTATTGTTTTTTATATTTATTTACTGACAATGAGTCTTATGGGTGTGCCTTTGGGCGAACTAAGAGGAGGATCGGATTCAAACACTTCGCACTAATGTCATCGGAAAAGGTATTTATCCATAGGTAAATGGCTTACTAGACTGGGCTGTCTAGCAATGGGGAGGCAACCATTCTAAGAGACATTCTTTATTCCAAACTGGCTACTGGATGCCAACTCGGGCATCCCTCCAGCAGCCCCTGCAGCCAATTTGAAACTATCCCGCCCCGCTTTCATTTCGACTACACCAGTGAGGCTGAGAGGGAGATTCTGTCTGACTGGGCATCCCAGGATCTCTACCCAGGATGTGTGCCCTACGAGGGATCACTTCAGTGTCGTTCCATTGTCTATCGAGACAGAAGGAGGCTTACTGCAATGAGTCTGATACAAAGCATGACGCGTGAGGCAACTGGTAAGGATAGAAATCGAAGCTAAAATAGCAGTTGATTTACATGGAAAAATTTTGAACATCCCCAGGCCACCTAAAATTAACCCTCTTCCAAGTCTGCCAGTTTTACGCTAAGCGTGACACCCTTAAGAGGGCTCTTCAGCTTTTTTCGAAACCTTAGAACACATCTTGAGAACGAATGCACAAAATAAATCGAGATGAAGTACTGATGCACACAGTAACATATCAAGATTATGGCGGCTTATCGAGGTTTTCATTAAAAGTGAAGTGGCGTAAAACGAACTTTCATAAAGCTGGCGATACCAGTACATAGTTTTTAATCGTCTTTTTTTACGACGAGGAAATCATTTTAAGGACAGTTTGCTGGGTTTAAAAATTTTTTTTTTTTTAACAATGCGTGGCCTTATAACGACAAGAATTATGGATTACGTGACATATCTTCCGAGCGTTTTTGACCTGATATTGAGAGAGCATATTTTCTTTGGCTTCAGGATACAGATAAGATATGAAACTTTTTCTCATGACTTCTGATTATTTACTTTAAACATCAGTTTAAAGTTAAAATTAGACGTGATAGAAAAAGATTAAATTCAGAGATGGAAATGAGTTTTGGGAACTAGGTATACGATAAGGCTTGTTTTTTTTTCGGGGGTGGGGGTAGTTATACGTTGATGTCTCACTTTTACGACACATTATTCAATTATTTGGCATTCTTAAAATGCACGGTCATAACAAAAATGGCTTCAGTTTGGTCAATAATGCCCCAAATGTCTTCATTTTTGCTATGTTCGTTGTGTTAAATCATTTTTTTCTATCTTTTGTGAAACAGAATTTACAATAATATAAGGCTTTTGAATAACGCACTTTTGGCACACACTGTAGTTGACAGCGTGATATAAACGCGTGAATGTTCTCAGACGTAAGATGTGTCGGTAATTAATCTTACTATATAGTTCATGTATCGGTTCCATTTGGAACCCTCATGAAAGATTTGTGGTAAATATATTGGAATATTTGTCTATATGGAAAACACCATAAACATTACCCAAGAGACTATTTGAATATAAGTTGACGTTGAGTCTTAAACGTGTGTGGATTCACATTGTTACTTTAATGCTAACCTGGACCCTTGCTCCATGTCACTTATACGAAAACACGATTTTAGGTTATTTCCAATGTGAAATAAATTATTACGGGAATTATTTTATAATTATTATCAGATAAGCTTCTGTGCTTTTGAAAAATGATTTCGGATGATCGTCTGATAGATTTTCCCGTTCAGCATCAGAGTTACATCGTAAATAGTGCAACCCGAACCAAAGGAAATTTTCTTAACAACTAACACTCATCAAAAAAGCTTTTACTGATTGGATGCACAGAAAACACAACCTAAAAATTCTCTAAGAAAAGTTAGATGAAAGTAAGTAGTATTCAAAAATTAATGATTAAGGTTTACAACAGGACTTTTCTAACTGTATTTGCAACTGACGAAACAAATGTTTTCGCAACCCATCATTCAGTGTTATGAAAGCAAAAGGCACTGATACAATTTGTGTTCAGTAGTAATCTTACTGTAACTGAACATAGAAACAAATTACCCCCTCTCTAAGATGTAACAAACGGTGTTTGTATTCATAAAATAAACGAATAACATTGTCACTTGAAAATAGACACCAATAAGAGTGAATATTTGTGTAGAGATAAAAAAAAACTCCAGTTACACAATTATCTTTATTATTTCAGCAAATCTCAATATTCTTTATGTGACCCGAGTTTGAATAGCGCTGGGTTACAATACTTGATATAGATTTAAATAGGTCGGTTCCAATCAGTTTTATTTTTGTTATCTTGTCCCCTTTTTCCACCACTATCAGGCGTGCACACGAACATGATTACAGACAACTATATATATATATATATATATATATATATATATATATATATATATATATATATATATATATATATATATATATATATATATATATATCATTGAGGAATATATCTTTACTTAACCTTCTACCCCAGTCCCGTTAGTTGGTGCGTAATCTTGGATGACTGTGATCTCCTTTCATTTGGAGTCAAGTTTTGCTGATGTAAGACATATCGAGGCCGATTCCCATGCCATCAGCACCTTTTTCAACCTCTGATGTTATCAAAGTAGTTCTCCTGTATAGATCTGAATCATAGAGTGTGACTGACGCCATTACCAACAAGATACAGACATTCGTCAACAGATTCTCACGACACATCCTGAGCCTCAGGTGCTCTGAGACGATGTTCAATGCTTACCTGTGAGAGAGAATTAACTAGAACCTCATCCACCTGGAAACAAAGAAACGAACGTAAGGGATGGATTTGGACACACCCTACGTAAACAGACTGATAATGCAATAAGATAGACACAAAACTGAAATCAGAAGGAGAAAAAAGAGCTTGGAGACCAAGGAGAACTTGGAGAAGATTAATAGAGAGTGAAACAAAGATGGTTGGACCGACATGGGCCAAGGAATTGCCCTGAACTAATTCCGCTTGCATGGTTTGGTTGTGTCCCTGTTCTCCATACAGAGTTGAAAGGAAAAAACTAACTTTCAACGGCAGATTAAACACAAATGTACAGTTGTATTTACTGCTTCTTATTTCAGGGCTGTACGCTTTGTCTCATAAACATTTTGAATAAAATTGCTTGCCACTATCAACTTGATCAATAATTCTAGTTCTTTCATGTTCTATTATTTGTAAGTCCATCATGTACACCACATGTACATGTATATACCCACACATAATTAATATGTATCTATCTTGATTATAAAAATACTTAATAAGCAGTTTTAAATGTGGTCTACATTTCCCACCTGGCCTTAGCCTATTACCAGCTTTGCACAGGCGTGGCTGGGGTTAGTTGGGGGCATAACACTGGTTGACTGCGATCTTTTATTCCCTCTGAGTTGAATATTGCTGACATAATCTGTGGTGAGACTGGTTCCCAAGTAATCAGCACTTTTTCAGACCCTAATTGCACAACCTGAACATCGTGTGGCCCGAGAAGATATCTAACGCCAACGGGAGAACTAAGCATTGCTTAAGGAGCTGAAGGTGCAGAAATAGGGATGGATTGAACTATGCAAACCAGTTAACAATTTTGGCAATGCAGACGTTTGACTGGAATCCATAGGGGAAGAGAAAGGTTGGAGAGACCAAGAAGATCAGTTGAGAGTGAAACAAAAGCGGCCGAATGACAAGGGCCTAACTGAAAAGATTTGCCCTGAACCGAGTACCTTGGAGTAGTGTGGCTGTGGCCCTCAATTCCACAAGGATTCTACTGGGGTAACCTAACCGTTTAATGAGTCGTTTATCAGGAGCAGATCCAGGGGTATCCAAAACAATCTCTGCTAGAGCCAAGCAAAACTGAATTAAAAAAAACCTACGAAGGGGCGCTGAAAAGTTCTCGAGTCGACCAACAAGAAGGGAATGGTTCAGTCAATGATCTGAAACAAATTCAAAAATAGGCGTAAAAATCGTACAAATTGGCACTTTATAATGTAAAAGAACCCTCTTTTTTGGAATTGGGTCGGACCGATAACTTTTCAGCACGCTCACGCTTTATTTGAAGAAAATTTATAAATAGATAAAAAAACGAAATAATCATAAATTGACCTTTAAGACAAATTTTCATAATTTTGTTTTTCATCATATATATGATATAAGTAAATTGCCTTCCGCCCTATTCTTAATAATTTTCTTTCAAGTATTATTTCTGTTGTAATTTGATTAATTTGTTTATTACTAGTTTATTTCTAGTTTATTACGAGTATATTACTAGTTTAATGCTAGAAAACTACAACTTAATTGAAAGTGTGAAATGCCAGATCACAAATCACTTTCTTGTATTTTGATGTTTGAAATTTCTTATCTTTTTCACGTGTTGTTTTGCAAATGTAAAATTTTGAAGCCCCTGTTACTGGAATAATTCCATTTGCCCCTCCCTCACCCAAGGACACTAAATCTAAGTGAAGTGGTTGTTGATGAAGACGGGTACAAAACAGAGAAAAATATCAACTGAACATTCTTTCCCATAAAGTCACAAATTCTTTCCAGATGTGAAAAAAAGAAAGAAACCCCACTTTTAAAGGTTGATGTCATATTTTTTTCCCGAAATATGTATTTGTCCTAAATTCTCTTTCGCTCTTTCCCCCTGCTGTTTGTTCGTGTGGTGGTGGATATGGCACCGTCATCTAACATGTCTTCCAAGTATCAACAATAAAGATTGAATGAACCGTTTTATAGTAAAATGAAGAAAAACTCATCGAAAAAACATTATGCTCGGTAGACCGACAGTTACTTTTCCGGAAGAATGAAGTAAAGCTTATATGAATCCTTCATATAACAACTTGGAAAAATAGATCGCCATCTTTTTCTATGGTCCTGCGTGTATCTTGCTGACCAGATCTGTAGAGGCATGAAAAAGAGTAAAAATACCACAAAAACACACAATGGTCACCACGAAGTCACATGAAATGGCTACTTATCACCCAGAATTGTTGGAGATATGTTTAGGTCATTGCCTGTAATAGATTTACATCGAAAGAAATAGTATCTGTAGATTCAGAGGGCCAATTTTGCCTGTTCTGTAAATAATTGAATTTTGTCTGGTCAATGAATAATAGATCCACTAATTGTTTAGCGTGTTGGCACTTTTTAATCAGTGAATGAGTTTTTATGAAAGAAAAAAATGAAATGGCCATGTAGAGGCATTTAAAAAAAACCTAAATGCATTCTAATCTGCAAATTACACACTTGGTATACATATATTGAAGACAAATGAAGTTTTAAGCCATGTACTAAGAGAAAAAAACTATGTTGACAGCTGAAACTCTGGAATAATGGTTCGCAAATTACATAGCAGATGTTTTTGTTCTTGAATGCCAAGCAGAATCTTTATAGAATAAACAATATCGCTTTGCATTACCAGATCACGTAAAATCATGAAAGAAATGTCCTTTGCTAACTTGATATGTTCTTAAACACATTCTCTCTCTCTCTCTCTCTCACACACACACACACAAATCATCTGTCTCAAGTAATAACTTTTGTTAATACCCTTTGATTCTAGAGACATAACTAAATAGTAAATTTGCATCTGTACACAGTGAAATGTCATCTGTAAACTGTTGAACTGGTAAAATTGCAGACAGGTGGACATGATCAATGGACAAATTGGAGGATAAGAAAAGAGAGTGACAAGCTGAATGAAATATTTGCTATTTATGATTCAGGTTTTGAAGAGACTGACTCAGTCTACACTGTCATCTCGAAGACAGTTCTTCCAGAAAATGCA
This sequence comes from Thysanoteuthis rhombus, assembly GCA_963457665.1. Taxonomy (NCBI): domain Eukaryota; kingdom Metazoa; phylum Mollusca; class Cephalopoda; order Oegopsida; family Thysanoteuthidae; genus Thysanoteuthis; species Thysanoteuthis major. Next base: position 53,759,108 of record OY735211.1, read on the forward strand.
GCTTATGACAAGGTTTGTAATTGCATCCATGAAGCGATCAAGAGTGGACCTATCGGAATACCTGGGAAACTCCAAGTTTTCTGTTGTTCTCTAGGTCAATATTTATCAACGATGGGAAGCTGATGCTGGGTAATTATAAATCATCAGCGTTGCACAAGATTTTAGAGACGATTCAACAGATGTGATATGGACCCGAATGACGGAGACTTCCTAGAAATAGAAACAGTAGCATTATTTGATAGAATGGCAGTGTTCGATAGAATAAGTTTAGGTTAGGGACAGCAGTAAAGAATAGCTGAGAGTTCACTAAAACATTCTTGAAGATGATTCTAGAGGAATCAGAAAATGCCAATGAAGTTTGCATTGTATTCGACCGATATATATAGAAAACTCACAGAAAGCAAATACACGCGGAAAGCGAAATAAAAACATATCGGCCTAATCTGCGCGCACAATAATACAAGTTTTGCAAAGCTGACATTCAAGAAATTCCTTTCACATTATCGAGGAAAAGGAGATTCAACTATCATCCTGGGAAAGTGAACGAAATCCTGCAAAGGTTTTGCAGTACCGTATGATACGTTTACTGTCTCCAATATCGTTGGAAATGATCTAAAATTAAGCAACAACACTCACCAAGAAGCAAATACCCTTTTAATCTTTCATGTCCTTAATGTTGTGCGACAAAACCTTTCCTAATTACTTCCGACACAGACTTCTAGCAGTTACTCATCCATTACAATACAGAATTTCTATGAAAACACCTTTAATAACTGTCAAGGGATACACGAAGCGAGCAATTGGTGTTGGGGCAGCATATAAATTAGGTCTGGACCAAAGTGCTGTAACGTTAAGTTTCCATAGATCTACTGGTTGTGATCCAACAAACATGCTGGAAAACGTTTATGGCCGCAAATATGATGTTATTCAGGCATTCCAAGACCTCCTAGGATGAAATAAAGATGTAGATAATTGGGTCAAAGAATCCTTTTAACAGTTTGTTGTCAATTTGTACAACAGTTTACAATCCTAAGCTTAGTTTGGCTCAAGCAAAATGGAACACATACAGTACATTTCAAGACTCAGACAAGCTTCCTCCTACATCAGTTGCCCTCAAATCTGAGATTCTCTGAAGTCAATTAATGTGCTTAACATGGAAAAGTTCACAACATTAGAGACCACAATCGTCTGATTCAAGTAAGTAAGGGTGGGAAATAGAGGATTGTATCTTTATGTCAGTCTTAACGGACAGACTTCCAGCTCCAGAGGCAGTCATTTAACTGGGTTTATGGAATTGCCAAAAAAGGTTGCAATACAAAGAGGTGCAAATGTCGTTGGAATGGACTGTTGTGGACAGAGATGTGCCTTTGTGAGAACTGTGAAACCAAAAAGACCCAAGTGATCTGTTATTAGAAGCGCCGGATGAAGATATTGAAAGACTTGTCATAGCGTTTCAGATATGTGGAAAAAAATGATACAAGTTCAGAGAGTTGCTGATAGGCACATAACTAATGGGTTGATTGTATTGATAGTTTTACATTCTAAACTAAGTTGAAATTTTATTTGAATTGTTGTGATTCTGATCTGGTCTGCAAAATACACATTGTATCATTTGTCATACCCAGTCATGATAATTTCCAATTTTGCACGAGCTGGTTTCCAAGATTGACTTTAATTAGGAGCCCAATGCCAGATTTATGATTTACAGACCAGACTAAATTGGCTCTTTGAATCCGTAGAATTTTATTTCAAAATTGGAAAAATGATGTAGTTCATTTGCTCAATATATTTGAACTGATTTTAACCATTAGCAGCTATTTTAGACAATTTATTAGTGATCCTCGTATGCTTTTGGGATATGAGAGATATAAATATTCGACCGCTTCTGTCAGTCTTTTCGTCTTTCTATTTTTCCATACGATATCTCCGAAAGTACTTCATGAATTTAGATGTGGAAGGGATGGGATGAAAAAGCGGTTGCTAAATTGTAGGGCCGATCCAGGATTTTCCTGTTATTCTTGATTGAGACTTATTCTTCCGTTTTTGTTCCATACATTTATTTATACACTCACGACTGTTCACATTATATCTACAAAAGTTCTCTATAGATTCCAAAGGTATTTTGAGGAAGGGTAGACAATAGGCAATGAAAGAGGTAATCAAATTTTTTGATTTCTTTATACATTTGCTCCAGTTAATATCGCTAAAATTTCATGTCTGTCTGCACGATATCTCCAAAGACCCTTATTGAATCCCAATGACATCATTAAGAAAGATGGATAATAGGCTACCGAGGATATTATTGAATCTGTTGACTATTACCACCCCAACGTCGTAGTTTAATGTCCACGCCACACAATATCGCCAAAATGTCATGTCTGTCCACACGATATCTCTAGAAGTTCTCAATGGATTCCAATGACATTCTATGGAAGGGTGGGTGATAAACCATGGAAGAAGTACTTGATTTTAGGGGCGGATCCATGCAATATTACTTCCTCTGGCAATGGCGTTTTTCTCTGGGTGATGTCTTGTTTTACTATATTCCAGTCATCTACGGATCTGGTCTGCATAAATACACACCAGGCCATAGAAAAGATCGGTGACAGTTTTTTTTTCTCGCGAGGTTTCATGAAAACCTTACCTCGTGCTAGTGATAAAATGTTCCCACGGGACCCTGGCAGAGCTTCTTATTAGCCCACACTATAACTAATGTTCATTACGCGAATTTTAACTAAATGAAGTGTACACCAAGTAAATTAAAATTCAAGTTAAATCAAACGTTCAAAATGATTTCCGTTTTTCCCCCAAAGAAAGTTGACACTTTTTAGACAGGCAGTGGCAAGTTATTTTTCTTAACTCATGGTTTTATTTTTCAATATATATATATATATATATATATATATATATATATATATATATATGTTCCTGTTCATACAACTGCTGTGGATTCTATTCTGACCGAGTGACTTGGTGTTCAACTAAACATGATTTGAGAAATATACACATACAGACAGACAGACACTCACACACGCATACACACATGCCCACTCACACGCACACTCACACATGCTCCAGCTTTCCAGCTTTCTGTGTGACTGTGTGTTTGCATCTATGTACATAAATACTCCTAATACTGCTGTCCTAGTTGTAACAAGGTAAAAGATTCCATTAAATAAAGGCATCTCTGATTTTTCAAGAATAAAATTGATGTTTTTTTTCACATTAAAAAAGAAATTATTTCTGACCAAAATCAGTTGCCTTATTGTTTAAAATCATTAAAAAATAGAAAAGATGAAAAGTCGGAGAAAATAGACACAAAAATAAAATTCTGTGTAAGGGAGGCGTTTGTTTGTTTGCTACAAATACATTTATACTAAAATTCAAGCCTGGGTGCAGCTGGGTCAAACTCGACTTCTATTCTGACCGAATTTCGACAATTTTCGTATTGTATATGTAAAAGATATTTTCACTTGTAAATAAAACTTGTCAGTTTAGCTCATTTGGTGAGATAACCGCCTACCAATCACTTGGTCGTGTTGATATCATATACAGGTTTGGTTGGAAATAACGTGGTAGTCAGCCACGAGTTTATTCCGCTGAATCTGGTGAGGATTTTTCTTGTTGTTCTTATTTCAGGGGGAAAACAAAATCCAATCCAACTTGAACTAGAGTTTGACGATAAATATATCTGTATAATTTACCCATACGTAAATAGTCCCGTGATACATATTGACCGCACTGATATGTATTTTCTTCTATGCTGGGAATTTAAAAACTTTAATCTACACAAGAACAGCTGTCAGTATTTTTTCTATTAACAGTTTATGTTGACAAACAAATGTTACAAACTGCGTCGGAATTTCCTGTTGTTTTTGCGTATCAGGGTTGCAGGGTGGCCGAGCGGGCAACGGCACGTAGAATAGATTTCAAACATCGGTTGGGATAGTTTGGGTTCACTTCGCACTAATGTCCTTGCAAAAGGTATGTATTCATTTCTCTCCACCGGACTATGGGTAGAACAGAGCTGAGTGAAGTGAGTGACGCCAGTTCGGGTACTGATCGCCTTTATTTCAAATATTGTAAACAAGAGACGAGTAAGTAGTAATGTGATACATGGAGTCCAAGTAGGGACGTCTGAAGTCGTAGCCAGTGTAAGGGAACGACTTACTTTACACAAATCAAAGATGAAAAAGATTCTTTTCATATCGAGCTTGTGAATTGGCGTTAAAGGTTCGAATGCCGACAACAGGCTGTTTATATCCACATTACGATAATGTCCTTACGAATAACATAAATCCATCCTTCCCTGTATTTTGTCTCAAGCAGCTGTCGCCTTGATAAAGGTCTCGTCAGCGGCATGTCACAATGGTTAATGAAGGAAAGTAATTGTCAGATTCTCATCTAATCTCTCTATAATGCTATTCACGATACTTGGAGAGGAAATGGGCCGCAACGAATATCTCTTCAGGTCCTAGAGATGCAATGAAGAATTCAAGTCCAACATGGCACCTTGATGATGAACTGCAGCAGAGGTTCCCTAAGGGTGGTCAGTGGACCCATACTAGTCTGCTAAAGATTCAAGATCTAGACATCAAGTAGTTTACACAAGCCATCAAAAATAGAGGCAGTATTTAAAACCTTTTTAAGATTGTAAAAATATGGCATAGTGCGACGTAAAAAAGAAAAAAAAATCCCCCTCTCTTTGCCCACTCCCTATATCGTATCTTTCTATCTTTACCAACGCTTTCTTATCATATCCCCTCTTATCAAGATGACAGCTTTCTTTCTATCGAACTCTGTCTATCTCTCTTAAATCACTCTTTCTTCATGTCATTTAATTCCTTATAAATGTTGTTAACCTATTGGAATCTGGTCTTAACATCAAGATTCTGCCCTTCTTAGACGTGTCAACTTACGTCACAGTTAAATATACATGATTAAGGGAGACAAATTGATAATTAGCATTTAATTTAACTGCCTTGGCCAATGTTACAGACAAAATATAATGACAATCACGTGGCGAATCATGTAAGTAGATTAGCCGGTCAAAAAAAAATCTAGATAATTTTTCAAATTACAACCTTGCGCCTGAATCCCAGGTCATTTAAGAGACTTTCAGAATTTGGATGTACTATGAAAGAAGAATATGCACAGTTTTCAGAAAGGGCTATTAAAGTACTTTCCCCCCTTTTCCACGCGTATTTATGTGAAGTGGTGTTTTCTGGATTCATAACAGTAAAAACTCAATCCTTGAGAATCCAGCTGTCTACCATTAAACTAGACGGCAGACAGATTCGTAAAAAAATGAAACCAATTGACATTTCTTTCATTTCCTAATTTTTCCGGCAGAGGCTGTTTACGCCTGTTCATCCCTGTGGAGCATAGGGCTGCTTTTGTAGTTTTAGTATCAATTAGGGTTAACGGAGTAGATTTGCCATCCCCTTGCCCTGCCCGAAGGTTTTTCTTTCGAAGTAACCTTCTCTTAAATGGACTGCCTTATAGGACTAAGGGGCTCCACCCGCCCCGCTATTTAACCTTAACTGGAAGGAGAATAGGATTCATGCCTTAGTGCGAAGTGAACGCAAGCAGCCTCGGTCGAAACTTGGTTTTTCGATTCCGTTTCCCATACCGATCTCCATTAATCCCCTTGGCTCCCCCGCATGTACTTTCGGGAAGGTACGAACTAAATTATCCCCACTTCTGTCCCATCGCCAGTTATCCAGTCAAAAATGATTCGTCATCGACATAGCGGGACGGAAATTACCGAATGAGCACTGGGCTGCACTACTTTCCCATAATACCTAAGAAGTTGCTGCAAAAATCTGTTGACTCCACGGTCAATCTTGACGAGGTTCAATCACTTCTTTCAAGTGACCAAGGATATACCAAATGGGTGTTTATATATAAACATTATTACCGTCTCCAGCTTCATTATTTTTCAATCTTGTAAACAATTATAATCTGACACCGTGCGTGTTTGCTGATGGATTCTGCTATCACGGGGAAAGATAGTGTGACATTTCAATTCGGATTTCCCCATGTTCTAATTCCTTCCCTTCTACATTCAGTCATAACTACACACTTACCCTTCCCCAGCACGGTAACCCTCAACCCACCTAATGAAAAAGGGGGAAAAGAAAGAAAAAAAAAGAAAAGAAAAGAAAAATGTAAGGTCTGCATTCGCTTTCACCCGAATAATGATGATTTGATTCCCATCTATTTCAATGTAATACTAGAAGTTTGACTCACCTGACAAGAATACTCAATGGATGGTTCGAGAGAAGGATTTAAAGTAAAATATATACGATAACACAAAGCCAACCAGTATCTACTTGAAGCACCTACCATAAAGCGATGTTTAACGAGCTAGTCTCGAAGGACGTTGCTTATATAGCGAATTCGGTTCGCATCGGGAGCCAACAATCATCGTGGCCTTGTGTCAGACTAAGCTAAGTACTCACCTGCTGTAGAAGGATGTCGAACAAACTTTCGAAGGTCATTACTGGTGTAGTGAATTCGATCCGCACAGGGTGCCTATTTATTGTGAAAGTGTGCCATATTGGGCCTCCCTCCTAATCCGACTCTTAATCAATAATTTTCTAAAGAAAAATAGCCAGCCATTTGGAGCCTACGGCGGTAAAACATTGAATCATTTCTGAACGCAAGGTTTCAAGACTGTAAACTACATATTTTACAACATTAGGCTCTTTATATCTTTGGATAATTGCCCGGAAGTTGGGTACTCTCAACTAGTATATATATATATATATATATATATATATATATATATATATATATATATATATATATATATATATATTGGTAACTAGCACAACACAGCGAAGCCTTCTTCGTGTTCCTGGCACAATTTCTGTACAAATCGTAGAAGACTGCCATGAAGTGTTGTACCAGGTCTTCGATAATGGTAACATGGTGTTATTCGATAAAATACCTTCCAAGTGAATGATAAGACCCAATGTTTCCCTGCAGAACGTAGTTCGAGACATCATATTACCTCCACCGGTTTATTGTATCCCCAGTGCATCCTAGGGTCATCGCTTCTCTGGAATAATGACACACAAGTACTCTACCATCCACCATATTCAGGAGAAAGCAAAACTCATCGGACCAGAAATCCTTCTTCCATTATTACAAGGTCCAACCTCATATAAAACAAACATTCATGTACTGTGAGGTTTGACGCATTCGTTCTCCGATCACGCCACGAATCGATAAATCTTGGACGATGATTTTTCTCTTCTCAGTGCCATTCACCACAACTGAAGGTGAGCCCCCTGCAAGCAGTGCCGTTTCGAAAACGCTCTCACCTTGTCTTCTGACCATAACAAGTTGACCTTTATAAAAGTCACTCAAATCTTAGTTCTTGTTGATAACTGTGGTATTTAACTCCTTAAAATTAAGTACTCGAGACCGGCTTAAACGCTTATACACCTCTGATCCTGACATGCGCTGTTGTTATGAGATAGTATCTGTCATTCTTGTCACAAGTCGCTGGCTGCAATATTTTGGCTCACCAGTATATACATTTTTAATGTAATGTTATAAATGACGTATTTTTACTTTATACAAATATGAATTAAAATAAATAGTATATAATATTATATTAAAGATATAATATAATATCATACATATAATACATGTATATTACTCATATATTTCGATAGATATACCATGTATCATATCTAATACAAGCGTAGTGCCCTTAAGAATAACGGAATTATTTACGTATGGCTCTATACCAGTCTAGGATTAGGGCATCTATGCGCTTTGTCGGGCATCAAAGTGTTGCTCTCTGGCACTCTGCCTAGGATCAGAGTGCAGTATCTGAACAGCCAATCTAAAATGTTACACATAAAAATATATATACAGATACACATCATGTTTATATACACGTGGATAATATATCTATTCTTACATGCATACCGTATATTTTAATATGTACATGTACAAAATACACATACTAACTCTGCTAACGTTATTGATTTGTCGGAATTTTTATTCACGTAAAACGAATTCGCGTTAAGCGTCTGTCAGCACTTTCGGAGATATTGTGTGGTCAATCTGACTGTAAGCTGCTGGGGATCAAGTACGGAGCCTCCTGTGGCAAGCCCGTCAATCCTCTTAAAATGTAGACTGATCACTATGATACAAGCCAAAGGCTTCGTACCCCCGCCCCGTGCCCTGATTCCTCGGCTGACCTGGCCGCGAACGACAAAAATAAATGAATGAATTTAGCTCTAAATTTCTGTTGATTTCCATGTGAAGCTCGACATTTAGGCCAGGGGTAATAGATGTAGTTGCAACAGTTAGTTGCAGTTTGAGAAGTTCTACTTTTTTATCTAGTGCATAAGCTATCACTACTAGTCTGTGATAAAAGTAGTGTGCCTTGGATTTGTCTCATAAAATTGGAACTTCTAAAGAATTATCTAGATGTTCATTATCTACGGCCTTGAAAAACTATTCCGATCTTCATTTGTGCGACTAGTTTACGTTGGCTCGACTAAGCTACACATGCGAGTGGAGGGACAATCAACGAAGACACATACATACGCGTTCGGGTACTCCCTTATATATATATATATATATATATATATATATATATATATATATATATATATATATATATATATATGATGGTACATTTTAATTCACACTCACACAACACACACCACTGATGATGGGAAGAATCCCGAAACATGTATGGACTATTGACATATAAGGATTAATAAACCTTACCACCAAAAACTTCACTCCCGAGTCTGTCTCACTCTCTAAAGTACACATTATATATATATATATATATATATATATATATATATATAATTGTTTCATTTTACATTGCTCATTACAGATATGTAGAGCAATTACATAAAAATTATAACGTATTATGGACTAATTACGAAGTTGAGCTAGTTTCACTATAAACAAGAACATTCAAATGAGCGTTGAATTTGAACAATCTTGTTAAATATGAAATAAAGTTCACTTTGTTATGAGTCAATAACATTTTATAATACATCACAGTAACTGGGCCCGATTTTTCCAATAAGTGAAAAATTTCAAGTCAAAGTTTTCCAAATCGCCGTAACAGAATTTCACGTTGATTGAAGTAGCGTATAGCGGGGTTTGCCAGTAAAATTTCACACGTGCACACACACACACACACACACACACACACACACACACACACACACACACTCAAACAAACACACATAATAATAAACATATGAAATCCTCACTAAAAATTTATTTCTCCGTGATCATCTAGTGTTTTTGCAAAACAATGATATATATGTACAGTTTATGAAAAAAATATCAAGTAATCCCATGCTTAGTATTGGCACAATGGCTCTCAATATGTAATGCTTACAAAGGATAAAGGTTACAATCTGTACTACATTCGGTTCATGCGTATTGTTTAAATTTCCCGAACGTTTGGGTAAGATCTCCAACGTTATGTATTCTAAAATATGTATATATCATAAACCCTGTGCATTTTAATATATAAGGTCTGCCTGGAAAGTACCCAGCCATTTAATAATTACAGAAAAAGCCTACCCTAGGCAACAGCGCCTTAGTTCTCTCAAAAGTGACCCCGTTGGTCCTCGAACACTTATCCTAGCATCCCTTTAATTTTTCAAAACAATAAATAAAGTCCTCTATAGAGGTCGCTATCGCTCTCCTTAACCTCGTCCATAGTTGAAAATCTCTCCGGGAAAATCCAGAAGTCGAAGTACAATGGAGAAGATTTCTGACGGCCCTAGGGGGATGTAATGTTTTGTCAAAGCACCCAACATGAAAAGTGAAGAATGACTCACTCGGTTTATGTAAATGCTACAGTCACACATTACACAAACTCACTCAATGACATCTCATAGCCGGCTGGATAACCCAACGAGAGAGTTCTAATTCACGTGTGCGCAGTATGGTGCCCTCTGATTGATTATAACTAATACCTGATAATATCCGCTTTGGCTGTGTGATGTTCCACTAGAGATAAAAAAAAGCTCCTGTTATGTTTAGCTTGGTAGGGGTGTACTCATTTATGGGCTACAATCTATGTATTTTGATTTGATATTGATTTAATGTTTATATATATATATATGTGTGTGTGTATATATATATATATATATATTGTGCAAATCAGGGATACAATATAATATAATATAATGCAATATCCGATGTACGGCAGGTATATATCATAGAGTGCTCGATACATTCAACTTCATATATTAAGTTGGTTTAGAGTAGAGCTTGAAATATAATGGAATAAGGATTTGCTACTTGAACACATTTATATTTCTGCCTTGTTTGGGTTTTTTCAGGCGAATGATTCGGTGCTTTTTAGATTCCTGTTTGGGACATTGCGGGGGGTCCACTATTCGAGGTGGTAGGGTCTTTCTTTTATTTCATTTTGTATGTATATATATACATATATATATATATATATATATATATATATATATATATATATATATATATATATATATGTATGTGTGTGTGTGTGTGTGTGTGTGTGTGTGTGTGTGTGTGTGTGTGTGTGTCTAAAACTTTACCAAATATCTGCACATACGTTCATAATTAACGAAAGTGAACTCTGGGAACCAACTCATGGAAAGAGATAAGGAATAAGACCAATGAAAACTTATGTTGATGAGCGACGGTGTCATCGATACGAAAGAGGATCCAGCAGCATTCATGGTGAACAAGGAGAACTGATATGGGAGAAAACATTGACAACCCAATGAATGAATGAATACGAGAAAAAAAAAGTCTTTGTACTCACAAATATACCAATTGAAGTTTTCCAAATGTCCATGTTATTCGGAAAAATCGGCGAGTATGTCTACGCTAAGAAACCCTCAGCAGATCTTCAATAAATATTGTATTGTTTTCTCTTTCACTGTAGCCCTGTTTATTTCTCTGATTTTCTGAGAAAGCTGTTATAGCTATTTATATATATACATACACACACACACACACACACACACACACAGATAGACACAACCACCCACCCACTCACCCACCTACGTATATAAACATGAATGTTACACACACACACACACACACACACACACACATATATATATATATATATATATGACGTGATTGGCTACCCCTTCTGAATTACATGTTTATTGTAACACCATCTTTTTTAAAGCCCATACATTTGTTCGCTGTCTTTTCTTACGTATTTCTTCTCTATCTTTCTCTCTTCACCACCTTCTCTTGAGCGCTCTGTCTTCCCCCCTTCCTCCTATCTCTTTATCATACTCTTTATCTTTATTTTATTCTATGTTTACTATAGTTGGTGATTATTTTTCATGCAATAACGTTCCTCGCATTTGTTCACGATCTCATCGAGGACATCCCATGAATATATGCACATATAGACAGAGGCATAGGTGGGGGTATTTGAAAATGCAATGGAGAGAGAGAGAGAGAGAGAGAGGGGGAGTCTTAATGAATGAAAGAAAGGAAGGTTGGGGAATTCAACGAACTCGTTGATTGGCTCAAGTGGTTATTTCAATTAATATGTAATTTGAAACTTTGATACCAAATCATATTCAATCAATTACCCACTCTGCACACCCCCATCATGCAGTGTTCGTCGAAAAGGGTGTCTTTCAAGTCCTGCATACTTACTTATTACCAAACGAGACATTTCATCCGATTTTCACTATTAAAACAATGAACTTAGTTTGACAGGATTTCTGCGTACACAACATTAGCGCTTACTCATTGGGCGCCTGTATGAAAAAAATCGTTTTTTAGTTTGTCCTGAAACGTTTTTCGGGGTTATTCAACGTTTTACCAACAAAATAGAAAAAGTCCATTTTTTTTTCTCTATAAGATCCTTTCGTTTGGCTGGAAAAAGCTATCATTATCCAAAATTGACGCCTGGTGACCTCCAATGACCTTGGAAATCGGCACCAACTATCCTATCAGCCCAATGAAATGTATCAATTTACCCCATTTTAACCCCAAAAGTTCGTTCTGTTTGGGTCATTGGATGATATTAACGGGTTCAGTTTAAACAAAAATCATTCAAAACGATTGCTGTTGATTGCATTGTAACAGACATCTTATCATCGTACATTTATAAAAAAATCCAGTGAAAAGCTCGAGCCAAAAGGCTGCAAAAAATTTGAAATGTGAAATCTCTTGCATGAGGATATATTGGGTTGTCCAAAAAGTTCGTCCTGCGGTCTTACGAGGTTTTAGTTTCAATGAACAAGTGTCATATTAACGCGCATAAGGACATTACAGTAAAAATTTGAATATTTTTGTTTATTGATTCTGATATTGCGTATGTGAGAAAATAAGCTACGTTTTAGAATATTTTGCCTTTTCATTCTAAGAAAGCTGAAAATGCGACTCAAACACAAAAAGGTGTGCGAGGAGAATAATCAACATTACACGTCGCAGGAGTTATTAATATCCTCAAAATATCCAAATCAAGCGATTCACTACGCTAACGTAACGAAAATGCTTTGTTACTTAAACAAATTTTGACCTGAAATGAAAATTGGATAATTTACTACAGCGTAGAATGCAGGATATCGTGGAGTAAGCGAAATGAATCATCCCAACAGAACCTAAGGCCAGTCTACATCCTTAAGAAGTTGATGTTGTGTATATCTTAAGATTGGAAGAGATTCATCTACTATTATCTATTCCCTGAGAACTAAACGATTTATTCCAACGAGTAATGCTTCCAATTATACGACATCGAATGCAGTAATCGACGAAAAGCGTGAAGAATTGTTGTAAGTCGTCTGGATAACGCCAAACTGTATGTTTCTATGATGACCAAGCAAAAAATGGTACATCTTAAAACTCGACACATGTTTTGGCAATTATATTTGGCTAATGTCAAGTTCGAACATTGACCAGTTGTAGAGTTATTGCAGCGTTCACACACACACACACACACACACACACACACATATACATAGAGTTCTTTAATTGTGGTTGGATGAAAAACTTTCAATTCCTTGAAAGATCCCTGAGCAGTTTTTTTGATGAGAAAAACAAAAAATCTTGGCGAATCAAATCATGAAGTTGCCTGAATGATAGAAAATAGTATAACAATATTGTACATGTTGTTCGTGACAAAATTTGTTACAAACATAAAGTGGACCATAAATTTGAATCAAATTTTATGCCCACTTACCGTTTATTTGTGCAGGTAAATTGTTTCTTATGTCTTTTTTCATGTCTGAGGATAATCTTTAATAACACTTTTAATACCATGAAACGACATCTTATTCGACATTTGGTGATTTATAACCTATTAATTATTCGTTTTGTTTGTATGAATACAAAGTTAATATTATAATGTTACTCTTTTGATTGAGACAAGAAATTGGACAATGTTAACACTTGGTGCCTACGTAAAATCCCGAGGATCGAATGGAAAGATTATATGTCAACTGAGAAGGCCATGGGGAGATCACGACAGTCGCCTTTTGCAGATGGCTCCTCCGATGGCTGGGGAATATCTTGAGGCCTGCGAATGGAAGGGACGTTGGGATGAATGTGAGAGGCCCTAAGCAGGTAACTTTGACGAGGACTAAGGCCCCATTGTCATAGTTAGACCATTTCCTCGTTCATATCAAATGGCTGTATACTTCCCGGGCAGATCGTATACTTAACTGCTCGGAACAAACCCACAATCAATGATGCACCATCTTGTTATAAAAGAATTGGTTTACAGTGGCACACTTTACCTCTAACCCAACCTCAAGATGCAAGCATGCACATTTCCCCAAAATACATTGATTCCACTGAAAAACTTGACCCTACTCCCCACGGATCCATTAAATGTTTTATACATGACTGGAAAATTTCAACTTTGGTTCTGACAATTCAAATTCTTCTTCCCATCTATAGTGTTGAAACGAAGTGTCGGCCTTTTAGGTGTAATATGTAATATCCGCCAATAAGGAGTCTCTCTTTTTTCCGGTCTCTTTCTCCGAAGAAGGTCTCAGGATAATCCGACCAAGACGTCGTTTTAACATCAAAGATGCGAAGAAGAGATTCGATTGTCCGAATAAAAGTTGCAATGTTAATGATTCTTTCCAGAGTTATAGACAATAGTAGAATTAGTTGTGTAGTTCAAATCGGTTTTCGAGCTCATGTAAAGGTCCAGGACTTTGAACGCTGATTTTCGAGTGAGACAGTTCTCCTTCATTTAGGACACTGGTACAACCCAATCTTTTTCCATCTCTCAACTGTCCTTGTGTCATAAGAAGACATGCTTAGCAAATATTGAGAACAACTAGTCAAGGCCTGCCTCGTGACAGAGAGAATGCTTTTTGGAATTAGTTTCATGCTAGATATATCATAATATTACGCATTTGGATTTCTATGAGATGATTTCTTTAGAAAAAAAAATTGTGAATTCGTTTAACGAATACATTTATTTTTGTGAATGGGAAAAAAATTCCTGTTCACAGAGCGATGTTTTGAAAGCATTCTTTTCCATAGACTTACTCACTAAGAAGTCTCTCTATATATTCTATTTCAAAATTAGAGACGCGATTTGCGTCATATTTACGTCATTTTAAAATGTTTTCATTCCAGTGTAGATTTTTTAATTGTAAACAGCCCCCCCCCCCAAAAAAGATCGACAAAGAGGCCCCGAATCGAAAACACTCAAGATAAGTCAGGTGATGGTAGACATGCAAGTGGTGAAAAACGCGTTAGCTCGATAACCATTTTTAATTTTGCTAAAAAGGGGAAAAAAAAACGCTTGAGCTCATTGGCATATAGTTATCTTGATACAGGTAGATATTCACTTAGCATAAGTTGGTATCAGACCATCGACACTTGGAGATCCAATGGGGATCAAACCCATTAACAACACCTAGCAAGATCATACTGATGACATACTACATGACATGCATCCCGATCCGTTATTTTTAACATGATTTATTGCCATTTAAAAATTGCACGGGAACATTTCATTTTTAGAAAAAAAGACTCTGTATTCGTTTCAAGTCAATTTGTTTCTATTGAAGAGTCCATAGTTTTAAATGGCAGGTAGGAGGTATTTTTATAAGCAGGATTTTTACCCCCAGCGGAAGAGTCCTGTGTGACAGACAGTGAAGTAAGAAACCCCCTCTTCATTATCAGAATAGATTCATTATATAAGTACATCGTATGATAAACTCTAAGTTACATAAGAACCTTTTCCTACTCCGTTCAGACTCTTCGAGTGGAATATTAGAGGTATTTTACTGTCTTGCAAATAATAAAAACTTCAAAATAGTAGGACACATGATTGAACAGCCTTGAAATGTCAAGAATCGTTCAGCTCGTGTAATTACGGTCGATTACCTTATTGTGATAGGGTGGAGTGAGTAATATCACTTCAAGTGTTTAAGTCTATTTCACATTTTGCAAACCAAAACAGAGGATCTTGAGATATTCGGATCTAATATTTGAAGTCCTTGCCAGCGCAAGGGCACTACTTCTTTATATTGTAGAAAACTTTATCTATCTATTCATCTATATCTCTCTCCGTTTTATGAGCAAACAATGATTTACAACTCCAAGGCTCAATAAAATAGAAATCCCAAATAAGCAGACCACTTCAGAATAACATTTTATTAGTAATTAATTTTCAAATCCAACGATTCTTGAATTGAGAGGACCAAATTTATCTCAAGTAACACTTCGAGTATTATAAGCTATTTTCGGAGGACCTTGAACCACCGACGTAGCTACAGGTTTGGGGCCCGGTTGGAGGCGGGGGTACCTTAGCTTCTTGATGCCCCCCACCTCGAACATTTAGTGAGATTTGATGAAAAAGTAAAATTTGCGATAGAAATGCAATATCAGTTAATTGGTGAAAAACAAGCCCAAAGCCTGAATTATCATTTATCCTTATTATTGTATAATGTCAATAGAAAAATAGCTGGTGAACTACTATTAATGAATTTTGGATCCCCTCCATGGAAGGTCGAGGTGTTTTTAATAGCCCCCTGTCAGCTACACCTCTTCCTCGAACATCACCATCTTAATTTCCTTTTCATGAAAGGAAAGGTGTGCTTTTCAATACTGGACAGGCACATCTGGTTTCTAACTCTAATATATATTCTTCTCTTAAAATCACAACTATAGAAACAAACTCTCAGTACCTAGAGGGGCGACTGACTGGAAACACCAGGTGTCGTAAGCTGGGGATCATGTAGAGCTCTCCTCCCGCCTTTTAGATAACCTGTCATCCATACTCGAATAAGAAGAAGAGCGAACGAAACATGAAATGCATTTCATTTTCAAATCTTCTATTATTATTCACAGGCACCTCATTCATTTCCTCAGAGGTCTGACGATGATCTTCATTAATTGTCCTCGCACTTTTTCCAGGTTGGTATTCAATTGTTATCTCACCACATTTGAAACGCTGATACTTCTCGTACACTCTTGTTTTACCTAAAGCTTCTTTCTTCAAAGTTTCTCAAAGAATTCTAATTGTTTCAGCAGCAGTTTTCCCCGAAGGAAAACAAAAATTCATGGGTTCTCTCTGTTCTATTTCATCCTCCATTGCGAAAATTTCCAATCTTGTTTGAAATCGCTCGAAAAAAATTCAAAGCAAACAAACCAATCAATTCAGGACCCCCCCACGTGGTCTGGTGCAGAAAAGTGCCGACTTGTGACACTTAGCAGCGCAGCATGAATGTACATCCACTTCGTAGCCCACCACTTTCGAATTCCGTTTTTTGTATCCCTTCGTATACAATTTCATAAACTCATTACAAAGTATTACTGTTTCACTTTACACAAGATTTTCAAATGAGTGTCCATCTGTTCTTTCCGTTCTTCCTTTATAGTGCTAATAAAATGGGTCTTACCTATTTCAAATTCTAACGTTTTTTTAAAAATTCTCTTTTAGAGAATTAATTTTGAAAATAATTCGTTCCACTTGTGTGCTTGATTATCTCCCTTCCATAATCGTAGAAATAGAGGAAGATAGAATCTTTACTACATCACTTTTCACTTTTAGTTGATGTATATTTCTGTTCTAGCGGCAGTACGAGTGTTCTTCAGTAACTTGTGCTATTTTTCTATTTTATTCCTTCAATTTAAGTTTATTTCTCTTCGTTTTTCATTGACAATGATGTCGTTGTTATCACCGTTTTTTTTTCTAAATTTATTGTTATCTTTCCTTCAGGAATTTTGATATAAATTTGGACTTAAGTTAGCATTTTATTCCAATTTATAATTTCATACGCAATAAATTTGTTTGTCCTTAAATCTCATTATGCTGAACTTTTCTTCTAAACAAAAAATATTTTGAATAAAAGCCATTGCATTAGTTTGCCCTAAAGATTTCAAATACTGACGAGAATATCTTTTACCACCATTTGAAACAAAGCGCAAAATTCAACTCAGTATTGCATCTGCAGGAAGAAGGCTTGAAAATCCAGGCCAAATGAGAAAAGGAAAGAAAAGCACCCGAATCCGGCATTATAAACTTTGCTGCGATTGGGAAAAATTGTTTTCCACCTATTTATCCGAGGAGTATACCGATTTGCCGACTCGGAATTCCCCGAAAGACAATTCAAGGGCCTTTCTTTCATAGTTTATTATTTACAAAAACATCCGTTGATGGTCACTACTTACTAGTCAGAGTGAAACGAAACTGGCTTTAATTTTAATCTATTAAATAATTTGAATCATCAACTACGGCAGATATTGCTGATCTCAAGATAATATACGAAAAAATAAATCGCCAACTATGACAGCTGCTGCTGATATCAAGCTAAATAAATGTATAATATTCAATCACAGTTGTGACGTAGATGGAAGACGTTTTTTTTTTGGCTCATTGGTAAAAAAAAATCGACCATAAACCTCAGCTATTTCTAAGAATAAGACTTGTTATTTACAATCTTTATCCTCTACAAGATTTATGAAGACAAAAAAAGAATTTAATGCACGATACTCAATTAATGAATGTGCAAATGTGTCTATACACATACGATTGTACTTATTAAATCTTATCATAAATAAATAGTACATCTAAAAATGGTACAATAGATGCTTTTCCCATAAAAAAGTACGTTTATATCCCCATCACACAAATTAAAAAAAAAAAGAAGCTGCCCAGTGTTTCTGAAAGTACAAAATCTTATCGTAAATAAATAGAATATTTTCAAATTTTACTGTAGATGCTTTTTTTTTCCATATATCATAAACATACCCCCATCAAACTAATTCTACAAAAAAAGTCAACTGCTATTTTCGTGAATAATAAACTATGAAAGAAAGGCTCTCCAATAGTCAACCAAATTCAGAGTCAACCAATTGGTGTCAAGAAAATGAACTGTCAGTAATTTGTAATTTGGAAATTGGAAGCCTCCATAGAAAAAGGAATATCTAAGTAAATTAAATCTTCCATTCACCCTTGTGAGTTTCATTCCCCTTCAAAATAATTTCATCTATCCAAGGCTGGATCATTTGCAGGTTGAGAAATTCTGTTCTAAGTTCTTTGGTTGAATTTTTGATTCACACTTAATATTTCTAACAATCTATTCTAGATGTACATTTCCTGTAGTTCTGCCACCTTTTGATCAGACCAACATTTGATCAAAACATTTTATTCACATTTACTGTTTGTATTTAGATCAACCCAATCTACAGGTACAAGTAGGGTCACTGGAACCATGGGGATTGTTGCCCCCCCCCCCCAGCCTTCTTGGCATGGGGGCAACTGTGTACCCTCTACAAACAAAGGAAAGTGTAAGACATACTGAATCAAATATTTATTTCTTATCACCAACTGAATACAAATTACTATAGACATTTTCATTATTAAATAAAATCTTCTCTGTATTATTCAAGAGAGAAATGTCTTGCTCATTATGCTACAGCATCTTCAAGTTCTCCAGCATGAGCAGTTTTTGCATGCATTGCTTTTAACAGGAATACAAGTTTTGCTTCGTGAATCAGACATCTTCATGATTGTCTCAATGATACCAAGTATGGTTTGTTGTTTAAAGCAACAAGAGTTCTCTATAATTTATAGGCAGAAAGATCGGAAAAAAACAAACAAACAAAAAAATCCCCCAAACTTTATTAATTGAATCTGTAGAGTAGCTAACACCTGTGTCTTGTGAAATTCATTCCCACTCATGCTGTGAAACAAATCAAGTTGTCATCAATTTCATCTTTTGAACTGAAAACTGGATGAGAGATTGGTGAGTTATGAATACAACAATGTTTTGGCATGAACCTGATTGAAAACCCATGAGACCCATTGTAGACAACCAAGTGTTGCCAAATTGACCAACTTTTTGGCTATATCTGGCAAAACTTTTTTCCAATTTATCTCATAAAAATCCATGATAACTGAAAATCTATCCAATTTTTGAAAATAATCAGTAATTATAATAAAAGTAAATGTTTTATCCTCATTAATAATTTTTTTCAAAGAGGCTTAGTTATTTTATTTGATTAGTGGACTTTAAATGAGTATATAAAACATTTTGGCAACAAAGTTAGCTGGAAATTAAAACAGTTGATTCTAGCCAATTTTAAATCCATCGTAATAAAAATATGTCATAAAATGCCCTTTCTGTAAGGCTGCCACCCAGCCCTAGATTGCTTCCGGTGCCCCTGGGTACAAGCTATGTAGTCTGACTTCCTTTTAATCCAACCAACATTTGATGAAAACATTTAATTCATTTTTACATTTCACATTTACAATTAGGATCAGTTAGAATCAAACTATTTACCCTAACAATACTCTGCTGGATTAGTTTGCTAATCATCGCTCAATGGTACAAGTACCCATAGATATTTAGTAAGCTTAGCTTAGTCTGGCATGAGAACTGTATGATTGATCATCCATCAGCTATAATTAAGTAATACCCTTGTAGTTGAAAATGACAGTTGTTTTATCAATTATTACAGATCAATTGTTTTTCAACAAACAAAATAAGCTTTTTAAAAGAAATCTTGCCTGTTCTTTTACCAACTTTGTTGGTAAAGGGGAATTGTGCAGCAGATACTGGATTGGAAGGGGGAAAGAAAGGAGTGGAAAGTGAGGAAATTCAAATTAAAACGTCATACTCCTATTTCACCCTGACTTATGAACCAATTGAACGAGGACCCAACACATATCAAATTCAGTCTGGTAGACATTCTTAGAAATGGGGCACTTGGTGAGGATAATACTGGTAAAATGGTCTGTGCTGTGAGACTCTAAGACTGCAAGCGAGCAAACATAAATAATTTTCATTCATCAGGTACACACACAATAGTGATGTGCCCTTGATATGATTGAATTGGCTTTTTCACACAAACAGACAATTTTAAATTTGTAATAACTAATGTAAAGCTCAGCCAATTCAAATGATATCTACATCATTTAGATGAAAATTTTTCTGCATAACTTTTTGTATTAAACCAACTCATAAAAATTGCTTTGAAAAACAAAATTTTAGCAAATTTCAAAATTTTACTTGTTTTTGCTTATATTAAAAATTTTTATAAAGGGTTGGAAACAGTTGAAGTTGAGCTCACTTCTTTATGTCTGCTCAGTTTTGTTGGGTAGTTATTGCATGATAAATGGAGACTATGGTTGTGAAAAGAATAAAGAGCTTACTGTTGTAAAACCCCAATTTGAGAAATGATTCAATGTTTTACTGCCATAGGATTCAATTTAACTTATTTCTGTGTCTGCCTTATGGAGGGAAATAGAAGTTGATATCAATACAAAGGGTTTTGCTCAAGAATTGGTTTTCTTTACCAGTAGCATATAGTGACTTCCTGCAGCAGCCCCATTTTCTTTAATTGTTTATTCTATTTACATTGTCTTAATTGAGTGATATATTAACTGTGTAATCATGGGAAATCATTCCATATATGTTTTATTATGGAGTCTTTTTACATGTGCGAGCATCCCAAGTACCTATTACCATCACTGATTGACTGACTGACAGCCATGTCAAAATGAGAGTAACACCCCAAGCTAGATCTTCACAACAGAATACTGTACTTACTAATCTACAAGGCATTATCGAATATAACTTTTTGCAGCTAAAAATAAATAATCTATCGAGATATTACAAACTATCAACTAAAACTGTCAACATAGGTTTCTCCAGTTTTCAAATGGTTCTATTCAATTTACAATGTACTTTCAGGCTGAATTAGTCCCTTAGTTTGTGTCTGGCAGCGGTCATGCTGGCTTTTAAAATTTTGAACACTTTTAGTGATCTAACAAAAGGGTTAGAAAAATTACTTATTCATTGATCACCCCCTTTTCAAATTTTTTAATAACACCCCAAATACGGCATGCTACCAAAGTTGTTGGTCATATGATGGTTTCTATTGAGTGACTAAGCAGACCTGTATTATCATTATTTTCACGCTGTAGTATAATGCTACCCTCACCCAAAGCGCATCTGGGGTCTGACTTTTAGGTTGGTCTTGTTTATTTGAAATGTCAAAATTTGTACATGGCATCAGAATTTTACTGCGTAGTTCAAGAAGCACACTGACCACAACACATGGGTGCTTATAAGTGTACCCACCTGGTCCGGGTGGTGGGGGTAGAGGTTGTAGTGGACATGTTTGTTTACTTGTTCTATCAACTGATATGCCGTCACCCCTCGAGGACACCTAGGTTAGATAAGCCCAGATCTTCCAGTAGCACCTGTTGTTTTGCAATTTTTCACTTTTCTGCAATCTTTTTTTGTCGAGTGGGGTACTTCTCAACTTAATGGATATCTCACACTCAAAGCTGATAATGCTTCAGGAAGTTAAATTAATAGAGCTTCCCAGAAG
Source organism: Thysanoteuthis rhombus (assembly GCA_963457665.1). NCBI lineage: Eukaryota > Metazoa > Mollusca > Cephalopoda > Oegopsida > Thysanoteuthidae > Thysanoteuthis > Thysanoteuthis major. Next base: position 53,780,936 of record OY735211.1, read on the forward strand.
ATCAGATGGTAAAATGAAGTCATCATTTTTTAGTACAATACATACTGGAATCATCTTATCACTAGTTTACCCACGCCATCAAAAAATGATAGTAGTTTTTAAATAATTTTAACAATTGCGTTGTACTAGAAAAATATCAAAAACATGTATTTACAGATTCCCCAGCCCCAACCTGGAGGTATTGCATTTCTATTAAAACCTTTTGTAAGACAAAATGGCATAAAGCAAAGAAGCAATTACCAGTAGTTTATATCGGAAAAGTTTAAAGCATTCCAAGCCCCTCAAAATGGAGATGATGCTATGTTATGCTGAGTTGTAGGAGTTTGGGATGGTTGTGGTGGTGTACAAGTGATTGGGGTGCTTCTATAAGGGCTTACTACAAAACAAATGCTGAATGTTATTTTCACTTCTTGCACTTTTTTTTGTAAGAATCAAAAAGTAGCATAGAGTGTATTTCCAAAAAATGGGTGGTAAACTGTGCATAATATATATATATATATATATATATATATATATATCGTTAATTTGCACCATTTATCATGACCAATGTGCCATTGATTTGGACCAAGCAGTGGTGCTACAAAATTAGCTGGTGACTCAAGTTAAAAGTTAAATTTTAAAATGGGGGGGAAAAAAAACATGTAACTGTAAAGGGATTGAAGTTGTTGTGATTTTCATGCAAGTTGCTTCCCTTGAATTCAAGAAATTCTGGGAACTTTTTTTAGCAATAGAAGAATTAATTTCTTTGGTCAATAGGACCAGCAGCTTATATATGTATATTGACCTTTTATGGAAAACTGAAAGATCTTTTCTCTAAAAACTACCAGCACAAGATTTAGGCATTGTTGGTCAAAAATGAGCATAAAGATTTAAAAAAAGAAAAAAAAAAAATCAACATTTCCAGATAGTTCTTCACAGTGTATTCATACAAATGGTTGTAGCACAAGAAATATGACCAGGAGTGGCAAGAAGCATTCACATGATGCATGTATTGATGTGTATATTATTATTATTATTATTAGTTTTTGATTAGCATCTCTTTCATCCTAAAATGGCAGCCACTTCAGCACCCCTTTTTTCCTAAAGTCCATAAATATGAGCGGACGGTTTTAGTGGAGATTGACAAATACATTCTATTCAAAATACAATGACACACCAGGAATCGTGAAACACTGACCCTAATCTGATATAAGAACACTGATCAGACACAGTCCAAGTTATATTTCCTATTTATCTCCCCATGTGAGCTTTAATGCTCCCGGAATCATGGCCCTCTGTCAGCAATCAAACTGAGTATTGGTTGCCTGTGCTCCTGATTGTCAATGAGGGAGTTGTACATGTGTTCAAAAGGTGTTCAAAGGATTACCTTCAATAGATTCATTTCAATTCATTGCAACTACTCAGTCATCATATGGCTGTTTGTAAACAGTGGGGATTGGAAATAAAGATACAAGTTTTAGCCTCAGAGTTTATTCTTTATTTTCAATCTGCACAGTATATTAATTTGTAGAATGATGGTTGGAATGACTAGTTGTTGACAATTGCTTCTTCATCTATCAAAAATCCAGGATGATATATATATATATATATATATATATATATATATATATATATATATATATATATATATGTATATATATATATATATGTATATATATATATATATATAAATATATGTATATATATATATATATATATATAGTATGGCCTGAAGAACAAAGATATCAACAGGTCTTGTCAGTAACTCAATAGAAACAATCATGTAACCTATGTCTTTTGTAGCATACCATGTTGGGGGTGATCGATTAAAAAATTGGAAATAAAAGGTTGATCAAAGAATAAGTTACTTCTTTTGTCTTTTGTTGTGTAATGTTTACCAGAAGTGTCTGAATTAAAAAAAAAAAAAAAAAAGCATGGATGCTGCTGAGCACAAACTAAAGGACCAATTTAACAACAAAGCAAATTGAATGCCCAAATTTAGGGATGAATTTAAAGAAGAAAAAAGCAAAATGTTTTTTCTAGACATAACAAGTGAATGCCTAAATTTTAAGCCCTGTAGCTCAACTTGTCTGGCCTGTACGCATGATACATACATAGCTAGTCAGCCTGATTAGCTTAAAATCTTAAAGTCGGATCAGCATGGAATAATGTTTGGCAAGCTGGTCTCACACAACATTACAGCTGTAGTAAGTTCAATCCTCACTGGTTGCCCTATATTTATGTTATTTAGGTGTTGTATAAATAAGGAAAATCTGTGATGAAAAAAAGATATAAAATAAAACTCAAAGGAAATTATAAAACAGAAGTGAAAATTGATTTCAACTATTTATATCTTTAACTTTGTTTTTTGTAATACAAGAAAAAAACAAAAACAAAAAAGAACATTTATAGATATACAAAATAGTGTAAAAGAAATTTCAATATTGGTATAAAGAAAGAAGTAAGAAAAGACTTGGCTAAATTTGATATTTGAACTAATGCTTCAAGAACTGGATTTTGGAGACTGGAAATTCAATTACTTAATACAAGAAGTCTGAGCTTAGTAAAGACTTTTTCAAAAAAATTAGTATTGTTACTATTGACAGCAGATGTTTACACACAAATGAAACATACTGTATATGCTGGTATATGACGGTCACTTGATAAGTAAAAAACAAAAAAACTGTGCAAATATTACAGTGTGTCCAAATCTCTGATATTATGAATGGGGGGGTGGGGCCCTATCTACTGAAGCTTGACATGGACAGTGGGCTTGGATAATTTCTAGTGAGTTGTAGTCCTCCAAATACGCTTTGTCTTATAATCTGGCATATACAGTGGTTGAAAAGACAATCTAAGCCTTGATTTTTGCCAACCAATAAGTAGTTCTCCTAAGTATATCATAGCAAATCTAGCTCAGTTATTTTTTGCAGAAGGCATAATGGAGTATTAAAACTAAAAACCAATTTTGTGTTTATCTTGTAACAGAAAAATTAAGAGACAAAATTAAATCATTGCAATTGGAATCTTGAAATTAAATATTTTGAACTTAGCATTAAAATAAAACGAGGAAAATTAATAAAAAATTAATAGTGTAAATACCTAATTCTCAGAATCTCAAACAACTGGTACTCAGGGTTGCCAGATTTGGCCTGGAGCGGAGATTATCCAAGCTTTATCTCACAAATCTAGCCAACACATTGGAATAGTGTCAAATTTAGGAATCAAGTGAGTCTGAAGGTAGAGTTTCAGCCTCTTTCCAAACTCAATGCTATTCCAATGCCTGTGTTTGGTAAGTCTCTAGGATGAAGCTTAGATTATCTCCGCTCCTTGCTGATGTAGTAAACAAACAATATAGCATCAAGAATCAGAAAAAAAGGAGTGGTAATACGGTAGATCTAAGCCTTGCCTAACCATGGCTGAGCAAGTTAAAGCATCATTCATGTAAGATGGGCTCCGAGTTCAAGTATTATTGGAAACTACTCCTTTATTCTGATTTCATGCTGCCTACTTTAAAAGTCAAAGGGTGTGCCAATATTAGGACATGGTGAATTTTTTTTAAAGCAACAATAAGACAAAGAAAATCAATTTAAGATTATCATATATGCCGGTATATAAGAGAGATTTATTTAAAAAAAAAAAAAAAAAAAAGAAAAAAGAAAAAAAAGAAAGCAATACAAGAATTACATTGGGTCCAATGTGCAGGTATTATGACTAAGAAGCCATCCACCAAAGCTTAATATTGATATTCATAAGGTTTAAATGAGTTGCAATAAACTGTAGTCCTCCAGACAATTCACCTTATAATCCGGCATACATGGTAAAACTAAAATCTAGAGAACTTTTGATTGAAAGATTGTAGACAATGATCCATAATATTAAACTGAATAAATTTCAGAGCTGGTTTAGGGATGGGAGAGAGGAAGAAAAAAGGGATCAACTGTAGAATCCAGATCCAAAAATTATTCAAGTTGAAGGTGCAAATTTTCAGATTACACAGTAATCAAAATTTAATTTAATTTTATCCAAACAAGGGTGAAATGGAGAATTTGGACCCCTTCAACTACACAAAAGTGAATATCATGAAAAAAATCACAAAATTCCTTGTTTTGATTAAATCAACGGGGTAATCTGAAAATTTGCCCTTTTGACTTTTTAGTATCTGGATTGTCTATTTGCTGTGAGTTAGGGATGAAACTAGAGGATCTCTTCAGTTTTTGCATCTTTCAGTCTTTTGTGCAGAGTAGGATTGAAATCATCCCAAATAGTTTTCTTTCAATTCCACTGGAAAAAGAATCTCCTCCTCTCTTCAATTTGTTCTTCCATGATTTTCTTTTGAAACAAAAGAGAAGAAGGATTACATCCCATGCACCCTGTGCAACAAATGGAATGTGATTAAACAAAGTCCTTGCCCCCCACCCTCGGAATTTAGTCTTCTCCAGCTGGCAGAGCATCTTCTAACCGTTTGATAAATTTGAGACGAATTTCTGTTATACTATCACCCTTCAGTTGATCTTGGACAATACGTACATCCACATCCATTTGCACCTGAAGTGAGAAAAACAGAGCAGTTAATTGAGAAAAATAACAGTCAAGATTCAATTTAGATTGTAACACAGTTCTCAAAGGAAATCTATTTTTCTCTTTTAACGTTACGTGGTTACAGCATCAGACAAATTACTGTTAAGTAATCTGATGGTTCTAGGTTCGATCCTAGTGTGAGACAGTATAACAATACTACTAACGCTAAAAGAGGGGAGTACAGTCAATATACCCCCGTCGGATAAATAAAGGGTTCGGTTCGTTACTTCCCAAAATCTCCCAGATGATACCTGACGAAGGCTGTAGAGTGCAACGGCCGATACGTTGTATGAAAAACAACAAAGGTGAGGATGGTCCGAATATCAATAGAAATAATAATAATACCTCATCTCAAAAATTCCGAGATATACTAACTTTGAACCTTTCGGAAATATGCTGATTTTTAGGAAAATTTCATGAAAACTTATAGGAAAGAAGTTTTACATACAATGTAACTAATGCTAAAATGGGCATTTACTTTCAGCCATTTTTAATGGAGGTATGGCTAACATGAATCATCCTTCCTTTTGTTCTGATCTTCTTTTATGAATTAAAATTTTTTTTATCCAAACATGAGACCTGCATGGGTCTATAAATTTTAGACTTGCACATTCAAACGGTAAATATAATCTCTTGATAAGTGTTTTGTTCTTCACATGGCCTGTTCTACCCTGGCCAACTTTATGAGGCTCTAACAAGGAATTAGATGAATTTAAAAGTAGATGAAAGATTACAAAAATCAGGATTAACTCAAGAAATCATTCTTTTTCAAAAGGAATATCGTCCTCAAAGAATTATTACAATCAATACATTTATACTAAAGTATATTTTTTTAATGACTTATCCATACATAAATGATCCCGTCATTTTTGACAGATAACAACTACAGACCTCAACAACTACAGAACTATAAGTATGCTCAACTGCATAAATAAACTTTTCACAAAAATCATCATCAACTGGATTACTAAAACACTAGACGAAAATCAACCACGAGAACAGGCTGGATTTAGAAGAAGTTACTCGACCATGGACCATCTCCATTCAATGAATCAGCTGAAAGAAAAAGTAGCAGAATACAAAATGCCACTCGCTGTAGCATTTATAGACTTCAAGAAGGCATTCGACTCTGTGGAAATTCCCATGGTCATGAAGGCCATCACCCTACAAGGTGTAGACCCTGTATACGTTAAAGTACTGAAACACTTATACAACCACAGCAACTCCTTCGTTAGGCTACATAAGAATTCTGAACCGTTCCAGCTCCAAAAAGGAGTAAGACAAGGTGATACCAGCTCACCCAAACTCTTTACAGCCTACCTTGAGATGATCTTCCGAAACATGGACTGGGAAAATAGAGGAATCAAAATAGACGGTGAATATTTGAGCAACTTTAGATTTGCGGACAACATCATCCTTTTCGCAGAAAACCTATATGACCTCCAACTAATGCTAGATGATCTAAATGAAGAAAACAGAAAAAAAAAAAAACAAAAAAAAAAAACGGCCTACACATGAAATTTAGTAAAACAAAAATCATGTGCAATAATCATGTTGAGAGTAAGAACATAACCGTCAAAATAAAAGATGCAAAAGTCGGCAAAGTCGACTACTACATCTATCGAGAACAAAAAATCTCCATGAGACCCTCAAAAGAGGAGGAAATCAGGCAAAGAATCACTTTGGGATGGCAAGCCTTTGGCAGAGCAAGCTCAACTTTCAAAAACCAGATGATCCCAATAATCCTAAAAAGAAGAGTATACAACTAATGCATTTTTCCGATAGTCACCTCTGGAGCTGAAACATGGAACCAAGAGACAGGTCTGCAAACTGAGAAATATGCAACGTGCGCATGAGAGAATCATGCTCAACCTTACATGGAGAGATGACCAGACAGCACAGTATATAAGGAAGAAAATCGGGGTCTGTGACATCACAGAAACTATTAAAAAAACTCAAATGGCAATGGGCAGGCCATGTTGCAAGAATGAAAGACAAACAATGGATATCACGTCTCACAACATGGATCCCCAGAGATTACATAAGAAAACGAGGCCGACAGAACACAAGATGGAGATATGAACTAGACAGATTCAGGAAATACTGGCTCCGCGACGCCCATGATAGAGAATTGTGACAAATCCTGGAGAAGGTCTATGTCCAACGACGGACGTTAAGAGACTGATAATGATGATGATGCTAATGAGAAAAAAAGAAACAGGTTATGAAATCCATATGCCTTTTACAAATAACGGGAGATAACTGTTTTTAATTTATGAAAGAGTTATCGAACTTGGAAAATTGGTAGTAAACTCTCCATGGGAGCTTCACCATGGCACACTGATTCGTAAGTCTTGCAGACCACGATTGCATTACTCTCCGCTTGTAGCCTTGTATTATACCAAGTTAGGCTTAGTAAGTATGAGTGATCAGTGTCGGAGCCCAGGATTACTGACTTTCAGGCAGACAGGCTCTCCCCACTTAGAGGATTGGCATAACACAATCTTCCATCCCCCATTTTGCCAAAGGCTAGAGTAATCTAACCTTAGTAAATGCAAAAAACATGCTATGCTATGTAACATTTGCAATTTGAGCAAGGATATAGAGTCGGGCCAGTCTTGCAGAACATTGCTTGTGCAGCAAGTCTAATCTTACCTCAGAGCTCAAGTATTATGGCCAAGTGCCAGACCCAGATAGAATCAGTAAATATGGGTCATTCCAGGACATATCCTCCTCCAAAATTGAGAAATAACACCATCACCCCTTTGATTTTACTGAAATTTGGTATAGTGATAGATTTTGGGTAAAAACACGATCCCAAAGCTTTCAGCTTAATACGAGCATTGGTTCAAAAGTTACGAGTGAGGTCATTATGAAATCAAGAGTTGGCCTTTCATTTTTCTAATTGTCTATAATTTTTTGCCTGTTGGTATTAGCTATATAAAAGTATACATATTTGATATTGGATTAATCTGTAGATTCCAAAAAATAAAAATTTCATTCCAGAATGTTTTCTGCCCCAAATGTATCCCCATCCCCAATTTCAGCAAATCAAAGAAGTCAAGGTGGTATCCATTTGATGATTTGTCCTGAAATTATGTGCAATATAAGTAATAGAGAAAAATAGAAAATGGGTATTGGCTGTTCTGGAGAATCTTGTCAGTCTGTCACCATATTTCACTATAGAGAAACTTTGAGCATCCATGATCCGGATTCTGGATTATCTAAACAATATTTCAAGATCCTATAATTGGGCTCAGTATGTATTCCTTTTTTCATGATTACATCATTAACCGAACAAAATACAACCTGCTCATCTTGTTTGGATGATTGAGGTTTCTCTGTATAAGAGCCCCCTGAATTTTTTTATAAGCTTTTTAAGAAAAAGGAGAAAGGAAAGAGAAAAGGAAAGGAAGAAAAAGAAAGCAAAAAAGAAAAAAGGAAAAGGACAAAGGAAGAAAGAAAAAATAGAGGAGAAAAGTAGAAAAAAAAGAGGAGAAAAGTAGAAAAAAAAAGAAGGAAAATAGAAAAGGAAAAGGAAAGAAAAAAACCTTACCATTTCAAGGCATCCTTTGAGAGCACCACAGAGAATATTAGAATAATTCAAGGCGTTATGTCCTTCTGGGAGTTCAACAAATTCTGTGAGGGGATTGTTTTCTATTAGCAATGAGAATTCATCACCAGCCGGACTCCAATTAGAAACAACAGGAGTTATACCCAGGTACATTTTAAAACCAGCCTGGATAAGGAAATTAAAAAATAGTTGATTCAAAGGTTGGATGTTCTGGAGACCAAATACAAATAATTTTGTTCACTAATACAGTTGAGCATTCATTTTCATTGGTTTCTATTTCATGGATTTGATTATCAATGAAATTGTTGTCAATAATTAGGAATAATTAGGAATTTTTGAAATGCTATGAAAAATACTCACAGCCTAGAAAATCTAAAGATAGTTAAAAACGTTCAGCAAAAACTTATAATACATACATTATTATCATTGTTCATTACTATATATATGTGGATATGATATCCAATAAATAAATATAAATTAAATGTTCATAACTCTGAATACTCTACAGTGCTTTATACCGCACAAAAATTTATCATAGAAATATATTTTTTGAGTTTGTAGCATAAAGTGAAAAACAGCAGATAACATGCACAAAAGCAAAATGGAAACAAAGTCAAAAGATAAAGGAAATCATACAAATGAAGGGAATTATATGTACAGTACATTACTATGTTATATTACTTATTACCAAATGTTTTTCAATGGTAGTCATGTCCATACCCTCTCTCTACATGTTTATTGTTTTATTTTATGAACAGTACAGCGAAGGTTTTTCATGGATTCTAAATATACAGCAATGTATGTAATGCATTCAAAAGAGTACAGTACAGTAATAAGAGGTGAGGTTTGGATGGGGGGGGGTCAAGAATTATTTGCAATATTTCAATTTTGCAATCAATCTTTTTGAGTCTCCATGTCAGAATTGAATCTGAAACGGGAGTGGTTCTTAACTTGGGGTGTATGTGCCCCTGAGTAACAAATAGATTGCCCTCAGCTTCAAAATACCATGCATTCACAATATTTTGAAAGGAACTTTTCATTTTGACATCAGATAAATTTCAACATTTTCTTATTTACATCTTTTGATATTGACTTTGCAAATCTTGACTTTTTTAAAGTTGATTTTATTAGCCTTAACATTAAGGGGTATGACAAAGATTTTGAAAAGGGGTTTAAAAAATGTGAAGGACCACTGGACAATGAGAAGTTCAGCTTGAGAAAGAAACCATCTGAAATTAAAGAGGCCAACCATGATAGATAGCCTTCAAGTAATAGATAGGATAAGTTACATTTTAGACAATTCATTTTCTATTTTGTGGAGAAAAATTTCGACTTACTTTGGATATTACATCTGCTGTTTCTCGGAAATCATGGCATCTTCCTACACTGGATCTGGCCAAGAAATCTTCAATAAGTCTGATTCCCATATTGTAGCCCCTGATACAGAGAAAATACAATCATCTATGATGAACACGCACACACACGCACACACACACACACAAGTACATATATCTATCTCATCCAAAAAGGACAACATTAAAAGCTCATGAGAGAAATAAAATTGCCTTTCAGACATCAGATTTTTTTTATTGTAAGAAAAAAAGTCATAGGAAAAGAGTAATAACAAAATTTTTCTAAATGACAGAACAGAAGTAAAAGCAAGTTAACAATAAATATTGATTGCTATAAATTTACGGTCCGAGTCGAAGTTGTGATAAAAAGCAACTAAAAATTTAGATGAAGGGAAAAACTAATAATAATGATAAAAAAATATTGTGATACAATAATTATCGAATAATAAAAATAAATAAAAATCAAAAACAAAATAAATGAATCATCCTTGTTTATTTTTGTACGACTGAGGATGAATTAGGTGTGGTCATTTGGTGAAAAGTCAAAATACGTTTTTACAATTTGATCAATTCTGGGGTGCCTGTGACCTCTATGGACTATACTGAGCAGCAAAATTTCACTGCTATTCATGAAATTTGAAAGTCTCCTTTCAAGAGGATAAGATTCACCAATAAAACTGTGTGTCCAAACCAGCAATTGTCATATTGCTCTTGCTTCAAGTAGCATCATTTAATTGCAGGTTTATGAAAAGATTATAATGTGCAAAAAATGGTACATAAATTTTGTCACTAGGTTATCTACCAAGAACTTGTTAATGAATAAATAATAATGAAAGATCAATACATCAAATAAATCATTTCTTTTTCTTTTTTGTTGACCTTTGCTTCAAAAACTTTAGGTAAAAAAAATCAATGATTGTCACAAAACTAGAAATATTTTCTGCACATTCAACTACTTCAGTTGTTCACAGGCTTTTCTGTCCAATGCAGACTATGAAAAAAATTAGTAGTAACAATGGTATCAGCTGAGTGATCCTTGCAAGTCTGGTCAAGACCAGAACTTTATTCTTATAAGTTTTTAGGACCACAAAAGGGATACCTCCACACATCTTGGAGTGTACTCAATCAACGGTCGAGTGCCAAAGGGAAATTTTTCCTAATGAAGAGTTTTCCATACTTTTTGGAATACTTGGAATCTAACCCAAGACTTTCTGCACAAAGACAAACATGCTATCCATTACGCTATCCAAGCAGACTACATTGCACACCTTAGGAACTGGACAACACCTTACGATTAGGTTATCAAAGCTAAGGTCTTATGTTAATCCCCACCACACTAGATAATTACAGCTCACTGTATTTTTGTTCACTAAATGAAATAAGTTAAGGACATTTCAGCAACACAGCTGTTATCATATTGAGATAATGAGTTGGGCTTAGGGTTGCTCAGTCAGGGCAAAGGTTACTTTCTGTGGGGGGCTTCAAACTTTTTAAAATATCTACATTTATTCAAGCGGTGCTCTTACCCTGGCTATGGCTTCAGCCATCCCTGCCTGGCTTCCACATATCATATCATTGCTTACTCAGGTCTGTAACCAATACGTTAAATAGACTTAAAAGCAACAAGGACCTGAAGTAGCATCACTCACTTCACCATGCACTTTTTTATCCATAGATAGCGGGCGAGATGGATTCATGGCTGTCCCATATTAGTGTGAAGTGAACTCAAACTTTCCCAGTCAGAGTTTGAAATTGGCTGGATAAGCCTGTTCCCCATGCTGTCACCAGCTTAGCCGCTTCCTTACATCTATTTGTAAAACAAAAATGTTTTTCTTTACCATCTATGGTACATAATGCAAATGGCTGCCATCATAGCCAATGATTGTTTACATTTCATCTCTGACCATCTTATTAGACGTGTACCAATAAAAGGAGAACAAAATGATATAATTGGATACAGTAAGAAAACAACATTTGTAGTTGAATAATCATTATTTTGAAATGGGACTATTTCCTGACTTCCAATGCCCAGCCTACACCTGAATCGTTGGCCAATGATTCTGCAGGCCCAAGTTTTACTGTTTCTAAAAGCGTATCTTGTGTAATGTTTGACCCCCAACTTATAGGTTAAAAAATTGGTCTTAAAAAGGTAAAAACATTACATGAGTATATAGAGTAAATTTTTCATGTAACATGACAGGAGTAAGCCTGTGTGCAAATGACCACTATGAGATACAAGTAAGAGTTTAAAGGTTACAAACTTACATTTTCTCTAATTGTCGGTTGACATCTTCATCATTTTCATAATCCTTCACCAACTGGGCAACCAAAGCACCATAGGTCAGAGTAAATAATTCACCATTCTGGTAAAAGGAAAAAAAACAAAAACATTATTTGAGTAGAATGTGATTTCGAATATAATGTAACCCCAACTTTTTGTAGCTAAAAATCAGTAGACAGTATGTGTCACTCAATATCCTTCTGTTTAATGTTTGATTGCATATAAGTCCGAGATCCAGTAAGGTTTTAATAGAGTTGAAAAATCTTGATCAGTATCGCAGATGTACTGGTCTTTAAAATGTAAACAAAGCGATCATGCTACAAGACCAATAATGGTATGTACCATACCATATCAATAGTGTATACTGCAAGCAATACTTGACAGTAACATTAAACAGGTATGTAATTGACTTATGTATATCTACTATATTCTTTATTATCATTTTAATATAAATTCTCTTTACCATTTAAAGTTTACCATAGCAGTATGGGGTTGACCACACAACTTGTGATATATCCGATATCCCATTTTGAAAATTAAATTAATTTAAAAAAAAAGTGTACTTAAATTTTTTTCTTGTTTTTGCTAGAAAGAATAAATTCAATTTTTTTCTCATTAACCACAACGTAGAATCGTAATGTTTCTATTTTGACAATATTGTATACAGTTTTGCTAACATTATTTTATTGTATTTTTGTTACTACGTAGGTTTTTTCTATTGTACATTCACTTTAATCCATTATTATTTTTGTACAAATACTGTATCAAACATGCTACTTAACCTTTTTTACTTGTTTTTTGTTCTTCAGGAATTTCATAATCATTTTGAGGTGAAGAAAGACTCATCCAACACTTGTTTCTTTTGATAAAATAAAATGAATTTTGACACTACCTTTTTGAGACAAAAATGATTGTTTATGGAATTGTGAAAAGTATTATGTACAAAAAAGTATAACAAGGATGAATGTAAATAAAGATGAAGTTTTGATTACACTTACCAATGCATATATATGATACACATTATATATACATATTTAAAAATGCACATACTGTGAGACTATTTGCAATATAGTACATAATTTTGGCCATTCAGTCTTTACAAGTAGGGTTGCTATGGTCATGTATGCCATAAGCTTGTACAGTATTATAAAATGTTCACCTAAGGTCAAACTGTCTGGAACGTAACTTGGATATTAAGTGACGCATGCCTGTATATGTTGTTTTTTCACATTCAAGACAAAGCTACTTGCCAATTTTTAGTAAAATTTTTAATATTAATTTTCTCACATCATAGACAAGTAAATACAGAATTGATTGTTAAATTAATTGATTTTATCAGTAGAACAAACATTTTTACTGAAAAGGTAATTTTTCTTTCTTTGTTGGACTTCGAGGAAAACTGAGTTATCAGGTACGAACAGGGGAAACATATTCTTTGTGGATCAAGAAATCAGCTTAGGAGTTCCTGTTTCTTTGAAAGTTGGAGATTGTGGGAGGGAATCTCAAGAAGCTCTACTTATTGGCTACTCTATGTGCAAACATGAGATCATTTATATATGGATCAGAGCTTCTGTTAAGGAAGAGAGCATCTGTGCACTCTGCCTTGGATGAGAGTGCTGCTGCCTAGCTCTCTGCCTGGGATTTGAGTGTAGTATCAGAGAGTTCAGCCTAGGATCAGACTGTCACTCTGAGTGCTTTCAATAAAGCTTGTATGCACACAATGGCACAATTTGAATCAACAAAGCTAATAGCATGATTCATTACAGCATGAATTTGTAGCCCATTCTATGCTTCCCATCCATTCTTAATCATTCTTAGGCAATTGATTCACCAAGTGGGAATGGGCTCACATTTTTCTTTCCAGAATAATGAAAATATTGTTTTTTCTTTTTGAGCATGAGAAACTCAATATCAAGAAATAATAAGTTTTCATTTACCTCTACCAACAAAGTTGGAAGAGGTATATTTATTCACTTGCATCAGTCTGTCTGTCCACATGATATCTCCAAAAGTTCTCAATGAATTTCAACGATATTTTCTAGAAGGGTGGACAATGAGTTACAGAAGAAGTGATTAAATCTTGGGGCAGGTTTGATTTTTTTTTACCGTTATTTCCCCAACACCATTGCAATATATCCACAGAATATCTTGAAAATCATGAATTTTAGTGGAGTAAGGAAAAATTGGTTGAATTTTAGGGCATGATACAGGAATTTTTTTTTCAATTGTGAGGTATTTTTCTGGGTAAGCCATGAACTAAGGGAGAATTGATTACACTTGGGGTGGATCCTGGAATTTTTTACAAGTTACCTCCCCTACATCGTATGTATTAGTGAACTGATTTTCATTCATGTTTAGTGACATTGGCAGAGGTATATGCTCTCTGAGTGGTTTAATTTAAAATTGTCTCCTTATACAATCATTCTGCTTGTTTGATTGTATGACCGTTACGCTTTCTGATTCTTATTCATTCCCCTCATATCTTTCATCCTTTTTCTTCTCCCTCCCCGCCCATCCTTACAATGTAATGAATAAGGGTAAGGATAGAAGATGGAACAGAAAAAACAAGACTCAACCTTCACTATAACTACCATTCATTCATTACCCCTCACTCACAAGTTTGAAGCCTAAAAATCAAGTTATAGTAGTTGTAGACCACCAGAATATAGATTGACAGCAAAAGAGATCATCCTAATGATTTAGCATCAGTGCGAAAGCAACTTCAAACTGTCTCAGTCTGAGTTTGAACTCAGTTCACCAATTATATTCACTGTGCCGTTACCCGCTCGACTGTATACACACCTCTCTTTGCATGTTTAGATACATCCATAGGTAATAAATTACTTCATTGCAGAACTGATGTGCGAGAGTGAAGATATTTTAGTTGTTAACAGCCATATATATGGTTTTGCCAAGGCTTCAACTAGTTATTACGAATCTTCTTGGTTGATAAAACTTAAAAGAATAAGTCTTCAAGACAAAAACAAGAATCAGAGTGAAAATTTAACCCAATTACTGCGACAGGTGTTGAAGAAAAGGACCAAAATTTCAGTTAACCGCAGATAATGGGATAAACGAAACAATATAAACAGAATATTTGATTCTCCATACATTTACAAATCATGCAAAGTTGTACAAAGAATAATAATTGAATTAATAACACCTAAGCTTATCAACACAGGAATTGAATACTAAAATTAGTAATAGCAGACGGTCGTCATTATTAAGTTCAATATATACTTTTCAGCCCGATGAGTATCGGAGATAAAATGTAAATTTTTCCACGGTTTACATACACTTACCACTTTACGGGGATCCCCTGCTCTATTGCTCTGCCTGGACATATTTTGTAATCTTGTGAAAACGATGAAATTTTTTTAGAACAAATTTAGAAAACAATTTTTTGTTTTTCTTTCGTTTCTGCTTTTTCAGTGTCCACCTCCTGGAACTGAAGAAGAAATGTTAAACAATATCTGATTCGTTGAGAACTTTGACTTGAATGAGAATAGACCAATCAAAAGACTTGTTATATTGCGCCCTTACGGAAGTCTGTGTACCGGAACTCAGCAGACACATGGAGGAACTAAGATGGCGTGTTATGTTGTTGGATGTGAATTGAATTAATAAAACAAAAATGACGAATTACAAAGAAGATCAGAAAGACGAAATTGAAGCCTTGGAGGCAATTTATCCAGCTGAAATAAAAGGTAATTGAATTTTATTTGGAAATTGATTGGTCGATTTGAATGGGATTTTTTTTACCATGTTTAGCAGCCTTTTCGAGGATTTAGCATCAAGATCTGGGCTTCTCAAAGTAGGAGTCGGGACCCCTTCGGCGAGTTGGAGGTTGCAGAAATATTTGAAAATATTGTTTTAAGGATACAAAAATTGAACATTAGCCGTTACACTACTTTTCATATTGTAAATTGACTAACAGGTTTTTCGGGGACATCGTTTTTATGTATAATACTATCGATCATGGCCAATTGCTCTCGAGCATGGGTACTTTCAACTTTTTTTTTCACTGCTGTGAAACCCAAGTCTCGGCACCAATTGATTATACTTTCCTCACATTATACCTAAAATCGTGCGCAAGTCAAAATTGATTAAAGGATTAAAAAAAAATTGTCTCCTCTGGGATTCAACGGAGGGGGGAATGTTTTTAAAAAAATTTTTTTTAATGATAATTATTTTAAAAAAGAAGGTGTAAAAGAAAGTGTTCTTGCACCTTTAATGGAAAATCTTCGTAACTTGATTGCGTTATTTTTTTCTCCGGCATTTTTGTAGTTGCTTGTTAAATACTATAATATTTGTTACATATGCTCTGAAATATTAATCAACGTGTGGTTACTGTAGTAGGATGATGTCACTAAGTTTCGATCCGTATAGATCTCATGGATCAGCATATGGCATTGAATTGGCTGATTTACCTCTGCCATTGATGTTGGGGGAGGTATATGTATCTACTTGTCTTCCTGTTCGTTTGTTCACACAGATATATCCAAAAGAAGTTCTCAATGTATTTCAGTCAAAGTTTGTAGAAGGGTGGGCAGTATGAGCTTACAGAAGGAGTGATTAGATTTACAGTTACTTCCCCTATATCATGGCTATATGTAAACGCTACACAACATCTCCAAATGAATTCCAATGACATTCTGTTGAAGGATAAGTCACTGTACAGGTAGTTGCCTCCACTGTTGCTTAAATTTTCATCTTAAATTCATGAATTTTCATCAACAAACTGTTTTTAACCCTCTTTTCTGGTTAGAATGTCCTTAGTCAGGTAGAAATAATTAATTAGTCATGGGAAAAGAAAGAGAATCTGAGGGGGAAAAATAAATGACACCTGTCATCTGGTAAATATTATCTACTTTATGCTTGAGTAAGTCTAGAACAAAGCCAAATGGTAGATTGTGTAAGGCCAATCTTCTAAGTGGAAAAGGTTTGCTTACCTGCCCTGAAAATCAGCATTTGACATCCTGGATTTCACATTAGTTTTACCTGTGTTCGAACTCTCACCTTTGACACAGGTGAGAACTATGGAATTATCTCAACCATAATGTTGATCATATTTTAAGCTCAACTTGGACTTTTTTTGTTCTAACTTGCATTCTCATCTTGGCTGTTTTTATCACAAATTTTTCAGCCAATAAAGCCTGACTGAATGAATGGTCTCTGTTCTGTCTCTAAAGACAATGGAACACCCCTTTCAGGGTGCCCCTCATCCTGTTTGAAATGTGATAAAAACTATCAAGATGAGGATGTAATTGGAAAAATAAAATTAGGCCTCTCTCATCTCTCTTTCAAGAGGGATGGAAATAAGATCTATCGGTTGTATTTACTTTTGTGTTCAGTTATTCAATTCATTTTTTACTGTGTTTTCAGTGTTGGAAACAGAACCCAACTATGTGTTTGTGATTGAGGTTGCCCCTCAAGGAATGGAAAAAGAAACTGATGAATTAGGTGAGGTATTTCTTGATTCATTTTTTTTTCATCTTTTTTTTTTTTCTTCCCATTCCCAATTTTCATGCTCCGGATGAAGAAGTTGAGTTGAAAAAGAAAGTAAATATTTAACTCCATTTATAAATGTGCTTATTATACATATAATAGCCCGACTCTGTCGATATGGCTTGCATTGATTCTGGACCATTTTTATATTAAAATGGTTTGCAGGGTTTTTCTCTAATGAAATCATGAGTGAGATATCTTTATTATAAAAAAGATAGCCCTATCCTATCAGTAATGACCACTGACAATCTCTTTCTCTCTGATTTTCTGTGCACTTTTCTTATAAAATTTGGTTACATCTTATTTCTATAAGATCATTAGCAATGCATTTACATAAAACATTTAATCACCTCTATTCTATCAATAATTTTCAATTCACAACGTACAGAATGAGTGCCGAAATTCATTCAAACCAAGTCAATACTGAAGTATTGCTTTGGTTTAAACAAATTTTAGATAAAAAATTGCAAAAGTCGCTGCTTCAACGTCAACCTTATTCCCCTACAGTTAGAAATACTCTACTACATTCCCACTTATCTTTAGGTATTTTCTGCACAAACAAACTAAGTATTTTTTGTGGTAGCGGAAGAAAATTGGTGATTAAATGTTGAATTTTGCAATTTTTCACTTGAAATTTGCTTGAACTAATTCAACTATTTTGTATGATCTATTCGCATCGAAAATGAATAAGGAAGGGATTGTCAATGGTCAGGAATTTCACCTCAATCTATCCAACAGTTTTGCTGTCTGTATTGTTTGGACATGCTCACATATTTTTTATTTAACTATTTGGAAATAGGATATTCAAAGTGTGACATCATATCTGTGAGATATTTTGTCAGTTACTTTGGAAACAAAATATTACTTATAAGATATCTTGTCAGCTACTCCAGGAGAGTCATTGCTTTCATCACCATCTACAAATTGTTTTGAATCCCTATCAGAGTAAGAAGAACCTGGTCAGAGGAAGTTTTTGTGAGATTTCTTATTGCATACTCTGGGAAAATCATTGCCTTCATCGTCATCTCTGAATTGTGTTGAATCGTTGCCGGATTGAAACTGAGGACAAGGATATTTCTCGTGATATATTTTGTCAGCTGTTCCAGGACAATCATCACTATCACTATTCAACACCATCTACAAATTGTCTTGAATCGCTATCCAATTCACTGCCTCTTTTCTTTGTATTTTGGCATCTTCTCGATATGTTTTCCCTTCAGGATGTGAGCAATCATAGCTTTTCACAGCTTCCTTGTTCCTTTTGTAATTTTTTTTTTTTACTTTCTAGCATTCATTCCACCCTCCATATGCTCAAACCTTTCAAGTAGGCTGCTCTCCTTTGTTTTTCTTGCTTTCAATGTGCTCTAAGTTCATTCCTCCATTATGGTATCAAAAATTTTGCCTCTTTCTGAATGTTAGCAATAGTTTCACTGTAGTTCATACTCTCCTTAAAACTTCATTTTTCACATACTCTCTGTTCAAGTTATTCTCAACATTTGCTGGTAAAACTGTGAGTCTTCTTGTGATGAAATTTTACCGTACAATTTTCTCCAATAAATTTTTTGGTTGAGATTTGGTTTAAACTGCAATTCTACTCTCCTAGAAAAGTTTTTTTTCTTTCAAGTTCAGGTGTTTTCAGTCTATTAGATCTTTGAACCTTCTTGAAATTTGTCATTTTTAGAAAAGTTTGAGATGGAGGGGCTCCATTCACAAGATAACTATAATGCTAAATGGGCATATACTTTTGGTTCGTCATATGAAACTGCTGGTATAAAGTATTCAGGTACTTTGTTTTTATTATGATCATAGTGTCTACTCAATGTGAAGGTCGTTATTTAAGCTCTTTTGATTTAATTAAGATGTTTTACTAAGACTGTGATAAAGCAGTTCTAGATTTTGTATTTTTTCTCAAATACGGATAGCAATTTTTGTCCAAAGAAAATATGTTTTGGCACTATTTTTGTGCAAATAATTTTTTGTGCTTGCATCAAGTTTTTTTTTTTTTTTTTTTGTATATTGATTTATTATATTTTTCAGCCATGGTCACCATTCAGTTTTCACTTGATGATACATACCCAGACACAGTTCCAGTCATGGAAATAACAGAATCTGAGAATTTAGATGATGTGAAATTAGACGAAATCTTGGAACATATGAATACTGTGGTAGGTATAACCAAAATTTAAGTTTGAGGCTGTCGGTCTTGAACCCAATGGCAAATGAAATTATTTTAGGGGTGAATGAAAGACGATGGTTGAAAGACAATTTTCACAGATATTTATATTTTTCTATACTTGAAAAATTTTTTTTTTTTTTTTTTTTTTTTTAATGAAAATATACAATAACATTATTCTTGAAAATCAAATCTAACTTCTAAGACTGTTATTTGCTAACTTTATTTAAACCAAATAATAATTTTCTGTATTTTTTCTTTTTTCTTGTCATTCATAATTTTCTTTATATATTTTTAGGATGTTCATTAATTTATGCTTTCTGTTCATAATACAAAATGAAGTGTATAGAATTATACACAAAGAAGATGAAAATGTTCAAAAACAAAGAAATTTAGTCATGAGTGAATAAAATTTTGTTATGAAGACATGACCGTGAATGACACTGAAATGTTTAGGAAGTTCTGACCTAATGAATTGTGAGAAGAATAGATAAATGAGGAATTTGTGTTAAATAATTGTATATTTTCTTTGTTATATCAATTTGCTGGTAAGGATGTTGGTAATTTATCCATTAGTCCTGACTGCAATTTCATTAAAAGAGATAAGTCATAGTTTTAGTTAGTTGATATTTGTTGGAGCAAAAAAAATGACGTTTGCATCTGTCTGACCTATATAGATGTCAATGTATCAGAACATAACTCTTACGTATTTTTTGTTCCAGTAACTTTATATACAGGTTTCCTTGTTATCTGAAAATTGAGAGTTTCTATAAAAATCTTTTGCAAGCTGAAATGTTCTGTTCGGTTTTTTAGTAGAAGCAGGAGGGGAGGTGTTTGCATCTATGTAGGTGAGTTTGAAATTTGGTTTGAAATGAGAAAGGTCTGACCCCATCTCTCATAGACCCTCCTCAAATATCCCCATTACTCTCCTCAGCCTCAAACATGTAAACAGCAAATTTTCTGTGAAATGCTGAAAAAATTTTCTCTGAAAAAAGATTGCTGGCACTCGTCAAAATGCATCAAAACATGCCCGCAGAATAATAAAAAACTTTGAGATATAACACCAACTTTCTATTGAGTTATTCTCTTCACCTTCCAATTGTTATTTTCATCAACATATATATATATATATATATATATATATATATATATATTTATTTGTATTTATATTTTTTTAGATTATATTTAGGTTTGAACTTTATCCTGAAAGATTTTTTTTCTTTACATCTTTTGATTTAGAATTTTCCTTTCAGATTAAAATTTAAAAAAATTGAAATTGTTTTCTAAATTTAATTTTGTTCAGGCCCAAGAAAATCTTGGAATTGTGATGGTATTTACAATTGTGTCTGCTGTTCAAGAGAAAATCAGTGATATTATTGAACAGACAAAGTTGGAACGGGAAGAAGAGAAAGCGCGGAAACAGAAAGAGCATGAAGAAAAAGAAAGGGTGGGTATATGTGTAATGAGTGTGTATGTATGTATATATATATATATATATATATATATATATATCAATACATCTATGTAAACATGAACTCAAACACTTGTGAGTCTATGTTTGTAAATATGTGTATGTTTGTTTGTTTTGGCATGTATGTATGATTGTATTTGCATATATATATGTGTGTGTGTGTGTTCAGGGTTCAAAGCTTTCTATGTGTGTGTGTATATATATATATATATATATATATATATATATATGATTTTCTATAATTGTTTATTCTAATAATGTTGTCTAGGCCAAATGATACATTCACTTTGTAATAATGGGAGATCATTATGTATCCATTTTTTGATATATATATATATAGGCTGTTTTAAAAAGATTTGGCACAGGAAAGGGACACCTTGAAATGCGTATATATATATATTATTGTGTGTAGGATTTAACTTGCGTTGCTAAGGGTTGAATGTAGTAATCTACATATTTAGATAGTTTGGTAGTGTGGCAGTTAATGGAAGAGATGACTGGTCTACCTGGGTTATTTGGTTCCACTAACTGTCATACTACCAAACTATCTAAATATGTAGATCACCACATCCAACGCTTAGCAACACAAATTAAATCCTACATACGAGACACTACAGACTTTTTAAACAAAATCAAGCACTTTTATGGATGTCAAATCTCTATACTCTAAACATAACGAAAGCATTTTAGCCCTTAAAGGAGCCCTAAACAATAGAACTACTAAAGAACCCAATACTGAAACAATTACCACCCTTATGCAACACATCTTGACTCTAAATAGCTTTAACTTTAACAATAGACTCTTTCCTCAAGTGAAAGGCTGCGCCATGGGCACACTAACGGCCCTGTCCTATGCTTATATTTTCATGGGTAAATTCAAAGAAACCTACATTTACCCAGAGATATACAATGATTGCATCTTCTATGGTAGATATATAGATGACATTTTTTTCATATACTTAGGAGATAAAACCAAATTAAAGAACTTCTTTACACGTATAAACTCTGCACACCATTCAATTAAGTTTGACTTGGTCATCCATTAACTCCATAGCCCTCCTAAACACCCGTATATACATAGATAGTAACATAACCCTCCAAACTACCCTCTACACTAAAACACAGACACCCACTATTACCTCCACTTTAACTCAGCTCACCCCCAACACCTAAAAAGGAGCCTACCATTTTCGTAAGCCCTTAGAATTAGGATTTTCTCTACAGATTGTGAACTTAACAGACACAGCCATAACCTATGACAACATTTCACTCAATGAGGATACTCACTAGATGATACAAAAAGCCAAATAAAAAAGGCGACTATAATACCCAGAGATGAAACCCTTATGCTCTCCAACAATAATCAACCTGACCGCATACCATTTATAACAACCTTCAACAACACACTCCCACCCTTAGCACACATTATCAATATGAGATGGAACATCCTTACCCTTAAAATAGATCTCAGAGAAATATTCACAGATCCGTGTGTCATCGCTTACTGCAGACCCCAAAACATCGAAGACATGATTAGCAGCAACAATATCATAAATAATAAAGTCTCACTCAAAAATATCCCTAGAACCATTAAATTCTGTAAACCATGCAAAATAAGAAATAATCTATATTGCTACAACCTTAAATACACCAACACCTCCACAAGCATTACCACCAAATAGAGTTACCACATATACCATCCTACTAACTGCTGTAGTAAAAAACATCATATACCTTCTAGAGTGCAATTGATGCAAGTTATAATTCGTAAGCAAGTCCGAGTGGCAATTTAACATTAGACTCAACAATTACAGACATAGAATTGAATCACAAAACAATCCCAGTCCAATTCCTGTTGAACTAAACTTTTGCACACTTGGTCACAATTTTGCCACAGACACTAGCTTTACTATCA
>OY735211.1:53808769-53851269 GCA_963457665.1 Thysanoteuthis rhombus
CTGAACACAAATGGGCACGAATAATTTGCCAATTTTTGAGCCCAGGTCGTGTATCAATTTAGCACAAGGAATCTACGAAGATTATTGATTCATTGTTTTTCTCTCTCTATTTTACTTTATTTTCCCCTTGTATGTGATTGAGGCGTTCTCTAAATCTGCAAAGTGTTACATAGGAGTCACTTAAACCATGTGTTAACTTTACTTTATAATTCATTTTATTTGATTTTGAAAAAGAAATTTCTTTTTCCTGTCTTCCACTTGAGTTATTATGGAGAGATGACAATCTTGATTGTCTGATTGCTTTCATTGTATTTTACTTGAACAATCTACCATAATCTATGTCCTGCTTGCCGGGCCTGCTGGAGATCAGCTTCTCTTCCCAAAGTAAGATGACTTGGAGGGGGTGGTGGGCCTTACCTTGCTGGCCCACAACATATTTGCCAGGAGGAAGATATGGATACATTCCTTTCCCAAGGGCATTTGCGCAAAGTGGCATACACTGTCTCAGCTGGAGTTTGAACTTGGCTTGCCAATTCTATTTCTGTGTCGTTACATGCTTGGGAACTGTCAACTTCATATACTTAGTAATGCACATTGTAATTTTTCTTAGTATGTCTTTGCAGCAAATATATTTCGTATGGTAGCGCCTTGCATAGAAATATAGTTGAGCCATACAACCTTATTTACTGAATGTGACACTTCAATAAAGTATGACTTATATTTTTTATCTCTTTTTTTTCACTATAGATGGTATATTTGTATTGCAGAATAATATTTATGAGAAAAAAAAACCGATAACATTTTTTTATGTGCAATTTTATACTTGTTATTAAAAAAAAATATGAATTTAAAATATTTAAAGAAATGACAAAATTTTGTTGCAATGATGCAGTTTGTTTTTATTTTTCAGAAAATATTTGAAGGAACGCGTGTCACTGTAGAAACATTTCTGGCTTGGAAGACCAAGTTTGATGCTGAAATGAAGGAATTAAAAAAGAATGATATAACTTTGTCCAGTTCAAAATTAACAGGTCTGTAGATGACTACTATTATCCACCATCTTTATTTTTTTTATTTGCTTTTTGTCACAACTTAACTAAGGCCCTTGATCTATGGTAGTTATTGAACAATGCAGGTAAAAACTGAAGAATATGCTCTTGGTAAGATTCAAACTCATTTCAAGTGCTTTCTGCTCTCAACTGTCTAAGCTATGAGAATTCTACTGCTTGGCAAGCAATCAAATCAAACCCTTTTACCTACTCTCCATTCCTATCTCTTTGGTACCATTTTTGGTTTTGTACCATTAGTATCAGTTAGGCTATCAATCTACAGCAGTGAGTAAATTGCTTGAGTTGAACGAAAAAAAAATTAAGATCAAAGTAGATAGTTGTTAAAAATTCTAAATTATCTTTTAGAATACTTCATCTAATGAAAGTAGATAAAAGGTCAGAAAGTACTGAGCATTTGTTTTTTGAGGAATTGTTTACCACCAATAAACTTGATCAGTTGAAATTGTGTTGTTTTGTCTTCTATGAAAACCAGGGAAACACTTATTGAATTTTGTTCTTTTGTATTAAAATTTTTTTTGTAATTTTTTTGGAAAGTCTTTTTTTTCATGAATTTAGATTTACTGTGAAACTGTTTTGTTTTTCAGGAAAGGAATTATTTTTACAAGATTCTTCTATGATTGTATCTGACATGCAGTTTCTTCAAGGAGGTATGTTACTGATATTTTTATTCCCTTTAAACTTAATTCCAGTTTTTGACTGTTTAAAAATATCTTTTTGTTGCTTTTTATTACGAGGTTTGTGATGAAATGGCCTTCAATTATTTAAGTAAGCAGTGTGAGGTCAGAATAAAGAGGTTCTTTATTTTGATCTCAGGTTGAATTGTTTTATCTAGTGTATGTTTGGGAGTTATTTCCACTTTCAACAAGTCTTTACTAAATATACCTACTTGTGATACATGAACATGAATACCTACTGTGCTTTAGGAACCTCAGTTACCATGTTTTTAGTTGATCACTACAAGCTCCATGGTTATTCCAAACTAAATGAAGAAATTTCCAAAATGTTTTGATCAATTTTGAAGTATAACTGGTAGCATATTAAAAAATGGAAATGTAGACACAGCTTATATGTAAGTAGTTGATAGGGATTATGTCATAATGTTACTTGTATACATTCTATCTTACTTACTCATTTATATTTGTAGATTAGATTCAATGGAAGTTGCTGAATCTGTGTGCGTTCAAGTAATGTATATTGATGGATGCATTGTAGACTGAAGTGGTGGACATTGAATGTACTTGTAGTTCTCATTTTATTCATGTCTCCTCTAGTGGAACTCTCCAGCCTTTTAGATGGAGTTTTAATCCGTGCTGGTGTAGTGTATTGTGGGATGTCATAGATAGAAAGCAGAGTTCTTCTGGATTATCTCCCCTTGCTCAGCAAACTGCTCTGATGAAAATTATCACCTGCAGAAGACTTTGATTTCAAACTGGTTGAAACGTTCAAGAAAGCGAATCCAAAAATGAAGTATTTCTAAAAAAAAACTTAATCATCATTTTAAATTGTGACGTATTGGTCTGTTATTTACATGCCAAAAAGTGGGGCGGGTTAATGTGAACACACAAACACAAAATAGGCTGTTCTGCTGTTTGTGTGCATGTATTTGTTCACTAGCTGCTGATAATATAACTACAACTATTATTACAGCTGCTACTATTGCTGATGAGTCAATTTCGTTTTCTACCCAGAATGAAGTCCCAGAATTTTAGTCAACAATACTTTTCAAATTATGGTTTAATACTGATACAGACCACAACTTTAGATATACTATTTGCAAAGCAATCGGTATTCACTAGTAGATAGGTATGTAGGTATTTTGTAAGCTAAGTTTATTGAGATTTCTGTTTGATTTTTCTCTGTTTGGGATTGAGACATAAAACTGCTTGATGTAATAAAGACCAAGACCAAGACCAATCAGTTGATGTGGAATCTTTTTTGCTTTCAAGTTTTGTACAAAATGAGTGCAGGATATTAGTTAACAATAGTTTGCATTAACTTTTCCAATTACTGTGTAAACATACTGACACGGAACACAGCATAAGATATACCGTTACTAAAGCAATGGGTTTTTACTTGTTGATTATGATTTGTATGTTCCCGAATTTTTCAATTTTCAGGTGAAAATTCAAACCACTTATTGTTGATTTTTTTTTTTGTTTCTTGCAGAAACTGAAGCCGTGGAAGTGGATGAATCATTGTTTCAAGACATTGAAGACTTTGGTTTAGATGAATTGGAAGATTAAAGTAACTCCTTCTTTTTTGTTTTTGATTGTTTAATAAATACACATTTTTATACATGTGTTGCTTGTTTTTCTTCCAATTTCTGTTCATAAGCTAATAAATACTTTATTTGGCAGCATAGAAGACTTCATCCTTCTTTCAGCTTGGAATATTCAGAGATAAAAATGCTTTTCTTCAAATCCCGTACCTCTGTGGCTTGAGAATCTAAACTTTATAAAAATCAAATGAATTCCTTGCTGTAGCCACAATGATTCATAAGATAAAACCATTATTATTGTAAAGATCTTCATAGATCCTTATAGCCTTTTGCCATTCTAAACTTTTGATAGGAATTCCTTGAATAACGCCATTCTGATTAGCATGTTTTTTGATCAATGCCTAAACAATATTTATCCCCCAAAATTGAATAGTTTGTCCAATTATGGATGAAAAAATTGTTTCAAAAAATGTAATTTGAGGATTGATCCCATTATTTGCCATGGGGTTCAAGTATTTGTGAAGTCTAATTAACATGGCACTATTTAAGGACGAATTAATTGCATTAATTAGAGGTTTCCTGTATAGTAAATGGGCACTTTGCCATGGAATAATGGTTAGCAAATTAATCTGGTTGAACATTCAGACTGCAGTGAATTTTATCATTATTGGGTGTTGGGAAGTGACACTAATCACAGTCAAAACGTACAGATACCCTGATTGTAGGCAGAAGTGTCGATCCATTTGTAAATAATCATATTATTCATGGCTGCTAATCCTGCTAGTTATGATATAAATTCTATAAATATGAAGTGACTTGACATCAAGCAGCCAAAGACGACTTTATTGTAAATTATTAGAAATAGTCAACCAAAACTGTCAACATGGGTTTCTTTAGTTTTCAAGTTGGTTTGGCTGGCTGGTTGGTACCTTGCTTTCAAGCTGCACTAATGGAGCTAGAGGGATGAAAGTTTGAACATTTACTCTTTAATATGTCTACAAAAAATATTTTTTCAAATTTTTTTTTTCATTGGTAACTGAGAATCCAGAACGATATATTCTGTTTGGTTGCTTAGTTTGATTCACTCTTATTTTTTGTTGAAAATCTGAACTTTTGAACACTGTTCTATAAAAAGACATTGGTCATGTGACGGTTTCTATTGAGTAAGAGTAATTAGCCTGACCTGTATGATTTGTATTACATCTCTCAAAGGAATACACTCCTGATGAGATTGGAATTCTATTCCTTTGTCCTTATGTTTTGAAGAAATTAAAAAAAAAAACATTGGTTAATTGAAGAAATCTGTCATCATTTTTATAAGATGGTGGAAATGTCCAACTTGAAACAGAATCAGCAAATTCATATTGAACAATTGGATAAAACTATTTAATCTTTATTTCATAAGCCTTACAAAGTCTGGCATAAGGCCACTAGCTGATTTTGGGTACTTGGTGTTTCTAAATGGTCACTCATCCAAGTATTGTCTCCGTTCAATACTGCTTAACCTCTGTGAAAGCATGACTTAACTGTAAGCACTATCTACAATACTTATTACAGCACCCAAAACACTAGAAAGCACTCTGAGAGAGCCAACGCCATATGCTGACTAAGAATTGAATGAAAATAAGATTGGAAAACAAAAGGAAGAAATTTAAAAGAACAAATATTGTGTCACCTCCCTTGAAGTTTGATATCACATTTTTTTTTTTTTTTTTTAATTCATTTTTAAAAATCAATATTTGTTTATTTGTAACCTATTTTGTTGATGAGTGAAAAAGTATTTCTATCAAGTAAATGTTTAGGATCTGCCCCCAAATTTGATCATGGGCTGCAGAAAAGATCAACTCCTCCACAAAATTTCATCAAATCCATTGGAAAATTTTCGAGATATCGTGTTGATAAACGGACAGATACAAATGAATTGGTGCAGGAGTCGAGGGAGGTAATTCCTATTAAATAACTTTATTTGTTACTGGATAAAAACAAAACAAAAAAATGTTGCCTTTACCATGTTCTGACGGTCGCTCAGAGTTACCTCCCTTAGACTACCTATTCAATACCTAGTCAGAAAAGGGACATAACTTGATGTTCTCTAGCCAAATGAACTAGCAGAAAATGTAAAAATTATCTTTCTTTCTTTTTTACCATACGTTGGTTAGAGCACCGTTAATAATAATAATCTCAGTGTTTTATAAGGATTTATTTGAATTTCTATCATTGACACCGACTGTAAAATAAAATCTCTCAAATCACTCGATCTAGATTAAAACATGTAATTCTAAGGGAGGTAATTCAGTTTGTCTTGCTAGTTCAAATCCTCGGTAGCCGTCAACAAGCCTGAAAGTTAGGCCATTGGTGCACTATTTTATTTCTTGTATGAAGATCTGTTAAGGTTAATATTGCCAACTTTATTTTCAAGTTTATATCTCAATTCACCTAGAAACTCCCAGAATCTCCAGAGATGAATCTGAAATCTCGGAAATTTATCAAATATTAATAAGTTTTATCCGTTGTAAATGTATAATCACAGTGCTCAATATTTAACACAATAATAAATAAAGCTATCAATAGTTAAGAATAAAAATTAAAAGGATATATACAATTTCGTGGTCCGACTTCTCCGTTATAGAGTTGACTTATCTTAGCGAATCAAATAACTTCTGAAGTTCAATTTCATAACTTATAGTTCGTTGGAATGACGACCAATTATTACAAAAATTAGAATTAATTTTTCAGTTCGCACTACTACATTTTATCACTGAATAGGTTTATAAACAAATTATCAAAATGTTTATTGCAAAAATTCAGAATCATTTTCCTGTTCGTTGTACTTCCATGTACTTTTATGACTGAATGAGTTTGTAAAGAAACTAGACTTTAAGGTTCATCAAGTCATTCATTCTTCTCCATTCATCATTCTTTCATTCATCACTTCTAGTTTCATTCACCAGTCTAAGAATCACTGGTCTTCTCAAATAAGACCACTGCCGTAGAGTGATGTTTAGCTGACTAGTATCGCAGATCATATCTAGAGCCCTTATGCTGGCTACGTCTTCAGTCTCTTCTCTTTGGGCTTCACATTATTATTTACCCAGTCCTGGTTTGCGATTCGAAATGTTGTCCCCCACTTCACTCTTCACTATTTTAACAATAGCTAGAAGTAGAGATGGATTCATGTCTTTCCGAAGGGCATTAGTGCGAAATGAACTCAAACTGGCTTGGTACCAGACGAAGTAAATATCTATATAGATAATACGTTTTCCCGAGAGCGACGTTCATTCAACTATTATGTTGTTCATTAAATAAATAACAAAAATGGTGAATATTTAATCAATATATGTTCAAAGAGATCTTGGGTAAATTCCTAGGGAGACCCAGTGTTGTACCCCACTGTTTGAAATAGCACATGATGTTTAAAAAATAAATTGAATTTGACAAATTGTTGTAAGAAACTTTTTTCTCGTCTTTACTTTCAATGCTTACCCTGTTGATGCCGATCTAAACTACGTTTCATTGAGTGGTACTATTCTTGACCTGCTTATATTGAATGGTACTGATCTTTGCTCACGTCTGTATCGGGCTATTATGGAGCCTTTAGCATGTAAAAAGGGTTCAAATCAAGAATATACACCTGAATATTAAAACATTTTTCACTTGCGAAGTAATTCATGTTTTTCATTTGTAGTACCGCCAAATAATACGACAAATATCTCAGTAATAACATTACTTGGTATTCATTTTGATTTCTATGCAGTGGCTATGACTTTAGTTTCAAATACCCTCGTATTTACATATCGTATATGTAACACATAGATAACACGCTCCCACTAATTACTTTATTAAAATTCAAACAGAAATCCTATTATTATAGTGTTTTCCTCTTTTCTCAGGCAAAGCGAAGCGCAGTTTGTCCCAAAATCTGGGGTCATCATATCTCAAGTAGGTTTTTGTCTTCATGTAAAGCTTCAATCCACCATCTACCAAATCTAGATTGATGTCTTCGAGCAAAACCAGAATGAGGCTGTTCAATTTATTTGACAAAGCCTCAATGTGGGCAGCTTGAAACTCGTATCTGCACCATTCACTGGTGAGAAACTGATTGGTGAGCAATAGAATCGTCCTTTTACTGTTTTCAATGCTTTCACTGATGTTGTCTACAATGGCTGCCCCAACAGCAAAGTCTCTAAAATGGACACACAATTTATAGGCTGGATTGGTGCCTTCTAGACGAGGAAGCATTTCGTTGATCACAAATTTGTTTTGTGAATTGTGAAACAACACAAATGCTTCGTACATCTTGTCCTTTTCGTCCAATCGGTTTATCGTAGATGGAATCACCCAACTGAAGCGAACGAAAAACAATTTATTTGGACACAGCAAACGCAATTACGGCTACAAAAATAAGGCAGTATTTGAATATAGTTTCTTTTGTACTCGCATAAAAATTTATTTGCCTCAATCTTGTGGAACATGCCAGCTGATAACTAGTGTTTGCCATGTTGAAAGCATATCACGTTTTCCCAGACCCTGGAATTCTGGTTGACCAGATTCAAGCATTTTTACCTCAGGATTCTTTTTCATCCAAACTCGTTCGCTATCACATGGAAACGGATTTCAGATATCTCAGATTTGTTAAGGAAAGTCTCTTTACCATAACTTGAAATATTATTGTTGGATAAATACAACCGTTTTAAATGTTCCAATCCTTTGAAAGATTCATCAAACAAAAATGAAATATAGTTGCAACTTGGTACAATTTTTAAATATGTTCCGAGGGAATTTTGATATTCTATTTTTTCCAAGATCTAATTATTCCAAGCCAGAGTCTTTTCCACAAAATTTTGGCGGGATTCTTGTCGGACTGGAACCATGAGTTCTGTTGAAGATGTTTCTTCAGACAAATTAATGTCAGTTATTAAGGTATTGTTTGAATAACATCCACAAGTTTTTCAACTCCTTAAAAGCTGGCGAAGGTCAAGTTATAGAATTGTTGGAAACGATCAAGATTCGAACATGAGAACAACCAGAAAGGACACCGCCTGGTAGCTGTATAAGATTGTTGTAAGACATATTCAAATAACTCAATCGGTTGAAGTTTGGTTTTTTTCAATCTTCTTCCCTCTGCGTGAGAAAATCTGTGATTTTTTCAGCCTTCAGTAAACATCTGATTTTGAAATTTGGATTTAGTCAAAGTCAAGTCTCAATCACTGAAAAAGACTGTTTATGGGGACAGAAATGGAAAACTGTGGATATTGCTCTGATTTGATTTCGAGAAAATTTCATAACATGAATCTTGTTCAACTTGCAAAAAAATCCTTCTAAATCGCTGTTCACTCAACTCAAAATTCCAAATTCAGGACATGAAGAAAGGTTTCGTAGTGTATTGACAGATAAGTGGAGAGGTTTTTCCATATTATTCACACCAGTAAACAAGTCTTCGTTTTTATAACGTAAAAATTGGAAATAGTTATTTCTTCTATTCATTTTTTGAAACATTTTAGATTGCAATGAGTTTGGGGAATTGTACATTCTATCTCTAAAGTAATCGAGCTAGCCGAGAAAACTATTAATATTCTATGTGTTCAATTCCCAGTGGGTGCCTCACATCTGCAGTTCAGTAAATTACAATTTCTAAAAAATTTATACGTAATACCAATGCAAGAAACCAATAATAATAACAATAATAACAACAATAATAACTACAATGATAATAATATCAATAATAATACCAACGTCAATAATAATAATGATAATAATGATAATGATAACGAAGAAAGGAAAAAGACACTGGCAAAAGAAACCACTTCACAACCAATACCCCTTTTGTACCCAAGGAGGAGAGTTAGGGTTAGGGTTAGGGTTACCCATCAGTGATTGCGTAGCTCAGGATTGAAGGTCGAAATGGAGGTTTTTGTATTGACAGTCCTAGACCAAAGCTTAAAAACACGAAACTACCTGGCTAACGCACTGAAAATGTCGCTGATTCTAAATGTCGACTGTGAATGTGCTGATTGAATAATAATAATGATAGTGAACGTAATATTGATGATAATAATAACCAACTAGAAAACACCAGAACCTGAATGGATCCACGGATAATGGTTCAAGAATTTCACTACATTATATGACAGACTCATCATTGATGATTTGAATCTCTGTGGAAGCAACGTAAAGGAAGCAGAGAGACTGACAAACTCAAGATTTTCACCAGGGATAATGAAATGGAGTTCGGGATCAACAAGTGCACAATGAATAGAGGAAAACTTGTAAGTGCAGGTAGAATGGAATTGATACCAAGAGAGTTGATGGAAGAAATCGAATCTTAGAAAGGTTCCACGTACCTGGGTATGATAGAAGTAAATGAAGTGATGCATCGTGAAATAAAAGATTCAATAATATTACCGGCGAATTAAGAAAATGACATCTGCGAAATTGAATGATACAATAATAACAATAGACCCCAGAACAATGTCTTTGGTAAGATATAGAGAGGGAATAATGAACTGGGTGAAAGAAGATCGGAGAGTTATGGATAGAAAAACACAGAAAATCCAAACCAAGAACAAAATGTCTCATTCTCAGAATTAATTCGGTAGATTATACATCCCTAGAAGGGATGGGGTGAGTCCTTAGAATTGCAGATAGCGTTGAAATGAAGAGAGAAGCCCGTCTCTGTATATTTTCAACACAACAAAAAGGTTACTTCGCTTAGTTATGAGTGAAGGTATTTTACCTGTGGTAAATGAAAGAGTTTCAACCTTAAAGAAATAAAGGAAGGAAGAAAGGCACTTCCAGTGAAGAGACAGGCAGTTACATGGTCAATCATTGTGTGACACAGAAGGCGAATGAAATGAAGAATCCTGGAGATGGATTACAAATGAAGGCTTGATTTTTGTTGCAGCGCAAGATAAAACCCTGTGAACTAATTGGATTAAGAAAAACATTGATTAAAAAGACAAATCACATGCTAATGTGGAAAGCTCTGACCGGACTGATAGTAGAAAGAATATTTCCATGGAAAGAAGAAAACTTTTACTTGAAGAACAGAAAGGATGCTGGAAAAGAAACCAAAGGAGCAAATGCTTTTCATTGATCAGATGTTTCTCAAAGAAGTAAGGAAAAAAAAAGAAAAAATGTTGCAATGAGATAGATTGATTATAAGAATTCATTCTACGTGAGCCCACGTAACTGAATACTCGAATGCCTCAGGATATTCAGGATTACCAAATCAGTGATTAGATTCATAGCCAACTCTATAAAAAACTGGAAAGTAGACGGGACAGCTGCAGGAGAAACTTGACTTAGGAAAGCATAGAAAGGGGAATTTTCAGGGGAACTCTGTTTTTACTACTATTTTTACAAACCATGATTACACTATACAGAATCCTGAAATACAGCAAAATATACAAATTCTCCAAAACCAAGGGGAAAGTCAACCAACTCATGAACATAGATAATATAATCTATTTGCAAAAAAACAAAAAAAAAAAAAACAAAAACAAAAAAAAAACAAAAACAAAAAAAAACAACAAAAAACAAAAACAGGGAAGGGCTAGAAATGTAGTTCGACAAAGTAAAAGAACACAGCTTGGGAATTATGAAAAGAAGAATTTGCGCTATTGGTTATGCACGGCGGGAGGCTTATAGCGGCAAAGATAATCGACTCACTGGACGACAAAGAATATAAAAACCTTGGGACTTTCGAGTGTGTCTCGATGAAACAGAAAGAAACGAAAGAGAAAATAAAAAAGCAATTCCTGTGGCGAATAAGGAAAATATTAGAGACTGAGCTAAATAGCAGAAATTTGATAAAAGGTATGATCGCCATTTCTTAAATGGACTATATGTAAATGAGCTCATGCGTTTTTACACCTTTTAGCAAAATAAATAATGGTTATCGAGCTACCGTTGCATTTTTTTTTACCTCTTGCATGTCCATCACCACCTCTCTTATCTCAAGTGTTTTTCGATTCGAGGCCTTCTAGTCGATTTGTGGGGTGGTGGTGCTTTGTTGACTGTAAAAACCCATACTGAAATATTTTGTGAGCATCTAAAAATGACGTAAATATGACATGAATCACGTCTCAAATGATTTCGAAATAGAATAAGAAGAGATAATATTTCCACGTGTGAATGTAAAGAAGAGAAATGAATATTTCAAAGCAATACATTCCATTCATAATAACATTTCGTTTGAGGAATTATGTACACGTTTTTTTTTTTTTTTTAGGAAGAACCCAATTTTGAGGTGATGTTTTTTAATTGGAAAGAAAACGATAGATTTATTAAAATTTGCTATAAAATTTCCCCTGAAGAATATATTTCGATATGAATTATTAAAAAAGCACAGAGCGTTGTTTTGAAATAATGGCCACGATATTTAACTTCATAGTCATCATTTGGTAAAGAAAAGATTTTCTACCACACTTAGAATTCAAAAAACAGATCAAGCAACGCCACTCATTTCTTCACTCTTCTGCACCGATCATTGCAAAAAGACAAATATTTTATTGTTCAAATTACTTACAACTGAGTGACTTTAATGCGACAGTAGTTACAATTTAAAAATAATCCAGCTCATTACTTCTGTTAAGAATAACAAAATTTTTACTTTGCCTTAAAATCTTTTTTTTTTCAGCAATACTTTATACTTCGATCGACTTATATTTTTTAGAAATCATTTTACTGAAGCGGTAGTAATTTTCATATTTTTTCTGTTGCTGTCTGGCTCAAACTAAACGATTACATATTATTTATACAGTTTTCATTAAATAATGCCACGGTATACATGTCTTGAAGCTGTGTCCGCACAAGGCTGTGTTGCAAGAAGAACTAAACCACGCGCAGCCATTACTACCTCAAAGGGAACCTCAAGTAGAACTTCTAGAACAATTTATCCCTGATTAGCAACAACAACAACAACAATAACAACAACAAGAAGGAAATGTTCATCCTACGAATGACGAAAATCTCTGCTAGGATCGTCCAAAAGAAGCTCAAAAAACATCTCCGGAACAACTTATCGATGATGATGATGATCAACAACAACATGTTCACCGCACGAAATGTTGTGAAGGGGGAAGAGTTCCCACTTTATTTTGAGTCGAAGAAAATGAAAGTAAACGTTCCCTCTCGATTTTTACCCCTAAAGATAAGATAAAATTTCACTCCAGAATTTAGGAAATTTGCACTTGATTTTGACTTCTAAGAATGAAAATAAACGTTCTCTTCAGAGTGTGATATCGATCCCCCAAAGTGGGAAAAGAAATCTTCCATTCGATTTTCCCCCTCGACACAGATCCCTGAAAGTAAAAAAAAAATCCTTTTGATTTCAATTCCCCTCGATTTTGACTACTAAAATTGAAAAAAAATCTTCCATCTCGATTTTGACCCTAAATGATAATAATGAGAAAAAATCCCTTGGATTTCCACTCCTGAATGTCGAAATAAATCACCCCCACTTGAGTATTCAACAGCGGCGTAGCTACAGGTTAGTACAGTAGTTGCCAACTTGGGGGTCGTCGGCATTGTATGATATCAGTAGAAATGTAGCAGGTGAACTACTCCTTACAAAAACTCCATTGTGGGCCCAGGGGAAGTTTGAAACCACTTCCCTAGCCACCAACTTGTTTTCACGAATAAATTTAACCATTTTTGAAAATGGATCTTCACACAAATACAATCAGTATAATTATTGTCAGGAAAATTTTTTTCCAAGAGATTTGAAGAGAATAGTGAATTAGTTTCGAAAT
The DNA here is from genome assembly GCA_963457665.1 of Thysanoteuthis rhombus. Lineage (NCBI taxonomy): Eukaryota > Metazoa > Mollusca > Cephalopoda > Oegopsida > Thysanoteuthidae > Thysanoteuthis > Thysanoteuthis major. The sequence goes on from OY735211.1 coordinate 53,821,810, forward strand.
AAATAAGAAAATTGTTGATTTAACAAATAACAACGAGTACTAAAATTGATAACGATTGAAAAATGCACCGAAGTTTACATACGATGACAGATTATGAATATATCTACCTTTCCGTGATGAAATGACTTTGTTGTCTTGGATCTTTCATGAAACGAAGAAATGATCAGCAAGATATAAATGTACATGAAATGATGTTGCAAAGTAATGAGATAATTAAATAATGTTTGTAATATTATAAGATCATCATTTGCAAAGATTTATCACACATCCGGTGTGTTGATAAAGAAAACACCTCATCGCCCCAAAATGGTTTCTCAGCTATTCTCTGGTGTTCAATTACATAGCAAAAGTATATCACAGTCTGGAAAGATATAATTTTCAAAATGATGCCCCAAATGGCCGCCAAATTCTTAAAACAACATCTTGGACGCCATATTGAAATTTATATCTTTTCTGTTGTCAGACTGTGGTTAGGGTTTGGTATGTTATCAAGCACACTTGACATTACATTTGTAAATGTAGTATTTATTTACGATAAAATTTGATAGTTACAATGTATAGGGTGTATGAGATTTATGAAGAAAGAAAAATGATTTTATATACGATCGTATGCGTACGCACACATACGATTGTTTGTTAATTGAGTATTAGTTACAATGAAATTAATCATAATTTCATTTTATTTCAGGTATTTGGATTAAAATAAGTAAGTAATGGTTTAGCGGTGTAAAATTGCTGGAACTTCATGAAGTGAAGCAATAACAGTATAATTTATTTATTTACTTGTTTTTCTTTTTCTCTATTTTGCAATCTTAATGAATGCAAATTACATGCAATTTTTTAAATCATTAAAACCTTTTTCGAAAAAGCAATGAATACTTTTTTTAATTCAATTTTTTTCGATGAAATAGAATCCGCTATAAGATATGAGAAAACTTACTTTTTCCAATCTGACAGGAGAACAGGAAGCATAAATAAATCACTTTACGATTTAATAAAAATTCGTGACTTATTTATCTCTGTAATTACGCCCTTTGTAATTGTACAGCTCTTCATCTGAGTTTTATATACTCGACCGATAATCCGCCCAAGCGAGCAGAGTAAATAACTGTTTGAAAAGAAGAAGATTGAAGTATGAAAATCAGATAGCGTTTAATTCAATTGAACAACCATAGCCAGCAAAGATGGTCAAGGGTTCTATATGTGCATGTGTTTCTGTATTTTTGTGTCCCTGCGTTTTTCAGCACTCCTGGTCATACCGTTTTACCTCAGCATCCCCTTTTATGGATTTTTTTATTTTTAGAAGAACTTTTTTGTCTTTTCAGAGGCCTTATTTTGACGGATTCAATAACAACATCCAGAATCTAGATGTTTCTAGTTGTTTCATTTTATTTTTGATGTTTCATCGTAGAAAACACTAATGATGTCAAAATAGTATTAATTCTGGTCATATTTATTCTTCGATAGAATCTTATTTACACGTTTCCAAATTTTGATGCTACGGTTGTTCAAATAATAACTTTGAATAACTAGAAAAATAGGTATAATGTTAAAAATAGGGTCGTAGTGTCCAGAAAAATGGGACTAATATTAAAAGAAAAGGGACAAAGGTTAAAAAATTGGGCAAATAGTAAAAGGTCGTTAAAAAAAAGAGCCAATGTTGAAAAAATGGAACTGATACTGAAACAGGTTAATGTTAATAATGGGGGAAAAGTTAACCCTCGATTTTGACCAGTAAGAGAAGAAAAGTCCATTCTTTGATTTTGCCCCCTAAAAAGTGAACAAAACGTTACCCTTGACTTTGACTTCTAAAAGAGTTTTTTTTTCATTCTGACATAGAAAGGAAAAACAAATTCACTCACGAAAGTTCCCTTTTGCTCTAGAACCCTAAAAATGAAAGAAAACGTTTCCTCTCCATTTTGAGCCCTAAAAACCGAAAGACAATCCTCTCGATTTTGACACTTGAAAGTGAAAAATTAAATATCCCCTTTGATTTTATCCCCCCAGAATTGAAAAATAATCTTCCCGTCTATTTTGATCTCTAAAAGTGAAGAATAATCACCCCTCGATTTTGACCCTTGAAAGTGAAAAAAAATTCTTCGAATTAGTTGCCAAAAATCGAAAAACGAATTTCCCTTGAATATAATCTACATCACCCCTGATCTCCAAATTCTATGTTTTGGAAAAATATACCTTAACTATACTACATAAAAAACACGCACGAATCGAAACAGCATTAATCGAGGCATCCACGTTCATCGGGTGGAATCTGGGAGGAAGTCGATATCGGGAAGACTGATGGACGGTGCTGCAAGGGCTTGGAGGAGCATTGTCCTCTGTCGATGACGATGCAGGACTCCAGTAACTAAACAAAATCATTTCACATTTTGATTTAGAGAATTAATTTGAAAGAAAAGAGTAAAAATGTTCTTTTATCACATCATTAAAAAGTGAGAGATCATTTTAGGAAGATGAATTCTCATATCAATCTACCCCTTCCCCCCATATAACATATTTTGTGTGGGTGGTTTTGTTGTAAAAAATTAATTTAAAATTAAACCTTACCCGGGGTCAGATCTGTATCTACAGGAAATTACATGGGTTTATGTCGAGTAGTTTTGGAGGTAGGCGATTACACACAGACAGACGGAAGGACTTTTGGCGAAATATAGTAAGATTTGATAAAACTGGTGATTTTCTATAAAATAGATAAGCTTTCATTATTTGTTCATTGATTATACGTAATTTATTGCCAAACGCCTACAATTGAGATTTTACATAATTTATGCCCGAATAACAGCGACATACACAAAAACTGATGACGTATTCACCAGGAGTTAAAATGAGACACGTAGTTTTGGAATGATATTGTTTCGAGAAATGAATGCTGTTTTGTTGACCTTTTGATTTTAATGAAATAAGGGAGTTTGAGCCTAGCATAATCAAACTTGTTTGGCAATTAATCTATTATATAAACAGGCATTCCTTATATATGAAGGTTCCTCCTGAAAAGAAGAAAAAAACTCGCAAATATTTTTTGTGTTTTCAATAAAAATATGAACTTCTTTTCATGATAAATTTGTCAGTTTGAAAAAAAAGTTGCTCATGATTAACTGTCAATCAGAGAAAATTCCTTGATCCGCCCCTAAATTTTACCACCTCTTTCTCATCCGATTGTCTATCCTTCAACACAATTATAATCGGAGATAATGTGTTGACAGGTAAGGAATCATGTGATTTGGGCAGGAAATATCAACGAAGGGTGGTAATTTTGTAGGAACCCCCTCCAAAATTTAATCAGTTCATCCGTAGCTCATTTCCACAAAATATCATTGAAATTCATTAATAACTCTTCGAGATATCTCGTGGACAAACATAAGATTATGGTGATATCGTGTGGTTTGGACACAAGACTATAATATGGTTGATAATTGCGCATGGATCCACTCCAAGAATTTCAATTCTCTTGGCTATTTCGTTTCCAATAAAACATTTCACGACACAAGAGGCATTGGCTTTCAAACAATTATTACTTATTAAGAATTTGATTTTTTGAGAAAAAGATTAAGTAGGGGAGACCGGGACTGGGTAGTACATTTTTCACTTAGATGGCTCTAACCTCCTGTGAAATGATTTCATTAAAATGGAAATATGACCCAAAATCACTTTGGGAAAGAAACTTCGTCTTGATGGATCGTATAAATCTGAAACATTTTTCAAATCTATTATATCGTCATTTTAACATTCAGAAAAAAGAGTACAAACATACCCCACAAGTAGGCAAGTTGATTCTCTTGCTAGTATGTACAGATATGATTATTATATTGTTATAATTGAGAATTATTCTTCAAACAATCAGACTGAAGGATGGATTCGAGTTAAAAGTAAGATTTTCGGAATATACTGACCACCTGGAAGGACAAGTGCAATCATATGCGAGTGGACCTCAATGATGCATTGTTATAAGGTGGAAGATGGAGCAAGAATAATAAGAAAAGAATGAGGACATAAATAGATATATCTATTTACATCGTCTAAATTAAATTATATGTTAACCGTGCAACGACGGGAAATCATTTTAGATACAGTTTCTATGCACAATACAATTCAATCCGTCGGACCAAATTCTGTCCACTTCTTAAATGCAAACCGTTGCGTTGGAAGAGAGAAAAAAGACCGAGAATAAACAAAAATGAGAATTTGGGTTATTCAACCTTTGCATTACCGGCGGGTTGTTTAGCTCTATGGTAAGTGCGTCATTTTCATTAATTGTTTATTCTATTTACGTTGTCTAAATTGAATGATATTATAACCATGTAACGACGGTAAATCATTTCAGTTATCTAAAATATAACGCAAATTATAATTAATTCTATCGGACCAAATTATGACCATTTCTGATTTAACCTTCATCATAAAACTTGCTTGAAGACTTGTTGCAATATGATAATTTTCAATGAACAGTTAACAGAGTTGATCAAGATTGGGTTGACGTAGGTAGATTATTAGTTGATGATTTCCAATTGTTCATACATTATTTTAGAAACTTATCCGAACAGCTGCTTCACCAAACATATCTCTCAAAAGTTGAACTTGGTTCTGTCGTTGCTCTTATGATTGTTGATGTTGAGCCATACATTTGAGACGCCAAAATGCGAGTCAGGAATATTTTCTATTGAATAACAACTTTCTCTCATTAATAATCAGAAGCCATCAATCAAAATTGTCAACATAGGTTTCTTCAGTTTTTGAGTTGGTTTGGCTGGCTATGTATCTATCACACGTACAGGCCGCACCAATGAAGGGGGCTGACAATTTGAACTTCTACTTCAGTTTTACAATCTGATTTTAAACTATCAGATATATCTATCCTGAAAAAAAAATCTTTGATAAAGTAGTGAAACACTTAAATTGAGTCGTCTTATAATACTAACAATAATCAAAATATAAACCATTATGAAAGGTAATACACTTCGAATAAGGCAAAACTGTAATTGTTGCAAAATTAAACTAAAAGGTCAAGTGTTAAATGTCTTAAAACCTTACAAGTAATAAATACACTCTGGGAATAAATAGAGAATATGTAGTAAGGTTACGCAAATATCCCTTTAAGTTGAATATATCCGAAAGTGATATTAAACACTTCAACGTATCATAGCTAATATGTTGCCTTTATAAAATTACTGGTTAAGAACCATGGAAAAATTCACATAAATACATACTTGAATCTTTAATGAACCAATTCCGTGGGAGGAAAGTACCGAATAAATTTCAGTTAAAGCGTGCTTAATTTCAAATGGTGGGTAAGAAATATTGTTACAATCAAAATGTTACCAAAATGTTATCTAAAGTTAGCTATCGCTTCGTGGATTTGATAACAAAGGGAAGTAAGCGATTATTTTTCATGATGAAAGGGAGATAAGCTCTATTACTGAATAATATGATTAAATTCAAGCAAAACTGGCATCTGGTTCTTGAAAGCAAGTCTTTTCTTTTTTCTAAAGAACTATCGCAAATTATTTTCTCTCTTAGTTTCCTCACGTTGCCTAATTCCTGATGGAAAATATGTGGATGTGTCCGAAATAGGAATTACGACGGTAATTCCACATTGTGGCAGACCATTTTACCGGCTATTTACATCAATTAATTTGTTTGGAAAATGAAAAAAAAAAATCTTAAAAAATGGATATAAAGATCGCGTAGAGAGGTTGGTGATAATACAGAAATGTATAAAATATCAAAATAGCAAATATCTCTTACCCCCCCCCCCCCCAAAAAAAAACTCCAACGTATTCCTGGAACTGCTCCCTAATTTAGTTACTACTCTCTCATAACAGGTATTACTCTTCCACAAAGTTTCATCGAAATTTGTTGAAAACGTATGGAGATATCATGTTGTCATTTTTTCCCCCAAATACATTCCTGCATACGCTCCTTACTGTCCAAACGATATCTCCAAGAGTTTTGAATGAATCCTATGAAGTTTAGAAGAAGAGTGAAACACAATGTAAAAAAGGAGTAACTAAAATTTGGAGCAGATCCAGGAATTCCTTTTTGAATTAGAGATATATTTTCCGTCGGAGAGAAATATACATCTGCACACATTTATTTTGAACTTCAATATGGCCACCCTTGAAGTTCATAGAAAAAATGGCAACAATTTCTTTCTTAATCTGGATAATTTTTTGATATGATTCAATCTGGCTGCCAACATTTTATCCATCACATTCTTAAAACCAGAACTGTGCATTCAACAAAGAAAAGATATTAATTCTACTCTGTATAATTCAAGCAACTGTAAAATAAAGAATATTCACCAAGAGCGACATAGCATTGTAGTATTTCCTTTCCAACGGTACCAAACATGTCTTGATCATAATTACTCACAGAATGACCTCTTTTTGGAGATAATTTGCTTACACTATTAATTTGTTTTTATTTTTTTGGCTTTTTGGAAGCGCTTCTAACTGGGAAAGTATCTCTGTCCATACAATCAATTAAAGTTATTTTTTCTTGCAGATTTATTTTCTAAGTAAATTTATTTCTTGGGTGGAATTATTATTCTTCCACTTTCTCAAAGAGAGAAGCTCATAGATTTCAATCAAAGGAGATGACCTTTTGCGGAACCATTAAAAATAAAACTTACCACAAAAAGTAAAAGCAATTGAAACCAAAGTTTAAAACCGAATGTACGAATATTCCATTACAAAAGAACAATTTCCACCGCTATCCAAAAGTAGAGCGTTCTTATAAAAGCAAACCGTTAATAAAAATGGCGATAAGCGAAGAAGCAATTTATATGGGGAAATCTTAGAGTTTTTTTTTTTGATTTTCTGTAAACTGTTGAGGTGCCGATCATCGTGATGATTTTATATCAGTCCTCAAACTTCCCGGACAATCGACAACCCCATGGAATCCTTAATCCCCAATCGACCTCCAGTAACGTAAAATTACTCTACAGTAAATATTATTATATGTAAATCAGCATGTGGTATTTTATTTACTTTTTTCTCGTGCGAATGTCAGCTTCAATCGACCCCCGGGCGTTTATCGACCCCCTATTGACCCATCATACATTTATTGACACGTTGGATAGTTCCATCGAACTCAAGGGGCGGATATCGACCATTTTGGCGACCCCTGCTTCATATCTGAAGTCGATCTGCTGGAAAAGCAGACCTTTCCCCATTAAAAAAAAATTGAAAATAAAAGAAAATGGTCATTTCGGTCAACGGCTGACCAAAATTATGATAAAAATCACATGGAAAAATCACAAAATATCTCTATATATTAGTGCTGTGGTTCTCGACCCTGGGGATCCACAAAGGTATTAATGGGGGTCCGTGACTTTGTTGAGTTAGCAGACTTTTCAAAAGCCTGGATTCCGTGGGAAATTCATTGGAATAAAGTGTCCTTGATAATGAAAAGGTCGTAAATCACTGTATCAGAGATCAAACAAGTGTCAGAGATATCCTAGGAGCCATCAGCAAACTTAAAAGGTTATAGTCAGGCCATGTTGCAAGAATATCAGACGACCACTGACAGACTGACTCACAATATGAGACCCTCGAAATCATAAGCGAAATTGGGGCGGGCAGAAATGAGATAACCTGAGGATTTCGACAAGTTCACAATATTTCGTGTGCTGTGTCGCTCGGGAACGAAAAAGAAACCAAACTGGTAGACCTTGAGTAAGACTTATGTCAAACGATGGATTTTAAAAGGCCGATTAAAGATTGTGACACGGGGCTGTTTGAAAACCACAAGGCCACAAGTGTGGCTATACAGTGAGAATCAGAATTATTCCATGCGCGAACTGGTCCGCGAATCTAGCTTGCAAACCATCGCCAGATATCCAAAATATTTACTGAGCTAAACTTAGTCTGACAAAAGGCCACTAGTGTGAGGCACCCAGTGACGATCAGACTTACTCCACTTGCTGTTCCTATAAGTTCAAGGATTCTTGGAAGAATTAATTGAATGAGAACTGTTAGAATCAAGACAGTTCTTTCATGATGGATCTCATAATTTATAATGACTCAAATCTCAGAACGAGGTCAACAAACCAAATGAAGAGCCATGAAGAACAGCACAACACACACTGGATTCATTTTCTCGCGAGAAAAGCTTCCGAATTCTGAAAAGGATTCGTCTTGCATGTGATTGGAGAGTTGCAGAACATCGTCGAACTTTTCACCACCAACATCATCAGTTCTTTTAGCGTCAGTCATTGGACATAGACCTTCCCCAAGAATCGTCACACACACCAAAAACATTCCGCTGACCAAGCGAACTGTAGACCCCCCCCCCCATTCATGAGCTTTGCGGAGCCAATACATTCTGAATTTGTCTAGCTCGTCAAGTCGTTATTTTCTGTCGGCCACAATTTCGCATATGATCTTTTGGGATCCATAATGTGAGTCGTGATTCCCAGCGGTTGTCTGACATTCTTGCAACGTGTACGACCCATTGCCATTTGAATTTCCTAATAGTTTCTTTGACACCTCGGACACGTGTCTTTTCGCTTATGTACTATGCTGTCTTCTGATCTCTTCATGTGAGGTTGAGTATGATTCTCTCACGTGCACGTTACATGCTTCTCAGTTTGAGGATCAATCTTTTGATTAGGTTCCATATCTCTGCTCCATGGGTGACTATCAGGAGGATGCATCGGTTGTATACCCTTCTTTTCAGGACTAGTGGGATTTTCTTGTTCTTGGAAGTCGAGCTTGCTCTACCGAAAGCTTGCCAACCTAGTGTTATTCTTCGCTTGATTTCTTCTTTTGAGGGTTTCAAGGATATTCGCTATCCTAGGTAGATGTAGTTGTCTACTTTCATTAGCTCTGCGTTTTCGATTTTGGTCGTTGTGTCTGTGTCCTCAGCATGTTTATTTTACATGACATTCGTTTTATGTGGAGGCTAACTTCCTTCATTTAGATCGTCAAGCATTTTTTGGAGATAATGAAGATTTTTAGCAAAGAGGACGATGGCCGTCAGCAAATCTGAGGGTTCTTAGGTATTCGCTGTCTATTCTGATTCCTTTGTGTTCCCAGTTTAGGTTTCAAAAGATCAGTTGGTATCACCCAGTCTCACTCCTTTTTTCTAGTTGGAAAGGCTTTGAATCTTTACGTAGCATTACGGAAGAACTACTCTGTCGATAAGATCATGTTAACCGACTTCACCACCTGGACAATTAACTAAAAAAACTTACTCTCTTAGATATTCTTGTAGACTTTGTATTTTGTCGGATATTTCTGTCTTTCAAAAAAAAAAAAAAAGAAGTTATTATTAATCAAAACTGCACAAGGACTTGATTGGCTCTTGGAATATGCAGTGAATACAAAACGCATTCAATACATTTCGAGACAATCTATACTACCATCCTTATATACCTTCAAAATCGACAGAATATAAGCCAAAGATTTCTGGTTTTTTACGCGAAGATTTCTGGTGTTTACATTCGAAATTTCAAAGTTGTATTTGGAAATATATTGGATACTTTTTGCATTCGCTGTATGCATAAAGTCACTGACCACAGTAGTTACAGGATAAAAGTACTTTTCAGCTAATATCCGAGGAGCTAAGTGTGTTTCATTCTGGCTGGCTAAAGAAGCAGTCGCTTAACCTGATGAGTTACAACAAATAAATATTGGAAAACATTTGAGGCTGTCTGAGTTGAGCTTTGACTTGGCAGGTGGCCATTCAGCTCGGTGCTCGTTAGCCAGATCAGTGTCAATCAGCGGCTCAAATAGGGCAGCTGCGAAAGGAAAAAAGCTTGTTAGGGCGGACACGCGCCTTAGAACTCAGACCGGGACGGCTCTAATCACCCCAGTGATTTTCCCGGTGAACCGGTGCATCATTCTCAGCTGCCACGTAACATCTCGCCGTCCAGAATCACCCAACTCCACCCAAAGCCGGTATCAAAAACTCTAATAACAATATTTGACATAGCAAAGATGGCAGTTGTCGTCTCAACCAACGTCGTATCCGTCACACACACCAAAAACGTTCCGCTGACCAAGCGAACTGTAGACCCCCCCCAACCATGAGTGTCTGCTACCATTTTCACAGGGGGAGGGGACAAAATGTGTATCCAAATGACGGTTGTCAGGTAAGTGACTAGGGAGTTCCTAAGCTGTCACTCTCCATATCGACCTCCTGATCGCCGGCCATTACGAGGTTCCAACACACAAACCCCTCGCACTTGGTAATATGGTCTGATCCCCTCAACCCAGTAGACACCCAAGCCAACAACGGTTTTTTTTTGTTTTAATTCGCTTGTCTTACTTATTGATTACTGCATGCTGTGGGAGCTTTGCTTTTTTAAGTGTTGCAGAGGTTTTGTTTTTGACAGACGAAAGAAGGTATTTGCTTCCAATTCACTATTTTGACAGCTGAATAGACAAAATTATCTTCAAAGATCTTGGGATTTCTGAAAAAGCATCCATTTGGGATTTAATGATGTTTCTAACAACAAAAGTTTCAATAAATGAATTACACATTTATTGACAACAACAACAAAAAATAATAGAATTGTTTTGTTACTAATTTATTCCGTATTATTATTATTATTATTATTATTATTATTTGGAATCTCACACCAGTTGCCTGGCGGTAACCGCTGGAGTTTGAGTGACAGCAAGTCTCCTCAAGTCTCCAGCCCTCCTCCCCGAGTAATCATGGGTCGCAGTGATTCTGCGATTAACAGTTTCACACCGGTTGCCCAGTGGTTATCGCTGAAGGCTGAGTGACAGTAAGTCTCCTCAGGTCTTCAGCTAACGTCTCCTCCCTCTTTCGCATATCATGACAGAGCTACTATTCGTTGCAGTACTTATATCTCTAGCACCTTCCTCAGTATCCGTGCAGTTCCCAGTAGTGCTGTGGTCTGTACGGTCTCTGTCCTCCTCCTAATCGCGATCTCCTCCAGTCTCTCCCTCAGCGTTTTGGGGACAGTTCCTAGTGCGCCCACTATGACCGGTACTACCCTGGTTTTCATGTTCCACATTTTTCTTAACTCCCTTGCTAGGTCCTGGTATTTTCCCCTTTTTTCACCCTCCTTCTTTTTTACTCTATGGTCTGCAGATACAGCAACGTCTACTATTTGGCAGGCCCTTCTTTTTTTGTCTACTATTACTAAGTCCGGCCTTCTTGCCTGGATGAGGTGGTCAGTTTGGATGTCAAAGTCCCACAGTAGTTTGTGGTTGTCATTCTCCAAGACTGCCTCTGGCTTGTGCTGATACCACTTTTCCACATGGTTGAATCCCATTTGTTTACTTAGTTCCCAGTGTATCATCGTTGCTACTCTATCGTGTCTATGCTTATACTCCTTCTGGGCGAGTTAACTACATTCACTAGTTATGTGGTTTACCGTCTCATCTCTTTCACCGCACATGCGGCATTTGCTGCTTGTCTGTGTTCTGTCGATTTTTGCTTTTATGTAGTTTGTCCTTATACCTTTGTTTTGGGCTGCCATGATGAGCGATTCTGTTTCTCTCTTAAGGTTCCCCTTTCGTAACCACGTCCATGACTTCTCGTCTGCTATATCTTGTATCTGTCTTTTAAACTCGCCGTACAATTTTTTCCCTTCCCATCTTTCTTTTCTTGTTTGCTGTACTGTTCTATTGTTTTCTACTTTATTGTTTGTTGCACTATCTCTCGCGCTCTTTATGATTTCTTCACTATTTGTTTGCACATACCTTTCTAGGACTGTTTTAGCTCTCTGGACACAGTCTTCTATGCTGATGAGCCCCCTACCACCTTCTTTTCTCTTAACGTATAGTCTATCTGAATCATCCGTAGGGTGTAATGCTTTATGCATCGTCATAAATTTCCTTGTTCGCCTATCCATTGATTGGAGCTCTTTCTTTGTCCATCCTAGGAATGGTCCTGTATACCTAACTACTGATACAGCCCCGGTGTTCATTCCTTTTATTAGATTTCTGCTGTTTAATTTGGTTTCTAATATTTTCCTTATCCTTCTAAGGTATTCCCTCTTTATTTTCTCCTTCATTTCTTCCCGTTTTATCGTGTCACATTCAAGGACACCTAGGTACTTGTATCGGTCTTGTGCGGTCAGTGCCCTAATCTTGCTATTGTCCGGGAGTTCAATTCCCTCAGTCATTGAAAGCCTTCCTTTGTGCATCACCATGATAGCACATTTTTGTATTCCAAACTCCATTCCTATGTCCTCACTATATTATATTATTATCATTATTATTATTTTTATTATTATTATTATTATTATTATTATTACTTGCAATCTCACACCAGTTGCCTGGTGCTAACCGGTGGAGTTTGAGTGATAGCAAGTCTCCTCAACTCTCCAGCCCTCCTCTCTCAGTACTCATAGGTCGAAGTAATTCTGCGATTTACAGTTTCACACCGGTTGCCCATTGGTCATTGCTGAAGGCTGAGTGACAATAAGTCTCCTCAGGTCTTCAGCCAACATCTCTTCTCTCTTTCGCCTATCATGTCAGTGCTGCGGTTTGCATTTCCGCTTTCATTTCCCTTCCTCTATTGGGTCACTGTTGACGGTTAACGTTGCAGTCTTTATATTTCTAGCACTTTCCTCAGTATCCGTGCAGTTCCCAGTAGTGCTGTGGTCTGTACAGTCTCAATCCTTCCCCTTATCCTGATCTCCTCCAGTCTCGCCCTCAGTGTCTTTGGGTATAATAATAATAATAATAATAATAATAATAATAATAATAATAATAATAATAATAATAATAATAATAATAATAATAATAATAATAATAACTTTCTAACAGAACACTCTGGGTCGATACAAATTATTTGTAGTTTAACCTTGCCTTAAAAACGACAGCAATGATAAAGTAATTTTGCAGTTGTATTGTACTTATAAATTATTGAAAACATGTTTCTTTGCATTTTCTTGTTTATATTCAATATTTACTAAATATTAAGCTAAAGGTAAATCTAAATTTCGGTACAATTTTTTAGAAGGTTTCACTACATAGACATGGGCCACACACACACACACACACACACACACACACACACACATATATATATATATATATATATATATATATATATATATATATATATATGCGTGTGTGTGTGCGTGTTTAAAGAATGGACATTACTTCGTCCGACAGAATGAAGTATAAATTGCTTTATATCATATAGAAACTTATTTGAAATGATATCCCGTCCGTACACAGTTCATATATCATTCAATTTAGACGACGTAAATCGAGTAAACAGTTGAAGAAAATGGGGTTACAGCTAGTCGATTCAACCTAACGATTCACTTAACAATGTGCTAAACAGCCCACCTGTAATTTCGGTTCCTGCAGTATTTCCATATTCTCTAATTGTTTACTCTGTCTACGTTGTCTCATGATATATCAACTGTGTTACAACGGGAAAATTTCAGATAAATTTCCATAATAATGCAGACTGTCGCGTTGAAAGAGACAAAAGAGACCGAGAATAAACGAGATGAGAATTTGGGTTGAAAACAGTTATTGGACCTTTGCATTACCGACGGCTGTTCAGCTCAAAAGTAAGTGCATTGCTACTTTGAAGCGGTTATCATATTGGTAGTAGGTTCAGTGCAGTAGCCCAATTTTCCTTTAATAGTTTAGTTTATTTACGTTGTCTAAATTGAATGATAAACTAACGGTGAAACGACGGGAGATCATTTCAAATAAGTTATAATTCTTATATATATATATATATATATATATATATAGAGAGAGAGAGAGAGAGAGAGAGAGAGAGGGGGGGAGAATAGTAAATATACATAAAAACTCATATATATTTTATAATGTCCTCATTTTTGAGCGCTCAATGTTTCTAAGTAGAGCAAATAAATGAATACTATTTTTTTGGTTCATTACAGTGGGAACATCTCTGTTTCACTTGATCAAGATTATTCAAATGAGCACTGGCCTAAAATTTTATCTCAATTTTTTATAGCCGTGATGCGTTTCCTTCCTCGTGAAATCCAAATGATTAACCATTATGCTCCGAGAATTATGGAGAGGCGAGTTAACTCCCTTACATACTCTGATAGACAGAAAGGGAAAGTGGAAGGGTTGTTTCCTTTCTTCTTTCTGCAACTGGTACTGTGAATCTAGACTCGACCCGTTTTCGTATGATTAGTTACACTTAATTCTGTTATGTTGTGCGGATTTTAGGTGATTAGAATGTTGGTAAAATGACAAGTGGAAGGCGAAGAGAAAATTGAAGAGAAAAACAGGTGGTACATCTCGGAGATTTTTTCAATCATCACATCGGCATGTTCTGATGCATTTCGATAGTTGCCAGCTACCTTTTTCAGAGAACTTATAGCCGTGGAGGAAAAAGTGTGTACTGTTTACAGATTTGGGATTTGAGGAATGGAATTGGGATATTTTAGTGTTGTGGGTCGTTTCATAGGAGTGGAAGGGGAGGTGTTTATATCTGTGTAGTGAGAGTCAGGATTGGTCTGAAATAAGAAGGGTCTATGAGAGGAGGGGACTGGGGTTGTCTGTATGTATCTGTGAATGTCAGACTTGTCTGAGATAAGAGGAATCAGTGAGTTTAGTTGATATTCTCTTTTTTATCAGCTTCAAACTCCTTTCCATCTGTCAGTGAGCATCATTATCAATTTTTATGTCGAGAAAAAACTTTTTTTGTTTTTAAAGAAATTCCTCCTGCGAAAAGATTTTTAGTGAACGTTTCAATTTACAATGCAAGTTTTTGCTAAATTGATCTAGGAGTTGCGACGGAAAGCAATAAAAATAGGTCTGCTTAGTCACTCAACAGAAAGCGTCACAGAAACCGTGATCAACGAATTTCTGTGCAACGCACCAACTCAAAGTGATCAACTGAAAAAAGAGTGATCAATGACTTTGTTACTTCCCCCACCTTTTGTTGGGTGGTGATCACAAAAGAATTCAAGCGTGAATGCTTCCGGACACAAACAAAAGAGCCAATTTAGTATAACACTACGTTGCAAAATGAATCTCTCGCTAAAAACCTATATAGCATGAATTTACAAAAAACAAAAACAAATAAGTAAAGGAGTAAATATTCAAATTTTCAGCCCTATTGCTCCATTGGTGTAGCCTGCATACACGACATATACATGAAAAGATACTGTATTTAATGACGTATAAGATGTTCTTTCTTTGTCTCGGGATGCGAATGCTTTATCAGTTGTTTATTAACGTTACAGAGCTGGGCAAATGATATAATCAGCCATAGCCAATGTGGAGATTAATAGAGATTGTAATAGATGTGGACAAAACAAAATCACCGATATATAATCACCGGCTATGAAGATTAGGAGAGACGAAGGATGTTTTTTCAAAAATATGCCAGCAAAAAATGAGATGCGTCTTAAATGGTAGAGCGTTTTATAAGCCGTAATATGCAGTACGTAGCAAGTCTACCAGCTAGCCAGACCGACAGACCGACTGACTAACTTGAAAACTAAAGAAAGCTGTTGACGTTTACTATGTTGATATTGGCAGTTTTGGTTAACGGTTTCTAACAAGCAGAATAAACCGCACGAACATTCAAGAGACCTAAACACACAGTAATATACTAAATTCCATCCAAATACTGTCGTCATTATAACTGATATTTAATTAGCTTAGCTTAGTTCGATACAAAGGTGCCCAGTGAATATCGAATTCATTTCAGTGGTAATGCCTTGTAATGAGCTGAATATTTTTCTTCTGTTTCTAAGAAGCAACTTTCAAAGTTACCCTTAGAGAAGTACAGAAACAAGAAGAAAATGTATCCTGTAACTTCAAGTGGAAGATCCATTATTGTGTGACTGATGGATATTTCCGTCATTTGCAGTTGAGCCATTGAAATGCAATGACTGGAATCTCAGTCGTCTCAACTTAATTAGCTAATTATAAAATCTTTTCAACCTAATCGGTTCAAGGCTCAAGTATCAAAGTATTTACATACACGTGAATCTACTTATATAATACGCCTAGTGTATGTTTATGTTTTTGTTTTCAACATCTGCAAAGGGAGATAACTATTAAATGCTAATTATACGGTCTTCCTTGCAGTGGCGGAGCAAAGGCTCTCAGTACCTGTGGGTAAAGATAGTGTCTGGGGGCAGTTGTGCAATGTCCTGAGAGAGATGCATAATTATTAATTTTCAGGAATTATAAACCAGAGAATATGTTGCAGTCCTTCACACCCACGCACCTGGTGGTAACTATCCCCTCTCACCACCCACTCACTACGCCTCTGCTTCCTTATATGCCTACACAAAAATTGTAAAGGTTATTCTTACCGATGTTATGTAAGTACAGGAATACCTTGAATAGTGTGGTTTTGATTCGTGCAGATTTCGATGAAGTACAGTTAAAGTATTGCTGCAGAAATTAATGTTATTAGTATGAGCTGGAAAACAAAAACAAAACAGTAACATATAATAAGACCTTGAACAGTAGGGGAAATTCAAGAACGAATTAAGTGCAGTATCAAAGTATACCAGTACAAATATCTGAAACAAGAAGCGGGACATTCTGTGTACCTAGAGCAGGAAATTCATGAATAAGTCACCTGCGAGTGTGTATACACGTGAATGTAAGATGTGTATACATACCATTGTGCAAAATATGAGATGTGTATACACACTTTCGAGTGGACCTTGACACTGCGTAGCATCAAGTAGCCGAATTTTCTGTACGTATTCGCAGGAGTACGCGCGTGCGTGTGAGCCAATCTATAGTGTGTGGGTGTGTGTGTGTGTGCCTGCGCATGCGTGTTCAAGTGTGCCTGTATGGGGGTGATTGGTTTGTGAGATTCACAGGAACGTGGGCAACAAAAGTGCTTGCGAAAGCAAGCTGTATATCTTTAGTGCGTGCAAAAGCCCTCGTCGCCGCGAGTAGTAGACAATTTGACGAAAAAGTTGTGAATAGAAAGTGAACGGCCTTGCTCCGGCCTTTCTATTCCCTCTTGTGCATTCTCTCTTTCTCTTTCGCAACTTCTTTTTCTCCTCGGCAAACACATCCACACTTCACCCTACCCCCACCTAAACACCACGCCCCCATCCGATTAAATAAACTGTTCTCCACTTCTTCGGAGGCAAGCCTTGATTACGGTCCGTCGTCAATGTCCGCACTTGAGGCCTACTGCTTCCAGCGCTCGACTATCGTGGCCGTTAGACTGAGAAGAGTTGGCCTAATAGCGCTCCTTTCATGGATTCTGACATCTAGAATACTCAACGCGATGTCACTGACAGAGTAATTACTTTTGCGCCCAAGCTAGATGCAATCTGTTCGAAATACGTTCCCGAATTTATATCATATCACACCTAGCACCCCCCCCCCCGAACCTCACTCTCCGTAGCCGCCGACATCTCTTACGTCTTCCACTTCTCACTCCAACACCTTCTGCCCCCACCTCACCTTTTCTCAAGTCTTAATAAAACTTGGGATATCCCCGTTCCTAATGGAAAATGTCTACATGTTCCCGACGCATTAATATTAGCTTTCCATCGCTTTCGCGAACAACCTATATTGGTAGAAACTGATGTAAGGTCGGCCGGGGTCGCGGCACCAGCGGCACGCATTTGGGGTGATACAACACACACTTGGACTTCGATGGTTTATTACGACAACGTTGCCTATCAACAATTCTCTAATAAATAAGCTGTAGATGAAACTGCCACAAATAATAGTATTTAAATTACAATGACGCCCATCATCGTGTAGCCTGGGCGCCTTGCCGCAGATCATTGTGACTGAGTCACGAGTTCGATCCTCACCGGGTGCTCCATGCTTAAACTAAGCTAAGATTAGCAAATAACGTGTCTGGCAGTCCATCACTACTAAGTAATATACTTGTGACTTGGTGCCAAAAGCTTAAGTCTTCCTCAGTAGGGAGAATGGCGATAGACCATTTTTCTACCCCATTTATTCAACCTGGTATTGCAAATTTCGAAAGGACTTTAACAAGTTAGCAGCATATGGAATTATTACAGATAAAAACAGTTAAATGACTTATGGTACCAAACATCGTTTGGCTGGCTTGCATAGTGGTTGAGACAGATCCAATCAGCCGATCCTCGGTTAAAAGCAAGGGATCCAAATATTCCCCAAACAGATAGGCAGTTTAAAGAATGGCGTAACGCAATCTTCCAACCCCATTTTCCTTCAACCTGGTATAGTCCCGTGCTAAATTTATGATATCGACTACGTTGGTACCCAACAATTCTGTGATGAATGAATGGTTGATGAAACGACTGATTGTGCATCTCCAGTCAGGCGCTCTGTGGTCCGCCATAGTCAGGCATTTTTGAATGTGCCGCCATCAGTTTGTGGGTCTGCATCTAGAGTTCTTCAATTCGGTCTCAAACTGTGGTTTAAAATGTTATTTAGCCGTTTATAAACTGACCCGTTAAACCGAATGTATGAAAAAAAAACAAACTTAAATGCAGTTTGAAACCGAATCGAATAACTCTAAATATGACTTTCGACGGTTATTTTAGCATAAAAGTAAACATGTATTTATTATTTTTTAATGAATCCTATGATTTACACTGATCAACAAAATTGAACTTTTTTTCACATCGAAGTTGCAGTGCACGACTGATTCACTATAGCAGGTCTCATTTTTTTTTGCTACGGACACGTTCTGTTTTCAGTTCTACAGAGCAATATTAACGAAGGTTAAGTGAAAATAAGATTCATATTAGTCAGTACATTTTAAAATCAAAAAATCAAAATTATTATTTATAAGATATACAAAGATACCATGCAGAAGTACAAACTAAAAATGTTGAGATTTGGGTCGACTAAGGTGCTCTATAGGGGTTATATGCTAAAAACATCTCTCATCTCATCATGAAAACTAGATATGATATTAGAAGGGAGATTCAATTTTCGGAATCAGTATCCAAAACTACATGGAGTACACAAAAACACATCATCATCATCATCATCAGTCTGTTAGCATCCATCGTTGGGCATAGATCTTCCAAAAGATTCGTCAAACCTCTCTATCATGGGCTTCGCAGAGCCAGTACTTCTTGAATTCATCTAGCTCGTCACGCCATCTTACTTTCTGTCGGCTGTAGCCTCGTCGCTGACCTTCGGGGATCCACGATGTAAGATGTAATGTCCAGCGGTTGTCTGACATTCTTGCAACATGTCCAGCCCATTGACATTTTAGTTTTCTAACAGTCTCTCTAACATCTCAGACTCCTGTGTTTTCTCTGATATACTCTGCTATCTTATGGTCTCTCCATGTGAGGATGAGCATTATTCTTTCATTTGCATGTTGCGTGGTTCTCAGTTTGAGGGTCAATCTTTTAGTCAGGTTTCAGCTTCGTATGTGAACATTGGGAGAATACATTGGTTGTACACCCTTCTTTTTAGGACGAGTGGGATTTTCTTATTTTTGAAAGTCGAGCTTGCTCTACCGAAAGCTTGTCAGCTTTGTGTGATTCTTAGCTTGATTTCTCCTTCTTTTGATGATTTCATGGAGACTCGTTGTCCTAGGCAGATGAAGTGGTCTACTTCCTCGATAGATACCTGATCAAAATTCGTTGTTGACTAATGTTATCTTCAATACTACAACCAATAGAAAAGAAAGAACGAACAGGTTATTTCCATTTTCATACCATGATTTGTATTACATAAAATTATATTAAAGATATATCGTTTTATGTTACACACTATTTGAGAAATTGTTAAAAGTTAATTTGCTTATATAGGGGGTGCTATTCGGGGCAAACTTCTTTTTCTGTGGTCCGGCAATGGACAGGTTCCAAGTAGTAATGGTCTGCGAAATACTTTAGTCATTTTTTGCAGGGATAAACTAGTATTTACATATTTCCAAGTATAGTATATCGATTTCTGACACTTTTTTTGAGTTATCATTTTTTGGGGTGTGTGCAGAAGCTTAGCCACAAGATTAAATCACATCTAAAGCATCCAAATTAACAAAAAGTGTTGAATGTTTTTCTACGATGTTTAAGGGCGGACATTTTGAAATTCAAATCGACGACTGTGAATACACGTTTCTTCCAATTATAACCAAGCCATTGTGCAAAGATCCTTTCCAAAATTTAACCACTACTTCCAAAGCCTACTTAAAATTTTATTGATATTCATTGAGAACTTATGGAGATATCGAGCAGACAGACAGGAGCCAATAGAGAAATGAATGAAAAAACAAACAAAAAAAACCAAACAAATGCAAAGATATCTCTCAATCAAAAACAAATCTCTGGATCCATCCCCGAATTTATTTACTTCTTCCTTACGATGCTGTTTACCCTTCCCGAAAATCTCATTGAAATTCATCGAGAACTTTTGGACGTATCACGTAGATAGACGAAATACGTTTATCCACGAAGAGAATATATATTTTTTATTTATTATGTATATAATACAGCAGTTGCAGTTGTCGTCTTCAGTCGGAATGAAAAAAAAAATTCAAATTGAGGTGAATTTCTTGAGGAAAAGAACTAAAATACAACAGCAACAATAATAAGGATAATTTCAGTTTTATTTATTATTTTTACTTTAATTTTTTGAGTTCTGAAAGGATCCCTGCGAATTCAAAACACCATTTCTTGTTTTACCTCTGATATGTAGCCACTCAATGAGGGTAAATGCAAGATTTTTTTATGTGAAAATAAATTCACACTTCTCTCCCTCCAAACGAAATTGAGTTCTTTTACGCAAAATTAATGTCTGATAGAAATCGCTTTTTCATGTGAATATTCGGACGGTACCCTCTTGAATGAATTGGCCATGCCTTTTCGAATTCCAGCGTGGTTAGAAAGTTGCAGAGTGGGAATAGCAATTGCTGGCCGGCCTCAGTCCCAACTAGAATGTGGACTCTTACCAAGTCAGAATTTAGAAGAAATAAGGGGATGGTATGATCTTACAAGTTGTACTTAATTAGCTAAGAGACCAAGCTTAGTGCTTTAGGTATTAAGTTGCTGCTGAAGGACAAACACTTTGACACACTTAGATGTTGCGCACACCCATAGGGCTTCTCCAGGTGAGAATATACCCTGGGTGCCGAGAGCCAGTGATGTTCTGAGTTTACTTCTGAACCACATCAGCCCTAACCAACTCACCAAGGTCAGGTACTACTTTAAAGAAAAAAACAAAAAAACAAAAACAAAAACACAATCATGACAGTATAACCAAATCAATTTACCGCAAAAAATGGGGCACAGATCCAAGTTTTGTGTCATAACCACCAAGAGGGACCCAGTTGTCATCTTGTGATTGCTGGCCAAACCCTTGGCTCGTGTACCCTTAATGACCTTCAGGAGGGACACTGTCGTTACGTAGCTACTGTTGGTCAAAACCCAAGCTCATGCTCCACTAACGACACCCAGAAAGAGTACAGCCACCCTTGAGTGACAGTTAGTCAGAACAAAAGGAGGAAATAGTCAAGAGAGGAGAACAGGTTAGTAATGTATTGTTACTTCAAAAGCAAACATTTGGTGCGGTGTTATAGGGAACGCATGTGCAAACATAGAGGGAAAAATCTACCGTGGAGGTATCAAGCCAGAGTCTATAAAGTAAAACAAACTCTGAAAAACAAATGGCTCCCAGAGACTGAACAACAGGAGATCCACAATAAAATAGTAAAGGAAGAGAGTGACTTACTCGAAGAAGAACCTCTCAAGACAACCCACATAGTAAATGACAAAACTGAAGCCCAAACAAAAAGAAAACCCCTGAAGAAAGACACACACCAGAGAGAGACAATGATATCCCAACCGAAGAAGAGAAAACTCAAATACTAATTTTGAAAGAAATCATGCGAAAAGAAAAAAAAATTGCACTACCAACTCTTAGAGACAAGGATAGAAAGAAAGTAAGAGAAGCGACTGAACATGTCAACTGCCTCCTACAGCATATCAGAACCAATAGCCTAGCGGGGCTCAACAACCTCGAGCGAAAATGGTAATGGAACTTTTCACAACACAAGAAAGAACTCCAAATAATAATAGGAGGGACAACCCAACTGGGAAACAAGATAAGAAAGACAAATCTCACAACTCCAGAGAGATGAAGTACAACTGAGAAATGCACCATATATGGACAAATCACGTGTAAGACTATGGGTCAAATACAAGATAAGACAAAAAGGTATCCCCGTGGCAATGGAAGAGATACATTAGAGGAGACTAGCCAAAGAGGCAAGGCCGAAGAGATACAGGCAAAGGACTACCCAATACACACAGAACTGCACATTCCAAGACAACGAGAGAAAGTTTTACCAAGATCTGACCGGAGAAAGACGACAGCACATACAGCCGGATGCCATAGAGACCAAGAACTACTGGAACAGTAAATGGGGGCACCCAAAAAGACACAATATAGCCCCATAATGGTTAGAGAGCATGAAAAGAGAACCTAAAGACATAGACAATGGAGGACCTATAGTATTGAATGAAACTACATTGAAACATGTTTTCATGAAAGCCAACTGGAGAGCACCAAGACCTGATGGGATCCATGGATATTGGTTTAAGAAATTCACCATACTACACGACAGGCTCACCCACCAATTCCAAAGTTGCCTTAATGAAGGCGAGGTACCAGAAAAAAAAAAAGATCCTGAAAAAGGGAACGTGGCAAGCAATTATAGGCCAATCACATGCTTACCCCTCATGTGGAAATCCTAACCGGACAAATTGCGGAGAGAATGTATATATCCATGGAAAAAAAAGGAACCATTACCAGAAGAACAGAAAGGATGCAGGAGAGAAACCAAGGGGGTGAATGACTTACGCTACATCGACCAGATGATCTTAAAGAAATTAGAAAAAGGAAGGAGAATATCGCAATGGGATGGATAGACTATAAAAAGTATACGACATAATTCCACATAGCTAAATATTCGAATGCCACAGAATATTCAAGATGAGTCAATCGCTAACTCTATGAAAAACTGGAAAGTAGACTTAACAGCCACAGGAGAAAATTTAGGTGAGTACAAAAAGGGGAATCTTCCAAGAAGACTCACTGTCTCAACTACTATCTGTTCTAACAATGAGATCGCTAAATAAAATCCTGAAAAATAACAAAGGATACCAATTCTCCAAAACAAAGGCAAAAATTAACTACTTAATGCGCAAGGATGACATGAAATCATCTGCAAAGAGCAGAGAACTCGAGACGCTGTTCAACAAAGTGAAAGAATACGGTGATGACATTGAGATGGAGTTTGGAAAAGAAAAATGTGCAATTATGGTAATGCACAAAGGAAGGCTCGCAACGTCAGAAGGAATCGAACTCCCAGACAACAGAAAGATTTGAGCACTAACCGCACAAGACAGATACAAATACCTGGGAGTTCTGGAACGTGATACGATAAAACGGGAAGAAATGAATGAGAAAATGAAAAGGGAATACCTTAAGAGGATAAAGAAAATATTAGAGACCAAAATAAACAGCAGGAACCTTATAAAAGGAATAAACACATGGGCTGTATCGGTAGTACGATACACAGGACTGTTCCTTAGATGGACAAGGGAAGAACTCCAATCAATGGACCAGCGAACAAGGAAGCTTATGACAATGCACAAAGCCTTACACCCCAAAGATGACACGGATAGACAATACGTGAAGAGAAAAGACGGCAGTAGAGAGCTCATCAGCATAGAGGATTGTGTCCAGAGGGCCAAAGCAGGGACAAAAAAGTATGTGCGAACAAACAGTGAAGATATTATAAAGAGTGCCCGAAGCTAGCGCAACAAACAACCAAAAAGTAGAAAACAATGGAGCAGCACAGCAAACAAGGAAAGAAAGATGGGAGCAGAAAAAATTAAACGGAGAATTTAAAAGACAGAAAGAGGATTTGGCAGATGAGAGATCATGGACATGGCTACCAAGAGGAAACCTGAAGAGAGAAACGAATCGCTCATCATGGCAGCTTAAAACAAATGCATCAGAATAAACTAAATCAAAACAAAATAATAGGTGCACTGTACCAAGGACACTGACAGTGAGATTGGAGGAACTCGGGATAAAGAGAAGGATTAAGACTTTACAGACCACAACACTGCTAGGAACTGCACCTATACCGAGGAAAGTATTATCAACAAATTCCACAAAACTTGAAACTCATTGCCAATTTCCTTGTTTAATTGTGAATTATATTGTTTTTTGTAGAAATATTTCATTGATAATAATTGTTGTTCCATCATTTCTGTTAATTATTTGAAAAATCTGATCTGGTACGCTTTGAACAAAACAACGGAGGAATTCATCATGCAACAAATTCCACACGGTAAAGGTGGCAGTTTTGAATTCCTGTATAAGAAAGATAGTCCTTAAAAAAACTTTAAAAATCTTCCTTGCCAATCATCACCATGTATTTTCATGTTGAGATTCGTGCTGTTGATCGGCCAGACCAAAACGTTTATACCTTGCTCTTGAAGAGATCCTTGCATGACTCTTTAAGCATGGATAGGAGCATTATCCTACTGAAACAGGAACTGTTAGCCGCCAATTCACAGTTCACCTTCGGCAACTAAATATGCATTTCTTAACACATCCAGATATCCTACTCAGACATGGATACAAAGTATCATTCAGGGATTTTATACATATGTTCTGGAAGGTTGGGACTATAGAAGAATTGAATTTTGGGGATGGATCCATGGAACGTTTGAAGTTACCTCCCCAGAATATGAAAATTTTTCAATGAATTCCAATGAGATTTTTCTCTAGGATCGGCCATTGGATAAGGAAGAAGTGATTAGATTTGGGGATTGATCCAGGAGTCGTTTTTCACATTCTTATAATACGTCTATATAATACGTCCTCGTTTGAGGACAGAATATATCCAAGAGGATTTTTTTTGATAAATGCTGAAAATATATTGCATTACTTGAAAATAAATCTTAATATTATATGAGAAGTAATCCTTAAGATGTTATATAAACTAACACAGCTTGATTGTTGATCTGCACGTCAATCTAATTTATATAGTGAGGATAAAAATAATATGTAATAATGATATTAATATTATAGGAAATCATATATATATATATATATATATATATATATATATATATATATATATATATGTATGTATGTATATATATATATATATATATATATATATATATATATATATATATATATATATATATATATATATATATAGAGAGAGAGAGAGAGAGAGAGTAGAATGTGGATTCGCTACACAAACTAGCTCATGTTTCTACCCTCTCCGGGCCTCATCAGGCGAATGATCATCTATGTTTTTTTATTCTAGTTTCGAGGAATTTGGTGAGAATGTTGTGAGTGTGGTAGTGAGTGGTATGGGATTATTCATTTTGTCAAGGGTTGGGTACTGGATCAAGGGGTCATCTCTGAAAGGATGCTTAGTAGTTATCTGGGGGAGGGGGTAGTTCTTATCTTGACTTGGGTATTTTGGCAATGGGTTTTATTGCCCCCGTTGATATCCTATGTATAGTATTCTTAATTTTTAATTCATAATATGTTTGGACATGTTTGGAGGTAGGAAATGGTGATAGGAAGTTTTGGGGATGATGGATATCGGAGCAAATTGTCAATTTTGCTTTTTTGAATTATTGGTATGTGTGTTGCTGTTATTTTACATTCATTCATAGAAATTTATTTTTAATATATTATTATATCATGCTATACTGCAAGTCTGATCTGCACCATATGTAATATATATATATATATATATATATATATATATATATATATATATATATATATATATATATATATATATATATATATATATATATACATTATTTATAGATATTTTATATTTTTGTACATTGTTAATACCTAAATTGTTTATAAATAAATGCTTATACTTTATTTTTACACGCTGAGTTTCATATTCGTAATATCTTTATTTTCCTAGGTTATGACAGCAAGTCATTACATAACGATTCTAGTAGATAAAAACTTTTATGGTGTCTTGTTTTGGAGCGCTGTTTACAAACCTGTTTCAATTGGGGACTTATTGTACATCTCAGTGGTTCTTGACTTTTTAAAAAACTCCATGCCCAACTCTGACGGCTGAAATGTTGTTGTTTATCATAATAAAGCACCTTTGGTGTTAAAAAAGATGAATAATATGGTTTTAAGTTAAGAAATTTACCAATTTAAAAAAAAAATCAATACGAAAAAAAATCATGAAGAAAAAAAAATCATGAAGAAAAAAAATCACGGAGAAAAATTATCTTGGTAAAAAATTACCGATACGTGAACATTAAGGCACTTACTAAAATTCGTTTGGTTTCTTCATTGTGTGAAATTTAGGAAAAACAATGATATTGAGTCACCCATATCAAATCACCCGACGCCCCCAGTTCACCCTCTCTGGTTCCATTGAAGGAAAATCTTTGAAATTTTATTCGATTTTATGCATTTTGCCGATCGAACCTTTCCTTCCGACATTTATAGCTCCTTTGATATGGCATGTACAGATTGAAGGCAATTTTGAGAACACCTAAAAATCATCCCAACACTCCTATAACAATAATAAGTATGGTTATTGCATACACATAACTTAATATGCTATAAATGACTATGAGTGCTTCATCCCGCAGATTGTTTGAGAAAGTGGACAATGTCTTTTTACGTTTTGGATTTTCGCCCATTTTCAGAGCCTTGGAGGAAAATATAAAACATTTTTTAATTTTGCAGAAAAAGTTAGCTCTGGCCACCAAGCTTAAAAACTGTACACGCCACATCATAGGAGCTATAAATATCAGAGTTTGAAAAAGCTCGTTCAGCAAAATGCATGAAATTGAGTGAAATTCCAAAGATTTCAGAAGTGTTTGAGATACAGACTTAACATTTTGGATTTATACATAAGTTTGTCATAGGGGCTCCTGTGATTTTTTCAGGGGAATCTGAGAGGGTGACTTTGGGAAAGTTCCTAAAATCGAGTGATTTGATATAGAATAATTCAATTATCTCCCCACTTCATATCTAGAAAAAGGTAATGATAATTACCAATGATAATGGTAGATTCGTTAACATGGAAGCTATATGTTTGATTTGTAATTAACTACTTGAAACTCACCTTATTAGACGGTTTCCAGCTTGAATGTATATGCATGTATATTGAACGGAAAGTAAAGATTCAGTCTAGCATTATAGTTGAATTGTAAATAGAAATCCCTTATAAAGCCTTGAAATCTTTTTCTCAAAACTTTTTACTTTAAAATATTCCCCTCGGTCCAATCATTATGCATACCGAATTTGGTTGAACGGCGTTTATGTCAAAGGGGGCAAATTGAGCCAGTTGTTCTATATAATAGATAGGATTGTGTAATTAGAAATTAATAGTATTATATAATTTGGAATTAATCAGTTGAGCTTTAGCACGATTCAATTTTGAATTTTGAATGCCAAACGCTTTTCGCTTTCTCTGCACAAATTCCGAATTGCCCCTCCCGCTGATATATTCAAATTGCACCTCTTGGGGGCGTGCAACATACGTTCAGAATCGTTAGTCAATACTAAGGTAGCCAACATATTTTAAAGGGTCACTTAATTTCACCTGCATGAATATGACATGACACCCACCCAAGGGTACTTGTTCCTTTTTCTGTTTGCAAAATTCAGCTTAAGTTCAAGTCATGAATATGCATAAAGCACTAGAGACGTTTTCTAAGTTGAAGCCTCCTTCTAGCCAATTCTTGCCATTGCCCCTAAACACGCTGAGCATACATATTGGGTGCCAAGTCGACTTATCCATGCAATGCAAGATATTCAGCGACTGACGCCATCACCACCAAAGCGTTGGACGTAGAAAGCTGCTACCACCGCGGCCCTGCCCGGTCGGGTCCGCTCCGCCTGACCCACGTCGTCCTGTTTTCTTCTTAAGCGGACAGTTTCATGCAATTAAGACCCTCTTCTACTCAGCCAAAATGTTTCTGTCAAAGTTTTATTCGCAGAGTAAATACGGTGGCTGTTTTCCGCAAGAGGCCCTTATGGTCGGCAATGGGCGAAATTCAAGATGGCTGAATCGAGTTAGGGCGGCAACGCTTGGACACTTATCTGTGTCACGTGATCATTGTGCTTGCTGCACACGAAGCAAGAAATGGACGGACGTGAGGCGTATAAGTGAATTTCTGGAAATTTAGTCCGGCTTTTTGTAAAATGTTCAAATGCTCTCCTCCGTCACAATTGCATCAGAATCAAGTGGGGGGGGGGGCTTGAGGTTCGATGTATTGGCTTCGATTTGGAATGCACCAAGATTTTCAGTTTTTTGTTTCAAGTTTGTATCTTTTTTTAAAAAACAGTGACATCTTCTCTTGTCATCCTCCAGGTGAAGTAACACATCAGATAAAAGAATAACAATAAGAGGAGGAAAATGATGGTGAAGAAGAAGAAGAAGAAGAAGAAGAAGAAGAAGAAGAAGAAGAAGAAGAAGAAGAAGAAGAAGAAGAAGAAGAAACAATTTATTCTAAACAGTGCGATATATTGTTTCTCTGTCCGTTACGAGAGAGAGAGAGAGAGAGAGAGAGAGAGAGGATCTCACCTTATTTAGAGATGGCAACTCATCACTGATAGCATTTTGTCAAACTTAGTAGTTTATGAACTCATCATCTTTGGAATATGTATATATATATATATATATATATATATATATATATATATATATATATATATATATATATATATATATATATATATAATACGAAAGTTACAGTAATTAGGAAGGTTGTGTGGGACAACACCCAGCTTCAGAAAGTGGTATCTATTTGTCTGTTTTGTCCCTATGTTAATAACCATCTACCTATCAATCTGATCATTTCCTTTCTTTCTTTCTTTGTGTTGATGTTAGGTAAGTCTGTTCATATCTATCTATCTATCTATCTATCTATCTATCTATCTATCTATCTATCTATCAATTTATTTCAAATCCAATGTATACGTATGTGCATCTTAAAAAAGAAAGATAAATCTTAAAAAAAGAGAGATGAACAAACGGGGTCTTAGTTCTCCGAGTCCTGTTCTAGGAGAACATCATCCTCAATTACCGATCTGCCGTTACACATTTGAAATCTCCCCCATTTCATTCCGTCGTGGAAATTCTTCAATGATTTAGTGTTGCCAAATCCTGTGAACTGTTTCTTTTCTCTGGCAATAAATGTCAACAGATGTTATTCTTGATCTGAAAGCAAGGCTTAAATCAAACAATAATTCCTAACAAATAGTTCTGCATTGGTCATGAGCGAAAAATGTGCAGTCAATTTTTTTTTTTTGCAGTCGTTTACGACTACTTGGTGGGTGAGATGGTTGCATTGATGAAGTAAGCAAGGTTTCCTCCCATGAAATACGACTCATGAGGCAACGATTTTATTTTCATTTCCTAAAAGACACATAAGGGACCAAGTCATTGTTTATAACAGTAGTGGGGGGGGTACGGAACTGAGATGCTAGCCCAACAAAATGCCCTGCTATTTACACATAAATGGGCGTGGATTCATGCCTT